>CM019148.1:112422333-113022333 GCA_009733165.1 Naja naja | reverse complement strand
CACAGCATTATTTATCTTGAATGTATCATGTTATTAGGCATTGTCTGGTTTATTTGTATAATGTATTTAATTGTGTATATTAATTTATTATAATAATGGGTGAAAAATATGGGTGATACTTTTCTAAGGTCTTGAAGACATAATTTGGTCACCTGGCTTGGGTATCTGATTGTGTGGTATCAACCATTCAGTGGTTGTGGTAAATGCTCTTGGTGGATTTTGTACCTTGACAGTTGACTTTAGTTTGGTGGTTTTCATATTGTTTCTTATTTTTCATATAATTAATTTTGTTAGCTACTCAGAGATGCGTGGCCATATAAATTGAAATAAAATAAACAAATCAATCCATAATATATATGCCACATATTCACAAAAAATGCATGATTTATACTATTTCCTTTCTGTTGTATAACCCACAGTTTGTTGTTATGGAAATTTCATACAAGGCAGAACTCCTTATTCACAGTGAGCTGGTAAAGGCATATAATGCAGGTCTACAAAGAGAAGTTTGAGTAAGGCAGAAATAGAATATTGATTTTTCTCGATGTTATAATACTAACTCTACTCTGTTTTCTTTTTCAAAAATTATACTGGTATTGTATATTTCTTTTCTTTCCCCCCTATACAACTTCCCCTCATTTTCTACAGAGCACACTAAAGTGAAATAAAAACCAGGCAGATTTTTATGTAGCTTAACTTTCCTCTAGCACAATTGCTTCCAGTTAACCATGCACACTTCTGTTTTTAAATCTGCCCAACTATTCTGTATGACGTTTCTGATTTTTCTAACAAGGAAGTTCTATAATTAGCTAGCAGGTTGTGGGGAAAGGGACTTTTTCAAGAAATAAAAGAGAGTTAAGGGTGTACACTGTACATGTGTTTGTGAATTTAGTAAGTTTATAGTAAGAACTTGTGATTGTAATTTTGTTTAGCCTCTGATTGTAGTCCTACAACTTGGAAGAGATTACAAAACCCATCAGGAAAGTAGGCAAACTATTGGCTTGGGATATATTATCAATAAGAATAAGAAAACAACAGGAGAGAAACCCTATATGCCATTTCAGACAAATGATTGCCCAGTCGCTTCTTAAAACCCTCCAGTGTTGGAGCATCCATAACTTCTGGAGGTAAGTCATTTCACTGATTAACTATTCAAACTGTCAGAAAATTTCTGCTTGGTTCTAGGTTGGTTTTCTCCTTGATCAGTTTCTATCCATTGCTTCTTGTCCTGCCTTCAGGTGCTTTGAAGAGCAGGTTGACCCCCTCTTGGGCCTCTCAAATATTGGAACACTGCTATCATGTCACCCTTAGTCCTTCTTTTCACTAGACTAGGCATATTAACTTTATTCTCTCTTGCAAATTACGTAGTAAATCTGGCAAACCTGTGTGCCAGCTGATTCAGTATTAGCTACACTAACTGGTTTTAGACAGGAGACTTTCCAAATTTTGCCTGGCATGGCAATCAAGCCAAAGCTTACAAAATAATACATTCTTCTACAGTTTAAACAGCAGCAGTAATCCTAATGTAGCAAGGTTGTTAGGGAGAAAACTGAATTAAGATCTTTTTTTTCTGACCTTTAATTTGTTGTATTATGAGATTAATTGGAGAACACCTAATCATGTGAGTCAGCCCAGAAGTGCCACGGCTGAGACATACCTATGGCATTTACCTGTGTGGCCTGCATAGACTTTCTATGATGGCTTGTCGTTTTCTGGTTATATGCTAAAGCAGTGATTTCCAATTTATAGCCATGAAGATACTGTGAGCACCAGTCTGTATGCATGATATAGTATGTAGGCCACACTGCTGATGGCAACTCTGCATTAGCACTGCAACACATATTGCTAGAATTAGGGGAGAAATTGTGCGCATGTGGCACAAGATTTTCATCTTTCTCTTCTTTCCTCACAATACATTTTGTTACCCAGATTACAAAGTATCAGACAAGAATAAAGAATAAAAACAAACAAACAAACAAAAAAACTCTCCTGAAATTTCAGCCAGTGTAATATTCTTTTAAGACTTAATATTGGGGTCATTCAGATACCGCAGGACTTTGCTGGCGAAACTTTGGCTTTATATATTGGTCCTTTGGATGATGTTGTAATAGTCCACAGAAAAGAGAAGACTGGGAATGATTATGCTAAAGAAAGAAAAGAGAGCAGCTTGTATTCAAACATGCCTTAGGTTTTCTTATGAGAAAATATGAGAGTGTGATTATATTGCCTTTTGTTCAGGTTTAGGAAGAACAACTCTAAACTGACATGAAACATGGCTACTGTTACAGTGATTATTTTAGGTAGGCAACTGTTACCAAAAGATGTCAGCTGTGCCTGTCAGTCCCAATTGAGTTGTGTCCTTCTTCACCTCATAATGAAGGTGGATTCTTATGGCACTTTCCTGATCTCTGTTTAGCTGCTATCTATGTTTTGAATAGTCTGCTGAATAGGAAGTACAGTATACAATTGTAGCAAAGCTAATACTTCATTTGTTTACCAAAAATCTTTTGATAGACTTGTAGAGGTGGATGGCTGATTGTCAGTGAATAGAAAGTGACATCTTGATGGGTAACACCGAACTGTAAGGATTAGGATTTAGACCTAATTAACAAGATTTTAATCTGTGTATCATGTGATTATAGTCCATTGACATTTGTATCAATTCAATTGTTCAAATAGGTTCTTAAAAACCTGAAGCAGCGTGTACACATTGTTTCATTTTTAAATTGTGTAAAAGAAATTTTAAAAAGTCTTTTTGAAAGTTTTCCCAAAAAATAGCTTGGCCTCAAAACTGCATAACCTCTCAATGTGGGGTTGCCTTGAAAACAAGCCAAAGATTACAACTGTGGGACCAGAGCTGTAGCAAGTACAAAAGAAAGACAGTGGCCATGAAAGAATTTGAAAGAGGCAGATTTTTTAAAGATGTCCTTATGACATTTGGCAAGGATATTCACTCATGGTTGACATTTGTGTGATACTTTGTGAATATTCTGTCTTGCATTGCTGTGGGTCACTCAACTCTTAACTGAATTAATGTGTGGCTATCTTTGACTGCAGATAGTTGAACAACTCTCAGATATATGTTGCTAACATAAAGGAAAAAATTGGGTGACACCCAATTTTTGTTTTTTATTTAAAATTTTTTAATAATGCCAGGCTGATTAATACCAACTGTAATGCATGTTCACAGATTGATTAATGAGCTAAAGGGAAAAAAAACCTCAGATTTTCTGGTTGTCTTTCTTGCTTTGGTGTGTTTTCCACTGTTGCTGTTGATTTCCTGTTAATAAACATTACTTTGGATGGCTGTGCAGTCTGGCTTGGCACTAGAGTCTTCTATGCTGAGAGTTAATGTCTTATTTGGGTCTTCCTGAAGCTTTCACCCACACTGCTGCTTTTGTTCCTCTATCTGCCTCTTCCATTAGCTCTTGCAGCACGGAAAGTAGACCTGATGATGCTTTGTTGGCTGTTTTCCCACAAGCTTTTATTGGTCTCCTCCCCTTTGCCCCATTGGCCAACAGCTTTTAGCTCAGCTCAGCTGACAGGGAGTTGATATAGGTCAGTATAGCAATGTAGAATTGACTTGTTCTCATTCCAGAATTCAGCTTTGTTTAATCTGGCATCTTTCCAGCTCTATAAAGTCTCTACCCTTCACTCCCATGCAACAAGAGAACAGCACAGAACAAAGCTTTAGAGATAGGCAACATTTTACTTATGGTAATATATGTATATTGGAGAGAGAGAATCTAGCCATTTCCGCTCCTAGGAATGAAGAGTGTAAAATACAGAAACAACTTAAATTTACACATATATTTTTAGGCTGTTTTCTTCATGTAGCAAAAACGTAAGGGTTGCTATTGAGCAAAGGAGAGATTGGTCAGAATTCTTTCAAACTAATCCCAAGGAAAAATTTAAAGAGTTGGCATATAAATTTGATACATTGGCCAATTCAGCCAGCTTTAGGAGCTTAAGCTGCTTGCTCCTCCCTCCACCCCAAATATATCTGAAACCAAAATCAGGTCACTAGCTCAAAAGTTCATTTTGGTGCAGTGAGAAAACAAAGCTTTGAACCTTCTGTTTACTGTCAACACATGCCTTGCAGTTTAAGAGCTGGCCCTCATTTAAACAGGTGAAGTTTTTATTGCTTCCATTACAGGCACAGTCAATTCTATGGACTGGATATAAATATCTTCTAGCTGGGCCTCTGGAATATTGATTTTACCCACTGAATGTGTGTCCAAAAGAGGCTCTAATCATTCTGCATTTGAGATGTCAGTTTGAGGGAAAAGGCCATATTACTTTAAGCTCTAAATTCAAAAGGGTCTTCTTAGGCTTGAATGTTGGGGCCTGTCTAACAAAATGATGTTCAATTTTGAGAAATGTAAGGTTCCACACTTAGGCAGGAAAAACTTGATGCCAAGGTACAAAATAGGTGGTATCTGGATTAGCAGGGGTTCTTGCAAGAAGGATCCAGGTGTCTTGGTAAATCACAGATTAAACATAAGCTAACAATACACCACAGTTGTTAATGTATACTTTTGGAAAGCCTCAATAGAGGTATGCTGTTAAGGTTACGTCCTAAGATAGCACGTTGGATGATGCATTAGGCAGATCACACCTGGAATATTGTGTTCAGTTGTGGTTGCCACAATACAAAAAAAAATTGTGAGGAAATGGAAAAAGTGCAGAGAAGAGCAGCTGAAATGGTAAGGGAGAGGGGCTGAAGGCTAAATCATACTCATATCTGTTAATGGAATTCGATATGTTTAGTGTAAAGAAAAGAAAGGAAGAGATTGTGGATTTATTCTCCACTTGAGTGTAAGACAAGAGCCAGTGGGCGAAGCTTCAGAGGGAGATCAAACTTGAAATAAGGAGGAATTTCCTGACTGAAAGTTATTACGCAATGGAATAGCCTGTCTCCTGATATTGTGGGTATTCCATTGCTGCAAGTTTCAAGAGAAAATTGGACAGGCATTTGTTTGAGATTGTATCCTGCCTTGGGTAGAGATTACCCTAGAATATTTCAGAGGTTTTCTCTTCCTATGATGCTGTCATTCTAAAAAGCAAACCTGCATGGGAGCACTAAGAAGAGCCAGCAAAAAGAATTCAAAAAGTCATTTATACTATTATGGTATACATTTTCAAGAGTTGTGTACCTCCACAGCATTGTAACAGGATGTCTCCTATGGATTTTTTGTTATAAGATCCTTTTCCCAAGATTCCTCAGGCTGAGCATAGTTGTATAGTTGAAAGTCTACTTGTAGAAATTACGTAATTATGGGAACTGACCCATGGGGTGCTTAGATCTGGCCTGCGGGGCCACCCTGGAAATAGCGAAGGACTGGTCCGCGGGGCCTCTGCCAGCAAAAATTGGCTCCCAATCTTCATTTTTGCTGGCAGAGGTTGCAGGAGGGTGTTCCAGCCGAAAACGGAGATTGGGAGCCTGTTTTCGTTGGCAGAGGCACCACAGGCTGGTCCTTCACTGCTTCCAGGGAGGCCCTGCAGGCCAGATCTAAGCACTCCATGGGCCAGTTCTGGCCCGTGGGCCTTGAGTTTGACACCCCTGCCCTAAAGCAAGCTTAAAACCTGTAAAAGGCAGTTAGACAAAAGTCCTACAGTTTTTTGTAAGAAAGTCCAGAATGGGTGAACACACACACATATTTTCTGCTGAGAGAAAATGGGGCCATTACAGAATAATCCATATTCTTGATTTTCAGCAGCCAGCAGATGAGAGAGTAGGGCATTTGGTTGCTAGAACTGGAATTTATCATTTACATAAGCTTGTCCTAAGACATTTAGGACTTTTATTGGCTAAAACCAGCACCTCAAACTAAATCTAATCCCCTGCAAGTAGCCAGTGAAACTGAAGCAGAGATTCAGTCTACTACAATATTTGCACAATAGGATTTCTGCCCCCCCCCAAAAGAACAATTACCAAAGAATACGGTGAGGGGATCGTTTTATATATTCTGATAGGATCACAAGTTGTTGAAAGAAAAGAAATGGGCAGAAGGTACATGTTGTAGAATTGCTTCTACAGCGCACAGACAATTCACCTGAAGATTAGTTGCTGCTTGGGACGGATGTTTACCTAGGCGTTTATCCTTTTTAAGCACACTTAAACATGGCTTTTCTAGAACATTTAAACAGTGTTTTTCTTTCCTGGTCTCGTTACCACTCCATTTCATTTTCTTCCCCATCTTCTCTTGCCACTGCAACTGCCACTCATTCTTATTTCATCCCTACCTATTCATTGTTGTTCTCCTCTTACAAGGGTCTCTATGTGAAAGTGATTAATGAGTGTGAGGGAAAATGTGTGTTATACATAGATGGGATCAATCTGTTTTTTCTTTTTTGTTTGGTTAATTTATTCTGTGAGCAACTAATTTCAATAGGTGATTAGTAGGGAGTTATTCTGACCTTGCCCTTTTTTGGAATGTGGTTTCCGGCAGGTCTATGTATATATGTACATACGTATATGTACATACATATATACAAGACCAAGATTACTTCACTGGAGTCACCACTTCGTGTTGAGAAAATGGGACAGCTGGTCAGTGCAAAGATTTTTAGTATGTATTTTTTTTAAATTACATTTATATGCCGCCCTTCTCCGAAGACTCAGGGCGGCTTACAATTTTTTGGGATACAACCCAGTGTGCACAGCAATATTTTTAGTTTATTTTCCTGATTATGCTTACTTTGTGGAGTGATCTTAAATTTAAGGTGTTCATCCTTTCAGACGAAAGTGTAGTATAGTCAAAATGTGTGGATAGTGCTGTCAATTTCTACAAGACTTAATCCATTCTTAAGGCAAGCCACATATAAAATGCCTTATAACAATGTGTCTTGCAGGTAAGTATGGTGTGCAGTATAAAATCAAAGTTTTTCTTCAATTAGCAGTGAAGCCAATGACTACCTAAAAGTGATTTTAAAAAACCAAACCCTTCTCCAGCTACTACAAACAGTTGCATTTCCATAAAAAGCTGGAATCCAGAATGTCCTAAGCTATATGCCTGACCATTTAAGACCACTATATCTTACCTAGAACCAACTGTATCTGAATAGTGGATTTTTCATCTTGTAGCAGTTGCACCCTGCCCTAATTAAATATCTGTTTATTTATTTTTGCAATACCATGTCCCATTAAAAATCCTGAAGCAGTTTGGAATACATTTCATCTTTTTCAACCTTCATGAAATTAGATGAGGTGAGATAGAAAAGCACATGGGATCAGTTTAAGTGGTTGTCCAGAGTAATTTATGAACTGCAATTTTATTTGCAGCAGGTGAAAATAGAGGAAGGCATCAGGACCTCATTTCAGTTTAGCAGAGTGAGTCGTTGGATTCTTCCATTCCCAAACTAAGTTTGTGTAAAATGTTATTAAGCTATATTTTAATTAGCTTATTATTTGACTTTTTCATTTTAACTCTTTCACCCACTGTATTGCATTTATGGAATGTAAGACTAATGGAAACTGTTGCATAACACCTATAGGTATATCATCACTAACAGCCAATAAAGATATTCCAGGGCTACTACTACAATTGAACTATAGACAAATTCATGTTTATGCAGCACAGAAAATATATGCACTTTGATGATTAAGTTTTTCATTGTACAGCTGTAAAGAGAATAATAATAAGTAATGAAAAATGAAGAAGCAAAAGTGCTCTGGGACTTTAGAACTCAAACAGCAAGCGCCTGCCATATAAAACCCTAAGTGTAATAATTGCCAGTAAGAAAGACAAGAAAGTCTGGAGAAAGACAAAAAAGGACCTGGAGACAACAGAAGAGAAGAGAAAGAACTGGATAAAGTAACAAAATACCAGCCTGCAAATAGAAATAGAATGACTGTGGCAAAAGAAAGCAAAGGTAATACCAATAGTTTATAGGTGCCTTGAGTCAATCCTAAAATATCTGGAGCACCACTTGAACATCACCGGTATTGACAAAATCATCGCTTAATTGCAAAAGGCAATTCTCCGATGATACCTTTAACACTATCAAACAACAACATCTGCTTATGGCAAGTCCTTGGGAAGGACTTAGTTGGTGGATAAAGATGCCAAATCCAGTGTAAACATCTGGCTGACCATGCAACCAATCATAATAATAAAGAACTAGAAATTTTTCTGGAAGTTATGTTGCCTCTAAGAGTTTCTGTCTCCAAAAGTGCCTTTGTTTAGTTGAACTTTTCAACTAAAGTTAAAAAACTACATGTTTAAATAATTGTTAAGCATTAACAGGCTAAATAAGTTAATAACCTCAGTCCAGCAGACAAAAAGTGTTTTGGAACTCAAGGGCTAGGTTTTAACTCCATACTTATCCATGAAATCCCCTGCCCTAAAGTCTGGGCACTGTAATCTGTATCAACTGTAATTTTTAAACATTATTTTAAAGCCTTCCACTGCATGTATTTAAACTAATCTAATCTAGAGTTTACCCAGATATAAATGACAAAGGCCAGACCTTTATCTTGAGGGAAAAGCTGGTGTAGCTGACAGAGCTGAAAAAGACATTCCGTGTGACAACTAGTTATGTCCCAATGCTGTTAAGAGTAAGTTGATTCTTTGGGGATATTTAGGTATTTATTTGTATAGATTTATATAGTTCAGTGGTGGTGAACCTTTTTGTTGTGGTGTGCTGAAAGCGCAAGAGAGAGAGATAGCACATGTGTGCGTGTGCCGGCACCCACAATGCAATGTGCTCCACCCACCGCTGTGCATGCATGTGCAACACCCCACCCCGCCCCCTTACCTGCACTGCACATGCACGCGCCTCCCAGCTGATTTTCAGCCCATTTGAGGACGTTTTCACCCTCCTGGAGGCTCGAGGGGAGCCTCTGCAGCCTCGGGAGGCCAAAAAACGGGCCTTCCAGAAATACAGGAAGTGCCTGCTTTGAGCCTCTGGAGGACCGCTTCTGCACTTCCGGTATTTCCGGAAGGCCCATTTTTTTGCCTCCCGAGGCTGCAGAGGTTTCCCTTGAGACTCCAGAAGGGCGAAAATGACCTCAAACAGGCTGAAAATCAGCTGGAAGGTGTGCACATGCTCAGTGCAGGTAACTTTGGCTGGGGCTTGTGTGCCTGCACAAATGGCTCTGCGTGCCACCTGTGGCATGCATACCATAGGTTCACCATCACGGATATAGTTCATCTTGTTTCAGCATACAGGTAGTCCTCAACCTGCAACAGTTCGTTCATTCATTCATTCATTCATTCATTCATTCATTCATTCATTCATTTATTTGATGGGATTTCTATGCTGCCCTATCTCCTGAAGGACTCAGGGCGACTCACAATGATAAAAAAATATAATACAAACATTAAAAAATGATTAAATTCGAAATCCCAATAACCAATTAAAATTAATAAAAACAGTCACTAGAACCCCATCCCCTCCATCAGTCCAGTTCGGCCAGTTGGAAAAGCCATGTTTTCAGGCCACGTTGGAAGGATTGGAGGTCAGGGGCCACCCGAAGCTCCAGGGGCAGCTGATTCCATAGGGTGGGTGCTCCCACAGAGAAGGCCCTACCATATTGTCTGGCCGACGGCACCCCAAGGAGGCCCTGCCTATGGGAGCGCACGGGATGTTGGGAAGTCATTCCTGGCAGCAGGGTCTCCCGAATGGTTTAGTGACCATTCAAAGTAACACCGGCACTGAAAAATGTGATTTATGACCGTTTTTCAAAGTTATGACCTTTGCAGCAGCCCTATGATCATGTGATCAAAATTTAGACGCTTAGCAGTTGGTTCATATTTATGACCGTTGCTGTGTCCCAAGGCCATGTGATCCCTTTTGAGACCTTCTAGCAAGCAAAGTCAATGGGAAAGACAGATTCACTTAACGACTGGGTTACTAACTTATCAACTGCAGTGTCTCACTTAACAACTGTGGCAAGAAAGGTCGTAAAATGGGGAAAAATTCACTTATCAAATGCCTCACTTAACAAAAGAAATTTTGGGGTCAATTGTGGTCATAAGCCGAGGACTAGCTGTAATCAATTAAATTTGATATTAATCTCAATCGAATCCAGATACATGATGGAAGCTGCATGGGAGTCATTGTCATTCACATTTTAAAATACATGCTGCTATAGCACAAGAATCTCATCTCATGCATGCTACAATACAAGCAGGTACATGCTACCTATTTCACATTAGCCTGTTAAAAAGAGTGAAACAGCACATGGCAGTATCTGGCTGATTTTGTCTAGGATTGGAAGCTACGTAGATTTAGCCTTGATTATAACCTGGTCTGTGAGAACTCCAGAGAACATCAGAGAACTGGCAAAACTGGCAACTGAGAAGTATTTCAGAGCTAATGGCAAACCGTTTCAATATTGTTCCCAGGAAAACTGCATGGTCATGTCCCTAGAGTTGTAAAGTATCCAGCTCAACTTCAAAGATTTTACATTTATTAGTTATTTTAGTGAGAATTGGTGGTTTAAGATGCTAAAGTTCCAGGTTTAGTCATTGAACAGACTGCATCTCCGCTTTGTCTGAGTCCTTAGACAGCAGACAACAATACAGGCTAAATGTGCAGATAATGAGACTTAGCATACTCTAGATTTTTTTTTTAATTACCTTTATATGCCGCCCTTCTCCGAAGACTCAGGGCGGCTTACAATTTTTTGGAGCACAACCCAATGCGCTCAGCAGTAGCCTTCATTCCATTGTATATGCCTGCATTTTTACAAGGTCAGCTAATTGCCCCCAACAATCTTGGGTCCTCAATTTACCTACCCCGAGAGGATGGAAGGCTGAGTCAACCTTGAGCCTGGTGGGATTCAAGCCTGCACTAATTGCAGGCAGCTGGAACTTAAGTGCTAGGCATTTAACAGCCTGCACCACCAAGGCCCTTTACTTCTAGAATTCTAAAAATAGAATTTCCTTGGACCCAGCTACACTGCTACATGGTACTATTGGGGGGAAAGATAATACTTTTCTCAATGCTTTAGAATATTTGTAAGCCAGAATCTTGGTTGGAAGAACTTATACTAGTGAGACAGAAATGTATTTTTTAAAAAATAAATTCTAGTATAGTTAGCCATAATACAATTTGGTTTTAACATGTTTATGTGAATACAGCCAATTTTATTCAATAAGCCATAACTAAATATAATGATTTCAACATGTGTGAACTATGCCATAACATGGTTAGCTGAGCTTTTTTCTTTTGACTTTTAAATGGATTAGACTGTTTTCTCTGCAGAAATTGGGCTCTTTCGCTAGATAAGCTTCTCCACTTGATGAAATCCAGATTAGTTGGACTTTGACCATAACTCCCCCTCTCCATTAATATGGTCTTTATCCTTTAACCTTGTTGACCAGTAGGGCATAAGTTGAGGAGAGCTGATTTCGACACTGATATACCGTGGAAACGGTTTCCAAATATTTATCTTTGAAATGCAATCCAAGGTGCTAGTTCCAACATGTCTTAAAGATTATTTTCTCCATGTACCTTACATTTCAGTCGCTAAATAAATTGATAGGTTGCCTCTTTTGAGCTGTTTTCTTCCAGTTAATTGTGAGTCAGGACTGATAAAAAGAAATAGTACTACAGGTTGTAGTAATGGTAGCAAAAGGTTGTTGTTATTTGCTAAGTCATGTCTGACCCATCACAACCCATGCACACTGTTCCTCCAGGCCTCCTTGTCCTCTGCCATCCTCCGGAGTCCATTTAAACTCACGCCAACTGGACTCACTGGAGAAGAGCCTAATGCTGGGAACAGTTGAGGACAAAAGAAGAAGAGGTCGGCGGCAAAAAACTCAAAAAATTAGAATATCGTGCGAAAGTTCATTTATTTCAGTAATGCAACTTAAAAGGTGAAACTAATATATGAGATAGACTCATTACATGCAAAGCAAGGTAGTTCAAGCTGTGATTTGCCATAATTGTGATGATTATGGCTTACAGCTCATGAAAACCCCAAATCCACAATCTCAGAAAATTAGAATATTGGTGCAATATTCTAGGCTCAAAGCGTCCCACTCTAATCAGCTAATTAAGCCATATCACCTGCAAAGAGTTCCTGAGCCTTTAAATGGTCTCTCAGTCTGGTTCAGTAGGAATCGCAATCATGGGAAAGACTGCTGACCTGACAGTTGTGCAGAAAACCATCATTGACACCCTCCATAAGGAGGGAAAGCCTCAAAAGGTAATTGCAAAAGAAGTTGAATGTTCCCAAAGTTGAATGTTCCCAAAGCACATTAATAGAAAGTGTGGAAGAAAAAGGTGCACAAGCAGCATGGATGACTGCAGCTTGGAGAGGATAGTCAGGAAAAGGCCATTCAAAAGTGTTGGGGACTTTCACAAGGAGTGGACTGAGGCTGGAATCAGTGCATCAAGAGCCACAACGCACAGACGGATCCTGGACATGGGCTTCAAATGTTGTATTCCTCTTGTGAAGCCGCTCCTGAACAACAAACGTTAGAAGCACCTTTCCTGGGCTAAAGAAAAACAGACCTGGTCTGTTGCTCAGTGGTCCAAAGTCCTCTTTTCTGATGAGAGCAACTTTTGCATCTCATTTGGAAACCAAGGACCCAGAGTATGGAGGAAAAACGGAGAGGCACACTGCAAGATGCTTGAAGTCCAGTGTGAAGTTTCCACAGTCTGTGTTGATTTGGGGAGCCATGTCATCTGCTGGTGTTGGTCCACTGTGCTTCATTAAGTCCAGGGTCAACGCAGCCATCTACCAGAAGATTTTGGAACACTTCATGCTTCCTTCCACAGACGAACTTTATGGGGATGCTGACTTCATTTTCCAGCAGGACTTGGCACCTGCCCACACTGCCAAAAGCACCAAAACCTGGTTTAATGACTGTGGGATTACTGTACTTGATTGGCCAGCAAACTCGCCTGACCTGAACCCCATAGAGAATCTATGGGGCATTGCCAAGAGAAAGATGAGAGAATGAGACCGAACAATGCAGAAGAACTGAAGGCCACTATTGAAGCATCCTGGTCTTCCATAACACCTCAGCAGTGCCACAGGCTGATAGCTTCCATGCCACACCGCATTGAGGCAGTAATTGCTTCAAAAGGCCCAAACCAAGTACTGAGTACATATGCATGCTTATACTTTTCAGAGATCTGATATTGTTCTATGTACAATCCTTGTTTTATTGATTGCATGTAATATTCTAATTTTCTGAGATTGTGGATTTGGGGTTTTTCATGAGCTGTAAGCCATGATCATCACAATTATGACAAATCATGGCTTGAACTATCTTGCTTTGCATGTAATGAGTTTATCTCATATATTAGTTTCACCTTTTAAGTTGCATTAATGAAATAAATGAACTTTTCTACGATATTCTAATTTTTTGAATTTCACCTGTAAGGACAAAAGGCTTATAAATGGTTATTAAAGAAGATGTCTGTTTCAGTGGCAGTATTTTTCTCAATGCCGATTGCTGAATAATTGAAGGAAAAATGTTCTCAGGTTTTCAGTGTGGGAATCATCACCTTTAATCATCAGGTTGAGAATAGGATACAGGACAAAGTAATATTCTTATAACCAGAACTTCTTACGCTTCATTGATACCTCCCAATTATCGAATTTCCTCTCTCTGCAATTCACAATAGCCCAAGCATCTGTCTTTTGCATATATAATTTTATTAAGAATTTGATTACATAAAATAAGGGCCTTGGTGGCTCAGGCTGTTAAATGCCTGCACTTAAGATCCAGCTGCCTACAATTACTGTAGGCTCGAATCCCACCAGGCTCAAGGTTGACTCAGCCTTCCATCCTCTCGGGGTAGGTAAATTGAGGACCCAAGTTTGTTGGGGGCAATAAGCTGACTTTGTAAAAATGCCGCTTATTAATAAGCAGGCATATACAATGGAATGAAGGCTACTGCTGAGCACACTGGGTTACGCTCCAAAAATTGTAAGCCGCCCTGAGTCTTCGGAGAAGGGCTGCATATAAATGTAATTAAAAAAAAATAAAAAAAGAAAAGAGAATAGAATGAAGGAGCAAATGTGCAAGAAAAAAGAAGAAAAGAGAAGAAAAAGTAAGAATATAATAAAGAGAAAAGAAATATATCAAGAAGTTATCTTCATCACAAAAAGTATAAAGAAATTTAATGACTCTTCACTCTTTCTAAGACTACAAATATTTATCTCTTCATACCATAATCTTTTAACTCCTGCTGTCAGCAGAGAAGTCATAAACGGTTATTAGAAGTAACAGTGTATCTTGTTTTAACCTTGATTAAGTAAACCAACTTTATATTCCTTCCTGGTAATAGTCATTAATTTTAGTTCATCAAATACCTGTAATGTCAGAGAACTTGATTTCTGTTCATTTGTTTTTTGTTCCATTGTATGGAGCTCTTCAAGGTTTTAACAACCCTCTTTTATAAATCTAGTAGGAAAAAATTTGTCCAGTCCACCCTCTCGGTTTGTCATTTGATTTCTGCCTTTAAATTTTAAAATCTCAGCCAGTGTCTTTTACAGATCCTGTGAAACATTCATTTCTAAGTCATTCTCTTAGCTTGTCAGTTGGAAATCTACTTCCAATACTGTATATATTTTGTTGGTTAATATTTGTTCTACATCTGTCATTTCTTCAATAATATCTTTTTGATATAGTCTATCCATAAAAGAAGACATCATTACTGGCATTGTTGATATTGTGATATTTCTATTTCCATTTTTCAAACAACATCTTCAGTATTTTCATTGGTATAACATTTTGCAACATTTTACAGGTTGTAAATCTTTCTTCTACCTAAAACTTTAGTCCCCTCTAAGGTCCAGTTTTTGAAATCATGAAATTGTTTCTCTTTATTTTGTCTTGTAAAAACCAGAACAGAATACATTTCTTACAAGAAGCTGTTTGTCTTTATAATTAAGTTCAAAATCTTACTGTAAAAATATTAGCATTCCAATTTTATCTATTTACCGGTATATAACCTTTTAAGATCAAAATCTTATTTAGCTTTTTCCTGTGTATTTAGTTCTTTTTAAATCTTAGTGTAATGATTAAGACTTTTATCTGGCTGTCTGTTTATGCCACCTATCTCCCCTATAAGGCAACCCTTTTGTTTAGGATTTTCTTTTGTTCAGGACTGAAGATGTTTTCAAACTTTTCTGTCTGAAGGTTTTTAATAACTTAGAAGTAGTTAATGAGCAATTTTCAAAAGGGAATAGAAAGTGAGATTTGTAAACTTTAAAAATATGCCCTTTAAAAGTTTCAGCTGCAGTTGTGAGAAAGATGGCTAATTATGTTGTCTCCTGGTGCTCAGATCCATGGAAAACTGCTGTCCTGCAGTCTCGTTGTAAGGAGCAGGCTTCTTGGAGCACTTGTGGACAATCTCCTGTCCTCTCCTTATCCAGAGAGGTTAGGATTTCCAGCAACCTCTTCCAGAGAATGATGCTATTCTGAAGCTAAAATGCTTGCTAGCTTTCTAGCCCTAGGAAGATTGGAAAGCTGGCTAATGCCATTCTGAACTCCAGAAAGATTTCTAACCTTCAGGATGATTGTATTCTTGCAATTGTTCTCATGATGGTTTAAAAAGCCCCTTGGTCTCACATTGGCTAGGCACGCCTGCACTTACAGGAAAGGCAAAGATAAGTGGAGCTGGGCAGGGAGAGGGCATGGGCCTCCTGGGCTTGATGTGGTAGGGAGAGGGCCCTCCATCCAGTGTTCTGTTTAATGATTGCAATTGGCATCTTGCTTAATGACTACCTCAGTAAACAATTGAGATTCCGGTTCTGATTGTGGTCATAAGATGAAGACTACCTTTATAAGTTTAAGTTTAAGTTTATTTGGATTATAGGCCGCCCTCTCTCCCGAAGGACTCAGGGCGATGTACATAAAAAACAGGCGATACAAAAGTTAAAATAATTTTTAAAAAATATTAAATTAGCGCCAAATAAACATTCAAATTAAAACCCCGATCCCCTGTCAGTCCAGGCCGGATTGTAAAAATAACCATGTTTTAAGGTTGTGGCGGAAGGAGCGGAGATCAGGGGCCAGGCGCAATTCAAGAGGCAGTTGGTTCCAGAGGGTGGGTGCTCCCACAGAGAAGGCCCTCCCCCTAGGGGCCACCAGCCTACAATGTTTAGCTGACGGCAGCCCCAGGAGGCCCCATCTGTGGGAGCGCACTGGGCGATTGGTATTCGTCAACGGCAGGAGACGTTCCTGCAAGTAATTATAATTCTTGTTGTTGTGATGTAGTGAGGAGGTAGATTCCCCAGGAAGGAGGGGGGGGTTGCCTTGTACAGGAGTAAGAGGCAATTTAGCACAGAGATCCTGTGTGAAAGAAAGGAGGTGCCGAGAGCCCCACCCTAATTGAGTTCATTGAGTATATTCTTGATGCAGATACCAGAATCCTCAAATCTGGCAAGATTTTAGCTACAGATGTGAAATAATAAAGAACTCAGCTTGGAAGACTTGCCATGTGTTATTCTTGGTTTTGGGCCTGATGGTTGTTGAATAAAATGCAAAAATTCAAAATCAGTGCTGTCCTTAACATCCAGGGTTACTAGAACTATATCATGTGAGACAGCAAATGCTACCATGCTATTGGTCTCCAAAATAATTCTTTATTACTGTAGATGCAGAGCTGATAAATATTTGGGCTGGAATTCTTATCTTCTCAGCTGAGAATGATGTTGTTTTTAAATGTCAGCTTCAATGGATGTCAGATGATTACAGTGAACTTACATATATTTTAATAGTGGGCATATACAAGGGAGCATTGCCCAGAATTTGTTTTCTGTTGGATTTTGTTTTGTTTACTGTTAATTGAATGAGAACATCAGTTAACTTACTGGAGCTGGTTTTCAGCACATTTGGCTAGGCTATAATAAGATCCCCAAATATGGATAAACTGTGATTTAAAGTAGATGGCAAGTATGATGCAACTGCCATTAGAACCAACAAATATTTTTTGTGTTTTATTAAAAGTATTTTTACTTGCAGAAGGAGTTTTTCCTTTTCTTCAGCCTTTTGTATCCCTCATGTGGTTATGGAAGCTGTCTCAACCTTCTGGAATAAATCAGGGGTGGGGGATTATTGTGGAAGGACCAATTAATAACTTGACACACACATCTTTATAAATTGTATTTATAAATTAGAATTGTAACATTCTAAGAGGAACAACTTAAACTTGTTTTACATATAAATTGGATCCATGAGTATAGTTTAAAACATAAGTGACCAACAACATTTATGTACTGTATGTACATACAGGTAGTCCTTGACTTGTGATTGTTTATGCAATGGTTCAAAGTTACAACAGCCTTGGAAAAGGTAATTTATGACCTGTCCTTGCACTTATGACCATTGTACCATCCCAAAGGTCAAGAGATTGCTTGACAACCAGGTCACATTTATGGTGGGTTACAGCATCCTACGGGCACATGACCATGGTTTGTGGCATTCCCAGATGGTTTCTGACAAAAAAAAAGCAATTAGGGAAATTGGATTTGCTTAATGACTACACAGTTCACTTAATGACTGCAGTAAAAATAGTCATAAAATCAAGTTTGCTCCCTTGATGGCTGGTTTTATGACTGCCCTGACTTATGACAGGATTTCTGATCCCAATTGTGATTGTAAGTCAAGGACAACCTGCATATACCATATGTATTTAAGTTACTGGCTGCCTGACTCTCAAATACTTGGGCAGCGTACAACTACAAAATTAACATGCATCTATGCAATTATAGATGTACATCCAGTTTTGGTCGCCATGATGTAAAAAAGATGTTAAGACTCTAGAAAGAGTGCAGAGAAGAATAACAAAGATAAGTAGGGGACTGGAAGCTAAAACAAGACAGCAGTGCTGCAATGTTTGCCACAAAGAAGAGGGAGTCAGAACTCACTTAACAAATGTCTCACTTAACAACAGAACTTTTGGGCTTCATTGTGGTTGTAAGTCAAGGACTACCTATAATAATGCCACACCAATTTAAATTCACTACACCCTTTTCCTTCCAACAATAGTGGAATTTAGCTGCATTCACCAAATGAGAGTAAATTGTGATTAAATCATATTGCTGGGAGCCATTTGATAAAACTCTGATATTCTAATATCGTGGAATATTTTGCAGCCAGAGGACATGGCTGATTTAAAACCAAAACAAAAAAAGATTAAAGATCTAATTTCTTAAATATTTGAAATGTTGTAGGTCTGATTTATTGTGGAATCCTGTGCATGTCTACCAGAACTTTTATATATGTTTTATTTATTAATTCCCCATCCTCTTTCTATAGCAAGGTCTAAGGAGACCAATAAGGACTCAAAGCAATTATTGAGTAAAGTAAGTTGAGGATTTCTATTTTAGAGAAAGAAATGTTGTAGAGAAAAAAAATATCCTGGAAGACTATATGGGAATGATATATATGGAAATTATGTTTCTTGGTTTGTTTATATTGCAGCTAGAGAAGCCATTACAAAATTGCCTTTAGAAAGTGTACATTTCAGCATGTGCTCAGTATCCAATAAAAAGTATGAGAAATCATTGAATTTCATTGTGAAATGAAAGTGCATCACTTTGGTTTCCTGGGGGAGGAAGGATGTGAGAGAGAAGGAGGGGAGAGGGACAGACAGACGGATGGACAGACAGATGGACAGACAGACAGACAGAAGCAGTATTGTATTGGCAAGGGGTATGTCATTAATGCATAACACATTATAAATAACAATATAAAGACAATATAAATAACATCCAGATTTACATGGAGAAATTGGTCTGGTGGTATTATGGCTTCCTTTTCTTATATGTGAATAATAATAAATGTGTATTTGAAAAAGATGACTGTCTTAATCAAAGTATGGTGGCAGATTTGCAAGAAGATTTGTATGTACGTTTTGTACTAAAGCATGTTTAAATTAAAATATCTCCTCAATATAGGTTTTTCTTTATAATTTCCTTTCCTATAATGAAGAATCATGTAGTTTTTCCTGCTTGAAAAGCACTTGTGTATGATGATCTGCCCTTAGATAAAACAGTCAAGAATACATAGACCAGCTGGATAGTTCAGCATGCTCTGTGGTTTTATGTTTTCATGATTTATTCTGAAATGGCACCATGTCACTGTGGTCAGGAACTTTACTCAAAAGAGTCTCCACCACCTCTGCCCACTTTTGTGGACAGCCGCACATTTACTGTGGTTGTTTGAAGAAGCAAAACTCACATGGTCTGTGCTGCGGATAATAAAACACTATGAAAGCAGTTGTTTGCTTACTCTGGGTTTGAAGAAATAGGCTACAGGCCTCAAGACAGTGTCACAAGTATGGGCAGAGACTACTGTATAGTTTTGTTTCAGTTGTGAACAATTGTTGAGGACTCAAAACAAAGCATTTGTATTGAGTCCAGGTAGTTTAGTCTATTTTCTGCTCTCAGAGAGATGAGAAATTAGACCAGTTTTCTACAGGAACTGCAAAAAAAAAAAAGGAACTTAGTGGCCGGATGCTGTCTATGGGTCTCAGACTACTCAAACCTTAAATTGACCAGCATTATATTTTTTGCTCATTAGTGTTCTGACACAAGGAACAAAGTGTTATCTTTTTTTAAAGAAGCTACGTGTTTCTATTTTGATCTTTTTAAAAAAGCGGTACAGCTATAAGCTGATGACATTTTTAGATGTGTTATAGGCCAGACACATTTCTAGATCCATTGAGTAATTCTTAATTGGTAGAGGTGAGCATGCTTCTAAGGCTTTCGACTGAATAGGGTTTAAAAGTGCATAACTTTCATCGATTCAGCTTTGGTTATTATTAATTATTCTTTGCATTTTTTATCATTTTTGTGAGATTTTGCAACTGTAGGCTAAGGTTGGCTTTTTTTCTTAAAATAAAATAAATAAAATAAAATAAATATAAAGTAATTATAACAGTATACATTATAGTCATATTCTACAGAAAATTCAAGTAATTTCCATCATCAGAAAAGTTTGATGAGCTGTGAATAAATGCAATATAATGGCCACGATGGCCAGAATCCAGGCAGGCTGCATTCTGTTTTGATTAGTTATGACAGGAGAAACATGTCATACCACTTTATAATGTATTGGTAAGGCCACACTTGGAATTCTGCATCCAGTTTTGGTTGCCACAATATAAAAAAGATGTTGAGATTCTAGAAAGAGTGCAGAGAAGAGCAACAAAGATGATTAAGAAACTGGAGTCCAAAACATACAAAAGAACGGTTGCTGGAATTGGGTATGTCTAGTTTAATGAAAATAAGGACCAGGGATGACATGATAGCAGTGTTCTGATATCTCAAGGGTTGCCGCAAAGAAGAGGAAGTCAAGCTATTCTCCAAAGCACCTGAGGGCAGGACAAGAAGCAATGGATAGAAGCTAATCAAGGAGAGAAGCAACCTAGAACTAAGGATAAATTTCCTGACAGAACAATGAATGAATACAACAACTTGCCTCCAGAATGTTTGAATGCTCCAACATTGGAAGTTTTTAAGAAGAGATTGGACAACCATTTATCTGAAATGGTATAGGGTTTCCTGCTTGAGCAGGGGGTTGGACTAGAAGACCTCCAAGGTCCCTTCCAACTCTGATATTCTATTCTATTCTATTCTATTCTATATCATATATTCTATATTGTGTGCCATGAAGCACTTTCTGCTATTTCTGTGCTCAGTTTAATACGGGATAGTTTGGGTGGAGTTGCTGAAATTTAGGACTGTTTACAAAATTCTTACAACTTAACTTGTAACTAATTGAATTAAGGCAGGACCAAATGGATGGTGATAGACATAGAATGAATGGTAGATGTTAAACAACAAAGGCACCCAAGCAAAGTAGAGAGGAGAAACACTGTAAGGCAAAGAAATAAGAGAGTGTAAATAGGAAGTACTACAGATGGAGAGAGGAGAATATCCTAAACCTTAACCATGAGGGCTATAGGTAAGCCTATAACTGGCACCTCTTGGGCACAGATAAGAATATCAAAATTTGGATTTATTGTGAGGTTGATAAAGAAGATGTTTTTCAAGATTGCATCTACAATGTAATTTACGAAACCCATCCCACTCACAACTATCCAAAGGTTATACTTAGCTTCCTTTGGGTGAAGAGTTTTCTTGTTGCAATTTCCTTACCTTGTCTCTTCTTTTTTGGAGAAAGAAGGAAGTTCTACTTACTGAATTAAAGCAGGCATGGTTGCGGTTTTTGAGAACATTTAAACAATAGCAATTTAATTTAACCGTAATTTGTTCAATAATTCAGAATGAGAAGGTTCTACATGTAACATACTAATTTGTAATCCATGGGCTAATTTATGAGCTGCCCAGGGTTGTATTTTACTTCTTGACTTCCAACCATAGTAGTCCTGCCAGGAACTGTTGTAAGTCATGACCATCATAAAGTGAGTCATCCTGTGACCAAACTGATTGTATGACCTTCATTTGCAGCAGTTGTTAAGTGAGCATGCCAGTTGTTAAGCAAACCCATTGTTTCCCATGTAGCATTTATGCTGAAAACAGGAAACAAATGCCAGTTTTCAGCAAAAATGTTGTAAATTGCAGCAATGTGATCACAGGATGCTGCAAACAGTCATAAATGCCCAGCACCCAAAATGTGGTCATACACATGAGGAGCAGATGGCTGTCAGAACTTTGGAATGGGGGAGTCTGATATAACTTTGAATGGTCACTAAACAACCGATCTTAGGTCAAGGACTACCTGTACATGTAGCAGAATGGTATAATATATATTTCCATAAGTGGTATTCCAAACTATCTTCTGCTGTTGCTGAACCAGTTGAAAAAAATGACTTTCAAATTTTAAGCAATCTCTTCTATGATTTGAAACATGTGCAGTCTTTAGTGAGCAGGGTGAAGCTCTTTCTCTGAATTGTTTTAAATAACAAGATAATTATATTAATGTATACGATATATGCTTTGTGTGTGTGTGTGTGTGTGTGTGTGTGTGTGTGTGTGTGTGTGCATAAATATATGTATAAATGATGAAGCTTTCTGCCAAGCAGACAGAATAGACCATTCAGGGCAAGGATGGAAAGGCGAAATAACAAGGCCCTCTTCTATAGTTTTAAATCTAATTATGCTTGGGTTTCTGTTCTTAAAATTCCTCCACTGATGAGTATATTTTGGTGCCAACAAAACTGCATGGAATTTCAGAGAAAATATAATTAAGGCAAATTAATTATAAATTAATTACACCCTTAATTTCTTTGTCCTTGCAGTAATATAGAGGGTCTTGAGATCTTGTATAACTGAAAATGCAAGTAGTTTTTTGGGGGGTGGGAGGGAGGGGATGAACAGGCGGGAAGGAGGACAGGAAAAAGAAAAGACGGCAGTATATAAGATTGTCTTTCTTTCCCCTGCGCCTTCAGAAATGATGTTAAGTACCATAGTTTTGAATTCACTGAGCAATGAGAACAGGACAAGAAGTAAAATGCAGTATGTGTGTGAAAAATACAGCCGAAATCTCCTTTTACTTTTTAGGCAAGAAGCAACTGTTTGTCCTTTGGAAGGAGTGTAATAAACAATTCCATCGTAATGAATCTTCTCTTTTCTTTGCGTGCAGTTGTCACTAGAGATTTGTAACTTTTTTTTTTTGCTTCATTGTTCCCTAGTCAATGTGTATACATTCAGTGGTGCCAGAATTAAGATGAAGCTTGCCTGTTTCAATAAGGCTGCTTTGTTGTAAAAATGGCAATACTTGCATAGAAGTTGGACTGGCTCCAAAGGAGCTTGCAGGATAGACAGCAGTACTATTGTCACACGAACTCTTTTATTACTTACAATCAGCCTTTCCTCAAAAGAGGTTTCTTTTCTTTTTTTCTAGCTCATCCCATCCCCAAATCAGTGGGAAAAAGTATCACTTGAACGCTCATTGTATGTACTATGTAGCTGTGAGTTTTAAAAGTAAGTTTGATTGTTGAGTACATTATGAATATGTTGATGCTAATCTAGACTATGGCAACTTTCTGTCTATGTAATTTTACTGACTTTTTTTTTGTTTTTGTTTTTGTGTGTGGTTGATTTGAATATTGAGAACCAAGTGTTCTCTCCAGGCTTCTGCATGAAGGCATTTTGTAAGTAGATTGCAATTGTCCCAGAGTAACACCTCAAAGGAAAATAACACGCTCAACATGTAAGTCGTGTTTTGAAATATGGGAGTACATATATTTTCCCCTTTTGTCATGTTACATGAGTAGCTATAGTTAGTCCCTGTTTTACAATATGCTGATTGTGTACATTACACACAAACATTATATTAATCCATAGTTTGTTTTACCAAGATATGTTCAACAAGGCCTGAAGACTAAGCTAACAAATTATGCTAAATCATAACCTATGGTTTATAAGTCATATTGGCTAGGTTTATACAACCAAAAGAGAACAAACCTTGTTATCAAAAAATGTAATTGATAAAAGTCTCTCCCTACATATGATCATTACATCTCATCATGACTATGGAGATTTTCAGTCATCCAGGTCATAGTTGTCCCAAAGGTGATTTTTCAAGAGCTGAAAAAACTCCTTGGATGAGAAGCAAAACACCTTCAAAGAAAAACAAGAAAGTCCAGTGTCCTCTTGAAAAAGCACCTGTGGGACGATCTCATCATGAGATAATTTTAGTTCCCTTAATATATGTTATGCTAACTCGAGGTTTCTTTAATGTGGTTAACAAAACTACTACATGTATCAACCGTGATTCTATTTTAGCACAATATATCAATTGAGCTACTACTACCAAATGAAACATGATGCAAGAAGACAGGTTTTTTTCCCTGCAGAAGAATATCCCTGGAAAACATTCTTGAAAGTGAAATACACATCACATATATTCATGTATAACAAAAGTGCAACTGATGAAGGTGGCTAAATGTAATGGAAGGAAATGAAATCTTTCATCTTGAGTGAGATACAGCAAATTAAGTAATGATTCAATTATTGTATTATTATTGACACTGTGAGAGCCAGTTTGGTATAGAGCTGTGATGGCGAATCTATGGCATGAGTGCCAGAGGTGGCACATAGAGCCCTCTCTGGGCATGTGAGCCATCGCCCCAGCTCAGCTCCGCCGTGCATGCGCGCACCTCCCACTGGCCAGCTGGTCTTTGGGTCTCTGCTCTGCATGCATGGGGGTGCATGCATGGTGGGGGGGCACGTGTGGGGTCACACATGCATGCATGGGGTCATGGGGGTCACATGGGGCTTGTGTGGCACAAGCGTGGGGTGCATGTGAGGAGGGCAAGTGTGCATTACATTTTGGGGGTGCACACGCTTGCATGCTTTGGGCATTCGGTGCCAAAAAAGTTAGCCATCACTGGTATAGAAGTTAAGGCACCCTACTAGAAATCAGGTGATAGTGAACGCTAGTCCCACCCTAGGCCAGTTTGGTGGCCCTGGACTAATCCTACATTCTCAACCCTAGGAAGGAGGCAATGATAAACTACTTCTGAAAAACTTGGCCATAAAAAAATGCAGGGTTTTGTGCAGGCAATCTCTGAAAATCAGACATGAAAAAAACATTAGCTGTATAGGTAGTCCTCAACTTACGACCACAATTGAGCCCAAAATTTCTGATGTTAAGTGAGACATTTGTTAAGTGAGTTTTGCCCCATTTTACAACCTTTCTTGCCACAGTTAAGTAAAGCACAGTTAAGTTAGTAACACGGTTGTTAAGTGAATCTGGCTTCCCCTTTGATTTTGCTTGTCAGAAGATTGCAAAAGGGATTGCATGATCTTGGCCATAAGTAGAAACCAGTTGCCAAGCATCTGAATTTTGATCGCATGATGTTACAAAGGGATGTTACAAAGGTTGTAAGTGTGAAAAATGGTCATATATGTATATGTATTTATAGCTTGGTACTCATTCATACAGAGAATTAGTATTTTTTTGAGATTTTGCTATATTGAAGACAACCGAGGGCTAGTTATTTTTCTTGACGTTACTTTTATGAAAAAGCAACTATGGATGCTGACTGCTTCTCAATCCTACCACATTCGTTTTACTTAGAAAAATTGGAATCTTGAACAGATTTTTTGAGAGAAAATAGTTGTGGAAAAAGTTTTAAGCATGCTCTTCCCTTTAAATTGATGCACATTTTCCATCAGTTTATTTCTGTTGTCATCTCTTTTTTTTGTTAAAAAAGTATATGAAAATTACACACAATTATGTACATATATTTTGTGCATGCAGATATTTCTTTATTTTTAGTTTAACAATTTTTACATGCTGACCTAGATAAAGAGTTTCTAATGATGATAAACCTTACTCTGAAAAACCAGGTTTATAGCTTGAGGTTCCTCCTGAACTCATTTCTGGAACCGTAAACAGACTTAACTTCAACCATTCAGTCCCCAACTTCCTCAGTTTTACTTCTGTAGTGTAGTCTCTAATGTTGGGCTATTTTTGAAGTCAATTTGGAAACTTCATTTGGATCAGAATGCACCCCCAAGAAGACAAACATTGCACTAATCTTGCAATGGTTATATTAATTGAGGTATAAATGGCTAGTTCTGTCCTTTATAGCCGTTAATATTTTGGGTCCAAGTTATTTAAAAGTTTGCTACATTCAAATGAATCTGCCTGTGTTTTAAAACCAGAGGCTCAGCTTACAAGGCTTATCTCAAAGATCAGTAAACTTTGTGGATAACCACAGTCTTTTTCATGTCACATTTTGGAGTTTAGCCCCTCTTAAAAAGAAGTTTAAATACATTTCCTCTATCCTTTTCTTGATTTTTTTTAAATGGCAGTAACTTCTCACAGATACTTGAGTTGTACTTTATGCAAAAGTGTTTTCATGTATTATAGTTTGAAACTATTGCTTCATACATAAAATTAAGTTGTAATGTGGTTTTCTTTTGGCTTTGTATCATGTAGGAACCCATTCATTATGAATTAATGCATTTGTAAATCTAGCCACTGTGTTTAAAATGGGTGTGAACACATTATTCAAAAAGGAACTAAATATGTCAAGTACCTTTCTAAAACATTTTGTTCTTCCAACTCAACACATTTGATACTTTGGTTGGCAGGATAAAACACAAAAGTGGGCTAACCCACAACATTTTCATCAACACACATTTCTAAAGTACTAAATGTTAAATCAATCTATTTGATAAGACAAATTTGCTTATCTAGAAAAGACATTCTGATAATTTTGGGAATTGAAGTTTCTACATCTGAAGGTTGATCCAGATGAGCAGAATTTATTATACTTCCAAAATGTGCTTGAAATGGAGGCTTAAAAGTATACTGACAACATACTGAAACAGATTTCCTCATTGATCTTGAACATTGACCTTAATGAAGATCCATTGGAAGAACTGGGTCTCCATAATTTGCAGAATTTTAGATTATAAATGTGTTCCTTTTGACTTTATAACAATCTCTAAATTAAAATTGAAATCATGATTTTTAAGAGAATAAGTTATTGAGCAGCAGAAAATAGCATTGTCCTAAAAATCTGTTTCTCTAGCATTGTCTCTCCAGTCACAATATATAAATCTCACTAAAAGGGGGTAAATAAGGAATATTTCTATACTGTGGGTTGGTTAATCCTTTTGTCCCATCTACTTTTTCTAATTAATGTAATACAATACCTGAAAGGATCAAACTATCCAAAAACTACCATAGAAATTGATCTTAAATCTTGGCATGACAATAAATCCTTACCTCTAATAATATTAGGAGAGTATTTTTTTTAATTATATATTTTTCAAAGACCAATGCAAAGAAGTAATTAATAGACGACTAATATCATGAGCACATGAAATATGTTGTTTTGAACTTTCAAGATTTTGTATTAGTGGGATTAGTTAAATTAGTAAATTAGCATATCTAATATCTTGAATAGTATTTTTTAAATATGATTTGTAAAAGGTTGGTTGGTTTTGCGCTTTCTCTCTCTCTCTCTCTCTCTCTCTCTCTCTCTCTCTCTGTCTCCTTGTGTGTGTGTGTGTGTGTGTTTGTGTATCTATACACACACACACACACACAGGCACCAAGATTTTATAAATCAAGGTTTATGATTTAATGTGCTGTATGAATCCAATTAACTGCAGTTATGAAACCATAGTTTATACATAATAAGCAAAGTTAATGTATAACTGATTTATTTGTAAAATGTAATGTAGATTATTTGGCTTGGCATAAACATAGCATGTTTATTGTTTTTGGCTAAGCATGATAGACAAGCATTCCATTATAGATTAGAATTATGTTTAAATCAAGCCACTGTCAGTTTTTCAACAAATCATGGTTTAAGAAATAATGACAGTGTTATATGCGACTCACTGTCTTTATACTCAGAATTTTTAGATGCCTAAAATAAAAAAGGGAAAGAGAGCTACTTAGCAAACGGTGTTGTTGCATTCGCCTGAAAATGGAATATAGACAAAATAGTTGCTTCTTGCAGTATTTCTCTTTTCACTTTCTGATGAAAGACGAGCTGACTAAAAAGAATTATTTTACTGATTCTTGGAGGGAACCACATGCCAAATCCTTAATAGTTACGGGCACTCAGGGCAGAGTGTTCAGCGATCATATCAGTTCCAAAAAATGGGAGTGAGAAGCATTAGAACAAGAGCATCTCTGTTGATTGGACTGAATGCTTTTGAGATATTATAGACAAATTATTCCTTCTGGGCATCTGGTGCAACCATTCTCATTTAGGACCTCTGTACCACAGGAAATTTACCTTTAGCTATTTATAACGTGCAGAATATACTCTTGGCTTGAGAGGCAGTTTGTGAAGAAGGTCATTTAGGAGAATGCCTTGTCCTTTATTATGTGATTTCTTGGGGCAAGATCATTTGTTTCTCAATAGAACACTGGTATTGTTTATAAAGTAGGGATCACATTAGCAGAGATAGCATAAACTGTATATAATATGAAAGCTTTTAAGATTTTCCTAGCAGAGATGCACACAGGTACCTTCTACAGGTACAGGTTGCAGAGGGAAATTGTGGGTGCATTGATGCCATTCTCTTAAATGATTTGAGGCCAGTTGGGGTATTTCCAAAAGGAATAAATGTAATATTTTATTATTTTTGTTCATTGTACCTAACAAAAAACTCAGACCTGTGGCATCTGAAAGGGTCTTCACCTTTTTGACCCCTCTGAGGATAGGAAGCAACAGTTTGAGAGTTTGATGCAGGTTGAAAGTAAGCTTCTTGCCTGGACTAATCTTACTTAAAAGGTTTGTCCTATAGTTCATAACTTAAATGGACATGACTATGGAAGAATGACTGAGGCATAGGGAATGTGCCTTCAGCAACTGAAGCTGGAGTGTGGGATAGCCTACTAAATCTATATCACAGAAGGGAATTTGTAAGATTTTTTTGTATGCAAAGTATTGTTCCAGCACTACCCTTCTTAAATGGAGTTGTATATAGGCCTTTAAAAAAAAAACCTGAATCATGGGAAAACGGTATGTAAGATTTTTCAATTCATAGAAACATTTCCCAAACCACCAGATCAGATCTGCAACTTTAGAAAGGAAACATATGATAAATCTCTGTTAGCCTATCCTAAAATAAAAGGTGTGTTACCTCCTTAAAGGTTATATATACAGGAATACAAAAGGAAGCTTTTCTTTGGTTTTACTAATTACTTGCAAACAACTATTTCTGGAGTTAATAATTAACCATAAATAGGAAACGCACTTTATAAAAAATATATACATTGACAGTGCTCCTGACATCATTTTTGGATCAATAATTCAGTTCTGAGAACTTAGGTTATCTAATATGCATATCCTAAATGAAAAAGAAATATCCCCCAGTATAACGGTCTATTATAACTCAACCTGAACTAAATATTCATGTTAAAACACTCCGAAAGTGATTTGGTTTGGGATAACCCCAAATGCTAGGGCTGCAAAAAATATGCACAGCACTTCCTTCCTTCTTTCTTTTTCTTTCTTTCTTTCTTTTTTTCAATCATCCATTCATTCAGTTTATAGGCCATCCCAATCTATTATGCCTTTAAGCAGAAAAATGGTAGAAAAGAACTAATTTTCTGTATTGCTTTGCTAACTTTTAGTTGTCCAGATTTCTGCAGTCCAGATGTAATAAACTTTACCACAAGCTCCCCACATTTTTTTTAAATCTTAGGTAGTCCTGTTTGGAATTCTATATTGTTTGGTCTTCTTTCAAAGGAGGGTTTTTTTTTCTACCACAGGAATAAATCATCATACAACAAGGAGTGAATAGACAAAATTACTACATAATGCTAGGGCATGAATTAATGAAATGCCTCTCTGAACAGTAATCTAGACATTTCCAGCATTGCTTTATGGTGCAAATTGTGCTGATATGTAACATTCTCTAACACTCTCATCATTTATCTATGAATCAAATGGAAGTGCCTTTGTCAGATAATTTTGCTCCTTGACTGCAGAACATGATGCCTTGGTAAAGACCCATTTGGACTTCTGCTGCCTGTATGCATTGAATAAGGAATTATGACATAAATTTTTGTTTTGCTTTTATGGAGAGGATTGATGAGTCTCATTTCATGAATGTTAATCAGACCATTTGTGTTCAGACATTAAGTTATTTCTTATATAACTGTCACTTAATACAGACTGAGTGCATTTGACCTTTGCCAGTCCCACTTTGGTTCTGTCACATCTACAGTACCTTACCTCTCTTTTCCATTGAGAGGTTAATATCACTTGATTACAGCTAAAGGCAAGAATCTACACAAGCATTGCGCTGTCTTATTTGCAGTCAGGAGAGTGTGATTAATGGCATTCACACTTCAGTTTGGTGTGGTTAACCATTAAAAGTCTCTTTCTGAGATTCGAGAACCCAATTCATGAGTTCCGATGCTTTTGTAAAGATTAGTGGTGATACCAGTTCTTGAAAATGGTCCATTATTCTGTTGGTTTAACAAGGCAATTTTGCTTGAGAACTTGTCTGGTGTACTGACTGGAGCCTTGTCTAGGACCCAAGGCAGACTGTTTCAAATCACTAAATACCTTTTATGGCCATAGACCACCAAGACTTAATTCAAGATTTAAATTGTAACATTTCTTCAAGTCTTTGCAGACACCCTGTGACAACATTGGGCTCCCCCATCCTCAGGATCTACAGACCACAAGTTGAGAATTATTAACTTAGAGTAAAGTGTTAACACTTCAACACCTTTCTATTATGAAACTATGATGAGGGGAGGCCAAAAATTCCTGGAGAAAAGGTGATAGGAATGAGATTGTTAATAGGTAGAAAGTGATATCTTCAAAAATAGTCCAAATTGCTGCATGATTCCAAATCAGCCTTTTCAGTATAAGATCAGATGAACTAGTTCATATTTGAATATTTGGTAGAACTAAGAGTTTTAAAAATCAGAATGAATTAGTTTTGAAAGAAGAAAGAAAGCATGTGCCATTGTTATTACGCAGCTATGTTATAAATTTTGCTGTCTTAGCTATGTTTTACATTTATCCTAAGATATTTGCTGGTCATCTTGGATTGGCAGAAAATCTGCCTCAGTCTTGAGGTGCTTAATGCAGACATAAAATTTAACTTTTATTTTATTCATCATGCAATTGTGCTGTGTCTTGCATATTACTTAGCCCCAACTCCTAGTACTGAAATATTAGTGTGTAATATGCAGTGTAAAAGCGTAGGTATTTGCTTAACCATAGCCAAATATTATGCATACACAGGTTTAGGAAGACTAATATGGTCATCTCTACAAGATAACATTTGACATGGCAAAATCCAGAGTGACAATAAAGGAAAAAAAGGATGTTTGCTACAGTTGCTTTGTAGATGAGTTGTGCCTCTGTACAGTATCTTTAAGTTTCTCAGTAAACAGCAAATACCAGTTTCTCCTTTACTCTCTCCTTTAGAATTATTTCCATGAAAAGCACAGCTAAAAGTGAACTTTGTATAAAGTGAACTTCTGGCAATGAGATTTGTTCATCTGATAAACGTTAGAGCATGGTGGGATGTGGGAAATTAGTTTGGGGGAGGTGTCAGTGGGAGGGAATGATCCATTTATCTCATTTTTGATTGTTTTACAAATTAACCAGGAAATTGAGCATAAACCTTCAAAAATGAGGCAATATTGGAAGTCAATGCCTTTTTCTTTCTTCCTTTGTACTTCATATTTTCTTTCCCCTTTTCTTTTTTCGTCCCTTAATTTCCTATTTTTCTTTTTCTTTGTATTTTATACATTGATAAAACAATAAAAGTTTATGTATATATAAATGAGGTAACATCCTTATCAAGACATATCTATACATCTTTAGTTAAACTGGTGTAATTAGTTGTAACTGAAGTTTACCTTAGCAGTAGATATAAGTATGTATTCAAAAGTGTTTTTTGGTTTAGGCTACCCCATCGACTCGTGCTAAGAATCTCAGTTTCTGTGTTTAGCTGGAACAGAGAACAGCACATTTTCTCTAAAGTAAAAACTCAGAACAGTTTTTCTTCTGGACTTTCTTGGTTCTTTTCCGTGGTTCCTGCATAACAGCAATATAGGCATAATCAGCTTGTGCTTCTTCCAACAGACAAATTGGATGACTTGGCATGAAGCCAGCATTCATGAACAAATGAGAAAGGATAAATGCTGCACCTTTCCTAACTTGGGTAACTGGAATGGATGAAATAGGATTGAGAAAATATACAGTAATTGGGCTCATCCTGTGCTTGGTGAATCACCTAGCTCTAGTGTAATAAATGTTGCTCCATTCAGGAGAGTTCATTCCCTGCTCTATTGAGTGCCAGGAATTGCTTAGGGAAAAGGAATTTATTGAGAGTTCCTCTCCCACCATGCATGTTGTACAAAGCTCTCATTTTCTTTGCTTTGGTTTATTTCAAGATGCAAATTAAAGGTATCTAAAGTGAGTGGTTTAGGATATATGCACTTATCCAAGTGGATGAGATCTTCAATTTTTAAAATAAACTTTCCAATTAGAATCTGATGCATTTTGCTTGTATTTTGTAAGAGAAGACATTAGAGCTTCATGCTAGCTTTAAAAAAAACCTACATAACACAGGAAAACATGAGTCATTTTTTTAAATGATTTCTTGTATGATGGACTGAATCAAATTAGGTTTTTGTCTTTATTTTTGTTTTGTCTTTCAAAAAGGACTTTACTAAGCATCAGAAACATATGTGGGCCATAACAAGAATTGGTTCCCTGTTGTTGGCATCTGAGACAAAGACTTGTCAAAAAGACAAGGTCAGACCTGGGATAAGTACATGTGGGTCCAAGAGACAAATTCCCTTCATTAAACTTTAAACTACTTAACAGAAGATATGTATGCATGTATGTGGAATATAAAGTAATGTTAAAATAAATAATAGTGACGGGATAAAAAGAAAAAGTCTGGAAAAGTAATAAACAACAGAACTCTAAAAAACAGATCACATTGCTTAAAAACTCTTCTTCCATGCCTTTTAATATTTAAATTAGTTCTTTTTAATAACAAACAGTACATACCAATAATCAATTGAATCCAGACCAAAAGATTCCTCCTTTCAGTATCATATAATAAGTCTTTTAACCAGAGCCTATGCCCAGAAAAATCCATTTTTAATGTTTAATAGATTCCAAAGTATGCATTTTTAAGAACAGTGATTGATCCGGAGTCATATTATTCCCTCATACAAACTTTAATGAATAAAGAGGTTGCATTATATCTACAACCCACTTTCTTCCACATGTATCATTAAGGTCAAAGGATTCCTATGGAGAGCAGGAGTTTAACTGCTGGATGCTCGAGTTTGCAAGTACATCCATATTCTGTACTTACTTCTGTACTAACCAGTTCTATACTTTCATAAGCAAGATGAGTCTTTTATATTAATTTTATAAGATATATTTAATTCCCCCATGTATACCTTGCAAAGAGTTATACAGGAGGTTTGTTGCCTGAATCCTTCTGAAAAATTTATGTTTAAAGATATAAATGTATTATATTTAAAGTTGCATTTTGGAAGCTTTTTAAACCATGCCCCAATACAGCAGTGATAAAGAAAATGAATGCAGACCAATTCTAACACTTGTATATTTTATTAATGTAAATGTACAAGTAATCTGTTTATAGCAGGTGATAACCTTCACTAAAAATTAATATAATCTAAACCATAGTCTATGAACTATAGACGATATTTGGACAAGCCTTTGTTAGTTCAGAAAAAGATACAAGGAATGAAACTTTTAAAACTTTTTATAGCAAAGAGAAAACTTATTTTTGTTTTGGTCAAGGTTTCCACTGTAAATGCACGTGCTATTTTCAGATGCTTGAATTATATTTGTCAAACAGAAATGCAGTTTGCTATTGTAGTATAACATGGAGAATGGAATAGAAAAAAAGTGTATCTGAAAATGACTATTAATATTGCTTGTAGTTCAGTTTTATAAAATGGGATATAAAGAACCATCCAAATACTTTGGAATTGCTCCCTTTTTTATTTAACATACTAGTTCTACTTACTGGCCTGTTCTAATATAGTGCCATATATAAGAATTTACTATTGTAGTTCAAAAGTCCAATGAGCTATTGTCTATATTTGACTTTTCCTAATTGTGCCATTTCCTATTCTTAAGGAAATATTTTCTGTGTTGACATTGCAAGGAGAAACATGTTTTCCTCTTTCTGAGAGGTTCTCTAAGCTTAGAAGCCTGGCTTGTTTCCTAGAACTTGTTTGCTTGTATACAACAAATTCCACCCATCCCCATCTTCTCAAGGATGCATTTACTGGACTTTATTTAGTGTGTAATGAAGTCCAGAGACCAGCTTAGCGTAGCACCTCCATAAGGTTTTTTGAGTTATATAACAAAGAAAACTAGAATTCTGTGTCATCAGCAGGTTGGTAATACCTTATTCCTGTCATATCCCAAGAATGACAGGTTGAGTTACTTTACAGTAGTTTTCTTTGTTTTTTTTCCTATAGACAGAATCTGGTCCAACAAAAACAACTCTGTGTGTGTGTGTGTGTGTGTGTGTGTGTGAGAGAGAGAGTGTGTGTGTGTGTGCGTGTGTACCTCTTTGCCCTCTGGAAAGCAGCCCCTCTCTCTTGGGAATCCAGATTACATTCCACCACAATTCCAAATCCCTGGATTATATCTCCCACTTCTCTGTAACTTCCTATGAAAGTTAACAATTATGGATGGATAGTTGTTCACCAGTCTTTTGATACAACAGGCTAACACCCACTCAGCAGGAAGTGGGTGCCTTTCTTCCCACATAGATTGTCCAGAGCACATATTGTTTCAGTGATAAAACACTGAATTTATCCATGTTGATATGGAAAAAGTTTTCTGAAAAGAAGCAATAAAAAAACCCTTTAAAGGGCCATAAAGAGATTAAAGGGTGGAAACAAAAAAGTTCATCATTTTCATACCATTTCCAGTTTATTCATTCCTCAGCATTTGGTGAACAAACTGGGCCTATTAGGTTTTAATACTCTTTTGTGTAATTGGATACTGGAATTTCCTTATTGATAGGCCCCAGTTTGTGCGAATTGGAAGAAATGTTTCCAACGCCATCTCCTCGAGGACAGGTTCCCTACAGGGCTATGTCTTGAGTCCGCTACTGTTCACCTTGATGACCCACGACTGCTGTGCCAAATCTGCTGTGAATCATATTGTGAATATGCGGATGACACGGCAGTGGTGGGCCTTATCAGGGACGACAATGAAGATGCTTGTAGGAAGAGGTGAAGGCTTTGGTGGAGTCGTGCAATAAAAGTAACCTGGTTCTAAATGTTAATAAAACAAAGGAGATTATAGTAGATTTTAGAAAGACCTGGCATGGTCATGCTCCACTCAGTATCAAGGATGCAGCTGTAGAAGTGGTCAACAGTATTAAGTATCTGGGGGTGCAGATAACTAACAATCTGAACTGGTCTTTCCACAAGTCATCCTTAGTGAAGCGTGCAAACCAACACCTGCACTTCCTGCATCGGATGAGGAGAGCACATCTTTCTCCTTCTCTCCTGGCCACTTTTTACAGAGGCACGATTGAGAGCACTTAACAAACTGCATTGCTGTTTGATTTGGTGGCTATACTGCCTCAGAGAGAAAGTCCATTCAGAGAGTGGTAAGGGCAGCCAAGAAGATTACAGGAAGTTCTCTTCCTGTCATTCAGAATACTGCTTATAAGTGCTATCTACTTAGAGCTCAATAATTTTTAGAGACCCCCCCCCCACACCCATTTCATGGTCTCTTTCTGTTGCTCCCTTGGGGAAGAGGTTTCTGTTATGTATGTAGGTTTGAATGTTATTGGTTCATTTTGAATTGTTCTTGTAAAATGTCAAATGGGATTGGTTTAAATAGTGCGGGAAAAACCCTGCACTCCCATTGGCTGGCAACTACGGCTGCTGGCTATAAGAAGCAGCCGTAGCCCAGCCAGGTTGGGTCCATTCGAGCTGTAGTCACTTAATAAACTCTTCACTGAAGCTCTTTGCATCTGACTCTTCATGCAAACTTAACAGTTTCAAAGTATTTCTAGCAGGCCTACTAGGTTGTATAACACCTTTGTTCCCTATGCCATCCATCTGGTAAACTTGCAAGGTTTGTTTTTCTTACCATGTACATGTACTCATCCGAACTAGACTGTGTTGTTTCTCTGTGTCATATAATATATGTAGGTACTTGCATAGTTTTGTAATTTATTTATTTAGTCATGTTTATGTAATGTATATTGGAAGTGGTGACCCTTTGAGAGCTGTATGCAGTGAAATTTCATTTTAATATATACCCATTAGTGTACATTCAAAGTGGCAATAAAGTTATTCTAAGTTCTGTGTTTCAGGGCAGCCACAAATGAGACATACAAGTTATTTTCATTGCTCAGCAAGCTAAGCAAAGACCTAGCATATTAGTATTATTTTTTATTTAGTATGCATCTATTGTATGTATAAGTGTAGTACAATATCTCTTTTCCCCCATAAAACAAACCCCCTGAAAGGTAAATTGGACTAAAGCTACCCAGTAAAACTTTGTTGATGAGGTGGGACTAGAATGTGGGCCTCTCTGACATCATTCCAGTGTTTTAACCACCACATCACACTGACTTGTGCAAAACAGCTTTAATACAGGAGAGCCAGTTTGGTTTAGTGGTTAAAAAACGAGAAACTTCTAGTCCTGCCTCAGGCATGAAATCTGACTAGGTGACTTTCAGCCAGCCAGTCTTTCTCATCCCAATTCACCTCACAGTTGTTGTTGTGAGGAATGGGGAGGAGGGAAGGTATGTTTGCCACCTTATTTACAAAAATGATGAAGGATTTAAAAAATTAAAAATAAATAAATAAAATAAGCACTTGGCATATTGATTGTAATGTTCTTTCCTCATTTTTACAGAATACTGCTGAATTTAGAACTCGAATGTTAGTGTAAAGGGTAGACTAGATCTAACCCTAGGTTGACTTACGCGGAATTTAATTTGGAACAGGATGGCAGAGTTCATATTTTGAGAGTGAGGCACTTAATGTGTTAGGTTGGAAGAAGAGGGATTTATTTACTACAGTTGGAGGTAATTATAAATAACAACTTCCATAATTCTCTAGCCTGAATGGCCAGTGGGGAAACATGGGAGAACCTGTTCCTTCTTCTCAGGGCTTCCTTATCCGGGATGCAAAGCTCCAGAAAACTACTAGATGTCTAAGAGTTAGAAATCTTTTCTGTCATCTACTGGTCATCTGGAATTTGTCCCCCCCCACAAAAATGCTGTCTGGATTATTATGGGATAATGATATATCTAAAGAGCACCAAGAAGTATTCTGGCTGAGAACAAATCCCCTTTCAGAGATAAGTACACATAATTCATGTCAGTCAGGTCATTCAACTTAGATGTAGCAAATAAATCTAAACCATGCTGAGTAGGTGAAAAAGATACTTACATCAACAATAAAAAAGTTCAAGGTTTGAGACTTCTTCATCCATTGTCCTATTCAGTTCTGCATTTTTTGGACTAAAAAGTTTCATGAGTACTTTCAGAGAACACACTTCTGTTTTGACTCTTTGCCTGTTGACTGAGAAGCATTTTTATGAGGAGCTGCTTCCAGGTGGAGGAGCTCCTTGTTCTTCCAGTCAAAAGATATCCTGTAACTATATTGTATTCCCATCTAAGCCAGGGGTCCCCAAACTTTAAGACTTGTGGACTTCAACTCCCAGAATTCAGCAAGTCTTAAAGTGCCAAGTCTGGAGATCTCTGATCTAAGCATTTTCTTCTTTCTAACTTAAAAAATAAGCACTAAGAAAATACAGGTGAGTTACAAATGGGAAGCATTGCTGTCCAGACTAAGTTTATTACCTGTTCCATATTTCAAGGATTTTTTTCTTTATTTAGAATTAAAATATAACATTCCTTTTCTAATTAATGAGCAACATTATTACCATATGCATTTGAAGTCTCAGATAAGTATATATAAATACATTAAATAAGTAATAGTATATTTTAGTGGAAATATTGATATTCTGAGGCTTTTTAGTATGTCACTTTGAGTTTTAAAGCATGTTCATTATTTTGGATCTCTTCAAGTGGCATGGCTATCTGGAAGTAGGAATTAAATAAAGATTTTGCAATAGATTGTTATGTAGTATTTTCAGTGGGAATATTAATCTCCTAGAGGAAAGCCAGAATAGAAATCTAACAAATACAATGAAATAACAATGGGAACCATAAAAATGTCATTCCTACTGATAAGTTTGCTTGGTTAAATATGTCGCATTGGTATGTTTTATTCTTAGCCCAATTCCAGTTTTCCCTTTCTGGGTGTGATGTTAAACAATGTGATATTATCCTAACTCATAGTGTTTTGAGTAGAAATTGATTATTTGTAACTATTACTATGTAAAGTTTGGCATGGCCTTTTGCCAGCCAAAGACTGAATAATGGAAGTATTGTGGATTTTTAAACAATTTACTCTAATATCCTTCTGCCTTAGTTTTATGCAGATTTAAGTTAGGATTATACTCAATTTCTTTTGTTCTCCAGGCTGCTTTGTAAAATTTTGGTTCTGGGCAGCAGTGAAGAACTACTAAATAACTTGGATAAACAAATATAATTTCAATGGAATGTATGAATGACCTTGGGGAAAGAAAGGAAGAGAAGCTGCCTAGGAAACAATCAGGCAAAAAAGCAGGAGTCCACAGTTGCTTAAGGGTCAGAGAAAGAAATGCAGGAAAGACCCAGCCTAATGGACAAGTAGTTCAAAGTTTGTGCCTTCAGACTTGCAAGGTTCGGTTAATATAGTCTTCTAATAAAGTAGAATTGGTTTATCTTGTCATGTTCCCTGTCTGATTTGCCTGGAAGAGCATGCTCTGGGTCCCATCTATTACAGAATGTCATCTGGCAAGGCCCAGGAAGACCATCCATCAGAGATGAGATCAATCCCAATCCCGTGGGCTTTTTGCAAGGCCTTAAACATGTGGTTTTGTCACCAGGCATAAGGATCTGGATGTATGACAGAGTCCCTGGAGTGGTTATGTTAATTTGTTGGTGGTGTTTTTGTTTTTGTTTTGGCTCCTGATTGTATTTGTGACTTGTTTCCACTGTTCTATGTTTTTGTATAGTTTTTAACTGTTAACCACCCAGACTCAAGAATTAGAGATGGGTGGACACATATATAACTTGAAATAAATCAATCTAATTTCTTTGAATGTTATCTTCTCCTATGAGCTGTGTAGAGCATCCAGAAGTGGGAGGTGCTCAGTCTCCTGTTGCGTAGGCTGGGCTAATTAGTAGGACGCGCCTCCTCCTCCTCGATGCTCCTCCTTGCATCCCCAGTTCCAGCTCAGCCTTGGCAGCAGATAGCTGGGTTTTTCAGTTGCTGCCCGGAACAGAGGTTTTTCTACCGCAAACAAGGAAGAGAAGTTCAGGTTTGCTTTTTTCCCCCTCCCACTAGGAAGGGATTCAGTTCTGTTCTTTGTAGTTTTTGCCTTCCCCTGTCTGTCTTCCTTATAAGGAAGCCTCGCAATGCTCTGTGGCGGCTGCCGCGAGGCTTATCTTTCAGATCTCTTGATCGGGCGGCTTTTGACGAGCGCGGCTTTGGGGGCGGTGTCCTGAGCCGCAACGGAGTTCTTCTTGCTTGTTTTTTACTTTAAAAGGATCACTAAGCTCTGCTTTTTGTATTTTCCCCCGTTGATCTTCGCACAGAACAAGGTTGCCCTAGCGGTTTCAGTTTCACTTTCAGAAACCGCGTCGCCATTTTGGAACTGCGTGGCAGCGGTCTCTGCTAAGTTGGAATCTCAACCTTTAATTACCCAGCCGGTTTCCCTTGCTGGGGGCTGGGGGAGGTACAACACTCCTGGATTCTGTTTGTACCTTGGCCTTCTTAGGTTTCCCGGGCTGGGGACTGGCCCGTCTATACATTAATAGACTTAAATAAATATATATACATTTATTAAAATAATAATAATAATTATTATTATTATTATTTATTATAATAAATAAATAGATACATATTACTCTGCCCTGTAAGTTTCCCTTGCTGGGGGCCAGGACAAAACTCAGTGGATTCCCCTCTGATTTTAGGTTTCCCTTACTGGGGGCCTCAGCAGCGGCCCTCTACCTCAATTTGTAGCCAACTGGTACTTTATAGAAGTCTACTTTGTTGTCACCCTTGGTTTCCCTTACTGGGGACCGGGGTAAAAATTCTTCAAGGCTATTCTTTCCGGAATTGTGGCCTGAGGCTCACAGAACATTCCAACAAATTGCTACCTGAGTTTTCTTGTGTTCATTCAGTCTGTAGGCTGCTAGGAGAGAAGATTCCTGGGGTCTCCGTTCAAGGGACAGTGTCCCATCAAAAATGCTTGGCTTGCACATTTTTCTTCTGTCTTGTACCAGTATGGCCAGTGGTCACAATTCCAGATCTTCCTCTACTAGAACCAGAGACAAATCTACTGACCCAGGTAGACCTTCCAAAGCAGCCGAGAAAGATGCCCTCAGAAGACATCAGGCCCTTGAAAAACAAGTTCACAAGCAAACCAGAGAAGTCGAGCACTCGGCTGCTCTGTTGAACGTGAATCCCGCCAGGTGTCCTAGTCCAGTGGCTCCAGCCCTTGACCTGTCAACCCACTCCAGGCGTGGCTCCCCACAGCGCGTTCCATCTCCGGGTCCACCTCCTCGCAGAACACCTGAAGCTACATTCACGTCTACTGCTGTGGGCCTACGGGAGGATGAGGAGGATGATATGATGGCAGAAGTCCCAGCAAAGATGAGGAAGTGGATGGAGTTGGCCATTGCAAAAGGCATAACATCAGGTCTACGGCGTTCTAGACATCACAGCCACCAATCCATTCCCGACTACACCTCTGCTTCGGGGAGATCTGTGAGTGTCATTGACCAGTCAGAGTACCCACACAAGGACCCCCCTCCCCTTATGTTAGAACCCCCCCAGAACCGAGGGAGGGTCTAAACCCAGGCGAATGGTCAGAGCAGGGAGGGGAGTCCATACACCACTATTCCCAGGATCCTTCTGAGGCGGACCCTTTGGAAAAGGGTATGTCTGATGACGAGGGCATTACCCCAGACCAACCGGTTTTTATGGGCCTTTTCCATCCCCCACTCTTCAAGTCCCTATTATTCAAGGCTAAGAAAACAGCCTGCCTTGATGATTCCCCTGCACCACAGCCATCGGGGTCCCAAAAGAAACAGGGGGATTCGCTTTTCTCTTACCCACCCACCAAGACAGAGGTGATCCCAGTTCCACACATATTTGAGGAACTAGTTGATAAGCAATGGGCCCTATTGGCATCTTACCCTGCCCCTTCCGGATATGACAAAAGGCTGTATAACCTGGCTCCGGGTTTCTCCGCTTCTCTGAACACCCCCAAGGTAGACGAACCAATTGTGGCCCTAGTTTCATCCTCGGCCATTCCTGGGGAGGTGGAGGAGGCCCTCAAACCCGAGGAGAAAAGAGCGGAACTAGCCTTATGTCGGGCTCATGTCTCAGACGCATGGGCAATTAGGGCGGCTACGGCGGCCTCCTTCTTTACCCGCTCTTCCCTTAGATGTCTCCGTCATCTGAGGGAGACTCTGCCCCCTTCCAACATTCGTGCCCATCAGGATGTCGCAAAGATTATCGCAGCCACTGAGTTTTCCGCAGACGCTACTTACAATGCGGTCAAGTTTTCCTCGAGGGCCATTGCCTCTCAGATCTTGGCCAGGAGGCTTCTCTGGCTACGACACTGGCAGGCGGACTCTAAGCATAAATGGAAGCTTGCCTCTGCACCCATCTCAAGCGACAAATTATTTGGGGCGGCCTTAGAGCCCCTCCTAATAGAAACAGAAAATAAAAAGAGAATTCTCCCTTCCCTCTATCGGAGTTCAGAACCCCGCTTCCACCAGCCCTTTCGTAGGAGCTCCTTTCGTCCCTCCCCCCAGGGATCGTATACCCCAAGATACCATAGCTTTCCCCCCCCAGGGACAGGGAAATCAGTCCGACAGGCCAGATTTTTCCCACAAAGGCCGTAGGGGTGGTCATCCCAGAAGGCAGTACAGGGGGGCGGGCAACAACCCCTTTCAGAGGTCCAAATAGGACAGGCGGGGTCCTCTCCATAGGAGGCAGGTTGAAACTATTTGCGGACAGGTGGTCCACCTCAACCTCAGATGCCTGGGTTAGGGACACCGTCAGACTTGGTTTGGCTCTAGAATTTCAATCCACCCCTCCTGAGTTTTTCATGTCCAGTCCCCCTTCCAGGGATCCGCAGAAGAGAGCTCTCATGCAGGAGGCCATATCTCACCTTCTGGCAATCAATGCCATCCAACCAGTTTCCCCAGACCAGAGAGGCCGGGGGTTTTACTCCCACCTTTTTCTGGTACCCAAGAGCTCGGGCGGTTGGAGAGCCATCCTGGATCTCAAACGCCTGAATCGCTGTTTAGTCTACCGTAAATTCAAAATGACTACCCTACAATCTATACTCATCTGCATCAGGAGGAACGATGTCCTCACTTCCATCGATCTTACTGAAGCATACTTACATATTCCAATTCAGCCTTCCCGTAGCAAGTTCCTCCGATTCTGTTATAATGGCGCGCATTACGAGTATGTCGCCCTGCCCTTTGGGTTAGCTTCGGCCCCTAGAACCTTCACTAAGGTTTTGGGGGCTCTTGCCACATCCCTTAGGGCCAAGCCCATCAGGTTACAATGCTATTTGGACGACATCTTAATTTTGTCATCTTCTGTTCGTCATTCAGACTCTGACACAAAGTTTACCATTGATTCCCTCCAACAGCATGGTTTTTCTGTAAACTGGGACAAAAGTCATTTGACCCCCACTTCTAGAATCATTCACTTGGGTGCGATCATCGACACTGTTCAAGAGAAGGTTTTTCTTTCCCCCGATCGACGGGACAGTATCAACAAGTTAGTAGGGGTAGTTAGGATGCTTAGAAAGGTACCATTGTCAGTATTATCATAGTTATTGGGTAAGATGATATCCTGCATATCTATTGTCCCTTGGGCTCGTTTCCATACCAGGCCTCTCCAGTGGTTCCTCCTGCCTTTCCAACGGACGGGACGTGACGGCTCCAATCTCCGAGTCTTATTACCGGCCGATGTTTTGAGAGCTCTCCGTTGGTGTTCCTCTCCAGCGCTCCTTCAGGGCTGCCCACTCAGAGAGCCACGATGACAAACCATCACGACTGACGCCAGCCTGAGTGGCTGGGGGGCTCATTTCCTCTCTCACTCGACTCAGGGCCAATGGTCCAGTCTAGAACGGGCACACGATATAAATTGGCTGGAGTTGAGAGCGGTCTCTCTCGCCCTCTGTGTTTTTCGGCCCAAACTAACATCACGACACGTGCTGATTCTCACAGACAATGTGACAGTGAAAGCCCACATAAACAAACAAGGGGGCACGCATTCCAAATCACTGATGTGGGAAACAAAGAGACTATTCCATTGGGCCAAGTTACACCTGCTTTCCATCAAGGCAGAACACATATCGGGCACTTCAAACATACAAGTGGACTGGCTCAGCAGGGCCACGATCTATCCATCAGAGTGGCATCTTCACCCCTCACTTTTTCACCAAATTGTCCAGAGATTCGGCCTACCGGTCCTCAACCTATTCGCCACACCTCTCAACTCTCACCTTCCACGTTTCTTCTCCCGATACCCATCTCAGGGAGCAGAGAACACCAATGCACTCCGATGTCCTTGGCCCCAAGGTCTCCTTTACGCTTTCCCTCCTCTACCCATTATACCCAGACTGATCCAGAAGATTTTGGAGGAGCGAGCAGAGGTCCTAGTTGTGGCTCCATTCTGGCCGAGGCGGACTTGGTTCGCGGATCTGAGACAGCTGTCTGTGCAGGACCCGTGGCGGATCCCTCCGTCAACTGTCGTGCTTTCTCAGGGTCCGGTCCATCACCCAGAGCCCCAATGGCTCACCTGACCATCTGGAGGTTGAGCGGCAGCGTCTGAGGGAGGAGCACATGTCATCTAAGGTGATCGAGACCATCCAGGCGGCGAGGCGACCGTCTACGAATAGAATCTACAATGCTACCTGGTCCAGCTTCTGTCGCTGGTGTGCTAGGGCGCAGGTGGATCCTTCCTCTCCTTCAGTGGCTCAGCTGTTAGAATTTCTTCAGTCGGGTCTTGATAACGGTCTCTCTCCTAACACGCTTCGGAGGCAGGTGGCGGCACTGTCTTCTGTGCTCTCCTGGGCCGACTGCAAATCCATCTCCAGTCATCCAAGGGTGCATAGTTTCCTCAAGGGGGCCACGAACCTATGACCACCGGCTATCCACAGGTACCCTACTTGGGACCTCAACACTATCTTAAACGCCCTTACCAAGGAGCCATTTGAGCCACTACAGACTATCAGTACCCAACTGCTGACGTATAAGGTGGTCTTCTTGGTGGCCATCACCTCGGCTAGGAGGATTTCTGAAATCGCTGCCCTCTCCATCAGAAAGGACCTCTGTGTCTTCCATGAGGACAGGGTGGTCCTCCGACCGGACCCGACATTCCTGCTTAAAGTCAATTCAGCCTTTCACAGGGCTCAGGAGTTGATCCTCCCGAATTTTTGCGTAGCTCTGTCTCATCGGCTCGAAAGACAGTGGCACCACCTCAATGTTCGGCGAGCCCTACGTATTTACATAAAGTGCACGGTGCCCTTCCGCAAATCGGAAGCCCTGTTTGTCTCGTTTCTTCTGAGTAATCTGGGCCATAAAGTGTCCTCTTCTACTATTGGCCGGTGGCTGCGAGCTTCTATCACAAGGGCGTATGAAACCCAATCGAGTCTGATGCCTCAGGGCATCACTGCCCACTCCACCCGGAGTGCGGCGACATCGGCTGCATGGGCCACCCAAGCCTCGATTGAGGAAATTTGTAGAGCAGCTACCTGCGTTTCCCCCTCTCCCTTTATTAGGAATTATAAGATAGATGTTTTTGCCTCCGCGGAGGCTTCGTTTGGCAGAAGGGTGTTACAGCAGGTCCTCAAGGATTGAGTGAGGTGTCTGTCAGACGGATTCCCTCCCAACGGGCCATCCTAGCTTCGGCATGTCCCACTTCTGGATGCTCAGAACAGCTCATAGGAGAAAGGGCATTGGTACTTACCTGAGACGCCCATTCTCTCTGAGCTGTGTAGAGCATCCAGCCCCTCCCTGTATCCGTCTGTTAGGGGGTGGCACTGTTCTGGCCAGCTACTTGTTTTTTTGGTTGTATATAGTTAGATGGGGTCTTTTGTACTTCGTCTTTGCTGGAAACTGGGGATGCAAGGAGGAGCATCGAGGAGGAGGAGGCGTGTCCTACTAATTAGCTCAGCCTACGCAACAGGAGACTGAGCACCTCCCACTTCTGGATGCTCTACACAGCTCAGAGAGAACGGGCGTCTCAGGTAAGTGCCAACGCCCTTTTCAATAAGGCACCACCAACAAATTTCACAAAAGGTGATGTGAAAAAAATGTTCGATTCTGATTGCAGCCCTCTAACATTTTGATGCACCATTATGACATATTTGTGCTAGTATAGTTAGTGTTAAATACCAGTTATATAATGTATTCTACTGCATCTCCTATACAGGGTGTAAAAACATGTCATCACGGTGGCGTCATGTGACATATCGGGACTTTCCCCCCTTAGCCAAACTGTGGCCAGTGCGTGACGCATCCAGACCAGGGACCGGGAGTTTGACAGCCTTGTCCTATAAGGAAGCTGATAGAAAACCACTTGATTTTCAAAGTATTTGCCATTGTGTTTGTTATTCTAAATCTGTATCCCAAGCTTCTTTTAAACCTAAAGGCTCTTCTCCAGTTCTAATAAATCCAACATTTTTTTTGAGATAGTTCCTTTGTATTGAGAAGGGCAATTAATAATTTTTCAAAAGTAGTTGAACAATGAGATGCTGACTCTTGTATTTTTTCTTATTCAAAAAGGATTTAAGTTAGAGTGTGTTAGCAAAGATAGATGGGGAATGCATTTGTAGCTAAATCTCTTCTTTACAGCATAGGATTTTATTATTATTGTAGAAATCTGTTATTCTACTGCTGCTGAAATCTCTTTTAGACTTCAGTTGTGTTGACCTGTCCTGAAGAGAGAATCCTGGGGGTCCCAGTAAAGGTGTTAGAGGGTTATCAAAGCTGAGTATCTTTTCCCCCAAACCTAAAATGTAACTTTTGTGAACGTAATACTGATACCTATTTTTATTTTTTTTAGTATCTTTCTATTGGTTGCTAGGAGTTAAAAATGACTCAATGGCACATTCATTCAATCAATTTTTTTGAAGTGTTTTGAAGAAAAAAACATCTGACTATGTGCTATTTTTAGTTGCGTACATTGTCTTGTTAGATCTTCCACTGTGAAGGAATAATATGACCAAATATACTGCCTAGTAGTGTTAATAACACTTTATAAACAAGGTGAAGTGTTAATACTACTTTATAATGCCTTGGTAAGATCGCATTTGAAATACTGAATCCAGTTTTGGTCGCCACAATATAAAAACGTTGTTGAGATCTAGAAGAGTGCAGAGAAGAGCAACAAAGATGATTAGGGGATTGGAGGCAAAAACATACGAAGAATGGCTGCAGGAATTGGATATGAAATGAAGGACTAAAGGTGACATGATAGCAGTGTTCCAATATCTCAGGGGCTGCCACAAAGAAAGAGTCAAGCTATTCTCCAAAGCAGGACAAGAAGCAATGGGTGGAAACTAATCAAGGAGAGAAGCAACCTAGAACTAAGGAGAAATTTCCTGACCGAACAATTAATCACTGGAACGACTTGTTTCTAGAAGTTGTGGGTACCCAACACTGGAGGTTTTTAAGAAAAGATTGGACAACCATTTGTCTGAAATGGTATACGGTTGGAGGATCTCTGAGGTGCCTTCCATCTCTGTTATTCTGTTCCGTAGTATAATTTTTCAGAAGAAATTCCCTATCCAATTTTTTCCTGAGACCTATATATACTGCTTATATTAATTCTTTTTTTTTCATGTTGCAATAAAAAGACCAATTCTTCTTTGCCATAATGTTAATATTTTATACAGCATTTTTACTGCAAGACTTTGAAATAAAAAACATTAATTTTGAAAGAGCCATTATTTCAGCTGCTGCAATTTGACACAGATTAAATTTTTTCTCAACATTTTCATTCATTTTTTATTTTTTCATATTAACATGAAATTATTATCAAACATTTCTTTAATTTATTTGTGAAGTTAATGCCTAGATATTTGAAGGGTGTCATTTCCATGTTTTTTTTTAATGCTGGCTGTCTTTCTTTGTAGTTTATGGGAGTTATGGAAGAACAGCAATTGTGACTTTTGAAAATTTACTGTTAATCCTGCAAGATGTACTTCTGCACATCCTTCCAAAGCCATTTTAACATATTTTCCACCAGAATTTGCAAAAGTCAACATAACATCATCCACAAATAAATTTAATAGATAATCTCTATATCCTACTTTTATCCTTTAACTATGAACACTTACTCTTAATGTTTCTATAATGCAGTTAAATAGTAAGATACATAATGGACAGACCTGCTTGGTAGCCCTTGAGACTAGGAATTGTTCAGAATCATAATTATTCATTCTTATGGGGACATTGGTAAAATTATAAATTTGATCTATTATGTTGAAAAAGTAATTGTCATACTGAAATCTTTTAAAAGATAGTCCTTTCATGCAAACCAATCCTTAAAGATATCCAATGAGCATATTGTTAAAGAAGATGTGTTCATAAGTAGAGTTTATAATCAGAATTTAATCTCTTAGAAAAGTATTAAAATAGAAATGAAAATATGTCGGGGCTTTTTTTTTTCTCAAAACAGTAGCAAGTATTTGACTCCGTATGTCTATATAAGAGGAAAGAAAGAACAAGTTTGCGGTCTGGGATGAAAAAGAAACCCATATTCTCTTTGGTTTGCTTCATAATTTGTACTGTGGTTTTAAAATGTGTTTAGTGGATATTCTATGACAGCGTCTACCCCCTTTTTTAATGTTAATTGCTTGCACTATTTTTGTTTGACTCAGCAATTTTGAAGAGTACATACTGTGCCACTGTGATGACAAAAAGGGAGAAAAAGCAAGTTTGAATGAAGGGAATGACAACAAGCAGATAGTCTTCATTCTCAAAATGGGATTAGAGAAATCTGATCTCTCTTTATTCGATGCCTAGATTTGATATTGCACAATTCTTCTCTGCCCCCCTCAAGTACAAACTATGTACAGAAATAAAAGGGGACTGTGGTCTTCTCTTCCCCTTGCCTTTCATTTTCTTTTTTTAGCACTTGACTTTTATGTTTGTCTTTTGTTTTCCACTTAGTAAACAGCTAACAAAAACAGGGATAGCCTTATTATAGCCTTATTATAAGAAACAATTATTTAGAAATAATGAAATAAATATCAGTGGTTATATATTATCAGTAGTTAGGATGTATATCAAAAGTGTGATGTGATAATCATCTTCCAGTATAATTGGGCATTATTAAATATAATCAACTAGTTTATATATAATTTTGATTAAGAACTTTAAACAAAAGATAAAAACTAGCAAGAACTAACACAAGATAAAAAGAAAAGAGAAAGAAGAACAAAGAAAAAAAATCAAAAGTGCAAAAGTAAAAATAAGAAAAAAATAGAAGTTGTTTTCAATTTCCTTTACAGAGAGTATAATGACAAATGCAAAATGACCTCTTATTTCATGGTTACAAAAACAAACTCTGTCTTTTCTGGCATCTGTTTTTTTTTAACCAACTACCCAACTATTTTTGCAACAGATAAAGTACATATTTTCTTGCAGTTACCAATATAAACAGAATTAGATCCAGACTTGAAAACTTTAACTGAAGTAGGCCAGAAAAACACCCATGTCTCTTTTACACATGTTATATGAACTTCTGGCTGCACTGTTAAATTTTTATTTAAAACAAAAAATTGAGGCAGGAAATATACAAAGGCTGTAATATAAACCTTAAACAGGTTTTCTGTAGGTTTTAGGAAAAAAATAACATATAACCGCATATTCAAAGAGAAAACCTTCCTACTCCATCTGTATGACATGTTTCTATCCATCACCATTCTGTCCCTCACCCAGGCTTCAAATGCAGTTAATCATCCCTAATCTAAAGTCAAATATGGGAATTTCCAGAACTCTAAAGCACCTTTGTGAGGTCTACATGCCAGCGAAGAGCATGCAGTCGTGATTAACCAAACTAATTCCTATATCACCACAAACCAGGACAGTTATTTATAAACTCTTCATTTCTTTTAGTTGGAAACAATATCTTACTGTTGCCTTCTTGCTGTAGCAACCGCAAATCTACATGTTCCATCTTTCCCAGCCACCAGTTGATGGTGGGGAACTACTTTACTCAGTTTATTCTTGTTCTGAAATTGTTTTTAAAGACCTAACAAGAAACAGGAATGATCTGGGGTCAGCAGTTTTTCTTGGTCATTCTGCTTCTCTTCCACTCCCTAAATTTTTAGTTATAAAAGACCTCTGGCCTAAATTGCAATTGCACAAGGCCAATATCTTTACTATCAGCTAAAACTTGGAGAGAGAGATTTTTGGGAAATCTTGCTGACTAGATTTTAAAACAAAATCCCATCTCAGCTCCATCTCTGCTAACTTTTTGTGTAGGTCACATTTTCCAGGTTATTTTATATTTTCTCTGAATCATAAACCCTGAACATTTGCTTAGATACTTGTTTTGTCTTCATTAGTATGTGACCTTTCTCATATTTATGACTTCCTCTGAGGCTCTCATATTTTGTAATGTAAAGACAGCTGAACTGGCAGTGCCAAGGATCTTTTTATTATTGTTACAGCTTGTATTATAGCACAGAAATCTAAAACTTATTTTGCTTCAATTATTTCTCATAGGTAGCTACATTAATGGTTTTCTTAAAATTGCCTTCTCAGTCCAGCAAATTCCACTTCAGTATGCCAACTTGAGCACTTCTGTTTGTTTTGCTTTGTTCAAAGATTGTAATAAAAAAGATATATCCCAGTCCAGTTTTTACTGGCTCCACTGCTTGCTTGGTTGCTTGCTTGCTTGCTTGGTTGCTTCCTTCCTTCCTTCCTTCCTTCCTTCCTTCCTTCCTTCCTTCCTTCCTTCCTTCCTTCCTTCCTTCCTTTCTCCCTCTCCCCTCTCACACATACCACAGAAAAACACACACAACACACCATATACAGACTTGAAACAGATATACATGCAATCAGTGTTCTTTAAGCAGTTTAACAAAAACTTAAGAATAAAAAACAGGAAAAAATAAGCAATAAAAGATGGAACATACACACAGAGTAAATAAATTCTGGTTAGTTGCGCCTACATTTATGTTTATGTCAGAGTTTCAGTACCTGACTGAATGTGCATGAAGAGTTCTTTGAGACTAATAACTACATGGTATAATTCTTACAATTCTTATTATTTTGAGGAGTTTTACTGTAGAGATAAATGTAATAGGAAAATAGGGTACACTTCTTGTTTTACATAAATGTAAAGCATGCTTCTGTTCTGTAAGCAAGAAATAACACTGAAAGAACAAATATGATGTAAAAATATACTTTTAATCAAAGGATAATAAATATTACTAATAAATATAATTTTTTACACTTCACACAAGTTTTCAGCTACATTCTGAAAGTATAAATACTTGGAGTCGTATGGTAAGTTATCACATAAAAATTGCGTGAATTGATTGGATGTTTGCTTCAACCTCTTTTCAGCCCTTTGTAAAGGGGAAAAGATCAAAATTGGAAGGATAGTATTATTTATTTGTTTAAAATGCTTTTGTAGACCTACATGAGCCAATATATAGATCCTAAGTATTTTCTTGTACAGTAATTAGCCTTAAAGTGCGCAAGTAAAGACTAAATTCATTCTAAATACTGTACAGTGAACTCAGTTTCTCCAACATAATTGAAAATACTGTTACTTCAGGAGTATATAATCAAATAATTAACTTGAGTTTCATGATGTTGAAATTGAATTTAAAAAATATGGATTTTAATGTATACATTTTATGCACTTTCCCCCTTTTAACTGTATTGCTCTTGTCTACTTTCATATGGCTAGAAGTACCATCATCCAAACCACTGAATAGGCAATAGATCTGTGGGCAAAAGGGGATCAGTGTGTTAATCCACAAGAGTGCAAGAGAACAGTTGTCAGCTAGGAAAGATTTTCCTGCATTAGGAAAATCGCAATGACAAGACATGGTCTAGTCAGGACTAAAGGAGATTTCTGGATACTGTGGGTCATAATCTGTTCAGTGACTATCCTCACACACCTCACTGAATCATACAGTAGTGTGGTTTCTTCAATTTTGGCTTAGTGTATTTATGAATCCAGCTAATAGAAGCTTATTTTTGAATAAACCATGGCTTGCTACTGTTTGTGAATTCAGCCAATACCTGCCGGAATATGGAGTAGACTAGATGGGGAAAAAACAGAATTAATAAAACCATTTAATGCTGTAACCTCATTGCAAGGATTTTAAGTCACAGCCCCAGATTTCACACAAGGAATAAACACAACTTGAAACACAGATGGTTTAATATGTAATGTTGCAAGTGAACAGACAGCCTTTAAGTATCCCACCTTTCAATTTGGGAGTGGTTGAGATTGGTAGAGAGATTTAGGCAGATTGTAAAAACAAATTGAAGGTCTATAAAGGGGAAGTAATTACAGCATGATTAAGGGTTTCAGCAGAGGTGGAGCAACTTATGGACCAATTCTGGCAGCGTTTTTCAGCTGTTGAAAATCTGACAATTATAGACTAGACCGATAGATGGTTTGGAGATCAAGGATTAGTGGAAGTTTGAGTGAGGAAACATTAAGGCTGACGTAAGTATAATTCTAGTGGATAAGGCTGCGTGGAGAACAACTTACTATTGGCTAGAAATATTTTATTTACTTGCTGAACCTTTCATTTGCTGAATAGTTAGGCATAACTGGAAGGTGGGAAGCAAATTGATAGGAATAAACTAGATTGAGAAACATAACCCTAGACTTGGGAGCCATCTCCATAAAAGTAAGCATATACATTTTTCCTCTCAAGAATTTTGCCAAACAAATCCTTAACATTACAGAAGGTGTTAAGTTTGCATGAAGAGACAGACACGGAGTGCTTCAAGCTCTTTGTTTATTAGTGACTACAGCTCAGAACGAACCCACTTTGGCTGGGCTGCGGCTGCTACTTATAGCCAGCAGCCGCAGTTGCCAGCCAATCAGAGTGCAGGGTTTTCCCGCACTTTTTAAACCAATCATTTCTTACATTTTACAAGAACAGTTCAGACTAAACCAATGACTTTAAACCTGCATACATAACACCCCTCCCTACTAGGTTCAGTCCATACTCAAACCCCAGCCTATCTAATGTATTCTTTTAAATAGGTGGGGCTCTTACATGTACGTTGAGACCTACGTGGTTCAGATGTTTTAAGGTTCTCACCTTGTGAGGGAGGAAATGTGTCTGCTGACATTTCCTTACTAGGACTTGTAGTAATGGTAGAACCTGTTTGGTTACTACAACCTGGTCTCTCCTCCCAATCCATCTCCAACCCAATGTCAGCACCTAAATCAGGTAATGATGTGCAATCTTCCATTTGTGAAAATGGTTGTTGGTATTGTGACAGGTTTTGGGATGGTTCCTGTCGTGTTAGCTCGTTACACATGGGGTTGATTCCTGCTTGTTCATTACACTCATGATCCTCCCCTTCCCCCCTAGAAGAGGCAGTAGGTATGGGAACTAGAGAGGAGCAAAAGCGATGCTCCTGAGGCAATCTGGATCTTAACTGATCAATGTGCCTGCTCCACAGGACACCATCTTCTGTTTGTACCCTGTAAGACCTGGGGCCTGTGATTTGGGTTATCTCAGCAGGAACCCATAAGGTTCTTAGCATAAACAGAATCACCTACAGTGAATGTGCGAATTTTGCTAGTGGAATCTAGTGGTGCGTTGGGTGTGTAAGTGGGATGAAGACGACCAAGGGGAGACCTGAGTTTCCTACCCATCAACAATTCAGCTGGGGACAAATTAGTTGAGGGGTTGGGAGTGATATGCTGAACACTGAGAAGTTTTTCAACTCTCTCAGTGATATCCCCTGGACCCAATTGCTGAAGTTTTTCCTTGGTAAATCGTACCATACGTTCAGCCCGGCCGTTAGCTGAAGGATGCCCAGGGGCTGTCAGGGCATGTCTGATACCCTGTTGTGCTAGATATGATTCAAAAGGTTGGATGTAAATTGAGGGCCATTGTCAGAAACAAGCACATCAGGTAACCCGTGAGTTACAAAAGCTTTTAAGCTGTTTGATAACAGCTTCAGTTGTGGTGGATGCCATAGGGATAACCTCTAGCCATTTGGAATATGCATCAACTATAATAAGGAAAGTGTGCCCTCTGGTAGGGCCAGCAAAATCAATGTGAATCCTGGACCATGGGCCCCTAGGACATTCCCATTCCTGTGTGGGGGCGAGAGGTGGGGCAGGCCTGACTACCTGACAGTTGGGACAAGATGCAACCCAGTGTTCAACCATTTTGTCAATACCTGGCCACCATACATAACTCCTGGCCAATCCCTTCATTCTGACAATACCTGGATGACCCTCATGTAACATTTCCAAAACCTCTTTTTGCAGTTTTGTAGGAATAACCACCCTGTTACCCCACAAAATACATCCTCTTAATACAGATAATTCAGTTTGCCTGGATTTAAAAGGTTGGGCAAGTTGAGGTAGATCTTGAAGAGGCCAATCTTTCTTAATCCAGCCTATAACAGGAGCCAATACAGTGTCTTTGGCAGTCTCTCTGGCAATTTCAGCAGCGTGTACTGGAAGCTTGGCAACAGTTTCTAGGAAAAAGGTGTGTGCCTCAGGTTCAAAGTCCTCCTTGTGACAAGGAAGTGGGCAACGACTCAAGGCATCAGCATGTCCAATGTCCTTGCCAGGCTTGTGGATGAGTTTGTATGAATAAGCAGCAAGAAATTCAGTCCACCTCAGCATTCTTGGTGACAGGATAGTGGGCGTAGGTTTGTCTCCTGCCACAATGCCCAACAGAGGTTTGTGATCTGTGACAATGGTAAATGTTCTCCCATATAAATACTCATGGAATTTCTTGACAGCTGCAACAATTGCCAAGGCTTCCTTGTCCAGTTGGCTGTAGTTCCTCTCTGCTTTGGTCAAGGTGCGAGAGTAAAATGCAACAGGAGCTTCCCTCCCGCTGGGAAGCCTGTGGCTCAAACCCCCACTCCAAAAGGGGATGCATCACAAGTCAGCACAACAGGCAAATTCTCAGAGAACTGTATCAGTACAGCATCAGACGTGATTAGTCTTTTAATATTGTTAAATGTAGATTGTTCTTTTCTGCCCCAGACCCACGCAGACTTTTTGTCTAATAATCTGTGCAGTGGTTCTGCAATGGTTGCCTTCTGAGGTAGGAACATGTGATAAAAGTTAATGAGTCCAAGGAAGGCTTGCAAATCTGTTTTACATTTTGGTCTAGGGGCTTCTTTCATTGCCTGAACCTTGGCATCTGTGGGGTGGATACCATGCTTGTCAATCATATAGCCCAAGAACTCAACCTTATCAGTTCTAAGAGTGCATTTTTCTTCCTTGACTTTTAACTCCGCTTTTTTGAATCTGGTAAGGACTTCTCTTGAGTCTCTCTTGTAACTGAGTGTCATTTTCAGCAGAGATTAACACATCATCAAAGTAAGGTACTACCTCTGTCAGTCCTTGGAGCATCCTTTCCATAAGGCTTTGGAAGATGCCTGGTGCCACGCTTACTCCAAACTGTAACCTTTTACATTTGAAAGCACCTCTATGAGTCACAATGGTTTGGGCCTCTGCAGTGGCATCATCAACTGTTAGTTGTTGATATGCCTGGGCCAGATCCAATTTGGCAAAGACTGTACCCCTGCCAAGTGAATGTAATAAATGATGCACCACTGGAACTGGATATGCGCTCTGTTGAAGCGCATGGTTCAATGTCCCCTTATAGTCTCCACAGATTCTCACTGACCCATCAGTCTTGACTGGTGTGACTATGGGTGTCTCCCACCTGGAGTGGTCAGTGGGCTCTAAAACTCCTTGAGCTATTAGTTTATCTAATTGTGCATCAATTTTTTCCTTTAAGGCAAATGGGACCCTTCTGGGCTTTAAGTGAATTGGTGGCATCTTGGGATCTAGATTGAAAGTGATAGGGGTCCCCATATACTTGCCCAATCCGTTGCTGAAGACCTCTGGAAACTCAGACTTCAAGGCCTCCTCCCATTCAGTGTTGCTCACGTGATTGATGCCAGTGTTGCTCACGTGATCGATGCCTAGTGGATTGAACCACTCAAGTCCCAGCAAGCTTGGGCGATCCTTGTCCACGATGGTCAGGGGCAAGCATTTGGTGTGGCCTTTGAACTTCACGTTGAATTCTCTTGTTCCAACTACTGGAATCTTGTTCCCTTGGTAGTCTTTAAGAGTCAGTGCTTGCTTCTTGAAATGCTTCTTCTGAATGTTTGGGAGTAGTCTGTGAATAGTGTCCCATGACACCATAGATAAATATGAGCCTGAGTCCACTTCCATTTGGCAGGCCTTCCTTCAATTAGTACCTTGACATGCACTTTTCTGTTATTGATAGAAGAAGAATGACCAATAGTTACTGTCTGATGAGTTTCATTCTTCCCCTTTGCTTCTGTGCTGCGCCCCATTTTCTCACTGAGGTTGTTGGGCTTGAATTCTTTGTCAGGAAACTTCCTTCTGTTGGGTGGAGTTCTGGATGATTTGCAGACTCTTGCTAGGTGTCCTCTTTTTTCACAACGGAGGCAGATGGTATCTAGGAACTTGCATTCAGTGCGGGGTGGCTTCCCCACAACCTCTGCAGTAGAAATCTTGCCTCTTTCTTCCCAGGTCTTTTTTTTCCGCTCCATTCTGAGTCTATAAATTCCTTCCTCCACCTCACTACAGTCTGACTCAGAATCTATTTGCTCACAATGAGTTGTTGCGGACTTTTCCACATCAGGATGGCTTGCGGCCTTGTTAATTTTCTTCATGGCTGCTGCTGAGGACTTGGTAGCTTCTGATGAAGAGGCCTCTTCTATAGCTTCCTTCAGTGTGATCTTAGGTCTTAGTAATAACTTGCTCTGAAGCACCTTGTCTTTAAGGCCCAGAACAAATCGATCGCGCATGACCTTTTCTAAATTGTTAAATTCACATGCACCCCCAATGTCTCTTAAACTTGCCACGAAGTCGTTTACGTTTTCGCTTTCCCCTTGATCCCAACGGTAAAACTCGTGTCTCTTAATGTGGCACGATACTTGTGGCGCGTAATGGGCTCTTAACAACTTTTCTAAGTCAGGCCATTCCATTACCTTCACGTCTGCAGCTCCCGCCAATGACTTCGCCATCTTGAAAACTGCCGGACCGCAGTGCGTGAGAAAGACTGCCCTCTTCTGCTTCTCTGAAATGTCGGCAAGATCGTTTCCTTCCAGATACATTTGGAAACGATCTGCATACGTCTCCCAGTCTTCTGCCATCGGATTGAACGGGGCTGGGGGGGTGTTCAGCGCAGCCATCTCTCTCTTCTTTTGTTCCGCATTGCCTTCTTCTTCAGGGAGATCCCACCTTCATCGCCAGTGTTAAGTTTGCATGAAGAGACAGACGTGGAGTGCTTCAAGCTCTTTGTTTATTAGTGACTACAGCTCAGAATGAACCCACTTTGGCTGGGCTGCGGCTGCTACTTATAGCCAGCAGCCGCAGTTGCCAGCCAATCAGAGTGCAGGGTTTTCCCACACTTTTTAAACCAATCATTTCTTACATTTTACAAGAACAGTTCAAACTAAACCAGTGACTTTAAACCTGCATACATAACAGAAGGGTTTCCAGAGTTTATAATATATTAGTCCCTTTTTTCATATTCACTACATCTACACAATAGCTTTTATTGTTTATATATTTAACAGGCTAGCTAAGAAAAACTTGGGAAATCATTTTTCCAAACCGCCAAGGAATAGATAACTTCATCTTGAGCAAGGTTGATTAAAAGATCTGAATATGAAATTTCAACAAATATTGGTTGTGGAGATAATGGCCCATTGGGTTCTTTTGAACAGTTTATTTACACTTGGTTCACACTAATAAATAACTTCAAAAACAAATGCTCACTCAGAAATAAAATGGATTCATTAAACATTTTGTTTGAATATCTATAAAGCCAGATTTTATGGAATGATCATTCTCTTCCAGGAAAATAGAACAGTATGAGTCTTCTTTTGATTTTACTTTTTCCACCTATGACATCATTCTCATCCTATATGTTTTATTCTGTTAGATCAGGGGGTGTCAAACTGGTGGCTTGGGGGCCAGATGTGTCATGCACCGGCCACGCCCATCCCAGCTCCGCGAAAGGAAAAAAACCATGATACGCCAATGTGATGCAGCGAGTTTGACACCCGTGTGTTAGTTAGATGTAGCATCTAAAACTACGTTAAATATTAAAGAATGACTTCTCAAATATCATGAGAAATAATTATGGCTCTTCCTCTTCTCCTTTTTATGTGACATTTTAAAAAAAGATTTGAAATATCAGTGAAGCCTGTGAAGGACAATCAAGAAAAAAATCAGATCGTTATTGTTTCTGGATGTGTATACCTTACTAAATATTCATTTTAAAAAAATCACAAATTCCCACATAAATAACAATACTGATTTGAATAAAAAAAATCTGCCATCAAAGGCTCGTAAGTAAACTCTGCACCCAGGTTATAAGAAGACAGGTGCAATCAGGAACTGCTAATTTGCTAAAGAACAGGAAGTGGTAGAAATAGATGCTTTCAAATTGAAGAAGATTCAAAGCGAGATTGTTGAAAGGGATTTGGGGTCATGACTGGTATCTCAATTAAAATGTATGTATGTTGATTTTTTAAAAAAAAAGACAAATACTTTGGAGCCATTAGGAAGAGACATAAAGCAGCCAAAATTGTAATGGTGGTATAATATCTCTGGTGAGACTTGGATTTGGAATCGTGTACATACTGCACTTGAAAAAGGAAGTTGTAAAGCTGCAAAAGCTGCAGAAAAAGGCCAGGTGGGGGGGGGGGATGCCTGATTAAATGCTAGAGTAGCTCCTATAAGGAAAGTCAAGAACACACAGGGAAAATTTGCTTTGACAGAAGGCAGATAAGGGAAGATATAAAATTATGAATGATACGGAGTATGCGAGCAGAGAAAATTCTCTGCTGCATACATTTTTTAAAGTGAAGTCATTTATTAATAATAAATGGAGAGAGAGATCATTGCAAAACACATAGTTAAAATGTGGCATCTATTGCTTTCAGAGGTGATGGCCATCAATTTAGATGATTTCAAAAAGGAGCCAGGCAGATTCAAGGAGAGTAAGGCTACCTTGTCTTGATGTCTGTTCATCACCTCCGGGATCACAAACAACATACAGGTAGTCCTCACCTAATGACTGGTTGTTTTATAACCAGTCAATGTTATGACAGCCGTGAAATGGGTGCTTTATGGTCCATAAGGCATTTCTGGTTGTTGTAAATTGTTACTCCTCCCCCCTTGGTCACATAATAGTAAGTTGGGTAGGTCAGCTTTACAATCAGTCATGTTGTTCAATAATCATGTGATTGCGATTCATGATGTTTTTTTGCTAGTTTCTAGCATTTTTTGCCAAATTTCCAGCCAAAAAAAAAGCGCCTATTCAAATAAATGGATTCACTTAATACCGCCTGAAAAAGATTGGTGAGTTTCTCAACTTACCTCCATAATGACTGATGACCAAAATTCTCGACTCGATGACAGTTGTACATTGAAGAGTACTTGTACCTTAAATGACAGCTGATGTGGAATAAAGCCATCAATCTCCTGTCCATGTTTGAGATTTCTTTGTATGCATTTAGGACATATGGGACAGAAAATGCTGGACTGGATGACCAATGGATTGATTCAGAAATGACTTCTATTCACCGCATATTGTACTTATTTTTGGAAACACACCTTTTATAATTAAAATAACCAGTTCTTCCATCCAGCCAAAGTATTCCTATCACATTGTGGTGTTTCTTTCCTTGCTTTTTATTTTTTTGAGCTGACTAAATAGGTGAAAACCAGAATAGCTGTTGTGCTTTGCCCTTTACAGTAGGAATGGTGACTGCTTTAAGCTGTGAATGCTCAGAGGTGCCGTGTGGAAGGAACAATATAAGTGGCTTGTTCTGAGTATCCTGGCATTCCTCTTCTATTGCAAGACACAGGTGTATCATTTTTCATTTCCTTTGTTTTAAGAAGTATTTTGAATCAGTAATTTCAATAAACTCAAGCAACAGCAGTCCAGGAACTCCTGGTTGTTGTCATACCTCCGGATTCCAGGTGGATTGTGAAGTGAGAAGTGGAAAGAGACTCAGGTAAAGAGTGCAGGGGGTGCCATAGTGGGGTGGAGGCCCACAATTGAGCCCAACATTTCTGTTGCTAAGTGAGACAGTTGTTAAGTGAGTTTTTCCCATTTTGTGATCTTTCTTACTGCAGTTGATAAGTTAGTAACGAGGTTGTTAAGTGAATCTGGCTTCCCCATTGATTTTGCTTGTCAAAAGGTTGCAAAAGGTGGTGACATCACCTTTGAACACAGCAATGGTCATAGGGATGAATCAGTTGTCAAGCATCTGAATGTTGATCACATGAACATAGGGATGTTGCAATGGTCATAAGTGTGGAAAACGGTCATAAGTCACTTTTTCAGTGCCGTTGTAATTTTGAACCGTCACTAAATGAACTCTTGTAAGTCGAGAGTTCATTCAAACCTGTATTACTTTCTAACTTTGTACCTTTTTGTTTTATTAATAAAGAAATAGATGGATTGTGCCTTAAACAGAGTTGACCCTCCATCACCTATCACTTGACTATTTGAATGATGTTCCTTCCCTCTTTCTTTACATTGTTAACTATATAAACATTATAATTCTATATTCCCAGGTCAGTAGATAACCATCACTGATCTTATATTTCTGAATTTTATGGTAGCCAGATTCCTGTTTATATGTATTTATTGAAAATGTTTAGATGTTATCCATCAAAACACTGCATGCCTTGCCCCCTCCAAGCTGATAGTATCATCAGTACCAGCTGTGGTAGGTCACCACCTGTAATTTGTCATCTAGAAAGGAGTTGGAGAAGGCAGTGCCTTGGCAAGCTTCAGTTGCTTATGTCAGTCATGGTCATTACTCTTACAATAATATGCATAATAACAGGCTGTGTTTAAGATGCAGGGCTTCTTGTTAGTATAGATGATAAGGCTTGTTTGTAATGAAGGGCAGCGAATCGCCTTAATTTGTGTTGTGCACTTTTGTTCTTTTCAAGCCTGTGTGTCCTGTCATTTAGGCAAATGTTTTATTTCTTATTTGGAGAAAGAGAAAAGAGCTGTATTATGGTGCTATGAAGAACTACTGAAGCAACAATTCCACCATAGGCCACCATGAGAGAGAGGGAGGGAGGGAGGGAGGGAGGGAGGGAGGGAGGGAGGGAGGGAGGGAGAGAGAGAACCTTCCATCTTCAGCTTAAGACAGTGTAATTATTTCTGTTGAGTTTTACCATGCTGCATATAAGGTTATGTAGGATAAAGAAAGAACAGAATTTGGACCTCATATTCTTTAACACCAGATGAAAACTCCTCTGAGCTTAAGTTTATTTATTTATTTATTTGATTTATTAGATTAGAAGGTAGTCAACCCCTTGCCAAAGGAAGACTAGATGGCAGGGCAGAGGGAGTTATAAACAGAAACATTCTGTACAATATCTAGTCTCCCTATTTCTTCAGTCCACAATTGCCAGCTCATCTGAGTCCAATCTTGGGGATTCCCCAGTGCCCCCCAAATAAATAAGTGGATGTAAAGGTAACACCCGCACCCATCCACCCACTCACGTATAATGGGCCATCAAGTTGTTTTCTTTTTAAAAAATATAATTTTATTAAATGTTTTAAAAATGAGTAAAAATAACACAAACTAAAAGAAAAAGGAAGAAACAAAAGAGAAAACTAAAGTACAAAAAGAAAAAAAGGAAAATAGTAGAAGTTGCAAAAAAAAAACCAAAAAGGTGGTTTCCAGTCTTAACAGCAGTCACAAGGACAATTTAAATTTACTTCTTTCTCTAAAATTAACATGGCTTTCTTTTTTTTATATAATCTATCCTATCTAATCATCAAAACCATAGATCATAACTTTATTTTTTTTCTGTTTTACACAAAAAGCCCTTAAAAGCTTTCTGGTTAGCAATAAATGTAGTTAATGCCTTTTATCTAGTTAAATAGATCAATTTCATCATCCCAGTAAAATCTTGTTTTTTTCATCAATCTTCATTCTTCTGTTGTAGTTATTTCAAATCTTTCCATATTGGTGCGTACTGTTGTCATGTGTAAAAACAAAATTCCATGACATTTCTCTAAGTGTTTATACATCAGTGCCAAGGGGAAAAATTTTCATTTCAATTGGATATTGATCTTTAAAATCCTTTAAAGATCAATATATCTTTAATATCCTTTAAAGATCAATATAAAGATCAATATCCCAACATTTTCTAGCTGCTTTGCGTATCTGCCAAATATGGTAAAATGACCATTCTTGTTGATCGCAGACCCAGCCTGGCTTTGAAGTATCTTTATATATTCTAGATCATTTTTCTGGTGTTACACACCAAGAGTATATCATTTTATAAAAATTCTGTTTGGATGATAACATGGGCTTGTTCGATTTAATCTTTTTTTAAATATTTATTGTTGAATTAATGTGTATTAATTGTGAGCCGCCTCGAGTCCTCGCGGAGAGGGGGTGGCATACAAGTCCAATTATAAATAAACATAAAAAATAAACACTGCAATGCTCTTTATATGGGGTTGCCCTTGAGGACCATTTGGAGGCTTCAACTGGTCCAGAATGCGGCGGCGCGGGTTGTGATGGGAGGCTCCCAATACTCCCATATTACCCCCCTCCTACGCAAGCTGCACTGGTTACCAGTTGCACTCCGAGTGAGATTCAAGATGCTGGCACTCACCTATAAAACCCTTTATGGCATTGGACTAGGATACTTGTGTGAGACCCTACTGCCAATAACAACCTCCCAATGTCCCGTGCGCTCCCATAGAGAGGGCCTTCTCCAGGTGCCATCGACACAACAATGTTGACTGGCCGTCCCCAGGAGTAGGGCCTTCTCGGTGGGAGTACCCACCCTTTGGAATCAACTTCCCCTGGGGCTCCAGACGGCCCCCGACCTCTGCTCCTTCCGCCGTGAGTTAAAAACCTGGCTATTCCAACTAGCCTACCCGGACTGAGGGAGAACGAGAGAGGGTTTTGAACATATTTCAAATTATCCTAACCAGCATTGAGACCTTGACTTCGTCAAACATTTGTTTAATTGTATTGAATCTATTTTAATTGTAAGCCGCCCTGAATCCCTCAGGAGATAGGGCAGCATATAAATCGAATGAATGAATGAATGAATGAATGAATGAATGAATGAATGAAGTAAATTTCAATCCTTTCAATCACATATTTTCCCATAGTTCCATTTGTATATCATAGCCAAAATTTTAGCCCATTTTATCATACATTCTTTCACTTGTTCTTCTGTGTCAAATTTCAATAGAAGTTTATACATTTTAGGAATCATAGGTTCACAATTTCATTTTAAAGTCAATCTTAGAATATTTATTTGCTTTGATTCTTTCCGAGAACTCTTAATAAGAGAATATTGACAATTATGTCCCTCTGTCATCAGTTCTCTTGATTTTAGATTGTATTGCCCTTGACAAATTTCTAGTTATTAAGGTATGTAACCATTTGTGTTTTCTCATCTATAAAATGCTTCTTATGCTGAGAGCCACAAGAATGTTTTTAGGTACAACCTGGATTTGTGTCTATTCCATATTCTCAATGTGGCATGTCTAATATAGTTATTTTTAAAATCAACATTAACCTTAAATGTATTACACCGTAAATGTCCATGCCACCAAAATCTCAGGTCATGTCCTTCTAACTCTAAAAGTCTTCTATTTCCCAGCAACATCCACTTTTAATCAAAACTAAACAGCAAACTGAAAAATACAATTTCGAATCAAGTAAACCCAGTTTTCCTCTGCATCCTGTAATATCTTATATGTAATTACATTTTTCTCTTGCTGTACAAATTTAGATATATCTTTTTGCCACTATTTAAAATGGTACATCAGTGTCCAAGCAAGTATTGCCTGAAACAAAACCATCAGTCTCTAAGTAGACATTCATTTGTATCATAGAAATTCTCCCCATCAATGACAATAGTAATTTCTCCCATCTTAACATACCTGTTTTTAATTCCAAGTCTTAACATAGTTATTTTAAAATAATGTACAATTCATATTTATGAGCATGAAGTTTGATTCCTAGTGACCATGTAGATAGTTTTTTTCCACTACAATCTACCCCTGATCTGTTCTTTCAAATCTCCCAACAGTGGCATTCATTGTCATTGTACCTGCCTTCATCTTCTGGTCATCCTCTTTTTCTATTTTCTTCCACCTTTACCACAATTAGAGCCTTTTCAGAGAGCTGGGTCTTTGCATAATGTGTCCAATGTAGGATAAATTGAGCTTGGTCATTTATGCCTCAAGTGAGAACCGCAGGTTGATTTGCTCAATGATCCATTAGTTTGTTTTCTTGGCTGTCTCTATGGTATACTAAGGACTCTTCTCCAACATCAAAATTCAAAGGCATAAATACTCTTTCTATCCTGCTCCTTTAAAGTCCAACTTTTACTTCCATAGATTGTCAGAAGGTTTGCACAATTCTAATCTTTGTAGACATAGCTACACCACAACATTTGAATATCTTTTCCAAGTCCTTCATTGCTGCTTTACCTAGTGCTAGTCTGGGGTATATTTATTATTGACTGCTTGTTCCTTTACTATCGATGGTTTATCCTAAAATGTAGTAGCTATCCACCAGTTTTATATCTTTGCTGTCCATTCTGAGACTGGTTGTTCTATCTGTTGTCATTTGTTTGGTCTTCTTTATATTTAATTTTAGTTCCATTTTTTCACTGTACTCTTTGACCTTTAGTAGTAGCGACACACACACACACACACACACACACACCCCTGTTTGTAATATATTTGCCAAAAGCCATAGTTAAAAAAAAAAGGTGAACCAGGACAAAAAGAAAAAATTTACAAATTACTAATTAAGAATAATATTTGTACATTATGGTATTTTTATAAACTCAATTGATCTTCTATTTACCTATACTTTATTATTCTGAAAAGACATAACCACATACAGGTAGTCCTCAACTTACAAGTTTGTTTAGTGACTGTTCAAAGTTACAATGGCACTGCAAAAAGTTACTTACGACCTTTTTTCACACTTATGAACGTTGCAGCATCCCCATGGTCATGAGATCAAAATTTGTATGCTTGGCAATTGACTCATATTTATGACAATTACCATGTTCCTGAGTCATGTGATCACTCTTTGCAACCTTCTGACAAGCCAAGTCCATGGTGAAGATAGATTCACTTTACAGCCATGTGAGGGGAAGAAATTAGCAAATAAAAGGATAAAAAAGAGACACACAGAGAAAAGACACTGCTGTGGCATTAAAAAAAGAGTAAATTTTGCCAGGCAAACAAACAACTACCAACCTTCAAAGACATCTACAGATTATCTGTAGCTGTGCCTGCATCGCTGTCTATTCATCTCAGCTCATGTAGAACACCTGTCCCAATTAATTTGTAATTGTCTGGTGACAATAACTTATGTAATGGCCAGTTCCCAGACAGATAAGGATCCAGGAGACAGGCAAGGCAATAAAAAGAAACTGAGAAAGACTATCCATATGTATTTTGGATATATGTCCATTGTAGATGGGAAATAGTTTAATTGCTTCACTTCTTGTAATCATCTCTTTTTTCTTAATAAATCTTGCTGAAGAAACTCTGAGAATCCTGTTAGCAAAAAGAATTATTTTTGATTTTAGGTGGAGGCCAACAGCCTGATCCCCTACATTGATATTTACACAGTTACTACTCATCCTAACTGCAAACAACAAAAGTTTACTACTTCCAGGTTTCTGAGCTGTAGCTCAGAAACCTGGAAGTAGTAAGCAGAATTGTCATGATCGAAAGGAATATATATATCTGTATAGCATATTATTGGTATATAGTAAGTATAATATATAATTTCACCAAATGAATCTCACAAATTTATTTCTAGAAAAGGTGGGAACTCCAGTTTTTGAACATTATTGTTGGAAAAGAGTAAATTATGCTATACATATTACAGTTAAGAAATCATATTAGACAGAGTGGGACATTTTTAAACTCCTGAGCCTAAAATCCTATGATTGGCAGAGGGTATCATGCTATTACATCATTAGTAACTCTGGCTGTGCTGGACCTTCTTTCATCTGTCAAAGTTTTTGAAAGGAGCTGATGACTCCCAACTGAGACTTACCAAATGACTCAGAGAAACTCAGGATGTTACGTAATTTTTTTCCCCCATTGCAACATTTTTGGTGGCCTTTCCTTCTCAGAAAGCTATAAACTTTGAACTATGGACAGGAAAACCTGAAAGATGCCAAACTCACCCTATTGTCATCCACTGCTGACAATGACTGCTAAAAACTGAAGATATGGCTTCTTACCATGTTGTGGTGAGATACAGATAAAAAACGTAAGCCCTAAAAATGGAATATGATAGTTAAAAAATAAAGTTCTCCAAATCTCTCTCTTTAAAAAATATTTCTGGCCCTAAGGACAATGAACCAAACCAATCTAAGGCAACTTCCTGTGGTTGTAGTTACTTTACCTTAGAGGCCCCACACTTATTACAAAGACCTAAACTCTTCTAGGGTAAAAAGTATGAAAGAAAATCTTTTACCGTTTTAAAAGAGAAGCCTGCATTCACTTTTAACTGAGGAAAGATCTGCCAAATATCAGAAGTTTGCCAAATACTGGTGCTAGATGGGTCCTGGAGGTAAATCCCTATCTATCACTTTTTAAATATTTTATTTTATTTTATTCTAGCTTTTTAGTAACCACTTATGCTTGGAGGAATGCATAAATCAAAACAATTTTAGTCTTTTGGCAGGTCAGCCCGTCTATGTGCATTGGAAAGAAAATGTTAGATTACTTATCATTTTTTTCATGTTTCCTGCTTGTTTATTTCAGATACTGTATATGTATATCAGTACATTTGCTGTAATCCAAAAATTCAAGCCCAAGTGCTTTCCTTTCATTTCTCTTCAGCAGAGTTGCTGTGCTTTATCTCAGGGAGTCTGAGAAATGATCTCGTTGGCTTGTGGTAGCTCTGTTTCTTGTCACGTATTGACACAACCAGCATCATATCAAATTAAAACGTCCTGATTCTGAGAGCAGAGCAGGGAGCAAAAGAAAAGCATTTGTGCTCACAGATCAGATGCCACATAAGGAGAAGGAAGCCTTGCACAGAGCTACTTTACTGCCTTGTAATTGTCAGTGATCTTGCAAGTATAGATTACTTTGGCACATAGTGAACAGCCCAGGATTTAAAACTATTTGAAATACAAATATTACCATAATGATGTGCATATGGGATGTATACATATTTGTGAAGCCATCAGCATAATTCCAAAATGGATCCATTTGAAATTAGGTTGTATAAGAGACAATCTTTTTTATGAGCTCTGTAGATTTGTAATCACAAACCCTGCTTGGCATGCATAGACTACTCCCATTACACAGATATGAGTAATGGCTGTTGCTTTTTCTTTCTTACTTCCTTAATCATAACCATTTACAGATCTTTTTCTTTGCGAGTTGTAAATAAGGAGAAACATGTGAATGCTCAGGAGAAGAGAGTTATAGAGGAAGGGGGGAAAAAACCCCACCCTGAACTAAAAGGTACTGTCCTTAAAATTATTCAAGAATAATTTGGAAGTCTTTGAAAATTTGAAAATGTCTTTTAAAATCCCATCAATATTTTTTTATGGCCGATGCCTCAGTAAATTGAATAACTAGAAACTCATCCAGTGAATACATGGAAAGTAGTGTTTGGACCAAATTCTGAGGTGAAAAGACAGAATGTTAAGCTTCCAAAGCTCTGTCTCTTATAGATGAATTGCAAAAAAAAATACTTTCCTTAAATTCCTTCTGAAGTGTTCAGCACTTGGATTTAGAGGGATCTTTCCTAGTTTCTGGCACTGCTGCAGAAAACAAACATCGTGACTTTTTTTTATTTCGCCTAACCATCAGAATAGAGCAAGGAGGAAACCTCTGTCCTTCCTATTACGTTAGGTATTTGTCCTCCATGTTCCTGTATTGCAGGAGTAGAGACCTCTGGGATTGCCAAGTGCTATGCAACAGTTCCATAAAAGGCAGAAATGTTGAGAGCACCTCTGATCGCTTCAGCCTTTTCCAAGCTCATCGTGGAATTAGAGCAAACGTTGCCTTTACTGATTTCTCCAGCATAGCAGAGGATTCAAAGAGATTGTTAAAGCCCTAAGCCAGATTTAATTACTAAGCATCTGTGGGTTTATATCTGCTTCCCATATTCAGGAAAAGAGCTGAGAATATATATATATGAGGGACCTGGGCATCTTCTCTCTTTGTTTTAAGTCTCACCTGGTGGTGAGCAAATGAAGGCCCATAAGACATCTACATCACTGCCATTTTACCCTAGTTCTGATAGACAAGACAAAAGAAGTGAAATATAAAAAAGAAAATAAACCTTATCCCAAGAGGAAGCCATGCTGCTGAAGATGCCCACCAATAGTGCCCACCAATAGTGTACATACTTGCTTTGGAAAAGGAAGGAGGTATTTCTTTTCAATGAGCCCTGTAGATTTGTAATCACAAATATTGCTTGGCATACATGAGAGCTGCCTTCTCTTTTATTCTTCTTATTTGGAGACGTACAGTTCTATCTTGTACTCTAAATAATGTCAGATCTTTTGAGAAAGCAGCTGAGAAAAAGTCTTCTGTAACTCTTCCAGCTGCAAAGGAAAAGACAAAATATAAGAATGGATCAAGGGAAGGTTGCTGTTTCTTTCTTTACCATTTTCGTTTTTTTTTAATTACATTTATATGCTGCCCTTCTCCGGAGACTCAGGGCGGCTTACAATTTTTGGGATACAACCCAATGTGCTCAGCAATAGCCTTCATTCCATTGTATATGCCTGCTTATTACTAAGTGGCATTTTTACAAAGTCAGCTTATTTCCCCCAACAATCTTGGGTCCACAGTTTACCTACCCCGAGAGGATGGAAGGCTGAGTCAACCTGAGTTGTTAAGTATAAATAGATAACATTACTACTCATACACACCTATAGATAAATACGTATTATATACAAGGGGGTATACGGAAATCTTGATCGCATTCGTGTCAGAAGCACCGAGGTATAAGCACCACCAATATAAGAAATGTTTAACTTAACGGTTTCATGAAGAATTAAAGAGTTAAAAATTTGCCAGTCTAACAAAGACTCAGGGATATCTGAAGATTTTTTAAATTATGTCTCCAAAATAGGAAGCAATATAATTAAATCCTGGCTTGCTTAACATGCTGCTAAAACCTGGATTAAATGCAATTTCTTAATTCCACCGTTCCATATGTAAACAGAAGCAATAATGATGTGCTAATTTAATAGGGGAGGCGGGTGTCAGAAAATAAATATAAAACAGTAGGACTACATAAATCCTAGATAGGTCAAATCTAGGCTTCTTGCAGCCCTTAGTCATAGTTTTATGAAGCCATTTGGAGATCCACCCAACTTTCCTGCCCATCCAGGTAATCAACCTAATTAGCTATTTGTCAAAGAAAATACCTCTGATTTCCAAAGGTTATGGGAATAAAATTGCAACCAGGAAGAAGCTTTATTGGTTCCTCCACTCTTTCAACAACCTTGCTAAAGACCACTGGTTTCCTATTGCCTTTGGGAGAAGGAAAGCACAGTCTGCAACAGGACACACACACAAATCCCAGGAAATCTGCTTAAAGGGCTGAATTCTCACTGCTGCTTACTTTATTTTTTTGAGCAATACTGCTGAGCTATACTGAAAGTATATATAGCTTGTTTATCTGGATGCATCTATTTGTGGTTCATTATCCAATAGTAGATATGGCCCTAAGGTGAAAAAGATTGTTAAGCCCTGATATAAATTATAAGTAATGGTGGCGTAAGGCAAAACTACTTATGTGACATGGAATGAAACTCAAATCAAATATTTGGTATCTCACCTTATTGTTAGATATAACTTACAGTATATTTCTTCCACGGACTACTCTGTTATTTCTTTGAACCTATCTGGCCACTGATCCAGTGTCTTAGCCTGGTTTGCTTTACTATTTGCCAAACATTTTTTTTCAGTCCATCATTTGCTTACTTCACATCTTCAGAGTTTCTATTCACTGACTGCTGAAGGAAACAGTCAGACTTATTTGGTCCAGGATTTACTGGTTAGCTATTTTTGCAGACAGTGGTGCTTAATAACATTCTCCAGATCCATATTTTGAAGTCATCTGCTATCTTTTTTAGTGTTTAACATTTATAGACATACATTACCACTGTAATTTTTTTAAAAAATGATGCTGATCTTTGTTTTCATATAAATATCTTTATGTTATCTAATTTTGTCCTAAATTAGGACAAAATTAATTTTCTTTTTATTTTTGTTTGCATGTTGTGCAACTTTATATCTCAGCCAAGAAAGCAAAATTAGCTATCATCTTTTGCCATCTTCTATAAGTTTACTCAGTAGGCACTTGACATAACTTGGTCATATTAATATTAACCCCATGTTTTTCTCATTCCAATTTTTACTTTACAATGACACTTCCGTAATGACAACAAAATGATGATGTCTGCTTATCTCAAACTATCAGTGTTAAGACTCCAGTTTTGTTTCACTTTCTAATCATGACGACACACACAATATATATGTATGTATGTATGTATGTATGTATGTATGTATGTATGTATGTAGGTCTTGGTGTATTCGGGTCTTGTCTCATGTAAGATTGAGAATACCTTGGCAACGTTTCGACGAAATCTCATCCGTCATCTTCAGGCTGGTGTCTTCAGCTTCGTTCTCCTGTATATATTCTCTTTTTACATCATTTTTTAATTCAGTTATTATAGTAGTTTCTTGTTCTATATAAAGGTTCCTCATGAGGTCTTACTATAGACAATAAATCAAATATAAACCTCCTTTTTATATTCTGTTGCTCTCTTCATTAACCATCTTGATTTAGCTGCCTGCTTTCATGCCACTGTTGTGTCCAATTTTGAGTTTTGCCTGTTCATTTACATTTCTATATATCATTATTTCTTTTTATAAGAAATAAGCAAAACCTGTCATGTAAAACAACGTTTCAGTAGCTGCCCATTGTTTTGCATCTCCCTTTTTGTATAAAGGAATTATACAGTGATATTTTCCCAGCTCTAAGTTTAATAGTCTTCCATGTTCATTGACAACAGCTTTCATCATTTAAGTGTTTCTTCTCTTGCAGCTTTAAAAAGTTCAGTAGGTATTTCCTATGTGGCAACTGATCTATTTCCTCTCCTGTTTTGGTTTCTAATAGAGTCAGTTCTAGAATATATACTTTTTCTTCAAAGGTTTATATCATTCTGTCATCCTGCTTGTAAAGCAGATCAGTGCTATATAGTCTTAACATCTTCATTTAGCCTTATTTGCCTTTCTCAGCTCTCCACGATTTCTCTGAAGTATTCCTATTGTAGCTATAAGTTTTCTTGTGGCTTCACTGAACTTATTAAAACTGTAACTCATTTGTCTTTCCTTGTTAATTCTCCTTGATTTGTTCACATAGTTGCCTTTTTTCTCTTGATGTGGAGAGTTAACTTTCAGATGTTGTACATCATTCATGGTGCTCAAGGCCTTCTCATCTTTCTTTTGGATATCATGATAGCCTGTATTCAAAGCTGCTTTTGATCTTTTCCTCTTCGAAAATTTGGGATTTCATTTTTCAGCTTTGGTTTTCAGAGTACCTCTTATCTCTTCCATGATTCCTCAGGTTCTTTTTCATCTATTCCAAGCATATGGAATCTGTTTATTTCATTGGTCTTATATTTTGACTGTATGTTCTCCTAGATAAATGTTGCTAGTGCACTTATTCTTTAATTTTTTTATATATTTAACCTACGGTATGTCTTACTCAATTCACAGCCTGTCCCTCAGTCTTCTTCGTTTTCTGTTTTCTGTTATGTAGTTGAAGTAGACATTATATTGTTCATGCAGTGATATCAGTGTATAGAATTATTATTTTACTTTATTTTATTTTATTTGACTTGTATGCCACCACTCTCCGAAAGGACTCAGGGCGGCTCACAGATAAAAACATAGAACAATTTAAAAAAAGATTAAACCTAACAAGCCAAATCCAACAGTAAAAACCCAATTAAAATCCCACCCTCCCCCACAGGAGGTCAGTCCAGCCCAGCCTGTAAGAACAACCAGGTTTTTAGATCGCGCTAGAAAGAGAAGAGATTGGGGGCCAGCCGGAGCTCAACGGGTAGTTGATTCCATAAGGCAGGAGCCGCTACAGAATAGGCCCTTCCCCGAGGCACCGCCAGCCGACATTGTCGTGTGGATGGCACCCCAAGGAGTCCCAGCCTGTGTGCTCGCACAGGGCGATCGGTATTTGATGTCAGCAGGAGACGCTTCCGCAAGTACCCCGGACCCAAGCCATGAAGGACTTTGAATGTTAATACCAACACCTTGAATCTACATTATGTTACTTAAACCAGACAATATCAAACAGTTCACTATTAAGCTATTTCTTATACAATTCACATCATTCCTGTAAACCAGATTTATCAGTCTTTTGCATTCCTGCAACCATTAGTAACACTGTCTCCTTTCTTAACATTCCATTTAATGATTCTCACCATTTGCCAAAAATTTTCTTTGTGTTTTCTACCATTGTAGTAGGTGCAGATGCTTGTTTAATATGTTTACTGGAAATGTACTAACTGTAATAGATATGATCTTTTTATAGCCAAGTATGTCTTTTACGTAGTTCTAGGTCAAGGAAGGATAAGAAAAATTTATTAGTTTATAGTTAGTTTTTCCTACTATAAATTTGGTTCTGAAAAACTGAAGTGGCATTTCCTTCAATGTGAGTAGTATCTACTGTGCTAGAGTTCTACATATCTAGAATTTAGCAGTTGAAGAAGATACATCTGCAAATGTATATACATTAAAATATTTCAGACTGCCTTTGAAGTATGGTTACATCTCACTTTTTGGGGGGAAAATTTAGTCCCTATTTCAACCCTAACCCTTAATGCCTGTTACAATTCCTTAGTTGCTCCAGGTTGGGTACATTCATTCTCAAATTTTACCTGTCTGTAATATTGCAAGATCTAACACGGCTTGGACTCTTGATGAGAAAAAGCACTACAGTTATTCCTTGACTTACAACAGTTCGTTTAGTAACTATTTGAAATTACAAGGGAACTGAAAAAAATGACTTATGACCATTTTTCACATTTAAAATCATTGCAGCATCCCCAAAGCCATGTGATTAAAATTCAGGCGCTTGGCAGCTGAGTCATATTTATGATGGTTGAAGTATCCTGAGGTCATGTGATCACCTTTTGCAATCTTCTGATAAGCAGAGTCAATGGGGAAAACCAGGTTCACTTAACAACCATGTTATTATCTTAACCATTGCAATGATTCACTTAACAACTATGGCAAGAAAGGTCTTAAAATGGGGCAAAATTCACTTAACAAATGTCTCACTTAGCAACATAAATTTTGGGCTCGATTGTGATCGTAATTCAAGGATTACCCGTATAATGTTGTAGAAGCCATACAGAATGGTTTACAAATTACAGTTGCTAAATGTATATATAGTTGTATGGCACAGTGGAATATGAGCAGTGTTGAATAATTCTGAGTTATGTAAATTGAGAGCCAGTTTGGTCTGGTGGTTAAGGCAGCAGGCTAGGAATCTGAGTTCTGTCACCCCTCAGGCATGAAAGCCAGTTGGGTAACTTTGGGTCGATCAGCCTCTCTCAGCCCAGCACACTTTGCAGGATTGTTGTTGCGAGGAAATAGGAAAAGAAAAGCATATTAGGTATGTTCACCATCCTGGCCTGTTTACAAAAATAATAAAAATGGGCTAAAAATAAATATATGAAATAAAGTACATAGATTTTGCTCTTTTGAAATTTATATAGTTTTATCAAGCTTTTAAAAAATACTATATTAATAAAATTCCCTCTTTGTTTACTTCTTGAAGGTTTTTTATCATATTATAATGTTGTGAAAATTATTTATCCCTTTGTATATCATGTATCAGCTAATGTTTGTTAAGAAAGAGGGAAACTATATATCTTGCATGTATCACTCCCAGATCTGACTTGCACAAATTCAGAAAATGACTAGATAGCAGCAGAGAGATACAAAACCTCTAAACTTCTGCCATATGTTGATCATCTGTGCCATTGTTTTCTCGCACATTCAGCATTAGCATTCTTCCATCATTCTTATCTGTGTGTGGTTTCTTGGCTACAAATGTTATATAAAGGATATTACAGAACTGTCCTGCTTATTTTATTAGGAGACATAATTTATATGAGATTTTGTAAGTTTTGCTTTTCTTGCAATAACTGTTTGAAAACAGTTTACCTTTTGTGGTTAAACAAGATATCTCAAATCCCATTTCAAAATTAGACTCCATATTGGAGGCCATCTGGGAATTGCATTGCACCAGAATTGCAAAATTGTTCTCTGTTTTCTAAATCACAAACATTGTTATCCTGTTATTACCTTTTGGGAGTTCTTACTTTTATACATAACATACATACATACATACATACATACATACATACGCAACAATCAAAGGCCTTCATATCACATTTCAGACATTTTTTCTTTCCCAATTTTGTTGCGTCTATGATCATTTTGGGGGTAAATCTCAATTGGATATTATTATTATTATTTATTATTTATTTAGACTTGTATGCCGCCCTACTCCCAAAGGACTCAGGGCGGCGAACATACAAAAAGATATACAGTAATACAAATAAAAACAAGTCCAAATTACCAAAAGTTAAAACAATAAAATCACTAAAACAAACAAATTAAAACTACCCACCCCCAGGTCAATCCAGGCCGGCCTGCTGAAACAGCCAGGTCTTCAAGTCTCGACGAAAGGAGCGGAGATCAGGGGCCAAACGCAGATCCGCAGGAAGCTGATTCCACAGGGCGGGCGCTCCCACAGAAAAGGCCCTAGCTCTGGGAGCCGCCAGCCGACAATGCCTGATATGAGGTTACTTTACATCACACACCAGTATTCCACTACTGTTGTGTATGAAATTATAGAATCCAGAAGAGACTGGCTGGCCATTAGTCTCACAGCCCTGTACTGTACAAGAAATTCACTGAATGCTGTTATGTTCACCCTCTACTGTATTTCAAAACCTTCAGCAAGGAAGAGCTGATTACCTACTTAGAGGATTAGATTAATTGTGAAATTGTTATTAATAAGTTTCCTGCAATTAACCAATAAGGAGCAGGTCTTTGCCTTCTTCACTGTGCCAATTCTGCCATCCAAGTATTGAAACAATCCTATTTGGTTTCTCTTGGGAATTTTTTTCTGTATAGTCCTGCTGTTAGAGCCTATATAGGTTAAATCCAAAGGTTTGCAAGAAGGAACCAAAAGTGATTGACTGCATTCCAACATTATGCCAACATTATGCCTTCTTTGGTTTAAAGGATGCTTATAGATGTTGTTTAGCCTCTTGAACTCATCAGGTGAAGAGAACCTATCACGTCTCTGAGCAAAGTTCATCTATTCTGTGAATAATTGTATCAGGCATCAGTCTTAAAAACTCGAATACTATCCATTTATTATGCGCTTGTTTGGTTTTTAGTTTAGTATGTTAGATAGATTTAGTCTTTGTAACTTAGTGTTTGTCCCTTAGCATTTGTGCAAACCTAAGTCACTGAAGTTTATTTAATAAATCATAGTTAAGCAGAATTTCATATAATCTGTAATCATCTATGTAACATACTGTTTTCAGAAGAATTTCATATGATACAAAAATGTAGAAATGTAATAATAATTATAAAATCAAATTAAAAACTAGTGGCATTGGTTTGGATTTGATGGGTTTTTAAAAAATAAATCTTATATTTTAGGTTCTTTTCCATCTAAATTAGTGATTACTTTAAAATTAATAGTTTTTAGAAATGCATATTGAAAAACATCATTTAAATACTAGCTGTTCTTTTTCTTTCCAAAGGGATATAAATATAGCTCAAATGTTTTTGTCTGATGGCAATTGAACTGTATCAGATTTTAAATTCCAGACTGTTTTTTTTAAATCAGATTATATGCTCTGTTCAGTGATATACTAACTGCACATTTGAAATTGCATGGAAGAAGGGTTCCTGTTTCAGATTACTATCCATAAAAGAAATATATATCTAAGGAAATTCAGGAGTCTTAAAACCTCTAGTAAAAGAACAATCATGCCATGCAAATTGTTGATGGACCTGCACAAACCTGCTAAAACATGGTTGCTTTATACTATATACACTAGATCTAATGAGTCACATGCTTACTAAATCCAATCTCCAAATGCCAAAGTTATTATGTTCAACTCAAGGAAGCTAATTAATACAATCTTTTGCTGAACTAGCATTTCAGTATTAACTGAGATTGTTGAAATAATCTTCAAAATGTTGAGCTTCAGTCAGTGAAGAACAAATTACATCTAGCTCATTAAAATTAATGGGATCTGTGTATATAAATTTATCATTACAGAGCATCATGTTTAATGACCAATTCTAGTACTTTCTGCAAGAGCCGAATACCAATACAAATATTTTCCTTCCTTCAAACATGTGGAATTAATCATTTTAACATTAACTTCTACTTCTTTAAGGAAATCTACCCTTGCCATTTTGATTTTGTTTCCAATTTATTTGCTTCCCTGACCTAAAAGCCACTTCCCCCTTGCATCAGTTATGCATGGTCAGTTACATCCATACTCTTAAATATCAATTTTTTGAAGTAGAACACAACCTCACTTTCTGTGGTCAGCTGCCACATCACTGATACTGTAGAGGTGGGAGAATATTACTTAGCACACAGTAGCAGTACAGATAGCTAGACTGAATTCTGAAAACTTCACTCTTATAACATTTTGCTAAGCATATCGACACTAAAAGATACACATTTATGACTCATATTTATGACAGTTGTAGTGTCCTGGGGTCATGTGATCCCCTTTTGCGATCTTCTGATAAGCAAAGTCAACAGGGAAGCCAAATTCACTTAACAACCATGTGACTAATTTAAAAACTGAAGTGATTCACTTAACAAAAGTGGCAAAAAAGGTCATAAAATGGGGAAAGACTCACTGAACAAACTTCTCACTTAGCAACATAAATTTTGGGCCCAATTGTAACTCGAAGACTACCTGTATTGAACAAAATCAGACCAACCACATTGTAGCATAGCATTACAGATGAACTCAACAGAAATCCATAAATTCATCAGTCAAAGCAAAATAGATTATGACCCGTAAGGTTTACATGGGAGCAGTCTTGTGGTCTGTGCAGGCTGGAGATGTGTGAAAATGCTAAAGTGATACCTGTGAATGAGGGAGAAATACACTTTTGCATTTATTCAATGTATCATTCCTTATACCTGCTTTCTCCTCTCTGGTGACCCCTGGATGGGCACCATAATCCCCATCATTGCCAACTCCTCCTTGAATTAACCTGTAGGGTAAAAATCTGATATTATATCCTTAAACGTCCCTTATCATCTCTTTGGGATAGTTTCTAGAGCACATAAGTATGGAAAGCCTACCAATGTAACTTATTTTATGTATAAAGTAGTACATAATTATAGAGAAATGTTATTTCCAGTTGCTGTTCTTCAGGTTTCTAGGAGAACAAGTCCATAAAATCATGTTACAAAACCTGTGTGTGATGCATAACTTGGTTGCTCCGGTTGATGTAGCATATGGACATCACATTTTGCTCAAGAAGTTTATTTAGGATCAAGCTCTTTCAGACTTTGCTGACACACTGGTTTGATTAGTTTTACTATTTGCTCCTTTCCCATGAATATACAGCATTTCCTGTCAGAGAGTAGCTAGAGTTTAGTCACAATTTCCAAAAGTAGGTAGATTTCATAACAGGAAAGCTAGTTCTGACTCATCTCTGTAATCTTTCGCATTAAAAGTAACACTGAGGTCTTGAAAGAAATTGGAGGGACATAACACTAAAGGAGAAATGTGAGTCCTTCTTATGTTCCTTCCCTGAAAAGGAACAATCAGAATAGTAAAATAATTGAATATGTATATATAAAAGCTTGTGTGGACAATGTAGACAGCAGAAATTTAATTCCGCTTTTGTAAATTCAGCTCTCCGTGTACATATCTTTGACGTTTAAGAGCATTTTAAACTTAAATTGACCTTAAGTTTTCATTTTCAATACACAACCTTTGCTGAGGATCTTTTATTAATATATATCAGCCTCTTTCAATATCCAGTTAATATGTTGCTCTGGTGTTATTATATTCTATAGCTGGAATTCAATGCACTCTCTTCATATGCTAGAAGCATTTATTATAAAAAGGAAAAGCCATATGACCATTAGGGTAATAAATGACCCAAATCCAGTTTGAGGCAATACCCGGATTAGGACAGTTTTAGATTAGGGGGTGGGTTTCTGAGTTTTAACCAAGGTCTTCATTGAGTAAGATGATTAAATATTAAGAAGAAACAAAAAGGAGTTGGGTGCAGGGAATAATGCAGCGGATGTCCAGATCATGCCTGCAGTAGGTTAATCTTAGCTGATTGGGAAAATCTGCAGAGAAGCAGATTAGATCTTCAAAAGCATATGAATGATGGTAGGATATACTGAGAGGGCTCACAAATGAGTAATTGTTGCACACCACATGCACTCCCTTTTTGAAAACTTAAAAAAAAATCAGCAGTTGTAGTTTACAAAGGCACTCCTCTCTCCTCTTTATTTTGCAGTCCGGAGGCCTTGTGCTCCACTACCAATACTATTGATGCTACTATGCGAGCTATTTAAACGCATCTCAGATAGGCTTTTGATGAAGTTATAGAAAAGCAGCTGCCACAAATGAAGATAAAACAAAGGGGAAGAAAAGATAGGTAGGAATACCTAGAAATATAAGAATGGAAACTGGTGTGTCCTCTATTCTAAGCACCCCTAGATTTTGGCCATTCTGTATACCAAATGCTGCTGTAGGAAGTGATTGTGTCATTTTAGACTCTACAGTCTTTGTTTGCCCAACCAGTATTTAGGCACGGCAGGTATCATTCACACCAGAGGTGGTATTCAGCAGGTTCTGACCAGTTCTGGAGAACAGGTAGCAGAAATTTTGAGTAGTTTGGAGAACCGGCAAATACCACCTCTGACTGGAGATTTTACAATATCCGTCCCCTGCCACACCCACCAAGCCACGCCCACAGAACCGTTAGTAAAAAAAAATTGAATCCCACCACTGATTCACACTTGTCAACTCTAGAAATGCCCATCCTCACCCAATGTTCCTGAGGAGATTCAGTATCAAGACTTAGGGGCTGCCATAAAGAAGAGGGAGTCAAACTATTCTCCAAAGCATCTGAGGGGTAGAACAAGAAGCAGTGGGTGGAAACTAATCAAGGAGAGAAGCAACTTAGAACTAAGGAGAAATTTTCCGACACTTAGAACAATTAATCAGTGGAACAACTTGCCTCCAGAAGTTGTATATGCTCCAACACTGGAAGTTTTTATGAAGAGATTATACAACCATTTGTCTAAATTGGTATAGGATTTCCTGCCTAAGGAGGAAGTTGGACTAGAACAGGAATGTCAAACTCAAGGCCCAAAGACTGAATCCGTCCTGCAGGGTGCTTAGATCTAGCCCACAGGGCTGCCCTGGAAACAGCAAAGGACCAGACCATGGTGCCTTTGCCAGCGAAAATGGAGTTTGTGGCCCTCCTGAACTCCGTTTTTGCTAGCAGAGGGTTGCAGGAGGCCGTGCAGCTGAAAATGGACTTCAGGAACCCGTTTTCTCCGGCAGAGCACTCCGGCCACCACAGGCACCCCCGACACGCGTGACATTGAACTAGCCACACCCACCCTGGCCCCCCAAGGTCAAACACAACCCTGATGCGGCCCTCAATGAAAGGCCCTTTCCAACTGTTATTATATTCTAAGACTTGAATCTGCAGGGCCACACTGTAAGCGCCACACAACTGGGGTGTTAACTATTAACTTCCTGGCATCTCCCTGTTACTCCCCGGATCTTCCTATAGCCTTCCTGCAAGCATGCCCATATATATTCAATTGTGTTACACTGCAAGTTATAAAAACCATGTATTTTATTACATTTATCACAAAACATGAAAGATACAAGGACTCACTGGTGAAGAGCCTAATGCTGGGAAAGATTGAAGAATGGGACGACAGAGAATGATGGTGGCTGGATGGAGTCACTGAAGCGGTAGGCATGAGCTTAAATGAACTCCAGAAGATGGAGAAAAATAAGGACAGGAAGGCCTGGAGGAACGTTGTCCATGGGGTCACGATGAGTCAGACACAACTTCGCAACTAACAACAAAATTTTTGACAATGGAAAGGGGTCATGAGAGAAGAAAAGTTAAAGAAACACTACTTTATTGCCTAGAGGGTGAATATTAAAACACAGATTTAGCAGCTGTATAGCCTGAGAAATATCAAACATTTTAAGAACTAGAATTTCCTTTTTCAGGCGCCATTCAACTCTGCACTCCTGATTAGTTTCTTAATCTTAATAACTGCCGAGTAGACTGCCTTACAGTTTAATTCCCACAAAGGTTCTCAATTGGAACTTGATTGAGGCCTTGAATGGCCTGCAGTCCTAAGAGTTGCTCTGAAACAGACCTTGCACCAGGTGCTTCTTTATTTGCTTGCTTCTGGGGACTGACCCTTGCCTGTCCCTTTGACTTCTACAACCACAAGCTCTCTCCCTTTCCTTCAATATTCGAAATTATTTTTCTTAAGCTTCTTCGTTACGCAGAGAGCATCCCCTGATGGTATTGGAAGCTCAATACTCACAAGAATTCCAATGTGCAGAAATCGCAAATGCACATTTACAGCCTGTATTATCAGGTCTTGCTGGAGTGCTTGGTCAAAAGATGTTGTACTGGGTAAAAGGGTGGGGGGAGTGAATCTGCAAGAGTTGGTTCCAGTGTCCAAGTGTGTGCCGGAAGTGCAGGTTTGGTGGAGTAGAATGGAATGGAATGGAATGTTCTCTGTAGTTTTCCAAGAACAAAAACAGCTGGGCAAGAAGCTACTGAGACAGTTTCTAACTTCGAAAAATAAACGCCACACCACTATTTAACCATTGCCATCTCTGCTCATAAAGCTCCGTTTGGAATATTTCTTTTGACGGGAAGAAACAGTTCTTTGTCTCTTATTTTTTCCCCCTCCCTCCCTCCTTTCATCTTTGTTGCTCCTCCACTCATTTTTTGATCAGCCTTTTGAAAAATTCAGCATTTGGGTATTTTTATGGTGATGTTTTGCTCGTGTTTTCTTTCTCCCATCATCCCCCACCTCTCCTGCCCCCACACCTACATTTCCCAGGGGGAAAAAATAAATGGCAAGCATCGTTCTCACTACGCAAAACAAATGTTACTTATTAGAAGTCTCCTGCGGTCAGCGGATGGCTGTCTATAGGGTAGCTGGAAGTGGTGCAGCTATCTGAAAGTCTGATGTGTTTAGCCAATTCCCAGATGCTATATTTGCAGCTGGGGATGGGGTTGTTATTTATTGTAGTAATTTAGAATAATATCATTAAAGAGAGAGAGGGAGAGCAGATTGATTTAGATATTCTGACCATGATTCTGGTTGTACACATTTGGTTGCAATGAGTTGCCTTGTGTATGTCAGAAGGCACATTCAGCTGCTTCCAAGGAATTGAAAAATTAAAATGCAACGATATAGAGGACACTTGTTATTCATTCATTGTTTAAACTTTTAGACAACTCCTGAAATGCTGAATAATGCTGTGATAATTTTTAGATATATCATCTGAAAACCCAGCTCTCTGGAAAAGGCTGTCATTCAAGGAAAGGTGGAAGGAAACGAAAGAAAGGGACAACCACCAACAAGGCGACAGTGAGCGCATTGTTGAGAGACCTAAAAGAACAGGTTAAGGATAAATCACCACAGAGAAAATCTATTTCTGTGGTTGCCACGAGTCGAAATGACTTGATGGCACATAATCAAACAATCAATGAATCAATAGTAATAATTAAGATAATGGCATTAAAATAGTGACATGAAAATGAACACAATAACATAAAAGGGCATTGGAAAGATCCAAGGCAGCAACTATAAAGTCCTGTACAATTTAAGTAAAGTCAAAGTAAAGTAAAGTAGTAGTAAAGTAGTAAAGTCAAAGAGAGCACTCTGAAAAAGACCTCTTCACTTGGTGCGTATAGTATTTGTATGAAGAGGGAAACTCTTGGGTGAGGCTCCACATGCAGGGAATTCAGGTACTGCAACCAGTGGAACCTCAATTTATAATCTGCTTCACATCTGTTAACAACAGAGATACCTTAAGATAATCACAATATGTGAAAGTCAGACTGTAAAGATGTCTTAAGACAGTCCCATAATCCATATAGCTCAGTATTTTTCCAGATCTGTTGAGCTTTATCTCTGATTGTCTCCAAAGGTCTTGTTGATAGTGTGGGATAGAAAGGGTTGCTTTTTTTTGGCAGCTTAGGTCAGGTAGGTTATGTGTATCTTTCCTCCAGCAAGGATAAGTTTTATATGTGTGTTTCAGTGTTTCCTCAAATCCACTGTCTAATGCTACATATAGGCCCTGAAGGGAGAAAAAAAAAGATGTCAGCTGTAGTTCTCAAACATGCCTTCAGTATTCCAAAACTATACTTCTAAGTTATTTTATTATCTCATAGAATTGGCTCTGTAGCAGTGGTGGGATTTAATTATTTTTTTACTACCGGTTCTGTGGGCGTGGCTTGGTGGGCGTGGCAGGGGAAAGATACTGCAAAATCCCCATTCCCTCCCCACCTCACTAACCTGCTTTCCAGCTCCGTTCTCCTGTGCAGGGCAACAATAGAGGGAGGCAGAGAATAGATGGGGGCGGGGCCAGTCAGAGGTGGGATTTGCCAGTTCTCCTAACTACTCAAAATTTCCACTACCGGTTCTACTGGTCAAAACCTGCTGAATACCACCTCTGCTCTGAAGACATTCTTAGAAAAAAAAATGGTGAGTGGCTACAGCCCAATATTTTGAAAGGATGTTCTCTGCCCTGCTCCCGCCAAGACACAGACCAGCTGTGGGTTAGAGAGGAGTATCCTGAAGGATTAAGAGATGGTGGAAAGCAACCTTTCCTATTCTCTATTTAATAGGTGTTCAATGTCCATCATTGTGGCCATGTTGAGGATAGACAAAGTTGCCACACTTTGTAAGACTGCCTAACATATGCTGTCAGGATTATAATTTATAATTATAATTTATAAATTCATAATTTATAATCCTGACAGCACATATTAGGCGGTCTTAAAAATTATAATTTATGTGAGGAAAGGAAAAGGGGAAGACATGGAGAGATACTAATACTAAAGTAAAACAAAGACACCAGTGACAAACTATACTGTATGTTTGTTTATTCATATTTCTATACCATCTGACTCACAAATAACCTTGCCTGTATCAATTGTTGCAAAGATTGGAATATTAAGTGAGAATAGCTCAATGTAATCCTCTAAATTTAAGACATTGGGCTAGAAACCAGGAAATTTAAACCCATATTAGACATAAAAGCAGCTGGGTAACTTGGGTCCTCAGCTCAAAGAAGAAGACAATGGCAAACCACTTTTAAAATCTTGCTAAGAAAAATGCAGGGATTGCTCAGGCAGTCATCAGGCACCAACACTGACTTGTGTCCAGGTATAATCCTCTAAAGTCAAAAGGTTTTAACAGTCATTCCGGTTAGGGGAAAACTGAAATGCCTTGTACATTTTCTTGTGGCATGTTTCCCAACCACCTACTATCCCCTTTCAGCAAACAAGAAAGCAGTTTAAGATACTTTTAGTACCTACATTTCTCAAGTATGTAAGTGTTTATACCAACAAAAATTATAAATTAATATGTTTGTCTGATAATGTTAGCAATTAAAAGAATTAAGGTAGAGCTGAAAGAGGTACCTAGTTGTAAATTGAGCTAAATTAGAATCGTAACTCTTCAGGGTGTCTCTCTAGAACGGATAATAAGTGACTGGGCTGAATTGAAAAATGGATAAAAGACCACTAAGCCCATGCAGTGTACCTTTCCTCACAGAGCAAGCTATAACTCTTTTTCCACAGTCAGCCTCTCATACTTTATTATAAAATGGGACTGGGGGAGGGGGGAATGCTGAGAAGAAAAACATCAAAGTGTCCTTTTCATTCATTTATGCCTCTATCCATTTGTTGATTCATTTCTGAAAGATCTGCAAGAAAAATACTGAATACAGATTTAATTTAATTGTTGTATTAAGGTAAGACAATGTGCTTTTCAGAGGCAAGACTTTAATGCTCAATAAACTACAAAAATGTAGTTAACCTGTCATGCTCATTACCTCCAATCCCTTGGATCCCTTCAAGTTTAGTAGCATTATTAGAAAGAATAAATTATTTGCTGGACTCTCTCCTTCCACCGCTTCTCTCTACTAACATGAGAATGCTTACCAGCATTTCTTATAATAATTTCTTACTTCCTTATTCCCCCCTGTTGCTTGCCTTCCATTCCATCTGTACTCCTGCTTTCTATTTTGACTTTAACCGCCAATAAATACGTTTATCCATTGTACAAGGTGCAATGACAATAAAGTAAACTAAACTAAACTAAACGTATTTTGGGAGTGGTGTCAAAGTAGTTGTAAGCAGGCCCATAGATCATCTCAAGGGGGATCTACCTTACTTCTCTAACGCACAGTTTTCCAATCTTTTCAGCCTTGTGGATCAGCGGGGGAAGAGAGGGGATGGTTCTGTGTGAGTGAACCCACTCACCCACATCTCACGTAAATAGGGATGTGCACGCACACACTTGCCCGCCACTTCTGTGGCCCAGTTCTGAACAGCTCAAGGCCTGGTAGTGGGCTGTGGTGCAGGGGTTGGGGACCCTAACTTTAAGGTCAGTCAGGCTAAGGGAAGGCAAATTAGTGTCCTTCTGTGGACATCATGGTCATAGATCATTCTAGGGAGCTTGGAGTTCAAATAGCTCATCGCTGGATGTCTATTGTTCAGTTGTTGTCTCTCAGCCAATTTATTTCACAGGAATATATTCCACCATGAACTGATTTTCAAACAAGATACGATATAAGTGTAATAAATATTTTGTATTGTCTCTGTGTTCAAAGCTTTAGAATAAAACTTTGAAAATAGAGCCTTTTCCCTTATATTTTAGACCTTAAGGAGTTTTATTTCTCTTCAGAGCTGAAATGAATTTCTTTCTTGCTCCAGCAAAAAGATGGTCCACTGGTAATTTCCTGAAAACTTAATCATCACTTCCCACCCCTCCCATGAAGGCGAACCTCTGCCTACCTTTTGTTGCTCCACATTAAAAATAGTATTGTTCTGACTTCTGCCAATGCAAGCCAGACCAATTAGACACCTGTCACACTTCCACTGTGCCCCTATTGTCTTGAGGGTGCTGTGATAGGAATGCTGCTTCCCTTTCAGATCCTGTGCTGGAATAAACACTGCGGCCTGGGCTTTTGGCCTGCCTGTCTGCCAGATATATTGGGGACTTCCCTTCCCTTGTTCTTGACTTCCCCTCTCCAAGCTTTTGTTTCATTGGACAACCATGTTCAGGAATGGAATGGTTAAGAGGCCATTTTTTTAAAATGTGAAATTTAAGAGTTTTGCCCTTTTCTTCTGCTTCAGCTCACATTAAAAATTTACAGCTGTGGGAGGCTCCCTCCCTTCCCTTCTTTCCTTCTTTCCTTACTCAGTTGAATAACTTAATACTGTAGTAGAACCACAAGTTCAGATATATATCAGTGACCTGGAAGGGAGATGTCTGGAAATGTTATTTAAAAACAATATAAATATGAAAGTTAAATAATTTCCATAATAAAGATGAATACTGTTGCACAATGCATTTAGAGAATTAGAGAATTTTTCCACTAGAGAATTTTTTCAGTGCTTCTGAGTTACTTTTACCCCAGCTTATCCTGCTCAGAAAGCCGTTCAAGAAGGCTAAAACAAGCACTCAGAGTAACTAATCAGAAGCTGCTCCTATTAATCACTTCCAAATCATGTATTGTGAAAAGATATATTGCAAGACTTATTTTAACTGTTTGTATCTAGTTGAAGAACATACAGCACACTGGAACTCTTTATTTCGCATTGCAAATGGACTGGGGTATTAAATTTACAGAGTCAATCATACAAGGATTCCATATCCACCAGCTGTATCTCATCTTGCTAATCTGTAGGTTTATTTTTAAAAATATTGGGTGGGGGTGCTTTTAAGAGAAGTCACACAGTTCTTCTCTCCCCACCCCACCCCCAGCAAATGGATTCCTTGTTGTGTTGTGGAGAGTGATAAATTGATACCACATGTCCCTTCCAGACAAAAAGCCTCTGTACTCCAGGCGAGGTGCATGCAGCTGGTGTCTGAATTAATGGGCAAGTCCCATAAGGTAAACACAGCATGGAAGGGACTGAAACAGAAACTGAGCTCAGAAGAGTGGGGAAATTTTTGTAGAAAAGGATCTGCCAATGTTCCTAAACTAAAGAAATAAAGAACAAATAGAACTCTGAAATATGAGAAGCAGTGGTTCTGATCGAGTCAGCAAAACTGTAAACAGCCTGAGTAAAATAATATTCCTTGGTCTTCTACTGTCCTTATAAAACTTATGAATGAACACAGCAAAGCATATGCAGTGCATACATTTCATTATTTGTAACAGGATAGGTCATTCCACTAAGGAGTGTTCCTTATGATTTGGGAGAATGGACACATGTTTTCTGTGTGTGTGGGGATGTAATTAACAATAGCACTTGGGCTTATATACCACTTTCCAGTGCTGTACAGCCCTCTCTAGGCAGTTTACAGAGTCAGCATATTGCCCCCAACTATCTTAGTCCTCATTTTACCGACCTCAGAAGGATGGAAGGCTGAGTCAACCTTGAGCTGGTTAGAATCGAACTATTGGCAGTTGGCAGAATTAGCCTGCAATGCTGCATTCCAACCACTGCACTACTATGGCTCATAACATGTATAATTAACATGTAACCTTTGCCTTTCTCTTTTTGCTACCATTTTGTCTAATATTTCTTCTTCAAAGCTTCAGTTTATATTTCAAAGAAAATCTTCATTGGTGCTGGTGGAACATTCCTTTCTATGCATATGACAATTTTAGAGAGGAACTCAAGTTCCCAAAACTACTCAGGCTGCTTGGTAGCTGTTGTTGATATAACATAGTATGTGTACATTGGCCCTAGAAGTTATGCTAAACGCACCGTGCCTGGAAGCATGGCAGAGAGGGATCCCCAGTACTTCTGATCTTTGGGACAGGTTTGATCCCAGGATGAAATGTTGCACTTGAATGTTGAAATGCAGAAACCTTATATGAGATAGTGGAGGCCGTATTTAGCTTGAAAGGGAACTACTAGTGTTCATTCAGATTGACTCAAGTTGGTTTTCAATTGTTATAAATGCAGGGGAAGGCAGTGTACATTAGTTTAAGAAACTACTTCATTCAACAATCATCTAGTATTGCCCATCAGCAAGAAACAACATAAGTAACAATTACTATGAAGTAAGAAAATGAATAGGAAGTGGGTTTTTTTTTATCACTAGCTACTTTTGTGTGAGGAAGAAATTGGACAAAACTATAACCAAAGCTGCTAAAATTAGACTTGTCTATTACAATAAGGTGTTAGTTTCTTCTTCCACTGAGAAAAGTCACCCATAACCAAAACACAGGATTTGATAGATAGGGGGTTGGCTTTAGGTAAAGTCTCAAGTCTTACAGTTGTAATAGCTTGCTTTTGTCACTCAGGCTAAATGCATTTGAACTGTGTCTTAATCTGAATATTTGTTGGGTAAAAGCTTGACACTTCGACACATGGTAGTTGCATTAATGCTCCAAAATTCAGTAAATTGTATAAGATTTTCATCAAACTCTGTGCAGGGCAAATCATTCTCATACGATGCACAGATGATTATTATTACTTTTATTGTTTTTATTATTATAACCTACTATAGATGACTGAAAGGTTTTGAGAGCTTACACATAGATGGAGGTACGCAGTAGGGTTATAATCCTTCTGGTTAAAAAAAAAAACCACTCTCTATGCACCCATTAGCGTATTTGCAGAGCTTGGAATCAAAGCCACAAACTGGCAAAGTTAAAAGAAACACTCCAGAGCTTTTTACTTTATTGAAGGCGTGCAAATGCCACAAAGGGGGAATGGCATTTGGTATGCATTTGCTTGAAGTGATAGTTTATTTTATTTACTTGTTTGTCAAATTTATGTGGCTGCCCATCTTATGAAAAAGCTATTCTAGGCAGCAGACAACAGTATATATCTGCTGTGACCAAGAGAGAAAATCCTGGCTTGGAATTTTATTACTATTTTTCCCTTTACTGGACCTGGCCTTAGACAAAACATTTTTTCTGTACTTAAACGATGAATAAAAAGCACGTAGACTGCATGTCTTTGCACACCCCAGATGTTTTTCATTAACTTAATGTCATCCTGCTTCTTTATGTCAGATGTAGCAATGCCAATGTGAATCATCAAGCTTGAATGACAATCCCTGTTGTACTTTATAAAATAGGGTTGTTTTTTTTAAAAAATCAGCAATTTGCGAATTCTTACTATCCTGTTTTCAAAAACATGTTTTCAAAAACATTTCACTTTTCCACATGGATATGATCCACATCTGCCAGTAGTTTTTAAGTACCTCCTCACATTTCAACAGACAGGGTCATACTGTGGTTTCCTCAAGATTCTTATCTCCAAAATACTTTAAGATTTTGACACGCACAATACAAAGCTGCTTGTTTTAATTGTTAAAGTAACAAGGACCAACTTTGCAAGCAGCCATCCAGGACTTGCAAATGGTATGGCTGCTTTAGCAATCTGAAAAGAAAGGCTTAGGCCTCTGCGTTTTGTAAAGAACTAGCTTTGCTTTGCACAATTGGAGTATATTTGAGGTATATAGGCTGTAATCCTACCAGTCTCATCTTCCTTTGGGTGTGTCCAGACAAAGGGTTATAGCAGTAACAACCACAAGACATTCTGCCTTTGCCACCTTTCCCAACTTAATCTGCCTTTCCCTTTATTTATTTTTTCTGATATGGTAATTAAAATATTTAAAAGAAATGGTGGGAATGTGCAGGAGGTTTATTATTGGAAGAAATCTTCCAATCAGTTCTCTGAAAAATTTTGAGAGTGTGGTGGTTTGATATTTGACAATAAAAGCCTTATCTGGAAGTCTTCCCTCTGCCACTTTTTTTTATGAACTATAAACCTAAAGTACATCTCAATGGAATGGCTGGAAATAGCTTTTAAACTAGCAGCACTTGTTTCTTGCAACCATCAGTTCATTCTAGTATAACCCCAAATGGCATGCTGAATTTGGGTCAATGGGTTTTCTCCTCTCAGTGGTGTTTTGACTTCTTGCATTTCTTATGGCAATTGACTAGAATTTGGTTTGCTCAACTCTTTCATATCCACTAGTAAAAACCGCACAGTTGGTGACTGTGCTATGTATAATTGTTTTTCTCTCTGGAAACTTACAGCAATGGCTCAGGGTAGAATATTAACCAAGTTAGTTTGCTCAGACACCACTAAAGGAAAAGGGAAGATGAGAAAAAACTAATAAACATAGTTGTTGCTATTTACAGAACATCATTAGGTTACAACATGTCAAACAGGTTTAATTTGCGTTTTCAGTTTGTACACTATGATTTAGAAATAAGCAAGTTGCAGAACTGGTTCTTGACTATAAGCACTTAGGATCATAGGATATCTATATTAATTATCCTGATTTTCTATGCATCTGATTACTTTAGCAACTATTTTAATGGGAGGCTTTTTAAATAAAAGATAGAGATTCTCTTTAAGCTAATGAACATAAAGTAAGAGAATTTGTTTAGAAAACTGCACTAAATCACCAAAGCTGTGTGCTTGCAACAGTAGCATCAGTACTAAATGCTCTTTCTCAGGAAAGGGCTTATCAATACATTCATTAGATTCAGGCCATGCAGAAATACCTTGATTTTTATCACAATTCCTATTCTAAATTCTATATTTATTCTAGTGTCTGAACAACCTATTAAAAACTAGAGAAGTAATAGCAATAATGGAAGTCCCAAAGGTGCTTTTTCAGGAGGCAGCTGGACTTTCTTGTTTTGTCTTTGAAGATGTTTCGCTTCTCATCCACGAAGCTTCTTCAGCTCTGACAGGATACTTCCCCCACTATCCTGTCTGAGCTGAAGAATGAAATGGCATCTTCAAAGACAACGAAATCCAGCTGCCTCCTTTGATGACTGAGAATCTCTGCAGACTTTTAGCAATAATGGAAGTTTTTTTTTCTTTTATGTTTTTTGTGTCTTAAATATTATATTGAATAACGGCATTTCCTTGACATATTCTAAATTTGGGGGTTTTTTTGTGTGTTGTCTTTGCAGAACTCAATCAGACACAACTTGTCACTTCACAGTCGATTCATCAGGGTACAGAACGAAGGAACTGGGAAAAGCTCGTGGTGGATGATCAACCCCGACGGAGGGAAAGGAGGGAAAGCACCACGCAGACGGGCTGTGTCGATGGACAACAGCAACAAATACACAAAGAGCCGAGGACGAGCGGCTAAGAAAAAAGCAGCCCTTCAAGTTGCCCAGGAGACAAGTGATGACAGCCCCACCCAGCTATCCAAGTGGCCTGGTAGCCCAACCTCCCGTAGCAGTGACGAACTGGATGCGTGGACAGATTTCCGGTCTCGTACCAACTCGAATGCCAGTACAATAAGTGGCCGCTTGTCCCCAATATTGGCAAGCACTGAGCTAGATGAGGTGCAGGATGATGATGCTCCCCTTTCTCCCATGTTGTACAGTAGCTCACCCAGCATGTCCCCATCAGTGAGCAAGCCCTGTAACGTTGAGCTGCCTAGGTTGACTGACATGGCAGGTACGATGAACTTGAACGATGGCTTGACAGATAATCTTATGGATGACCTCCTGGACAATATAACCCTTCCCTCTTCCCAGCAGTCACCCACAGGAGGTCTCATGCAGAGAAGCTCAAGCTTTCCATATGGCTCCAAAGGTTCAGGGCTTGGTTCTCCATCCAGTAGTTTCAACAATGCTGTGTTTGGACCATCATCTCTGAATTCTCTCCGTCAGTCTCCCATGCAAACCATCCAAGAGAACAAGCAAGCTACATTTTCTTCCATTTCGCACTACAATAACCAAACTCTGCAGGATCTGCTGGCATCGGATTCACATAGCCACAGTGATGTCATGATGACTCAGTCCGATCCACTCATGTCACAAGCTAGCACCGCTGTGTCTGCCCAAAATGCCCGCAGGAATATTATGCTTCGGAATGATCCAATGATGTCATTTGCTGCTCAACCAAGTCAGAGCTCTTTGACCAATCAGAACCTGCTCCACCACCAGCATCAATCCCAGAATTCCTCTCTCAGTGGCAGCCGTGCCTTGTCAAATTCTGCCGGTACTATGGGCTTAAGTGACACCAACCTTGGATCAGCAAAACACCAGCAACAGCCACCTGCCAACCAGTCTATGCAATCACTTTCTGACTCCCTCTCAGGCTATGCCAACAGTGTGAGCCTTCCGGTCATGGGGCACGATAAATTCCCCAGTGATTTGGATCTGGATATTTTCAATGGGAGCTTGGAATGCGACATGGAGTCCATTATCCGCAGTGAACTCATGGATGCAGATGGATTGGATTTTAATTTTGATTCCCTCATCTCAGCCCAGAATGTTGTTACACTGAATGTGGGAAACTTCACTGGTGCTAAGCAAGCTTCATCACAGAGTTGGGTTCCAGGCTGAAGGATTTATGCAAAGAGGGGAAAATGGGCAAAGCAGGTTAGCAATGTTTAGTCTGTTGCATTCGGTACTGTACTTGACAATATGTAAATATAGCCTTTAAACTGGACAAGTACAGCTTTTACAACAAACACTCAGACCTAACTAAGGATTAGATTAAAGCTTAGCAATGATAATAGTTTCCCATAGAAATGACTAAAGGCTGATTTAATTTCAGTCTTCACCATTGTGTTCTATGAGTATACTATATTGAGAGATGTAATCCATTCCCAAACCCGACCCACTATCAACTGCTGATGCATGTTGAAACTTTTCAGAAAACTGGTTTTTTGGGGGGGTGGCTCCTCCTACGTGGTGATTGTTTTATAATTTCCCCCCAAAAAATCACTGCATGGGATTTTGTTAGTGTGATGTTAGTTCCAACTTGCATCATTATGGGGTAAATCATTAAGCTAAAGTGCTATCTACCAACCCATTCTTAAATTGGCAAACAAACAAACAAACAAAACCACTATACTAGAACAACATTTACTGTTCGCATTGCCCACATTTATTCTGCCTCTCACCTGTCTTGTTTTGATGCACTGTTGGACAGTAGAGTCCTGATTTTCCAAGTGAGGTGCATGATAAGCAAGGAGAGATCTGGCTTTGCTGCCCTTTCTCTTCTGCATATCACCAACCATCAAGGATGCTATCTGACAGTCACAGTACCAGACCAGAAATGGGCAGGTCCACCTCTTAACACCTCACTCTGTTGTAACTTAAGCCGAATAGGTTTGTGTGTTTTTTTAAAAACAAACAAACAAACAAAGATCATAATTGCAGAGGGTAATGAGTGGCTGCTTTTTTGTTTAAGATTTCTATCCCCTTCTCCTCCTTTCTGTTCTTTATATAGATAATAAGTGATGATTTCATGCTCGGTTAGGGAGGCAGGAGGAAGGGCTGGTCATTCATCCCACTGTTTTCCTATCTCGGCCTTGTGCTAAACTGGTAAGGGTCATGGAGTTAAAGTACTAACCGTACTGCTGCCTGAACCGTCTGCTGCTTTTGCAAACTCTGCTAAACCAGCAGCACGACACACTCACCTTTAGGAAGACAAGCAGAAAGATGGCGGACAAGATTGGCCAGGGATGGGGAGGGGAAGGAGTGTGCCCATTATTAACCTGGAACAGCCAATGAGACCTTCTCTAACTGCGCCTGCTACTAGTCATCTCACTTCACCCCGATATAAATGGTGGCAAAGCACAACAAGCTGTTGCTGGATGCTCTTGGCTAAAGAGGAAAAATATCATTTTAACACTTCAGCTAAGAAGGTCTTAAATCTGCCTCACTCCTAGGCTGCCAATGAGAGAGAAACAACATCATCATCAGGAGACAGTAGAAAAAAGATGTTGGCAAGTCATGGTTGTATCATTGTTAGGTGCAAGTGGGAAAAGGCCTTAAGGGAAAAGTGAATTAAGGAAAAAGCCCCCAAAAGTTATGGATATAGATCTCATCACCAAAGTAGTTTCTGAAATAAATTCATAGAAAGGCTTACAATGAAGCTGTTACCACATACGTTATCATTCATTTATTTTCTCCTGTCAGAAGTAAAGATACTGTAAACAATTACAATTACCAAGTGAGAATCAATATTACACATTGTTTTTCTTGTCCAAGTGCTTTCCAAAGTTACTTTTCCACTCAGATAAGAACCTAGCATCCTGTGACAAGATTATGTGACTCTTTTACTTTGCAGTAATAGCTAATGCTTTGAAAAAAGAAATTAAGCCTTCAGAGTAGAATATTGGGAGAGGAAATTGATTTCTATGATTTTGAACAAAGAAAAAGCAGTTGTACAGTCTGTAATAAAAGCTTGGGGGTTACCCTTGCCAATATCGTTTATCAAATTTAGGGGTACTCTGAAGATGTTATTTGTATTCCAAATAAAAACTTGCTGACATTTGCACATAAACTGGTTTGGGGCCAGTTTGGGTTTGGCAAAAACATCTGAAATATCGTAAGTAGCATAGTATTTGATCATATATAGTACGATTTTTAAGAGGACTACAAATCCCTGTGGCATGCAGTTTAATACTGTAATCCTTGGCTAAAAATGCTAAGGGAGGATGCAGCCATGATTATCAAATTCCTATCAAAGAATGCTCAGGTAGATTTTCAAGAAGACTAAACATTATATTGATCTCTGCTGCTTAGAGTTACCAGTATTTTGACTGGTAAAAAGTCCTCACATCTCATTTCCTCCAGTAAGCAATGTTGTTGGCAAAAATACTTTTGTCATTTCATTTTTCACAGCATGAAAGAGAATGAGGTACCAGAAAAGAAAAAGTGATTGTTCCATCTCTTGGCATAGAGTTAACCTGCCTGCCTGCCTGCCTGCCTGCCTGCCTGCCTGCCTGCCTGCCTGCCTGCCTTCTTCCTTCCTTCCTTCCTTCCTTCCTTCCTTCCTTCCTTCCTTCCTTCCTTCCTTCCTTCCTTCCCTCCCTCCCTCCCTCCCTCCCTCCCTCCCACACACAAAGGAATAAGCTCCATTGAACCCAACAGGATTTTTAGCAGAATAGACAAATGGGAGTCACTATTTATTCTTCAAACCTAAAACCAAATACATAACATTTGCATAAACATATTTACATAATATACAAATGTATATTTATTTAAAAAAACAATATAATAAAGCCATTTAGGAAAAACATATTGTAGCATCAATTGTAGCATGATTTGCCGGCAACATTCATTCAAAAGCATACATGTCAGCGCTAGAGAAAAGCACAGAAGAAGGTGAACCAATTATTATATTTTATATTATATTTTATAAATGTGACTTGATTCATTAGCTGACCATTATTTATGCTTGCCATTATTTATGCTTGCCCGCAACCCTCTCCTTGAAATATACAGAGTTCCTAAAGTTTTCTCTCATTGGTCTTACAGTAGTTATGTGTAAAAGATAAAGTCAGCAGTCTCTTTTACTGCTTTGCAGAAACTCCAATTTCCTTTTTTTTCCTTTTCATTCCAGAGAATCAATGAGAACTTTAGGGACAGGATTATATAGTACATGGTCCTGAAAAACCACTCATCAAGGGCCAGGGATAAGTTGGCAAATTATTTTGTGGGCATAATACACTATAGGCTTTCAGTTATTGGAGACTTTCTCTGTGCTTTTCTGAAGGCCATTATGTTCATAAGATTCAGGAAAGATAATTGGAAACTGGCTGTTCCTACCGTTGCCAAAATTACGGGATAGCATAGGATGACAGCATCGCTGGATATTTTTAGAGCAAGCAGAGCAACATTGGGTGGAGTTCATAATGTGTTCACTTTTGTATCAAACTGACTTAGGCTCATATTGTAAAACATTGGGTTTTTTCCTGTGAATATTTGTCACAGTTTAACATTAGGATTTCAAATTTGTTTTCCTTCTCCATTTTTGAATCACTAAGATTTTTCAAGAGTGCCTTTTGTAATAATGCTTTTTTCTTGGAAAAAATCAAGCCTTTAAGATTGCTATTTTCCAAGTTAGCAAAGTACGGCAAAACAAAGACTAATGCTAGACTTTCCTGGAAACGATTGCCATGATTTTAATTAACTCAGCTACTAAAAACGAATGCCCTGTGCTTCATTCTTCCATGCAGGGTTCCATTTATGGTAATTTATGGTATGCTAGAGGAGGTAGGAAGGGCAACGACTAAATCCTTGCATGTCATAAATATCTTCTGGATGTGGCTGTAACAATTGTACTCTAAATTGTTTCATTTTAATTCAGTTTTCAGTTCAGGTTGATTGAAAGGTATTGGCTACTTTTGTGTGGCAATTTGTTACTAATGACCAACAGCTGCATGCTTTTCAGATTCATTCTATGAGTAGGAGTAACCATCCGACCATAGTAACTGTCCGAGAATTGTTACTTCTGAATCAGGAATTTGGAACAGTCCAATGCCCTGGCTGATGATACCCTAAAAGTTCATAGATGATGGAGCCGTATTAACTTTGCTGGCTCACCAAAGAGGCCAGGAATTAAAACATTATGCTTTGTATGAGTAGAAACACTGAGAGGAAATGACTGGATCATTGTATTCATAAAAAATTGCAGAAGCAGAAAACTAAGTGTTGCCTTTTTGCAATGTATCATGGAGTTATACAGTATTGAGAATTCTTCATGAATAAATTGAAATACATTTAATTTTAAAATGTAGAATAATTGAATTGATATATTTCACAAATTAAGTATTATATTTGCTCCAGCTTACACTTCCTACCTTATGCCTACTTAAGAGATCCTGGAGAAATATTATCTAGCTTTTGACTCACCTGTTAAAAAATGGACATGACCTTTGCTTCCATTTTTAATTTGCTTTTGAACTTTTTACCCTTAGGTATTGAAAAAGAGTAAAAGAATTGGCAGCTGAGCGATCTTTGCCAAAATTGCTTGTGTTCACATATAAATCAAGCCATGTAGTAATTTCCTTGTGGCTCAGCAGCATGTATGAATTTAGCCAGCATTTGTTTGGCTTCAGGAGCTCAGTATGGCATTTGAAAACCCACCCCATACATCTGTATTGCTTGCTATTGAATATGGATTGTAATTAATACATTATAATAACTGCAGTCCTACACTAACATGTATTTTACAAATATCCTCCCTTATATACCTTGCTAGACTGACCTTTATTATGGAAAGATAGCATAGTATTTACTGCATGCTTAGTGTATATAATCTTTTTTATTTGGCATCTTCCAGTCTTTTTAATTTTTTATCTGCTTTTCATTTAAAATAATGTTTTTCTAATCTTCCCGGAGAAGTAATTGAATTTGAGGAGGACTGCAAGGGTTTGATTTATGGGAGAATCTTTTATTACACTTTTCCTCTTGAGCTGTCTATTATTAAGCATCTTGGGGGCTTTGTATGTCCTATGACACATCACAACAGTGTTGGCTCCTTTTAAATGATTTGTCTTGGCTTTCTGACCTGTCAAATTCATTTAACAACATTAGCAAATGAGAGTTCTTCATGACAGGAAGAATTGCTTTCATGATAACCATAATAAAGATATATGCTTCCCCAGACAACAGAGGAAGGAAAACAATGCTAGGAATGCATATAGCAGAAAGGAGGGCCTGATTATTCTCTGGAATAACATTGGAAATATAAAGGCTAATTCTGTAGCCTGTTTTTATTAATATTTGTTCATTTTGAATGGTTCATGTCAAATGTAACACTCTTATTTAGAGGACACAATTTATTCAAGCAGTGTCACCCTCATACAATCATTGTTCAAATCTGTAGCACCTTTATAGATCAACTTGGAATCTTTGAACTGAGCCACTAAGTTTTTTTTCCCTTCTGTCTCCTTTTCAATGAAGGTCCACTTTTCCTATATTATGAATGGTATACAAAGTAGTTTGCAGTTGCTCTTATTCAGCACATCCTCATAAATTAATTTTTCCTTGCATTTTATTTTTTTAATACAAGGGGAAGAGACTAGCATGCCTAAGACATTCAGAGAGTTTAATGGTTGATAGGAAATCAGTTAGTTCATAACTGTATAATACTACAGCAGGAAATTAAGCTATTCTTAAATCAACATGCTCTTTAAAGGGCTGTTTGGAAAAATACTGATGTTTTAGACTAGAGTATGAAATATTAGTGGAAAACTAATTCCATATAAAGGAAATGGACATACATCTATGTTCATGCTAATAATTATAAGCTGTGGAAATAGAAGTCCTCTAATTCCTCTAAATTATTGTTATTATGAATCCATCTATATCATTCAACCATATCAGTTGACATTAGACAATAACACTGAATAAACTAAACAATTGAGCTGCTCTAAAGTAATTAGTATTAATACAACCATCTAGTGAGAGACATAAACAAACTAGCATATAACTCAATAGAAATAATTTGTGGATTGAACACTATTTATTAATATATAACCTGTTTTATCCCTGAAAATGGAGAGAAAAAACACAACTGTACTTCCTAGGTTTTCTGTCATACACTATAATCTTACTATGCACAAAGATCACCTTTTTCTAAGAATGTAGGTAGCATAAAATGTTAGGACTTTCCTGTTGGTGGACTGAAACTCAGTTTTAATTACAGTACATTTACTATTTATTTCACTTTGTACAACATTAGGGGATCATCTTTTTTAACTATTGTAATTTCTAATACGTCATAATTAAAGATTACAGGAACTAAATGGAATGCTAATCTACATCATTAGTATTTTAAGGACTCTTTCTTTGCCACTTATGTTGAGATCAGAACCTCAGACATTTAATTCCAAGTGAACATTGAGGAATGAATTTAGATGATCACTTATAGCTTTTGAGGTCAAGCTGCATAAATATAGTCTACTCCAGAGGTCTCCAAACTTGGCAACTTTAAGACTTGTGGACTTCAACTCCCAGAATTCCTCAGCTGACTAGCTGGTCTAGTCAGAATATTGTTTTACTCCACTGGATTGGATTGAATTAAGCATGGTGGGATACCATAGTTTGCTAGCTACTTCTATTTCTCATGTGTATTTTATCAACTCATGATTATCTATCTATCTATCTATCTATCTATCTATCTATCTATCTATCTATCTATCTATCTATCTGAATCTGTCCTGTCCAGTTCATATGGAATCTGAGCAAGTCACCCTATGTGAATTGATCCTGTAAACCAGCGCCACTTTTGTGATTGTATTTAGGGTCTCTTGGGACATTCAAATAAAAAAATTGCTTAAAGACAACAGGTGATGCTGCCTTTTGGGAAGGACCAGGGGTGGGATTCAGTTTTTTTATCAACCAGTTCTGTGGGCATGGCTTGGTTGGTGGGTGTGGCTTAGTGGTCATGTGACTGAGTGGGCATGACCAACTTGACATCACTCATGTCAAGGGGCGCTTCTCCTCGCCTGGCCTCTCATGACAGAGGGATGCTGCAATGGTCATAAGTATGAAAAATGGTCATAAGTCACTTTTTTCAGTGCCATTGTAACTTTGAATGGTCACTAAATGAACTGTTATAAGTCAAGGATTACCTGTACCAAAATACAAAAAATTTCTTTGCTTGCAAAAAGCTGTCCTAAATATCAATCATTAGATTAAAAATACCTGCAAGCCAGAGTTACAAATCAGACAGGGTTCCAGAACACCTTGAGGAATGAAAATAGTTAAAATGCAGTGATAACTATCAAGCAGCCATCTCTTGCTCATAAAGTGAAACCCTTTAGCAGAGAGGTCATTTAAGCTCTCCAGAAAAAGCACACCCAGGAAAAGCAATTCCATTTGCACCACTTAAAGATACCAGCTGGTCTCACTCACCTCACAAGATATCCTAAGGAAATCATCCAGATTTAATGAAAGGTCACATGCCCCCCAGAAAGGCAGTAAAAAAAATCAGTGCCAAGCTTGCATCCTGCCTCTTGAAAGTATCCCTCAAAAGGACACTGCCAGATACCACTAAAGCAGTGAAGGAACACCCCCTCCCCAGATAGAAAAAGGAACCATGAGGCAGGAAAAAGTTCAAACAGAATACAAATAATTAAATCACAACAGTAGCTGTTGCTTGTTGAATTTGAATAGGGAAAATTATCCCATCAATAAACACAGGATTAAACCTTCACCAAAAGCCAGTTTTAGACCAAAACTCAGAAAGGATATGTAAACTCACATTTGAATGTCAATCTTTCTAGCTAGCCAAGAAGCCTTGTTGAATGTCTCTCATTTTGGTTCCCTGTCACTAAAGCTTTGCTTCATTATTCAATTATTTCTTCAAAGTACTGATTGTCCAGGGAAGTATTTCCTCCCAACAGCAGTGTAAAAATCTTAAAACAACCCTTCCCATTTAAGAAAGCCAAGCCCCAAAAGCTCCAGAGACAGGAAGTCTAGGTGTTCTGGCAAGAATGTAATAAGGATGGAGAAAAAACAAAAGTAGATTGCTTCTAACTACAGGTTCTCCGAACTGCTTAGAAAGTTAACAAGAGGTTCTATAGAACCAGACAGAACCAGTAGAATCCCACCCCTGGGAAGGACTTCGTAAGTTAAGAGATAGAGCAAGGTGTAATTGTTGGTACTGAAGGCCACAGAGCTTTCCAATACTGCCTAGTACAGATATAGAAGCTAATGGATTTGGGGAAAGTATTAATCACCAAAGCTCCTACAAAATCAACTGAAAAATATTTTGGCCATTGCTTTTCCCTCTCCCTCTGACAATCTGCTTAGATTTACAATAGTAGTAGATGCTCTTAGCTACGATTTTCATATTATATACATGTTTTATTGAATGCTTCACCCACAGAGGGTATTATTGTTGCTATAAGTGTATACACACAAAAATACTTGGCGTTTAGTGTTTTTTTCTGGTTTTCTGGTAACCATATTGAAGATCATACCGAGTTTCAATATTCTGGTTGGCTTCAAGCCTGAGGCAGTTATTAATGCCATATAGTCTTCCCCAAAAATTATATTTTTATTCAACATTTTTATATTGATGAAAGACAAATATAGAAATTTGTAAAGAGAAAAAAAAGAAAAAATGAAGATAATACAGTTAAAGAAAAGTTAATTGAAGATGTCTTTTCCTAACGTCTCTGACCTTCTGTATAGCAGTTGCAAACTCATAATCGCTCTTCCCTCTTTTACATTACAATAATCTCTTTAGCTCCTTATTCCGTCTTTTTTTTCAATCGTCAAATCCAGAAATCAGCATTTCATTTGTTTTCCATCTTCAGTAAAACATCTATAAAAGTTTCTAGTCTTGTATAAAAGTACTTACTATTTTATAAATTACTTCTTTTATTACAAAAGTCACTATTGTATAAAACTCCCTGAGCAGACAGGTCACTTTTGCTATATCTGTTAATTTTGCTGCCTTCACAATCCGTTTCTCCATTGTGGGTATTTGAATATTTCTCTATCTTTGTACACACAGATAGTCCTCGACTTACAACAGCTCATTTAGTGACCAGTCAAAGTTACAACAGCAGTGAAAAAAAGGACTTCTTACGACCGTTTTTCACACTTATGACCCTTGCAGCATTCCCATGGTCATGTGATGACAATTGTGGCGCTTGACATATTTATGAGGCATTTGGCATATTTATGATGGTTGCAGTGTCTGGGTCAGGGGCCTGCAACCTTAAACACTCAAAGAGCCATTTGGGCCCATTTCCCACAGAAAAGAAAACAACGGGAGCCAATAATTTAACAACCGGTGTGACTGGGTCGGCGTGGCCAATTCAACGTCACTCACTCCCACCCAGTCATCTCCTGCTCTGGAATATGGAGCAAGTCTCCATCCCCTGCCATCATCCTTACCTTCTCAGCCCAGGCGAGGAGTGATGGGGAGGGGAGGGGTGAGCACAGCCAGTGATGGGATCAGCTGACAGGGAGCCGCAGCAGTGGGCTGAAAGAGCTGCATGTGGCTCCAGAGCCACAGGTTGCAGACCCCTGGGTCTGGGTCACATGATCACCTTTGGTGACCTGACCAGCAAAGTCAATGGGGAAGCCAGATTTACTCAACAACTATGTTACTAACTTAACAAACTGCAGTGATTCACTTAACAACTGTGGCAAGAAAAGTCGTAAACTGGGGCAACATTAGTTTAACAAATGTCTCACTTAGCAGCAGAAATTTCAGGCTCAATTGTGGTCGTAAGTAGAGGACTTCCTGTAATAGTGTTGCTACAGTGACCATATATAAAATTGCCCAAAATTTAACTTGAAGCACTGGCTTAACCTTAAATGAACAATTTTCAGACATAATGTTTTGTATTCTTAAGCTAAATATATCATAGTAAGCTCAAAGAAAACTCTTTCCTTCTTTATTCTTTCTCTTTCTCTCAACTTAATTATCAGTTCTTGTTGGTTTTTACCTTTCTTGTTTAAAAATTTAATAACATTATTATTAAAAATAGGAAACCTATAGAAATATATATTTTTGGTTTGCATTTCTTGAAAGCTCGGGAGATTTAGCCCCAAACTGAGCTAAAATGTTAATTTAAGGATATTTCAGGAAGCCATGCTGATTGTTTCTTAGGCCCTTAAGCCCCATTCCCACATTGTTTAACTAGAAACCTGCAATTTCCTCTAATGAATTTTTGTATTAGAAAGGAATGCATAGAACATGTTTTTTTCCCTGAAATTTGCTTAAATGAACTTATCTTAGAATCCAACGCAAAGGGTGATATTGAGTCCGTCCCACAGTAATGGAGATACCGTAAATTCGTCATAAAGAATCTACATTGCACACAGGAGACTCAGAATTTATTGAAAGGGAGCTTCCAGAATTTCACAAAATCTTTCCCTGTGGTCTGCTTGAGAATCTTACAAATGAAAACAGCAGAACATCCAGTTAAAACTCATCAGGTAGCACCATTGTGGACTAAAGCAACTGAGAAGTATTGCGTCTGAGAAGATACAAATTTTCTGTCTATGACATTGTATCTGTAATATCCCAGCCAGAGGTATGAGATTCAAAAATGTGTAAATAAGTGAGGAGAAATGCAGGGATCCTTGCAACAGCTATTGAAAAATGATTTCATTTCCCAACTCATTCACAGCAGGCAATTTCAGAGGACAACAGATAGAGCAGGCAAAAAGTAGTTAGAAGACAAGGAAGTCTTTTTCACTATTATTCATATTCATTCAAATAGCACCTGATTTCCTTCCTACAGCCCCCTTTTTCTTTAGGAGTGAGGAGAAAATGTATCATTGGCTGATTGACGGTTGTACCCTCAATGTTTATGTCAGTTGCATGGATTTTCAAGATGTTATTTTTCAAACCATTTTACATTGATCAAAAAAATAAGAACTAGTGGGATGCAAGCTGATCATAATACATAATCTATGTGTTATAAACCTTGAAAAAGGAGTGATTTTGCCTTCCAAAACCAATCCATAGTTGCCCTCTCCAGAATCACCTTTCATTTTCTCACCCTTTCTTCCATCTAATGGAATTTAGCAGGTAACTGTGAATTCTTTGGCCTGCGAATTTTGTAGGACTCCTTAGAATATCTCCCAGTCAGCATCCAGAGGGCATCAAAACTATCAGTTTTGCTCTACCTTTTTGATCGAAGAAAACAGCAAATGGACCTCAGAAAGTCAAATGATGTTGGTGGATTCTAGGGAGAAGGTGAAAGATTTGTTCTGTGTGATGAGGCAGAAAGTAATGGGATGAAATGTCAAAAGATTTCTCCCCAAAATTGAATCAAGGGAGCTAATGCAGTTCTAGGATGTCAAGGTACATAAGAAGAAACAGAAATATCCTCATACTGATTTACATGGGTGAACAAATACTTACCATATTCTAAACAGAATTCTTGTTAACCAACCCAACTCTCTGATGCTTACATGTGGTCTTGTAACACATTGTTTTAAGAGAGAAAAAATGGGGGGGGGAGAATTAATAATGAAGTTTGACTACACCAATATGCAATATTTATTCTTCTTCAATCTTGTCTGCCAGAATTCTTACAGGATGCATTTGAAAGTAGTTGTCATTCTCGAAGGTGTGCCCTTTGTATTTAAGGTATAGCTAAGGCAGCTAAAGTATGAAAAACAGAACTGCACATAATTGTGTAATGTCTGAAGCTATTTATTAAATGTGTATGCTCCCAGAAGCATAGCTTGTAAAGAATATTACGTATTACAGTTTGCATAATTCTGTTCATTTACTAGAAACCCTCGAGCCAAAACATTATTATATATTTATTAATAGAACTCTTCTATGATTTCCTAATTAAAAACAACAACAATCCTAGAGCTAGGATATAATAATCAGTCTTGGGTTGCACTAATATATTGTCACCACTTTTACACCAGTGTCAAAGATAACTGCAAAATAACACATTTGGGTTTCCTCAAGATGACTTGAAAATTTCTGGAAGCCCTTTCATAGAACTATTTGCTTTCTTCAACCATTTGTGGGTAATGACTAGCTAAATGTTATATTATCCCTTTTTTCTTTCTCTTTCCAGGCCCTTCATCCAACATGAATCCTAAAGAAAAAAGAATCCTTGCCAAAATCAACTGTCAGCAAAGACAGGGATATCGTTTACAGCATTTGTGAACCCTGCATTCTTTTCCTAATGAAACAGAGACTGTTAGCGAGCCCCAGAACTAGAGGAAAGAACTGACTTATCTGGAACTGAACTCATTTTGAAGTATGCAAATTTTTCTTACTGTAGGGTGATCCACCACCGACTTGAGGATATGTTGGTTCAGCCACCATTCTGTTTCAGAACACTGTGTAGTCTTTACAGTAGTGTGCTTGTCAATCAGTATATGGCGTTCCAAAATGATGATGGGTTGCAGGATGCTTTTAGGTTGGCTTTTGTTCTTCAGGGTTTCCCCCAGCCCACTTTTCTTAAGGTGAGAGAGATGCTTTTTTCCCCCTCTCTGTGAAATTCTTTACTTGCTCCCTTCTAACATGCCAATTCCTCATGAAAATTAAATACACAACAATAGGCTTGAAATATCAACAGCACTTGAATTACCAATACAGTTTCCAGCTGTATTAAACTATTGCAGCAACACAAGTGATGAGTATGGTGGCACTTTAAAGGCTTAGCAAATTCGGTATGACATGGATTAGGTTCTAAGATAAGATGGTAAGGGACAGCAAGGAATGGCAAACAGTGGAGAGAGAAATGCAATGCAAGAAGTACCAGTGCCCTCTGCATTTTGTTTCTATCTTCAGGATAGCATTCCAGGTATGAAAACCACAGAGGGTGTCATGAAACGTTGCTCTTTAAGATGCCACTGAACTCTTTGTGGACTCCTGCAATCATTAGAGTACAACCAACCAACTGAATTCAAGAGTTAGTTTGAAAGACAATTAAATGTTTGTATTTGCTTTGGTGTTTTAATGTGGGGATTGGCTAGTTAACTCATTAGTTCTCAACCAGTCCCTACAACTCTCCAACCAAATATTTTCCTAATCTTGTACGTGTGTGTTTTATTTTTGGTACCAAGAGAGGATGGATTTTACCTCACAAAATTAACCACCACTAGTGTTGCATCCTAACCAAGGTTCAGTTGGTGTGAGGGGAAAAGGGCATTTCATTGTGGGGAAAATCAGTAACTTGTATCTAAATCTAGTCTAAGTTTATGCGAGCAATTTTGCCCAAATGCTGCAGTAAATTTTTGCTTTTTTGTTTGTCCCCATAGCTTAGCAATTGGCCAATCTGAGGTGCATTGTTTACCACTTGCCAAATATAACCACATAGAAGGCAATGGCTTGCTTTCAAATTATTACTCTTATTAATAATAACAACACAAAACCTAAAAGAAAAAAATGAGTATATTGCATGAGAACAGAGTTTTATGTATCTGTAATATCCAAGGCTTGGATGATTTATTTCATTCATAATCATTTATTCATCTTTTTCTTCCTTATTCTTTTCCTCTTGTGATACATGGTGGAAACTGGAAAAAAGGTGGTTAGGAAGGAGACACAGAGAGGGAAAATCCATACCGAGAGCTTTTCATAGGAGCGTAGATTGTAACTGGATAAATTCCATTGAAAAACAAAGTAGTTTTTATATATTTTGCTTATAGGGATTTCTTTTTGTAAATTTATATAGTAATAATGACTGAAAGTTATGGTGCTGTGCAAGTCCTGTTTAATTACTTTTTATTGGTATTTTTCATGTGAAGGTGGGGCAAAGAAGGCAAGAAAGAAATAGGGGAAAACCTGATGGTACGTTTTAATTTTTTTTTTAATTTTATTTTAATGGTGTGAAGACACTTTGGCTTAGGACAACATATACATATTTCTCCAAAGTGATATATGAAGAACTTTTTTTGGCATAAAAGCAGAATGCATATAAATATATAAATATATTTTATTATGTACAGAAACAGATCATTATGCATGATTGTTAAGAGAACAGACTAGCATTTTAACCCAAAGTCTCAGTGCATGAGTTTCCACCAGCACGTGAATCATGTACCTGCGTGGTGTGATTCCTCTCAGCTGCCACCTTTCACTGCGCGTGCACATGCAGGCATTCAAGCACATTCACACACACACATACATCGGTGGGCCCCGTATTGCTCTTCTTTTCCAACTTCTGAGGTAATATTGGTGAAATAACAGCTCCTTGTGTGATGAAAGTTTTGTTTTGTACTGTAGCTGCCTCCTTCTTGTGCTGCGCTATTCTCTAGGAGAACACATAAAGTCCACCATGCAGTTCATAACTTGATGACAATTCTGTGCTGTTGTGGTTCTAAATAGCTCATAGAATATACACTTTCAAACTAGTTAAATGATTTTTATCATTTTCCAAATAAATACAGACTATTTTTTTAATAATTAATTAAGGTGGTATATTTGTCTATGGCAGGGCATAGTTTATCATGTTTCTTTAATTATATACCACCAATGTGTGTGCTTGTTCTTCACATTGGAAAGGGCTTCCCTGAAAGGGATACCTTATAAAAATGTCATCTGTTCCAGGGGCTTAAGAAAAGTATTGACTTATCTTGAGAGACTCAGTTACAGGTACCTATTACCAAAGCTAGTTAAGAATGTGCTCACATGCCTTTACTAAATATGAGTATCTGGCACATCATTATATGTGAATTAAGCCAATGATGATATTTTGGGATGTTTGTTGTTATTTTGTTCTTTGAAATGGAAATGTATTTGGTGATGGACAATTTATTTCCAAGTTTCTGTCTTGTCTTCTCAACAGAAACTCTGTGCATAAAAAAAAATCTGGTACTGTACAAAGTTTATGGTTTCCTCTACTTTGACTGGGTTTCCTTTCAATACTTGAAAATGCAATATATCAGGAAGCTGATGCAGAAAAAGGAATAGATTCTTCATTTCTCAGCTCTAATTTTAATCAGGTGACCTGGATGCAATGGCACCAAAATGACAGCCTGTGTGCAGTGACATCATCACACAAATGCCATGATTATGTACTTGCATTTCAACATCTGACACAAGTACCTAAGATGCAATCTTTCTATGGTATTGCCACATCTATTTTGTCATCCCACCCCACCCCCACCCCTGGATGATTAATGGACATAAAACATAGAACTATGTTTGTAACTTGGCCATAATTTATGCAGGATTTAAATCCCGTTGATTTCAATCAAATTCAGTACTCACCATAAATACCAGTAAGGCTTTGAGACTGTCCTGAGACTAAAGTCCTATTAAACCCAATATGACATTACAGTAAGCATGCATTAATCAGATTGCACATTTGTAATAGTAAGCAGTTAATGGTGCTGTTGTATTTGCGGATGCTCGCATATAGATTTCAACAGGAAAACCTCCATCCGCTCAGTTAGCATCTGTACTTGTTTAAATATTTTTATTTTAATCATACAAAGCAAATTGGGGAGGGGGGAAGAACCCAAGTGAAGTGATAGCACATGGACATTTATGGAACATGTTCCAGGTTCTGCCCTAAAGCATCCTTGGGAACATGCTGCCCATCAATGGTAAATAATATTGACCTATATAAATCCTTGGCTTGATGTGATGTAAGGCAGCTGCAACCTGAATTTTTGTAGTTCCTTGAGAGAGGGTTGTTGGGGAACAATCAGGCACATATTAAAAGTTATGATGATGGTAACAAAGAATCCTTCGGGGGGGAGAAGGGCAAAATTACAAACCTCTTCAGCCAGGTTAGTGGTACTACAGGCAATTCGATAATATTGGCTTCAACAGGAAAATTCAGATCCTAGGATCCCAGTGGATGACAAGGGCAACAAAAGTGCACTTCTTTGGGGGGAGGGAACCCAGTAATTTGAAATTCAGATGCTATTAGAGTCAGTATGGGCAAATGTAAGCCTCATTCTATCCAGGTTCACCCACAAGTGTCTCAGGGGATATAGAAATGTTTCCCAAACCATCCACCTCCCTCTGAATTAGATTGCACTTCACAGCATTGGAACTAACAGGCTCTTGACTAGGCTGATTGGCAAGAAAGGAGTTGAAGACCAAGCTAGGGAACATGGTATGCTGCACTGTTTTCTGTCATGGGAACTTTTAATGTAAAGCAATTGCATGGAAATCCATCAATTTGCTCTGTGTCACTTCTTTTCCTATTGTTTGTCCCTCTGCCTCTCACAATATAAATAACTCTACATTTGAGGTACTGTCCCCAACTGGGAACCCAATGGCAAACTTTTGCTCTCAAGGATACTTGCTAGCCGATGGACTGCTGCTTATAGCCTTAAGCTTTCTGTATTATCTTTTGCCAGTAGGATAGCCACAAAATACACAGTGACTTAACCCAATTTTCTTCCCTAGTTATAAGTATGCTGTTTCTATTGGCCTAAAGGAGTCAGGTGCTAGACAAAAGCGAGCAACCAATAAATCCTCAGATACTGGTCTAGTTCAGGTATAATACTAAACCAAGGATTTGAGGCTGTGTATGGCCCACAGGTCAAATGGCAATATGTCACATATTATGAGGCTTTTATTAGAGGAAGAAAATAATCAGACAGCCACTCAGATCAAAAAGGTTTATGCCCATCTGCATTAAATTATGGCTTAGCATTACAGGAATGGGCTGTCATGAACATTCCTTCCTCCTGACCAGCTGTGCAGGAGGCAGATACTTTCACATTCAGTGTGGAATACATCATGGCTTACCGTCACATTTTTAAATCCAAGAAGTCTGCATAATTTGATCCTTGTTTGTTTGCATAAGCATGGTGTGAATAAATCAGTTTTTAAGTTGGGATCAGGTAGAACACCCCAATTTATACGCTTACATCTATGTCACTTTTTCACACCAAATTGAAAATCTCTAATGGATGAAAACATTGTGAACAATGAGGGGAAAGCTGCTTAACTCCCTCACTGTGCAGGAAAGAGGAGCAATGAAGGGAGGAGCCCAGGCTCAAGGAACAACCAATGTTCCCCTACCTGATACCTTCCAGATGTATGGGGAACAACAGCTTCCAGAATTCCCCAATCAGCCAATAAACATATTGGTTGGGAGCTCTCATTTGCACTGTGCTGATTTGTACAGTACAAATCAGAATTCCCAACCAATGGGTTTTAAACCCCCAAATTTTAAATTCGGGCATCAAGCCAAATGATGGCATGCTTCGTTCACTGAAAGCCAATACTGTTGCTTGGGACCCTTTTTACAATGAAGCTCCATCTTTTAAAAGGCAAATGTCAGCCCCTACCCTCGTAGTGCGGTAGTCCCAAAGCTCCATGTAAATGATTTTGAGTTTGCGAAGCATATATCATCCCAACTGTCCATCAATTAATGCATAAGGTTCACTTCTGAACATTTCTGAGCACTCTAGTGCTATAAAGCACTTAAGCATGAGATCACACTCTTGAGGAGTTTCCTTTTTATGTACATAAGTCCATTATTCTAAGACTGTTGGTTGATTAGTGGGACTGTCCCTGTAAAATAGAATCAAATAAATAGCTCCCATCACCCTAATTTTTGAATTATGAACCCGTTAAAAATTGAAATAAGGATTGGCACAGATACACAAGCAATTTTTTTAGCTACCTTCTGAGTAGTTCATACCATTCTCTTTTTAGATTGCATTTTTTTTCTAAATTGTAAGTTAACCTGCTGCCCATTATATCTATCTTAAGAAAAAAAAATGGAATAGGTTGCTTTTGAAAACGACATAACTTCTTGGCAGTCAATCTCCAGTTCATTACATTCTTTGCATGATGTACATCAGAAATATCAGCTGATAAGGAAGGGGACCAGATTATTGTACATTTTGGCTTCATGTATGAAACTTTTTTTAATTAAAAAAAGGTTGTATGAGTGGACAAAACATGTATACAGTATCTGTAAACTGTCTTGTCTGGATTATTTCTTTAACTGTTGAGCCACATTCTTTTGAAGAATATATTCTATCACTGCCTTAGTACATGGCCATCTTTTACAGGGGTACACAATTTTTACTTTTTGTATGAGCTACTTTCATTTGAAAGTTGGCACTGTCATAAATTTAGAGGAGGCTTTTCTGAAACCAAATGCTGACATAGGTGAATATACTACCTTACTACATAACAATTGGATGTCAGTTTGATTTGGAAATCTTTCCCTTTTGCAAATGAACTAGTGGTGCAAAGCTTAACTCCACTTGATGTTAGTAGATATTGCCTTGTGTACTCCATTCTCAACAGTAATCTAGTTTGTAAAATAAAGTGTTATGCATGTAAATAAAGCATAATGGATCTCTATGCTGAAAGTATAGACTCATTTGTCTTTTATTTAGTTTGTGTTTGTGGAAATCAGATCTCTTCAGAGAGAGGGAGGGAGGGAGGGAGGGAGAGAGAGAGAGAGAAAGAAAATAATAATTCCTGGGTAGAATGCATCATTTGTTGTTATAGATTAGTATCATTCTCATGGTTAATCTGTCTAGTGAAAAACAAACACACTGACTGATACTGCAATTCTGTGGAAGGAACTAACCTTTTCACTACTTACAATTTTACACTTCCTGCATGTTGAAAGCAGAAGGAGGACCTACTGTTTTCCATTTATATGCTTATTTTTTTCTTTTTAGCTGAACTCATTTAGATTTGGATTCCAATCCCACTTTGGTTTGCTGAAGGTACCATGATAATCTATAAAACTCTCCCATTTCATAGACACATTCCCCTTGAATAAGGTAAGAATTGCAAAACTCCTTAGAAGACTTGGATGAATGAAATTAGGAAAAATGCACTGAATCTCATCTGATGGAATTGGGGCATTGAATATAGTCCTGAAGATGTTTACTTTCAATGTTTAACCCAAAAAGTATCAAAATGGTATAGCTTCTTTTCCAGGAGATAGAAAGTTGACCTTTGCTATATTTCTGTAGTTCAAAATGTTTAGTTCAAATATTGAAATAATGTAAGTGAAACATTTAGCCTTACCACATCAGGACTTTACACATGCATCAGCTTTTCACAGGCTTCAAATGGCTTCGATAGTCTCCTTCCACCAAGTTGTGTCCTCATGTAACTTCTGGCCTTGTGGTATGACTGACATTGACCTACCTCCATACCCAGGTGGCTCAAAACACATAGATGGGGTTTTTTTTAGCAACCTTCTCTCAAGATGCTTTGGATGAGACCTCAGGGATGTGAGGTTGTGTAATGGAAGGCAAATGTGCTGAAGGAGTTGTTTAAAAAAATTATTACATTAGGTCTAATGAAAAGTTGAAAAAAGTCACTGAGCTCAAATACCCTAAGTTGCTAGGCAAATATTTGAATAATGTGCCATAAATACTTAAGAACATGAAATGGGAGACCCTATCCAAATTTACTTCATCTGGGTTGTACTTCTGGGTTGTACTTTTCTACAATTTTCAGCTTTATTGATCTGGTTATATTATTATTATTATTATTATTATTATTATTATTATTATTTCAAACTTGTTACTCATATCTGTAAATAAAAATGTAAAGTGTTCTGAAAATGCTAAAGCAACATGAAAACACATTGTGTGTTCTATCTTCCATATATTCTCAAATAGGCAGTGGACCTTCTTGTCTTCTCCCTCTGTTGCCCCAACCAAGGAGAGAGTAGAAACATAGGCTAACCTGAACCTTCTGTAAATTTGTACTTATAGATTGGTAGCTACCAGCACTTGTGCACTAATAGTGGAGGGAAGGTTGTGATGCTCTGAAGAAGTTGAGAACTCTGCTGGTGGTCGTGTATTCTGTCACAAGGGTCACCCAAACCAGACAGGTCTTAGCCAGATTAAGCATATCCATCAACCCATTTAATAAGATGAGAAAACAAAAGAATCCTATACAGGATTGGTGGTGAACAAGGATCATATCAGATGTTAAGAGTTCCTGAGCATCTTCAGTAAATGGGCAGTGGGATCCAGGAGCTGTGGCTGTGCAACCAGGGGCTAGTTTTATAATATTATTGGAAGAACAATCACAGACAAGACAAAAGTATGCTATGTTTGAAAATTGTGCCATTATGGTCTTTGTAAATAGGGTCCAACAAAGCATGGATGCTTGAAGGGAATGTTTGAACATTGGAAAAGAATTTATCCAGACTCAAATTCATTATCAAAAATAAAATATTCGGGGATACAGAGCTGGAAGACATTCAGAAAAATAGTGAAATTAGCTAAGTGATAGTGAAAAATTGTGAAAATAGAAGACCTTGAAACAATAGTAGAAAAAAACCCAGATAATATTTGCAAATATGAAGGAAAAAGCTGATACGAACTACAGAAATTATAATTTAGAAGTAATAACAGAGCCAGTACATGCCAGCACTGAAACAACCAGTGAACTGAGCCCTTGACGGGAAGAATTAAAAGAGAAAATTATGACACATCTAGGATTACCAGTAGAAAGAGAACTGCCAATACTGAAAGTAGGGCCCCAAAAAGCAAAAATGTCATCTTCTAGGGTGACTCATTACCTACCTTACTATTTGTCATTGCCGTGATCCCACTTTTAACAATTTTGAAGAAAACAAATTTTGGCTTCCAAACAGGAAAAAACACGAACAAAATCTCACATTTGCTTTATATGGATGATCTGAAGCTTTATAGAAAATCAGAAATCAAGATCCAGTCATTGACAAATACCTAAGAATTTTTAGCATAGATATAACAATGAAATTTGGTCTGGAGAAATATGCTACGGTAGCAATAAGCAGGATAAAATCAAACCACCAGGAGCCACCAAGTTGAAGCCTGTACAAGTATCTGAGCATTTTACAGATGGATAACATTATTTATTATTTGAACTTGTATGCCGCCCCATCTCCGAAGACTCGGGGCGGCTCACAACTAAAAAACAAGACAATAAATACTTAAAAAACAATTAGATTTGTTTACAAGCCCAAATACTAAAACAGATTTACACAATTGACATTAAAAAACCTATCCCCCCCCCAGGAGGGGGTCACAGCCTGGGTTGGTCAAATAACCAGGTCTTTAAATCATGGCGGAAGGTGGAGAGGTCGGGGCCAGGCAAGGGTAGTTGATTCCAGAGGTGGGGGCGACAGAATAGGCTCGCCACTGGGGGACCGCCAACCGGCATTGGCCCATGAAGCATGGACAAGTTAAACACATGATTAAAATATTCCTATTTAAATAGGTCATTAATATAAGCACTTACAACAGTCACACATTGTGTGGTAATGTAATTGGCTCAGTTTAGCTCAATGAATTGTTTGAACCTAATTGTGATCAGTAAATCATAATTGATGATTTAGGATTTTCATGCAGAAATCACCTGATTGTGGCTTATTCAACATATTATGACTGAACTAAAAATGTCAGAATCCAGTCAGTGTAACATCAGAGCCATAGACTCACATATACTGCCACAGTATGACATCCTTGGCCAGCTGATAGGATCCAAATATGGTTCTTTTTTGTTGAAGGCATACGCTTGTGTGACTTGTTCCAGTGGCAAAAACTGATGCTTAATTCAAGCTGACCCTTGTCCAGACTAGCAATCAATTTGCATAAGGAATACTACGGACTGTAACGAAAGTTATGCTTCTCTACCAAGGAAAACCCTCACATGACATCTAAGGTAATCTTGTGTGACATTCTCCATTGCAGATGGAATAACTGCTGTCAACTACAATGTGGATTCAGCCAAGTTAGCACTTGACATTGCAAATACTGCTCATTAAACATATCCTGGAAAGTTGTACAAAAAGGGGTGAAGTCTTCTTGTCTGCTATGATGATGAACCCAATAACATACCATCTTTGGTAGTAAAAAAAATAACTTCCATTTCTTTGGTAGTAAAAAAAAATAACTTCCATTTCTTCCCAGGTTTGTTTGCCTACTATTGCATTTCTGAATCATATAATAAGCAGAATTCTTCCTCTTGATCTACTAATAAAACTGTATTGGACCTAATTTGCCACTTAATAAATGTAGTATTTGAGGTAGCATCAACGACAGTAATAAAGTTTCCTCTTCAGTTTATAGACATAAAATATTTTTAATTTGTTTTATTGCTTTCATATGAGAGGGAGGGAAGAAGGAAGGAAGGAAGGAAGGAAGGAAGGAAGGAAGGAAGGAAGGAAGGAAGGAAGGAAGGAAGGAAGGAAGGAAGGAAGGAAGGAAAAGGACAAAACTGAGAACAAATTATAAAAAGGAAATCATTTGGGCAATTTTTAACATTAAAGCTTGAATACACAAAATAATAATGCTCCATCTTTCAATGACATCAATAGAAAGCCCATTAGTAAACTGAGAGCAAACATTCAAATCTATAAATTTTGGGCTGTGGTATCTTTCCAATGCAGAAAAGAAATATTTCATTCTGCCCTTCCTGCTTGATAAATCCTTCATTCTACATATTGTGAAAAATTACCAATGCTGGTTGTCTAATTCAAAAATACATTTACAGTTTTTAACTGTGCTGATCTTTGAAACATTGTATCAAGAAATGGGTGAATATTACATTACAATGAGGAAATAGTGGGACCAGCCCATATGAAATTTGTATTCTCTTCCAGCAGACAGTCACTCCTTTCAAACATTTCATGAGATGTCTAGAAAACATGAGAAATCATCTTTTATTGAGTCAACCCATCGTAAAATTATAAGGCATAAGCAACAATAAGAAAATATTAAAACCTTTCACTATTGATTTGTTAATATGGGAAAGCATCATTCTTTATTCCAACATTCTTGCAAATAACAAATATTCACCTTAGCAATACTCTTATTGTTTGTTTTGAAATGTTTAGAATAATTCAAAACACATTTTAATGTTGATAGTAATTCAGGAGTTCTAAAGATTGTTGCTGCATTTGATCAAATTGTGAAAGGAAGAAATATTCTAATTAAATATCCTGTCATTTTGTAATTTTATGCAATCCAAGTTCCTCTTGTAATAACTCAGAAGGTATAAAAAGTTGATTTGGGAATAAGCTGACTAAAATATTAATACCTCAACTTGATTTTTCTACTTTATAAAAAGACCACCTGCAGTTTTTAAGTTGAATGTAAAAGTTCCTCTTAGACTGATAATGTTCAAGCAACCATTCTGTAAATAATTTGCTACTATATGTAGACTTCCCAAAAAATCCAAACATTTTACCAATCTGCGTAAAATAAGTAATCCTGCAATACTACAGTTATATTTATAACATTTATAGTTCCTTCTAAAGTCAGTGGGATTTTTAACTATCTATTTATGTCCATTTTGACCCTGATTCCAAGGGAGGTCACCGTTCATGAATAGCGGTGTGAAGCCCTCCTCTTGAGGTGGGGGCCTGGTGGTCGGTTGGGCCTGTTGCTTATATACCTATCTCCCAACTATGTGGCAACGGCCCTGCCTGAGCTGCTCGATGCCCTCTCAGGAGTGGCGGTGGAGTTCCCAAGCCTTTTGGTTTTGGGTGACTTCAACCTGCCCTCCCTGGGGGGGACGTCGGGATTGGCCCAGGAGTTCATGGCTTCCGTGGCAGCTATGGACCTGACCCAAATAATACAGGCCCCCCCATGAGGGGGCAACACAGCTCAACCTTGTTTTTGTCTCGGAACATTGGTGTAGTGATCTGGGGATGGGCATCGTGAATGTCCAACCCATAGCATGGTCAGCTGGTCTTCCAACAAGTGGCCCCACACCATTGGGATGAGGAGCCACTGAGATGGTTCCGCCCCAGGCGTCTGATGGACCCTGAAAGGTTCCAGACGGAACTGGGGGTTTTGCCCGCCTCCCTTATCCACAGCTCGGCTGAGGTACTGGCGGCCACTTGGCAACAGGCCGCCACTGAGGCCCTCGACCAAGTTGTCCCCTTGTGTCCCCTCACTCGCCGCAGATCCCAGATGGCTCCTTGGTTCACAGAGGAGCTCAGGGAGATGAAGCGGCGTAGGAGGGGGTTAGAGAGCAGGTGGAGATTGACCCACTCCGAATCCGACCGAGCCCAGCTAAGAGTCTATATTAGGACTTACCTGGTAGCTTTGGGGGTGGCGAAGATGTCATACATCTCCGCTCTCATAGCGTCTGCAGACGACCGCCCAGCTACCCTGTTTAGGGTCACCCGCTCCCTCTTACATCGGGAGACGGGGTTGGATCCTATGCAGGGTAGAGCTGAGGAATTTGGTCAGTATCTGTTGGATAAGATCGCTCGGATTTGGGAGGGGTTAGACTCTAACTTGCAGTGGTCTGAGGAGGGAGGGACAAGAAGTCCGGCCGATATCATCTGGGCTGAGTTTGATCCTGTTTCTGAGGATGAAGTGGACAGGATTATGTGACGTTTGAGTTCCACCACATGTTTGTTGGACCTGTGCCCTTCCTGGATGGTGTATGCCAGGGAGGTCCGTGCAACTCGGGCAGTAGTCAATGCTTCATTAAAGAGGGCTCTTTCCCGCGCCCTGAAAAGGCGGTGGTGAGACCCTCCTGAAGAAGCCTGCCCTGGACCCAGCGGTATTAAATAACTTTCATCCGGTCTCCAACCTTGGTTTTTAGCAAAGGTTGTTGAGAGTGTGGTGGCTCAACAGTTTCGCTTTTCCTGGATGAAGCGGACTATCTAGATCCTATCAATCGGGCTTCGGCCCGGGTTCAGAGGCGGCATTGGTGGCACTGGTGGATGATCTCTGGAGGCGCGGGACAGAGGCTTTTCCTCTGTCCTGGTCCTATTAGATCTCGGCGGCTTTCGATACCATCGACCATGGTATCTTATTGCCTTGAGGGTTGGGAGTGGGGGCACTGTTCTGCAGTGGTTCTTCTCCTACCTGGCGTTAAATGTCGGTGTGGCAGGGGTGCATAGGTTGGCCCCAAGGGCTCTCACGTATGAGGTCCCGCAGGGATCGATCCTCTCGCCCCTCCTGCTCAACATCTATATGAAGCCGCTGGGCGAGATCATCCGAGGTTTTGGGGTGAGGTATCATCAGTATACTGATGATACCCAGTTATACATCTCCATCCCAAACCAAATCAGTGATGCCCTCTCTGTGATGTCCCGTTGTTTGGATGCGGTACAGATCTGGATGGGCAGGAACAGACTACAGCTCAATCCAGCCAAGACTGAGTGGCTGTGGGTACAGGCATCTCGCTCCAGTGAGTATATTCCGCCTTTGGCCATAGGGGAGAGTGTTACCCCTGTGGATAGGGCAGAACCTGGGGTTCTCCTGGACTCACGGCTCAGTTTGGAGGAGCAGGTGGGAGCCGTGGCCAGGGAGGCCTTTGCCCAGGTTCGTCTGGTTCGCCAGCTCCGCCCTTACCTGGATCGAGATGCCCCGCGCGGTCACTCATGCACTTGTTACACATCCCGACTACTGCTGCAAGCTCTCTATGTAGGACTGCCCTTGCATACCATCCGAGGCTCCAGCTGGTGCAGAATGCGGCCGCGCGGGTTGTGATGGGAGTCTCCCGATACTCCCATGTTATGCCCCTCCTGCGCGAGCTGCATTGGTTGCTGATTGCCCTCCGGGTGCGATTCAAGGTTTTGACATTAACATTCAAAGTCCTTCATGGCATGGGTCCGGGATACTTGCGGGGCGTCTCCTGCCGATATCAAATACCGGTCGCCCTGTGCGAGCACATAGGTTGGGACTCCTCGGGTTGCCATCCGTATGACAATGTCGGCTTGCGGTGACCCGGGGAAGGGCCTATTCTGCATCAGCCCCGCCTTATGGAACCAGCTACCCGTTGAGCTCGGCTGGCTCGATCTCTCCTCTTTCCGGCACGATCTAAAAACCTGGTTGTTTTTACAGGCTGGGCTGGACTGATCTCCTAGGGGAGAGGGTGGGTTTTAAATTCGATTTTAATTTGGTTTTATACTTGTATTTTGGCTTGTTTAGTTTAATTTCTTTTTAACTAATTTATTGTTCTGTGTTTTTATCTGTAAGCAGCCCCGAGTCCTTTCTGGAGAGTGACGGCATACAAGTCAAAACATAAAATAAATTTTAATCTGAAATTTAAAATTTTATGTATTTGCATTAAAAAAATGAGGAAAAATGCCTTGGAATTACTTTTCTCAGATAATTAAAATAATCCTAGCAACAACTGAATCCCTAATTACTACAAATTTTATATTTAAGACCACAGGCTTAAGTTTATAACTTGGCCTACCGCAGTTACTATGACCCAATAAATTATGAAACCATTGTATAACATAAATACATAATTATCAAAACATTTCTGAAATATTTTCTGAAATTTGAAATGTAAATCAATGTTTTCCATATTAAATTCATAATAAAAGATAGCAGGATATCCTTGACTAGTTCCACAAAATATATTGAGAGAAGGAAATAAAATTCTATTTATAATTATAGCAAAGGAACAGAGTGTCACCAATTAATGAAAAGGAGGAAATCCACATATCAAAATATATAAAATCCACATTTTATCAAATGTACTATATCAAAGGCTTTTTCTGCAAAATCCAAAATCACTACCGAATTCCTATTTTTCGGCATGTATATATGCAGATTGTCATGTTGTAATCTAACAATATCAGATGCTTATAAACTTTTATTGCAGATGGCCTGTCTGGCCCCTGATCTTTCCTCCTTCCGCTGCGGTCTGAAGACTTGGCTATTTGAACAGGCTGGGCTGGACTGACCTCCTGGGGGAGTTTTAATGTATTTTTAACTATTTTATTGATTGGGCTTGTCAAATTTAATTGTTTTTTATATATTTATTGTGTGGTGTTTTTATTGTGAGCCACCCCGAGTCCTCACGGAGAGGGGGCGGCATACAAGTCCAATAAAATAAATAAAATAAAATAAAATAAAATAAATAAATAAATAAATATACCGATGTATTAATTTCTTCCCCAGTTACCTTTGACTTAGTGTTCCATTGTGAAGCATATGCATTTATTGCATCAGAATCGTTATATATTTTACTTGGTCATAACTAGTAGTACGATTGACAATTGTTTCAACTGAGAAGTTAGTAATTTACCATATTTTTCACCTCACTCACAGTGTCTTTGTTTTATGCCGGTGATGGTGAACCTATGACATGCATGCCACAAGTGGCACGCAGAGCCATTTGTGCTGGCACGCAAGCCGCAGGCAAACTTACCTCACTGCGCATGCGCACGCCTCACAGCTGATTTGGGGGCGGGGTTGGTTTGAGGCCTTTTTCGGCCTCCCAGAAGCTTGGAAAAAGCATCTGCAAAGCTTTTCAGGCTGAATTATAGGCCCGTTTCATCACTTTCTGTAATACCAGAAGTGACAAAACAGGCCTATAATTCGGCCTGAAAAGCCTTGCAGAGGCTTTTTCTAAGCCTCTGGGAGGCCGAAAAAGGCCTCAAACCAGGTAAAAAATCAGCTGTGAGGCGCAGAGCAGGTAAGGGGGTGAGAGTGGGGGAAATTGCGCATGCATGTGCAGGGGGTGTGGGGAGGGGGTGCACATTGCATTCTGGGTGCCGGCACGCGGATGCATGCATGCTGGTGCGCAGGCAATTTTTGGCACAGGAGCCCAAAAAGGTTAGCCACCACTGTTTTATGCAGTTCAAGGAATATTCTGTTTCAAGTGCATAAAGGGAATTAAATTTCCATTCAGCCTTCATAAACCTTTATATAATTCTGGTGCAGGTCATCTTTCAAGCATGAGCCAAAGTTCCTTAACCATTTCCTCCATAGTTTCGTGCCCATTTCCTCCATAGTTTTGTGCTTAACCTTTTGATTCTCCATGAGGGATAACCAATAGTATCACGTATATCTGCCTTTGAGGCATCTCAAGAGGTCAGCATTCATGGCAAATTGGCCCCTCGGTTTTCTAAAGATGAACTCTGTCGGCTACAGACTTGTGGTTTGGTGATTCATGAGTTCACTTGAGGACTTTGACTTGTCTGTCTGCAAGTGACAATGCTAATCTTTTGTGCATTTTTAGCCCCCTGTGTTTCCTCATTGCCATGTAATTTTTGAAGAAGAAGGCTGTGAAGAAGAGTATGTGGGTCTTGGAGCTGATTTAATCTTCACAAACCTCCAGCAAATTTCTGAAAAATGATTTTGTTACATATATTTTGGATAAAGGCCAGAGTTAAATCCACAAGCAATTTAAGCCTGCATATTTTGATTTCAGATTATCCCAGTAATAATACAAAAACTAGTTATACCACAATGCTTGGACACAAGCCAGTTTTACACCCATTTACGTCAATGGAACTAATGTGATTTAAATCTAGACATTCCAGTATAATTAGGTTTGTGAATCAGGTTGTTACGCAGAGATGTCAATGACAAAAAATATCTCAGCCCAAATATTTTAACTCAGCCAGTTCATTAACTCAACTGTCCAAGCTTAAAATTCTGTGTTTATTGCTTCAAACAAAAACAGGAAAATAATCCAAAACTTTCTTGTCTTCTATACTGTGCATAAAAACAAATAATTATTCCTGTGATCTACTTGGAGTGATTAGGCTGCATCGCTTAAAAAAATGTAGCCAGGTCAATCTAATTGCTGAGGATCAAAATTAATTCCTTCCAAAATAGTTTGGTTTGACCTTCTTCCATTTGCTTATTAATTTTGTCCTTAATAACTCACCTTGACTCATATGAAGACAGGAAACACTAGAGCACACTTCTGTATGTTTTATATTGATCAAACCAAGGCCAGGCAACGTCAGCAGCAAAATGTATTAACCCCAGTAAAGAGAAACTGTAACCGCCCTGACAGGTTCTTCCACAACATGTATCTTCAGCTGTCTATCCTGTGAACTGACTCAAACAGATGTGAGGAGAGCACCATAATCTAGACGTCACCTTCAAACATTTCATATCATCAAGGAAACCAGGGCACAGAGCTGTGAGAAAGAAGTTACACATTGAATTGGCAATGGAGTAAGAATTAATGAATTAAGGAATTGCCTTTCGTTTCACAAAAAAATGAGCAGCAAGAAACACTTGGTCTTCAGTGATTTCGGATCTGACAATAATTTGTGCCTATTTTCTGGTAAAAGCTTGAAAATGGCTTGGTGATTTGATGACAATAAACTCTCTTGTCTTTGTGGATAAGTGGGAAACATGGTAGTCATTGGTGAACTGGCTCTTAGTAGGACATATCCATGACGACAGCATTAATACCTGTCCCATTGACAAGAAAGTCAACAGACACTCAACCATAGCTTGATAAGTCTCTTGTAATTCAATTCTGCTGCACCCTCATTCAAGGCGCAACATACATAGATAAGAAAGACCTCTGCAAATCCTTGGATTACTCTGTTTTCAACATGAAGATGCAAGCCCTTAGTATACCTGCGGTGATTGTGGTAGTGTTTCTTTTCCTGCTCTTTCCGTATGAATAGCCATTTTGTCCTGAAGCTGGGTGGTTTTGCTTGCTGACCAAACTGACATATCTATCCAGAGAAATTCTGGCTATTGACTACAAACAGTTGCAACAGATCACAAGCTCTCTGAGTTGACTTTTGATTTCCACCTTGTGAATAGCCGCTCTTTTTGCCAGAGCCAGATTTTGGTATCTATGGAAGGGGCAGTAGTATTTTCAATGAAAAAACACTAAGTAGACAAGAACCACACACCTAATCCTAAGGTGCCTTGGTGGTGCGGTGGTTAGAATGCAGTATTGCAGGCAAACTCTGCCCATATCGTGAAGCTCGATCCTGACTGGCTCAAGGTTGACTCAGCCTTCCATCTTTCCGAAGTCAGTAAAATGAGGACCCAGGTTGTTGGGGGCAATGTGCTGAGTTTGTAAACTGCTCTGTAAACCCACTATGGAAGTGCTATATGAGTTGCTGTGGCTTTATGAGCTCAGCCCAACTCTAACAATCAAATGGAAAGTTCTCCAAATGATGCTTGGGGCTGAATGAAGCAACATGGGTTAACCAACACTGAATCTCAGGTACGAGCCTTAAACATAACTTGCCAGTAGAAAGAATATGGAAGTCTTTAAGCTAGTGTGGCTTCTGCTAATTAAATAATAAAATCAGAATCACTGATCTCATTCAGGTAAGTGCTTGATTTCTTTATATCAAAATAGATAGTGATTAATGTACACATCTCAACCTTCATATGTTGTCTGAAATTCCCATCATCCCCAGCCAAGTTGGCCAAGAGCTCCTTTCCATGCACATCCATGAGAGGACATCATGACATCAAAGTGATGACATGCACATCATGATATCATATATGTTCATCTAATTTGTCTCAGTTGTGTCATATGAGATGACTGAGGTTAATTACATCATTTCATTATAGTACAAGGATAACGTCATGGGTATAATCAATTCTCTCAACAAGTGCCTATGCCCCCTCTCCCGTACATGCATGCATTGATCTGATACTAATAGTGCAAAGGGAAGGAGGCTGTGTTTACACAACACATGTATCTATATGTTAATGGAGCCATGGGGGCAGTTTTTACATAGCCCACTGAAAAGAAACTACCGTGTTTCCCCGAAAATAAGACCTACCCCCAAAATAAGACCTACCCCGAAAATAAGACCTACCCCGAAAATAAGACCTAGTGTGTTTTTGGGAGCCAAAAAAATATATAAGACAGTGTCTTATGTTAGGGGAAACATGGTATGCGATTTGTTCGTGGTTTCGTACATGAATAAATGTACATTGTTCTACATGAATATGGTAAGTGTTTTTTTTTTTCATTAAATATATATATATATATATATATATATATATATATATATATATATATATATAAGACCTACCCGAAAATAAGACCTATTGTGTTTTTGGGAGCCAAAAAAATATAAGACAGTGTCTTATTTTCGGGGAAACACGGTAACTACATACGGGATGCATTCAGAAAACACACCAAGCTAAAAGTGTGGTTGTCTAGTTGGTGCTGTGGTAAGTCCTGAAAATTCAATGTAAAAGTGTTGTAGTTGTATGGAAGATGAGTAGTTATTGGGCTCTTGTGCTCTAGCCTATACACAATTATTTGGGGGTAAAGCAGCTAGGTTTGTTTCAATACCCTCTGCAAGGAAACAAGCTTTTCCAGCGAAAGAAGACCATGTGAACAAAACATAACAGTCCAGAGGTCCATAGAAAATGGTCTAGGAAGGTGTTGAAAGTGAAGATCAATACCACTGGCAATGCAGCATAATTCCCAAAGGTTCAGATGTCCGTTGGAGAGCAAGAAAAACATTCCTAAGTGTGAGAGGTGATCAGCAGCGGAACACACTGCCTCAGGAGATGGTGAGTTATTGGAGGTATTTAAAGGTCTGTTGGGCATGCTTAGGAGTGGTTTCCTGTGCAACAGGGCAAGAGGTTGGATTAAATGATCTCCTTCTATCCTGGAGCTTAGGGTCAGTTTTATATTTGCAGAATCTTTGTAAAAGTCTGATCTCATCCTGCTTTCTATCCTGCTCATGAGAGCAGCAACAAAACAAGAGTTATTTCAGTCCCCACAATGTCCCATTTAATGGAATGCTGGACCATTAGAAAGGAACTTATTCCCCAATAGAGAAGAAGCAGGATTGGAATTCAGGTCTCCCATCAGTCATGCAATAGATCCATTATAGCTACATCAGAGCCAAACTGGACTTTTCTCTGAAAACGAGCTCATTTCGCCACTGCCCTGATCCAGATGCTCCTGATTGGCCCATAAGAACTCCCATTTATTGTTCACAATGGGATTTAATGGAAGACAATAGAGTAATTTGTTGCTCATTGCTGCTTCTTCTTCTTCTTCTCCTACCAGGATTTTGCCATGCAGTGTTAGGATGCTCCATATTAATCTTGGCTTGCTCTGCTCAGGGTGTGCATCTGCTTCTGGTCATATATGTGCCTAGCTGATATATAGTGAATCTAAGCATTTCCTCTATAAGTAACTAAGCTTTGGTGGCTCAGGCTGTTAAATGCCTGCTCTTAAGATCCAGCTGTCTACAATTATTGCAGGCTCGAATCCCACCAGGCTCAAGGTTGACTCAGCCTTCCATCCTCTCGGGGTAGGTAAATTGAGGACCCAAGATTGTTGGGGGCAATTAGCTGACCTTGTAAAAATGCCGCTTAGTAATAAGCAGGCATATACAACGGAAGGAAGGCTATTGCTGAGCACACTGGGTTGTGCTCCACAAAAATTGTAAGCCGCCTTGAGTCTTCGGAGAAGGGCGGCATATAAATGTAATTAAAAAAAAAAATCTGTGAGTATACAGAATCTTTAAAAAAAAGTTGTGGTAAATATAAAATATACAAATAGAATCTTAGCAACCCTACATTGTAAATAAAACAGCCAGGCAGGCCATGTAAAAAAAAATACATCCAGAAAAGGAAAGAAAAATAAACCAAGACTATTCTTAAACCAATTAGTGACTATTTCACACAGTAGATGTTAGGACAAACTGGACTCAAAAAGTCTTCATTCTGTTCATTCCAGATTTCTCACCTTATCCTCCAAGCTCTTAACCTCATTTTCCCTCCTTCTCTTGCTCTCCTCCCTTCCTCTCGCTCTCTTTTCACCGTAATCTTTTAAATAGTGCCTCATCAGCAAATCTGCTATTCCAAACCTGCCTTGCCAAGAGGCTGCTTGTCTTTGCAGTGTTTGGACACGCTGGGAGAACGAGAGCTCCTTGCACGTGGCCCACAAAAGAGGAAGGAAGGATTACCTTCTGAAGGTTTGGACTCAAAAACATTGCTAGACACACAGCAACATACCCAAACACATCATGCAAGCACACCAGATATCTGTCCCTGGACATCCCTTCCTCAAACCCTCAAGAATAATTACCGATGTTTCTTTTCTTTCCACAGGCTTCCCTGTCACTATCCTTACATGACCTTAGAAGCTGGTACAAAAGAAATGACCTCCTGCTGCCCCCTATCTCTGCATCTTTAGGATTATGACAGTGAATTGTTCAAGAAGAGGATGAAAGAAAACTGAGGACTCTGTAGCATGTGTCCAATTTGAGCTATGTGCTTCATTCTCGTTTGGCGACACACCTGTTTGAACAAACCTATTTTTTTCTCATTGTTTCTCCTACACAAAGAATCTATTACAATGATGTTTTCCCCCTAGTTATTCATGAAGTGATCTATTTGTCTTGTCTTTTTCTCCAATTATTTGGATATTGTATGAATGTGAGAGTGTGTGGAGACATGTGTGTATGCACGTATGTGTAAGCATATGGAATCAATTATCTTGTACTTGGACAAGAATTATTTTCCTTCCTGCCTCTTGTTCTTTCCAACTTCTCTGCTGTTCATTTAATGAAAATGGTAAAAGGCAGGAGGAACCCAATAACCTGGTTTTTTTGAATTGAAGTCTGCAAATGGTCTATATAAGGTTTGGAAATGTCATGTATTCTATTTGGTTTCTGTGCAAGACTTAGGTAATTCTCAGAAAGCACAAACAAGACCTATATTTGTAGGGTGTGCTGGTGTGTAAAAATAGGCTCCTCACGCATAGAAGCACTGCACTGACAAGATTGGAGCTGTGTCCTTCTGTCCCAACTGTACCATTGGGCTTACCAAGGCTTAAGAAACTGAGCCAATTAATTTAACTGTTGGCTCAGCTCCTGCTCCAACTGAAGGCTGCAAAGACAGTTTTGCAAAGGTACTTGTAGAGAGCCTAGCATTTTAATTTGTAGGAAGTCTTTCTGCATCTTTTCATCCAGCTCCTGGGATTTTCTTCCTCCCTCTTATAATCAAGGCAATGTGGCATCTAGCCATCATCCTTCCATCCTTCATTCTACAGAGCTCAAGTTCCCTTCCATTTGTGCTTCCTTTAAAAAAAGAAAAGATGAATAAAAGTGTTGGTGAGGGTCAATTCCCCAATTTTGCATTGGTCAGTTGGTGACTTGCTGGCTGGCTAGAAAATAGCAGTGAAGGTACCTGCATAGTAATACAAAACTTCTGCCAAACATCTGAGGAATAATATGAAAGGCTGGGCAGAAATGCTCTTCGATCTATCCTTGAGGGTTGGCAGAAGAAAAGGAAAGGCCTCTATTTAACCCTATCTCTTTGTAAAGTCCCATGCATCTGGAAATTCTTTGAGAAATTAATTCAGAGGAATTGAAAACAACTTGAAGATATCTGATGCCTTTTTGACAGCTACGGGTCTGGTAAAAAAATTGCTCATGTATTGGGCCCTAGCAATACTGGTGAGGAACAAAGAGGCTGGTGTGTGACCAGACCAGAACCACATTCCAGAACATTAATGAAAAAGGTGGCGTGGGTGTATGTGTGCTGCCTGACACAAAGCAGCCCAGCCCATCCTTTGGGTGTGGTTGCTATCTGCCTCTGACGTACTTCTTTCCAACTAAGAAGTGTTGACCACAGATGGTATCAGTTTCTTCCTGCTACCTAACAAAACCAATCTCTTCACTATCCTTTCCAGCCAACTCCCCCCCCCCCTTCCAACTGGCCCACAATTCCAGGAAGGAAAAAGGCAATGTCATTTGGCATCAGGGGCAAGTGCTTGGATCACAAACAATGGCATACCCATCTTCATTCCGCGTACGAGCAGGGAAAGATGCCTTCAGAATCAGCTTCTCCTTTGCTCAAATTAATGACTGACTTTGGACAACAATCCAACCTACATCTCGTCCTCCCAGTTAGGACATGGCAAATCCATAGCTGAGTTTCTCCCATTCAGTTCCCCCCTCCCTGGCTTTGAGTCTTTCTTCCTCCTCAAGTTAGAACAAGAGCAAGATCCACCCAGCAGACCTGTTTTTTTGGGTCTAGGACAACTTGCCATGGCAAACTCATCACAGTCAACTTGCCACGGCTAACTCACCATGGCCAAGTCACTGACCAACTTGCTACAGTCAACTCGCCGCAAGACAAAAATTACGTAATATTGAAGAAATGATGGAATAGAATCATTAAAGAAAGGATGCAAAAGGAGGGACAAAATGAAATGTGAATGACAAAAAATTAAAATAATTTGTGAATTATTTTAAATAATTAAATTGAATTGCTGAATTGTCCTGTGGCAAGTTGGCCCTGGTAAGTTATCCCATTCCATGTTTTTTCAACCTTGGAACCATGACCTGAGTAGAAGATTGGGATCCCTGGAAAAGATGATAGAAAGACCACCTATTTCCCTTATCACAGAAATCTGTTGAATGAAAGCAAGGGATTACTGTTTATTGGTATCTGAAGAAATTATCTGAATAAATGGTGACCACCATTGGCTGCATTCAATATCTAGTGCTGTCCCCATTGCTGGCTTTTGAGCTAGAAATCAAAGTGGGCATTACTATTGGCTGTAAAAGTGTCATTGCCTGTCAATTTATACTGACAGATTAACCATTCTATTTTGAACAAAGGCAAAATGGACTTTTTGCATAAAGATGAAAAAAGAAAAACCAACAAACATGTGATTTTTGGCTTTGTTGATTTGATAGGATAGATTATATGATATGATATGATATTATTATATTATAAGAGTAATATGATGTACTTTAGACAGGTTAAAATATATACTCATAGCTGCTGTGAAGCCACCACTTTATATCTTTTTCTTTTCTTCTCTGGTTTTCTTCAATTGTTTTCTTTTTTTGCACTCTTTACTTTTATATCCTCCTTTTTCTTTTTTGTTTCTTATTTTGTATATTAGTTTGCTACTTTTATCTTCTGGTAGAAAATTTTCAATAAAAGTAATATATAAACAAAATTAAAGTAGCAAGTGAGTAATAAAAAAGGAACAAAATTATTCATTGCACCAGAGCCATCAAGAAAGTAATAAAAACAAATTCCCTAAAAACCCCAGACTTTTAGAATTAGAATCAGGTAATCTTTTCTTGGGTAAATAATGACTGTAGGAGTTGTAGTAAACCTCATTTATTAGTCAATTGACCACATCAAAACAATGGGTGTCAACCACAATAAGCAACAATAAAATAAGGTAAGATATGGTAAAGTAAGATAAAATAAAATAAGGTAAGATAAAATAGAGATAAAAAAATGAGATAACATAGTGTAAGATAAAATAGTCCATGCGTGTTTGTTCCTCTTTTAACCTTTGGAATCTTATAATAAGAGTATTTAATTTTCATTCTTTTAATACTGAGCAACTGATCTGTTCAGGATTGACAAAATCTGATTGATTCAGAAGTGTAAATCCCACTAGTTAGATACTTTTTAAAAAAATCTCCCAGATGCTACATAGAAGGAATGCTAATATGTGTTTCTTCTAAAATAGGGACCTTCAAACTTGACAGCTTTAAGACTTGGGGACTTCAACTCCCAGAATTCCTCCTCCACTCATGTTAGCTCAGGAATTCTGGGAGTTGAAGTCCACAAGTCTTAAACTTGCCAAGTTTGAAGACCCTTGTTCTAAAAGATGGGCAGTAAAAATCAGGTGTAAAATGTTTATAATGATGGGAATAAGACAATCTGTTGTTATGGTCTCAATATATGGTTCCTTCAACTAGTGTTGGTAAAGACTGAGTTCTTTCTGGAGCATGTAATTCTCAGTTATTTCTGTTTCTGGTGGTCCATAAACACATGTTTTCTCATATAGACTTCATGGAATCATCTATATTTAAACATAGAACCTAGCTTCTCAAATCTTGCTTTGTTAAAGGCTATTTAATGGGAATTTATGGTAACCCATTGCTAGGTACTTTTCTGTTAGAAGACATTTTATTATTGGCTATTTCAAAAATCTGATGTTTGTAAGGGACTCAATATTGGTTTGGATATTGATGTCCAAAACTCTTTGTTTGAATATTGCCTTGGCCTGATGTCCAGTTGAGAATAGATTGAGAAGCCAAGCTGCATTGAGAAGCCAAGCTGTGAGCTGTGAGGTGATTTGGAGACTTTGATGCATCCAAGTGGTGTGTTGAAGTGTCCCCATCTGTTCTTCAAAGCTAATTTCTGGTAATTTGTCAGGTTCTATTGGAAAATCACCCACAGTAGTTAAAGATTTTGATTACTGTTAGACAATAAATGGAGTGGTGGCCTATTGCAGTGTATTCCTGTTGATCTCCAGAATGAAACTTTAAAAAGGTGTTTGAATTTGTTCAAGTAGGCGAGCCTTTGATAGACCCCACAATTCTACACCATAAATTAGCACTTATATGATTTTTTCCCTTGTGGACCTGTATGATGGGGGGGCAGGGGTGGGATTCAAATTTCTTAACAACCAATTCTGTGGGTGTGGCCTAATTTGTGGATGTGCTTGGTGGTCATGTGACTGGGTGGGTGTCACTTGCTGACTGGGCATAGCTTGGTGGTCATGTAACTGGGTGGGCATGGCTTGTATGTAAATATTATAAATATTTATGTAAATATTGATTTTTTTATTAAAAAGAGCAACTTTTATGCAAAAGCAGGCAAAGCAGGCAAGCAGATTAAGTTGCTCACAAAATCACAGATTCACTTAGAGATCTATCTATCTGCAATCGGCTACCAGTCTGTGACATAAAATTTTCTTGCAAGCAAACTCACAAAATTAACTCACAACACACCATGTATGTAAATATTGAATTTTATATTAAAAAAGAACAACTTTTACCCCAAAGCAGGCAGAGCAGGCAGGCAGATTGAGTTGCTCACAGAATCACAGATTCACTTAGAGATCTATCTATCTGCAATTGGCTACCTGAGTCTGCACTGAAAAGCTTCAGTCCTAATGAAGGTTCGCCTCTGCTTTTAGATTAGCTAGAAAGCAAGAAATCCAAGGATTTCCTGCTTTCTAGCTAATCTAAATCTCCTGGCAGAGCAGAACAGCTAATGGTCAGGGTGGGGAAAAAAGGAACAATAGCAACTTACCAAACCAGGCAAGTTAAAAGGCTCACATGCCAGGTAAGGAGTGAGTGGGCAGGGAGGGATGGGGCCAGCCAGTGTGGCACTTTGCCGGTTCTTTGAACTGGGTTCTCTGAGCTGGGTTCAATTTGCCAGTTCTCCGAACTGGGGACAATCATGTATGCAGCGTTTGCAAGAAATCATCAGCTGTGCCGCCTGTACAGCTGACAAGCGCTGCACTCGGGTGCGCAGCATTTGAAAATCCTTGTTTCCTGTTTTTTCAACCTCAGCTGTGCCACGCAAAGCAGCTGAGGAGGGAAAAGCAGGGAATAAAGGACAGCCTAGAGCCCGGGCAGGCGGGTGGGCCAAACATCGAACCAGTTCGGTGTCAGCTGCTCTTCGCAGCTACAGGTTCTATAGAACCAGGCTGAACCGGTAGCATCCCACCCCTGGGGTGGGGAGGATGAGTGCTTGGGTGGTTACAACCAGAGCAACTCAATCTGCCTGCCTGCTTTGCCTGCTTTGGAGTAAAAGTTGCTCTTTTTTATTAAAAAAATCAATATTTACATACATGGTGTGTTGTGAGTTAATTTTGTGAGTTTGCTTGCAAGCAAATTTTATGTGACAGACTCAGATAGCTGATTGCAGATAGATAGATCTCCAAGTGAATCTGTGATTCTGTGAGCAACTCAATCTGCCTGACTGCTTTGCCTGCTTTTGGGTAAAAGTTGCTCTTTTTTATAAAAAAATAAATATTTACATAAATATTTATAATATTTACATACAAGCCATGCCCACCCAGTCACATGACCACCAAGCCACACCCACAAATTAGGCCACACCCACAGAATTGGTTGTTAAGAAATTTGAATCCCACCCCTGGTTATAACTGAGTAATTTAATTAGCATTTTAAAACTTGCTGTGGTCTTTATTGAACTTCATTTGAAGTGGTTAGCCCCAGACCTCCTGTTTGTAAATAATGACTCCAAAATATGAGAAAGGCACTGTTCTATAGGCTTTCCTTTTCAAGTGCCAGTTGTATTTGACCCACTGTTTTCCAAAAACCATTATTTTGGAATTAGTTTTATTAATCTTCAAACAATTAGAAGTGAAAAACTAATTCCCGCACTAATCTTCTCAGCTCTACTTGTAAATATGCCATCAGAACCATGTCATTTGTCTGTTAAGGCTCTTTGGCACATGAACATTGGTACAGTAGAGATGTTATTGCCATAAAGATGGGACTAAGATGAGTTGAAGTCTACCCATCTTAAAGTTGCTAGGTTGAGAAATGCTGGAATAGAGGGTCATTACCAGGACTGGGTTCTATATTTAGTTTGGCCAGTTTCTTCCATAAGGTGTCTCTATTACATTGAATACTGTGCTCAGATCTACAGAAGGTATAAACAGGTGTTTACTATCTGTTGCATATTTAATAATAAATTGATGTGGAACAAAACAGATCTACTATGGAGTGCCCAGATCTGAATCCAGTCTGTTTTTCCACTAATTCTTTTTTAAATATTGTTATTGTGTTTTAATTGTGAGCCGCCCCGAGTCCTCACGGAGAGGGGGCGGCATACAAGCCCAATTATAAATAAATAAATAAATAAATAAATAAATAAATAAATAAATAAATAATAAGTTTTGCTCAATCACTCAATTCTTGATTTTTCTCAAGAGATGTTTTGCATACATCTTACCTGTTATATCAATAAGGCTTATAGGTCTGTGATTTTTAGTCTTCCTTGCCTCATATTTTATGTATCGGAGCATTCCCCATCCTTCAAGAATAGGGCCAATGTTGTCTATATAAGTAAACAGCCCTCCCAGAAGTGGAGCCCACCAGTCAATATGTGTCCTGAAAGGTTCAGAGGGGTGTGGTAAAGTTAGTTGTAAGTATTCAGTACTTATTTTCTCCTAGACATTTTTAATCGAGCAAAAACAAAACATATGTAAATGTTTACTTTAAACTGAGGGGACATGATGGCTCAGTGGTTAAAAATGCTGAGCTTGTCAGCTGTGAGGGGTTAGCTCCTACAACTTGCCCCATGTCCCACTCACCTAGCAGTTCGAAAGCACACAAGTAGATAAATAGGTACCACTTCAGTGGGAAGGTAACTGCATTTTGTGTGCCTCGGTGTATGGTCATGTTAGCCACATGACCACTTCGGATAATGCTGGCTCCCTCAGCCAAGAAACAGAGATGACCGCCCCCTAGAGTCAGGCACAACTAGCCTGGGGAAACCTTTACCTTTATTTTAAACCGTATACCCTTTTGAGCTACAGTCAAGTAAAATAGTTCACAACAATTTAAAATAACAAAAGCAAAAAAATATCAACTGTGTTAAAGCATCAATAACATGACAGAAAATAAAATCAGGTTAAACATCCTAATTATAATGAAAAGAAAAAGGAGAGGGGAATGGAAGGAAGGGAAATTGTTTGTAATATATGTGTATGTGTTATTCACAGCGACTTACTAGTTTTCTTTACGTTGTTAGCTTTCTGAAGTTGGATTTCACTTAAAAATATAAGGTATCTATTTTAATAAATCGAATGTTTTTGGGGAAGGAAGCATGAATGGGCCTTCTTTGGAGCAGAGTCTAAAATATTCTGGTGGTGGTGGTAGTGAAAATGAGAAGCCAAAAGGCTGAAATGCTGATGAGGGGAAGGCCAAAATGATGGCCATAATCAAGGCTATCGACTTAAGGATGGCATAGTTGCGTTCTGCGAAAAAGCAGCCAAAAAAACATCATATCCTATACTGTATATTTGCAGAGGCAAAACCAGAATGTATTCCTGTAACACATTCAACCAGTGTGGCTTTTTCACCGTTTTCTCTACAATAACCTTCTAATTTGGTGCAGGATTTTCCCCAAATACCCTGTCAAATGGATCCATTTCATAAATCATAATTTTCTTCAAAATGCAAAGAAAATGCACTTCAAATACAGTGTAAGAGAAGGAGGGAAAGGATAAAACTGCATTTCTTAGGGTTCCAGAAGACTTTATTAACCTGTACCTTTGGCCGCCAATAAATACTAGATGATTTCAAATGTATTTTCTGGATTTATCATCTGTAATTATCTTTTATCTCATCCTTGCCCTTCTTACTGAGCTGAAAGAGCCTACAATTTCATGCCATTTTCAAGGATAATGTTTCCTACTATTGAAGGCACAGAAGTGAAATAGCTTTAGGAGACAGCAGTGTTTATGCCAATAATATTTGATTAGGCCTAATTGATGCAATGATTATCAAAAGTTCACTAAATGGGAAATCCAGGGAAATGTGTTTTGCAAGCCATTTTCTCATTTAGATGTTGCCCTTCTCTTTGTCTCTGGCAGGCCATATATTTCTATCTTATAAATGCCATTTGCTGTTTCCATGAAGAATGAAAATGCAAGACATTAAGGAATTACCTGTTGTCTGTCATAGCATAAATACTTGTGGGGTTTTTTTTTGGGGGGGGGTAGCAATATAACAAGATGCAAAATAACCAAACATAATAACAGTTATAATAATTCCTTAAGTGCATTTTCTTCATGAGCTGTTTTACCTAAGACATTTTATACAGAGAAGAAAAGAATTTTGAAAATGGTCTTACTGCTGATTTGTCTTTTTCTTAGGGAAACTATAGCCAATCCTTATTTGGAGAATAGATGATTATTTATAGTGTTATTCCATTTCATGTAATTTTAAATGGGCATGCTGCTTTTCAACACTACGTTTTTCCCAGAATAGTTTGCAACACATTTAAATCACCAAATAAAACACTGAAACAATCAAAATACATCATAAAACACTATAATTTTAATATATGATGTTAAAATAATGATGAAATAACATAGCTGAAAAGTTCCCCCACACTACACATATTTAAAATTAACATATTAATTGATTTATCCTAACTAAACCATAACAGATGCAGTTATATTCCAGCTCTGTTTTCAATAAAGAAAAGGCAAAATCTATGCAAGAACCTTATTTATTTTTAAATGAGGCATTGTTGCTGTGGTTGTTGCTTCAAAAGAAATTGATAATATTCAATCACCAGAATAAAAAATACATTCCTGCAGTTTAAGCACTAAAATTAAGGTTGTCTTATGTTGACAGAAGCTGCAGAAAGCCAGAAAAAGAGACGCTAAAATTGATTACATAGGAGACGTGCCAGATATTATTGTGCAATCATACAAATTGTGCATGTAGAATATGAAGGGAAACAGCAACACTTTCCTGGTTTATTCCCTGGTACATCCCATTGAACAAAGTACGGTTTACAGGTTAGTAAGAATACACTGTATTGGGGACTGATGCTGAGAGGGAGGGATTAAAACGTTCTACGCCCGTGATAGCGAACCTACGGTACACCTGCCAGAGATGGCATGTGAGCTGTCACCCCAGCTCAGCTGCCGCTGGCCAGCTGATCTTTGGGTCTCTGCCACGAATGCACAGGGGACAGGGTGCCTGTGTGGGGGTTGGGGCGCATCTATGGGAATGTGTGCGAATGCACAGGGTGCATGCACAGGGATGTGCACATGGCACATGAATGGGAGACATGCACACATTGCACTTTGGGGATGTGCGCATACACGCGCTTTGGGCATTCAGTTCTAGCCCAAGCAGTTTTTGAACTGTTCTTTAGATATCTACAGAAATATTTAAACTAAAATCCATACAGGTCAGCATGAAATCCATACAGGTCAGCATGAAATACATCAGTAGGCTCCCTTGTACTTCCTCAGAATTATGAGATGCCTGCCTGTAAGAGAAGAGTTGAGTCGATTTCTGAAGTTTTGTAACTTGCTGTGTCTATGGCCATTTTTATAGGATTGCTTTAAAATGTGGTCCAGTTGTTGGCCGGTCACAGGGGACCAGGTTCAAGTACTTATCTTAATTTTTGAAGTGGAAAGAATTTTGTAGGGGAAAGAATGATTTTGTGACTCATAATTACTGCAAGTAAGAACAGAATTTTTATTTCACTGTAGACACACATTCATGGAAACAACACAAGGTGTCTAGTTTTTATAACACAGTTCCATGTCTCGTATCAGGGTTTATTTGGGCAACAGCAGAGAGAGTTTTAGCCATTTCTGTATGTTTTTCTTGTTGTGAGCATCAGGACACCTCTGTACTTGGTTCAATACTGTAATTTGAAGAATGGTTTCATTCCTGTTCACTTATAGTACACCAAAACAGGAAAACATTGCTTTTCCCGATTTCCGATACTTGATCCTTTCTTCTTTCTCTCTTTACTGTTTCATTATTTTGTACCAGTTTTATCTTTTGGGAACATTGCTCTTTTTATTGTGGTGTGAAAACAGCATCATATGCTCTTGGTTTCTTCTTCCTCCCGTTTCACAAAGTCACCAGTTTGTTCTCCTTTTCCATCAGAAAACATCCATCTCTTCTCCAAAGTAACAATCTTTTTGATATATTGAGCTCAATCACCATTTCTTAATTGTGGTTTGTTGAATGAACTACAGTGCAGAGAGGTCATCGACTAAGCCAAGCCATAAAACAAGCAAACTCGAGAGATTTAAATGGGTTAAGAATCAAGAGGGGAATATCAAAACCCAACAAATGTCAATTGTGTGGGAATGATCTGTGAACTGTGTGTTGCAGAAAAAGTCAACAGACTCTTCTACCCCAATTGTCCTGCCTCAAGCATATCTTGGTGAGTAAGCGTAACTAAATTTAAGTGGGGTTTACTATTTTTGAGTAGACACAAAATTGCATTACTTGCATGTTTGAATTGTTTTGAGACTAAAACAGTGGAGGTTTTATCAGAGACCTGACATATTATTGTCTTTAAAGGAAGTATGGAAGATAGAAGTAAAACTCCTTGATTAACTCTCCAAACAATGTTCATAAACAACGGTTCTCCTCAGCAAAGCTCTACCACACAACCAGTATTTTCAGCACTTTGCTGAAAACTTGGTATCTATTCATTTGGTTTGTACCCAGCACATTCCTGTGTGATGGATATGAATCTCATATCTAGACTGGCACCATCACATAAGCCATTCAATACAGCTAGCAAAAATATAACTTGAGGTTTATTTAATAAGCATCAGCAAATGTTAACAACATTTAACTGGGGAAAACAGGATAAAAAGCAGGCAAAAACACAGAAACATGAACAAGAAGCAAGAATTTGCATTATCTATGTTAAGATCTAAATATAAAAAATAGGGCTAAAAGTTCCAGAGACTCTGGAAATCATATTGTGGATAAGTAGCATGAACTGTTCCGAAGACAGTGACATTTGGTTATTCTAGCTTTATGACAATATAATGTAACAACAGCCAAATAGAGATAGAAAATATCTCTATTATTCCCTTGGCGACCCAAGTGATGCTATCACTGCACTCTCGTGGAAGCTGTGGAGGTCTTGATGGGGGAAAACTGGCTTCAGCTGAACCCTGGCAAGACTGAATAGCTTTGGGTGCATGGAGCTTCAAGACTTCGACATCTTTAACTCTGGATGGGGTGGCACTACCCCAGACAGACCCTATCCACAACTCCTTTATTTGCAACTCTTGCTTGAAGAGCAGGTGGCAGTTGCACAGCTTCAGATTATATGCCAGTTGTGGCCTTTCCTGGATTAGGAGTCCCTGCACTCAGTCCATTCAAGCCCCTGGTTATCTCATGCTTGGACTACTACAATGCACTCTACATGGTGCTACACCTGAAAGAGCATTTGGCAGCTCCTACTGGTGCAGAGTGTGGCACAGTCTTTGCGGCCCCTAGAGTGGGTGGCAAACAAATTTAATTAATAAATAAATAGAACACCAGGTGATCCGTGCTCAACTCTTCCCCATGAAAGAGATGATTTGGTGGATGGAAATGATATATTTACTTATTTTATTTAATTATTGATTTAGTTTAGATTGCTGTCCATCTCACCTGAATGATGCAGGGTGCATCAATTAAATAATTAATGTAATAAACAATTAAAAAAACAATTTAAAATATAAACACAATAAAAGTCATTAAAATAATTAAAAATTAATTAAAACAATATGACTAATTTGTGGAAGAGTACACTACATCGGTAACAAAGCATCTAATCAGCAGGCTGTCTTCCACTACCAGGCCACCAGGCATGATGACAAAACCACGTCGTAAGAGCTTTCTAGAAGGCCTGCAGGGTTGAGGATGTTCTAAAGCAGGGGTCTCCAACCTTGGCAACTTTAAGACTTGTGGACTTCAACTCCCAAAAGTCCTCAGCCAGAAGCTAGCTGAGGAATTCTGGGAGTTGAAGTCCACTAGTCTTAAAGTTGCCAAGGTTGGAGACCCCTGTTGTAAAAGGCAGGTGCTGCAGCTAGGTCCCATCAGATGACATTCCTTACTATGGTAGCCTCCCTTGCCAGACCTGATGTTCCACAATTTAAAGCAGTAAAATTTAAAGCAGTGTAGATTCATTTCCCTTTCCCTCCAGCATTAAATGATGCTACTCACACATTGGGCCATGTGTCCTGTTTTGAACCAGGTCACTAAAGCTTGTTTAAAAAGTCTGAGGTAAAGAAATTGCAATTTAGGATAACAATAGATGACCCCAGTCTTGCTACCTTGGAGGCTTTGCCAAGACGCATGTGGAATTGCAGTTTTGCTGCCTATTAACTATTTGGCAAAGAAAAGGATGTTGGAATCTTTGTGTTCCTTTGCTGAGCAGTGAGGACTTTGGAAATGGGGAGCACATATAATAGTTGTAAGATGCCATAGGAATAGTGGTTTGAACTATTCACAATGTCGGTCAAAAGTAAAAGCATGAGTCGTAGGAATTGTAGCTATTTTTATGGATGCCATGCAATAAACTTGTATTCTTTTATGTGGAATAGCCTATTTTTCTTCCTTGAAGCTAACTGGGAGGGTATGATTAAGTGATTTGGACATAGGTGATCTTAATTGTATTTTTTTAACCTCCACCATCTTGGAGAGAAAAGGCTGAAAAAGTTAGGAATGCTGATGCTAAACTCTGAGAGCTCAGCTGCCGAGCGTGCTAAAGCTGATCACTAATATCAGAGGTATTTTACAGCAATCATGACATTATATGCGAGTTTTGCCATCCTCTTGCTTCTCAGTATTTAATCTCCCTTGGTATTGTTTTTTAATGGAAGTACAGTCTGGGACGGTAAATCCTTCCAGAACCTTCTGAAATATTAATTAAAAAGAACATTATTTATTGTAAGACTTTAATAACTACATTTTTGTTACTAATTATTGCAAATTTACTCTGCTTTCCTGAATATCAGTTATCTCTGAATTTGGCACTCTTTTTATGTTGCAACAGAAATGTTTAATACAAATTGAGAGAACATGCTTTTTATTGTACTCGCTTCACTTCTGTTTCATATCAAATCTGCTACCTGACAGCACGATCTTGTGAAGTGATAGCACAAGCTGTAATTTTTATTCCTGTAGTTAGTGATTCTTGAAATTAATTCCATTAAGAGCTCATCTGTTTTCAGGTTGTCAGGAATGGAACTTTATTTTAGAGGCTGTTATCGGACATTAGCATACAATGAAAACTGTATATTGGGTACTTTGTTTTCCAGAGGCCTCAGATATATAGTGTACATTAAAAAAGATTAGAAAAAGAGGACCTTCTGGTTTCTCCTGAAGTACTAATATAAAAGTGCATTTATTTTTAGAAGTCACATGTGCATTACATTATCTCTGTTTAAAAGATCATATACACTGTGATCTACATTACTATTTAAAACTTGTGAAGAAATTATTTCTACTAATTCTTTCTCCACTTAATTCCCGGGAATAGAACAAATAAAATGTGAATAAGAACCAAATTATAGCTGCCTTCAGTCTTCAAAGATCGTAATATCAATGTTAATTAGGCTGTTTTATCAACCTGTGTAACACAGACTGACATTTCAAATTCTGTTCTTTCTTTTTCCTGTCAAGTTAGACCAGGTTGACATTTTGTGATATTTCCTGATTTAGAACGGTAACATTATTTAGTTGATCACATTCTTAAGACAAGGAAATACAGGTTAATCTAGCGAATGGTTCAGTGTGCAGAACATATTAGGTTAAAATGTGATTAGCTAGCTTGTGGCTCAGTGTGTTGTGTGAATCCAGCCAGTGTGGTTACTTTATTTTTCATGTAATCGGCAAACTCAGAAAATTGAGTAATAACACAGCCACTGATGTGATGCTTCATTCTTTCTTCTGCTCCTGTTTTCCATTTCCTTTGACTGAATTCATGGATCATGTTAAGCAATGGCTGACCACCCATGATTTATTAAATAAGGCATGATTTGTGTGAGTACATACAGCTCAATAAAACTTCAATCACAGTTTATATATCACATGACTAGATCAGGGCAGATGCATCATGCTGGCCACACCCACAACTGGTTTAATGAAGGGGGGAAAAGTCCCAATACATCATATGATGCCGCCGTGACAACATGAATTTGACACTTCTGGACTAGGTGGAGAAAACATGTTGAAGTACACATACAAAACTATATTTAAGCTTAATTGAAATTCAGTGTGTCATATCAGAAGTGGCCTGAAGTTCTTTGTTAAGGTTACCAAAATGCAGTATTATGGTGGCCAGTAGACTACATGGATGCTACCAATTCCCAAATTGTCCAGGGGCATCATTTTATTTATTACAAATGTTTCTATATCACCTCAATAAAAACCACTCTAAGTACCGGTTGTATAATGCTGTTGCCAATGTATAGAAGCCAGCAAACAGAATTATATTAATGCTTTTCATCCAATTCTTTTATCATAATATGGGGGGGGGGGGAATCTCATTGCTTTTGAAATGCTGTCCATGGTCTTCAGTCATATGTAGATAATTCCATCGGTTTGAGATAATCCCATTTTCATTTCTAATCAAAACAACTAAAAATGTCTCTATGGACATAAATTTGTTTTTGAATGTGCACAGATTGAATAGGTTTTTGTAATAGTCTTTCATTCCACCTATTTATCATGTTTTATTTTTCCATTACCAAACAATGGAGTACCATGCTTATCCAGATTGCATTTAATTCTGCTCAAAATAGGGTAGAAAAATTCTCTTCCAGTACCAAAGTAAATCTAGATGCATTTCACTGAACAGAAGTACAAGAAATTATCATTTTTAAAGATCTGACTTGTTTTATAGTAAGAGGCCAGGAAATTAGCCTCTGACAGCCTGCATTCAGCCATTGCTTCCTTCTGACTCTTCATACATTCACAGAAACACTTTGCAGATAAATACAAACTGCGAGAGAAAAAAACACTTTCTGGTAAGAAAGTTAGGAGAGGGATCAGAGGTGGGTTCTTAAAAAGAAAGACAGAAATTGGGAGGAAAAAATGGAAAGAGAACTTGGACAATGTGTCCATGCAGTATGGATGGCACAAAGAAAAATTGGATCCAGACAATGTTACACTATTCCAAGATTTCTTATTGGTTTCAATAAAAAGCAATATTGGTTGCTGGATCTAAATTGGACTGGCCTGTATTAAAATGTGGAAGGCTTGTTAATTTAAGCAAAAATCTGAAGAACTTTGCTGAAGGGAAGATTTGGATGAAATCGGGGAGAAGATTTTGCCTACTCAACCCAGATGACATATCAGGGATCCCAGAACATTCTGTCAGTCAATGCTGAAAACAGAGCATATGCCAGGCTCAGAGAGGAAGAAGGCTGGCCAGTATATATTTAGCCCTTTCCTTATCTCTAAAGTAAGATGTAAATTGAGAGGAGTGCAATTATAAATAGCCCATATTTATTTAAGCAAATTGGAGCAACATTATAGCTTGCAATCACATATGCAGTTAAAGAAATCATATGATATCCAGATGTAGAGAAGCAATTGAAAAAGACAAACAATGGCATCATTGGGTGGTAAGGGAAAACAAAAAAACACTTTGGAATGCAATTAGCTCGTTATATTCTTCTTGCAGAACTTAACACTGGAGGAACTAAAGCTAATGTTGTTAGCTTTTCTTAATAAAGAAAAAAAGTAACTTAAAAAAAAGCAGAGGAAGCTAATTTTACTATGTCACTCATCAGATCCTATGAACCCTCATATTCCAGTTAAACAAAACTGAGAATGACTAGAACTGTCTTTTCAATTTGATCATTTGTTTCTCTTGTTTAAAAACCAAACAAACTTGTATCAGTCCAAAATGTAAAACTGTCTTTATTCTTGTAGAATAGATAACTGTGACTGCAGATGGTATGGAATTCAATATAAAAACTAAAACATTATTTTAAAAAGCTGACACAAAAACTCCCGTAATAATTTGTGGAAGTCGGCAAGCAGCCTGTTAATTTTATCAAATTCTGATTTAAAAAAAAAAATACAGCCATTCATGGAATTTCCATGATCACAAATTCAAGGCACATTGCTTGAGATCTTTGTATCTTGTTTTGAATGAATTCTCTAAATTGGTCTAGCTCTAATTGGGTCCTTTTCTATAAAAGGAGAATGGCCTGGGAACCCTCCACATTTTTTAAAATCTTATTTTTTATGAATTACCAGGATAATATCACTAGAAACCCTCCTTTTCTTTTCCTTCTATTTCTTTCCTCTCGATTGACATTTTATGATGTTTGTATAGCTGACACAGAAGTTGGTAACTTATTTTGTAGGGGTCTGCCCTTGAAAATGACTTGGAAGCACCAGCTGGCATAGGACGCAGCTGTCTGCTTGCCGGCCAACACTAATCAGTCCAGCAGAATAATATCTATTTCAGAGAAGCTGCATTGATTGCCAGAAGGCTTCAATTCAAGCAGGAGGTTGCAGTCTCTAAAGTCCTTGCTGACTTGGGCCCTTGCTTTCTTTGGGACCATCTTCTTCAGAATCTGCCTTTTCTACATAGTGAGTAGCCAAGAACGTAGGCCATGGGTGCCCATCCTTAGAGAAATCAGGGGGCAGGAACCCAGTAAATAATATTCTCAATGGCAGACCCTTAATTAACCCCAAGGTTCGATTAGCTTCCATCCTTTTATCTTAATAGAAGCAGGTAAAACCCTCCTTATTTCATAGGGCATTCAGGGAGGGACTCTTGAAACGAGAACACTAACAGGCCTTGTTTTCACAGTTTAGTACAGAGTTGCTTTTATGGATGTTTTAATGCATGCATACTGTTAGCCCCCTAGTTATATGAGTAAATGGCATTCAAATATGAATACTTCAGTTTATTATTTTTAACTTGGCTAATCTTACTAAATTAATGAAAAGAAATTATGGGCACAACTTTGTCCGTTCTGTTTCATTGTATCAGAGCTTTTTTGCCACCATACACAGGTATCCTTGACTTTACAACAGTTCAAAGTTACAATGGCACTGAAAAAAGTGACTTGTGACCGTTTTTCACACTTAACGACCATTGCAACAGCCCCATGGTCACATGATCAAAATTCAGATGTTTGGCAACTGATTCGTATTTATGGTGGTTGCAGTGTCTCTGGGGTCATGTGACCTTCTGCCAAGCAAAGTCAATGGGGAAGCCAGATTAAACTTAACAACCTTGTTACTAATGTTAACAACTGCAGGGATTTGCTTAACAACTGTGGTTAGAAAGGTCGTAAAATGGGGCAAAACTCACCTGACAAATGTCTCATTTAGCAACAGAAATGTTGGGCTCAATTGTAGTCTTAAGTCGAAAACTACCTGTATTCTGAACAAACTTTGGTGAAAATAGTGTGAGAATGACTGCTGCATTTGATCATTTTTTAAGAAAATGATGAGGTCTTTTTTTGGGCTAAAGTTCAGCAAGACACAGTCATGGGTTCTATGGATTTCATTCCATCAGGATTGAACCTTAGGAAAATGGCTAAAGGGACATATTTCTGAACAAATTAGAGTATGTTCTTCTCATCCAAAACGTTGTTGATCAAGGAGATCACAACTTGTAGTAGTATTTTGGTATCCAATAGAGTAAAACAGCAGCTCTTTGGTTCATTTGTTTTGAAAGTACTTTGCTGGTTGTTCATTACATTTTTGGTTAGAAATTGAGATCATATAACTTGAGAAAACATGGTATATTTTTCCATATGGCATAAAGTTTCCCCAAAATGGTACAATCTGTATAGATGTTTTTCTTGTCAGAATGACAGAGGCAGCTGCAAAAGAGACATATTATGAAATATGCCATTTTAATTTGGGTAACAGCATGAATATAAATACTGAATTCGTAAGGAACGTGGCAGTTTAAAAGCCTATAGCTTTCTTTTTTCCCCAACCACTTTCTATAAAGCTTATAAATTAAAACACAATCCTTAAGCAAGCTTCTGGACTACATGTGTGTGAAAAGATACGTGTGTACAAAAAGATGCACCTTCCTTTGTGCCAGTTTGTCATATATTTGTTTTAACCCCCAAGGCATTATTACAGATCAATTTTCACTTATGGGAAGGGAGTGGGAATGGTTTTGAAATGTGAAAAACATACTTCAGGAACACAAAGCAGAGAAAACAAAAATGTTCAATGAAATTGTGTAAAGAAAAAAGGGACGATACCAATTTCTTTGGGCGCCTTTTTATAGATTTCATCAGAAAGTTTCATACAGTACACCTGCCTTTATCTTGGAAGTCATTCAGGTAGGATTCAAACCTTACTCATAAAAATTTGCTGGCATTGTGTGATAAAAGTCAAAGTATAATATTCTCTTGAATTATGGAATTGGACAATTGGACAATGTAAATAGATTCTCCCTGCCTTTACTATGGCCAAAAAGTGATTATCATACCACTGGAAGCATTAAATGTATGACTCCATTGACTCAATGCACTGAAGACCTGATTACAGTTGCCACCTATGAGTGGATTGCCTATCATTTACAGTAGGTTAGTACTTGACAATAAGTACTAAGTACTTATAAGTACTATAAGCTTCATTATATAGCTCCAGACTCAGAATCCTCCCTCCTTAATTGGTACCTTAATAGCATTTTCTGTATTGGAATTAAAGAACCCCATAGAAAATTTCCAAACAAAGAATTTATTTTCTGAAAATATTTTCTAAATATATCAACTAGAATTATTCTCAGAATCTAAATTAATCTGGGAATAATATTCATTTTTAAATATTTCATTCTTTCATGGATGTAAATTATACTGCAAAGACTACACATCAACTGTTCTGATCTTTCATGCACTGTTAAACTTTTGAGACCAAGAAAATAAAATTGACTACTACCCTCACTTCTTTGCCATAAGCTGTAAATTTATTAAATATTGTATGTAAATTGACATTACTTTAGTCGTCTTAATATTTAACCTTATTCCAGATGTTCACTTGATATTTCTATTTTGATAATTAAGTCTTCCTTATATTTGGCTAATAAAGTGGAATTGTCTATGTACTGTTTCAACATATATTTTTTCTAATAACTCTCATCTCTTTTTTTGTATATTTTGAAAATTATTTTATTAAAACTTTGAATAAATCAAAGAAAAAGTAAATAGTGCAAAACAAGAAAAAAATGAAAACTAGGAAAGAAAAAAATTATAAAGAAATTGTTTTCAATATTCTTCACAGCAATTATAAGTACAAACATATTTTAATCTCTGTCTAAATTTATATCGTATTCTTCTTCTTTCTATATCCTATATAATCAAAACCACAGATCACAAATTCATTTAGGGGCTTTCAATCAACCAGAAATATAGATATCTTTTATATAGTCAAAGAAGTCAATTCATCCATTTCAGTAAAAACTGACAATTCCACCAAGCATTTATCTAGAAAGGGTTGTGTTGAATCTTTCCATCTTTATGCATATAGTAATCTTGCTTTCATAATCATACATTGAAATAATCTTCCAAGGAGTTTTTCTAACTGTTTATCCATTAGTCCTAAAAGGAGAAGTTCTGGTTTTAATTCAGTCTTGATCGTTAAAATCCTCTATACCAAGGTATGTATTTGAATCCATTTTTAAAAAGCTTTTTTAGATCTCAACAAACTATGATAAAATGTCCCTTCATATTGTTCACATTTCAAAGATACATTTGAAGCACGTTTACACATTCTAGAAAATTTCTCTTGTATCATGTACCAACAGTATATCATTTTATAAAAATTCTCTTTGAGATTATAATATGGTATAAATCTTTAATCACTTATTTTCCCATCGATCCATCTGTATACTATAACCAAAATTCTTTAACCCTCTTTATCATACATTGATTAACCTGTTCTTCCTGTTTCAAATTTCAACAACAGTTTATACATTTTAGCAATTTATGTTTATCATAGGTACACAATTGTATTTCAAATTCTTACTTTGCTTCATATAATAAGTCTTTTTATTCATTTTAAGTCTTTCAGATAACTGTAAATGGGAAAACCATTGACATACTATACTATGCTACTAATTGTTCTGCTGATTTGATTTTAAATTCCCTCTTTGGTTGTTTTCCAATAAATTATGGTACTTCAACCATTTATCTGTATTAACCCTTTCTTTTCTATGATATGATTCTTGAGCCGAGATCCATAAAGCTGTTTTCAGACACAACATGGGTTTATATCTATTCCATATTCTCAAGGTGATGTCTAATAAAATTATTTTAATACCTACATTAATTTTAACTTTATCATAGCATAAATATTAATTTCATCCAAAGTTTAGGTTGTGACCTTTTAACTGTAAAAGTATCTTGTTTCTCAGCAATATCAATTCTTTCATTCAAACAACCTCCGGTGAAGTACAATTTCAAACCCAGGAAAGCCAAGCCTCTTTGCCTTTGCATCTTGTAACACTTTATATTTTAACTTGTGGGTTTTTTTTCCTTTGCCTTATAAATTTAGATATTTCTTTTTGCCATTGTTTAAAATGGTGCATCAGTTGTCAAAACTAGTATTGTCTTAAATAAATTTTAGGCAAAATATTCATTTTTATCACAGAAACTCTTTCCAACAGTAACAATATTAATTTCTTCTATCTTAATATATCTTTTTCACACGATGTCTTAACACTATTGTTTTGAAATAACATACAATTCATATTTAGCATAATAATATCAAAGTACTTTACTTTTTTCTCAAATCTTAATACCAGTTTTCTCCATCAGTTCTATTTGATCTTCTAATTTCATATTTATGTTAATGTCTTTGTCTTCTGATTATTAATCTTGAAACTTGCTAATGTACCAAACAACCTTAATTTTTCCATTGCCACTTCATCTAGTGGATCTTCTCCTTTAATTTTCCCATTTCTACTCCATCTAATAATGGATCTTCTACAACAAATAGCAATAGCACTTAGATTTATTTACCACTTCATAGTGCTTTATAGCACTCTCTAAGCAGTTTACAGAGTCAGCATATTGCCCCCAACAATGTCTTCAACGTATGTGTTTCTTTTTTAATCTTAACTACCATAATTCACTGCTATTGTTTTATGTCTCTATTCAATACCTCAAGAACCAAAACAAACAACATGCAGACAGTAGACATCCTGGTCTTGTACCTTTTTAAATCTAGCATTATTTTATTAGTTTTCTATTAACAATTATTTCTGCTTTTTGAGAAATATAAATTGACCTTACCTACCTAATAATATTATTTTCAAGGTTCATATGTTCCAGAATTCTAAACAAAAAAAAAATCCAATTCAAATTGTCAAACGCCTTCTTTGCATCTATCAATGCAGATTGTTTTTCATTATGTTGCTCCAACTATTGCAGAACATTAACATTTCTAACATTAACTTGTAACTGCCTTTCATGTAAAAACCTGCATTGTCTTCATTAATAAAATCCTGCAAAATTAGTCTTTCAGTCAAAACAGTTTGTAATCATTATTCAATAAAGATATTGGTTGATAATTTCTTGTTAAAGTCAAATCTTGTCCCTCATTAGTAACATTATAATAGCCTCTTTCCAACCATCAGGAATCTTTCCATTCTGTAAAATAATATATCTTGACTTTTGTATAAGGTCCCAATCTAGTGGTGGGATTCAAATATTTTTACCACTAGTTCGGTGGGCGTGGGTGACCTTTGCGCGCGTGCACACTTTGCATGCATGCATGCACCAAATGCGCACTTTGTGCAGGCGCAGAGGCGTTTCTGCAGGCACAGAAGTGTTCTAACTCACCTCCTGCAAGCCTGCACAATACCAGTTGCTTCAGCAGCTGTCGTGCAGCACTCTTCTGTGCTGCGCAAAGCAGCTGCGCTTCAAATTCAGAGGATAAAGATGAGTATGGGAGCCCAGGCAGGCGGGTGGGCCCAAACAGCAGAACGGTGAGGAGAACAGGTTCAATCTCCACTGCTCATTGCTGCTACCGGCTTGGCAGAACCGGATTGGGACCACTGTCCCAATCCCAATTTAGGAAATCAATAGAGACTTGCCAAACTTTTCTCTAGATAACCTCTCCATGTTCTTCTAGAATTGTTCTAAATCTTAAGCAATTTTTTTTGTCTAAGTTCCAGTAACGCTAAACTGTCCAAATCCTTCTCCAACTCTTCATAACTTCTATCCTACTTCCCCAAACTTCCACTTTGTCAATAATTTGTTTGAAATCTATAGCCAGTTGCCTTATAGATTTTTCAATTTTCGTTTTTCTTTTTTTATAAAATTTTATTGAATAAACATTAAAAACATTGAACACAGTATGACTTTCCTGGCAGTTATTTTGCCATACATGCTAGAACATGAAAGCACGTCAACAGTTGATCTCCTATAGATTTTTCAATTTTCTTAATTTCTTTCTGATCTTTTTCCATCCCTGCAAATCTTTCTTCCTTTGCCTTTTTAACTTTTTACCAAATTGTTCCAACAATTTCTGCAATAAATCTCATGAAATGCCCTTATTTGTAAGTTCTTCCAAGGAGCCCACATGTCCTTCTCCCAATTTGGCAGTTTTCCTTGTGGGAGCCATGGTAAGAAAGTGAAAGGATGTTAATTATTACAGATAAAGTAAAAGATTTTTTTTTCTGTTTTGTTCTTCCCATATTTAATACTTTAAATATTAAATACTTTATATTTAAATAATATTTAAATATTAAATACTTTAAATAGAAACAACCAATTGTTTCTTCATATTCAGTCATACAGTCCAGTTCATATTTCTCTTATCGTCTTGTTTTGTAAAATTCATCCATTATTACTATCCTTAAAAATAAACCATCAATATTTCCACAAAGATCCAATTTGTTAGTCTAATTAATGTTTCTATTTTCAAAGGCAGTTTTATCAGAAAAAAATAGTTTTTGGTTTTTTTAAAATCTTATATCACACTCTTGTTAAGCTTTTGTAAATTAAAATCATCTAAGATAGCAGGGTTTTATTTTTCTCTTCTTAAATTTCAAAAAAAAGGCACTCATAGAGTCTTTGATCTTCAATGCTACTTGGAATATCTCTCTTATGTTGTAAAGCAATTAAATTGTATAGTGATTAAGAAGGTGAGGCTTTTGCAAGGTCAAAAGACTATAAAGGTTACATGGCAATTTAGGGCACATTGTAAATCCCTTAACTCCCAAGCCGCTTGACTCACAATTGACTATAAGAAACTAATGTCCTGCAGCCTCCTTGAGAGAAGCAGCTCTTCCAGAGCTTGTGTGGGTGATCCCCTAATTTCTCTTTCCTCTGGAGAAATTTCTATCAACCAGAATCATCTCCTGCCTGGCAATTCCACTGCTGGGCTGTCTCTGCTTGCACAGTCGCTCATAAAGACATCTAACCAGCTGTAACACTCACCCAGAAGCCCCTACTAGCTCACATCTCTATCACTTCTCATGTTGTGTATATTCACTGCGTAGATTATGAGGACAATAAGCATCTTTGTCTCACTCCCTTCCATATTCTAAAATGTTCTGTTTTTGTCCAGATTACATTTTTATGGAGGCTTCTTGCTCACTGTAAAGATCTCCTAGAAGAATAATCAGGTGTTCTATCATGCTCACCAACTTTAACATACATGCTAGCATGATTCAAACAGTTCAAGTGCTGCAGCATCCAGGGGACAAAACAGATAAGATTATGGTCAAAGTAACAGTTAAAACCTCGCTATTCTGGGGGCCTGCCATATTATTGTTCTACAAGTGGGGGGGGGGTTCATTGTAATGTTGTAACCACTACCTTGTCTTTGACCCACCCCTGCAGATCCTGTTTGTCAAAGGCCTCTCAATAAAGCAAAGATAAATCTCCTCCATGCAATGCCTTTATTTCTCATGCCCCTCTGCCTTTTCTAAAGCCTGATTCTTTGGGGGGAGGCATTATTTCTGCATGGTTTTGCTCTTCTTTGTAAATTTTAAGCAACATTCCACTTACAAGCAAGGCCAAAATTAAATAAATGAAATTATATCAAAGAAGCTAGAATATTATTATATAGCTTTGTTCACATTTGTTGTAAGATAACCTTTATTGTCATTTTTTTTTCCTGTGAGCACTCTGGCACACATTAAAAATGAAATTCTGTTGCCTGCTCTTTGTAAGTGTTACATAGATGTTATTCTACAGGCTTAAATATTTTAAATATGTTCATATCTCATCTATTCTGGATGCTTCCATATTTGACAGCTACTCTATTGCTGGTCATTCCTCATTTTTTATTGGGGATGGTTCCAGAATCTTTCATCTTTCCTTCATCCTATAATCCTGTTCATAATGTGTTTCTTTACATCTTTTTTTAAAAATAATTTGCCTCTATTAGATCTCTTCCATAATTACTCTTTAAGTATCCTTACATAGATCTTAAGTTTTCCTATGATTCTTCTGATCTTCTTAAAAAGATCTTTCACTTTTTCCATTGTTACATTCTTCACCATGTTAACATTCTTGCTGAAGATGTCTTAGCCTTTGTTGCTGGATATTGGGAGTTTGTAGTCAGCCACTATCCAGAGCTTTGTTTTTCCCTCACTGTCATGCTGGCTTGTTCTTCCAGTCAGTAAGATGTTTCTTCTCTTTAAAAGGTTAGTTTGGTTTGTTGCTTTAGTGTATGCAGTGTCTCTTCCCATTGCTTTTCAGTTGCTTTTTCACATATGTTAACCATATGGAGCTTATTTCTAACATTGATCTTATATTCTGATTGCATATTTTCTAGGTCATACATTAATGGCACATCTGCTGTCTATAATTCTCAAAGTTTAACCTACATACTCAGCACCAATAATTAATGGTTTGTCAATAATCTGCCCCCAAAGTATCTGGCTGACTGGACTATACTTCTTCATCTTTTGTATCCTATTATGCAATTGATTTGGTTCCACTGTTGTCAATTCAATGAAGTTTGCATGTAAAGGCTGTGTTATATTCCTCAAAGCAATATACGCATTAATGACAATAAGCCAATAAAAATCGCTTCTCAAACCCCTATTAATCTATCTCCTATGTCTTGTGTTTTATATAATTTTATACAAAAATTGTACTGTATACAGAATTCTTCCATAGTTTCCTCCACTGCCTTTGCAATACTATAAGTTATATATATTTACTGATGCTTACCAGATATCTACTACTCTCGACAGATGTGCTGTATATCTTATTGGTTTCTAGCTTAGCATGTACTTAGCAATATCCTTTTAGAATAGGTTTTGTAGCCCTTCCGTTGTGATTTTATTCCTTCAAAAGGATTCGTGATCTAAACAATACATTCTCTGGCACCGAAAGAAGAAAGCAAAACAGCAGTTTCTCATTGTTGCACTTTAGCCATTGACCCCAATACTCCCGGCTACATGATTCCAGGGGACTTGATACTATTTAGAGCATTGGGGCAGTGATGTTGGGGACTGCAGACTGAAGAAAGAACTGGTATGTGTTGCTGTTGGAAAACTTCTGGATTCGGATTTTTCCACAAATAATAATTTTAAAAAACCCAGTAAAACTAGATTATCCAGTGCAAAAAATTGATCAGGAGCAAGCCCTGCAAAAATTTAAATTCACAGAATAATTTTGGGATGTGGGAGTTCTTGCTCATGGCTTATTTTTAACAATTTACTTCAGTAATTTCCATCTTGTCCTTGTATCACAGGTTGTTCCGGTATAGTATGACCTTCAGTCTATACGGTGATCAGAAGGAAATTAAAAATCATGGTTTTGATAGACCATATAGTTACCTTCTACAAAAACGTAAAAATAGAACAGTGGGACATCGTTGACAATTTAAAGAGTGGATACAAAAACAGCTTTGACTTAGAGCTGCAATTATCATCAAATTACAATTCCCAGAATTTGAGCTAGTGGTTTAGTTAGTATAGTTGATATTTTATAAATTCTCTGATCATCTTTTTCAGGCCCAAGCTGTTCTTCATCTTCATTGCTCACATACTATAAAAGGAAATTAGCAACACTTCTAAAAACAGGCCAATTGTCCAGATTCAGAAATTATGCTTTTGGCCCGTGACATATTGCGGTTGAGATCTCTCCACAGGATTAGGTTCTTATGAGTTACCTAGAGAAGTATTTGAAGGGGGGAAAAAGCACCTATGCCTTCAATTAAAAACCAAGCAATCCCTTATCAAGAGTCATGGGCTTTCTGAAGAGCATCAGTAGTGATTTCTGGAGCTTGCAACCACCGTGTTCACACTTGGCACAAGGCTGCCTTTCCCTTTGCCATTTAAACTGTACTCTTTTGCTTGTTCTCACCAGTCCTGAACTCATCCAAGTGACCGATTCTTTCAGAATTCCCCCATCAGCCCCTTTTGCCTGGGGAACAGAGGCCAGCCTTGTCAAGGGGCTGCTAAATGAAGTGGAGAGTTCACTGGCAGAGTGTGAGAAAATTCTCAGCAGCTATTCAAGGCCATGGACCAGGTGCACCCACTTCCCCAGAACCAAGGAGCTGCTACCGCCTCATCTTGAGCTGCCAAAAAATTGTTTACTCTCTGGTAGCAAAACAACATTGTTTACTTTATGGGGGAAAATAGCGAAGGCACAAAGTGTTTCAAACACACCAAGGGCTTCACAAACCTTCTTGTGTCCTGTAACACTGAAAGCATTAAGGCAAAAAAGAATGCCTGCCTGCAAATGTGTGTGTACACACGCAGAGAGAACGAACACCCGACACAAAACAAGGTTCTTCTCTTTGGCACCAGTGTTCTGGGACACATTAAATGTAAGAAAGGGAAAAACAGAGGCTTAAATGGAGAGCAGCATTTCTTTATTTATCGCTTGGGTCTACAATAGCTACCTTTGTACAAGAGCAACCCTGCTGCCTCATCAAGACATGCCAGCTTTCTGATCAAGAAAAGCCCATCTGCATCCAGTATATTAGAGATTTTTCAAATTAAGATACAAGTTTTGTCCTTTTGTGACTATTCTTCATGTACTGATGCCAAGTTATTGTCAGTTTACGTGGTCTGCTGAATAATTAAAAGTCAACTATGAGCTGCCTGAGGGAAGGTTTAAGATGTGCCTTGGGTTTTAAAGAGAGTCATGCCTCCCAGGGACCCCTCCCTTCATGGCTGCTTGGTATAAGTTCAGCTCCTGTTTAGCCTTACAGACTGGCTCCTCTGGTGGAGTGTGTGGTACAAGCTGCAACTAAAAGGAGGCCACTCCAGCCTGTCTACTTTTGTCATCAGTTCACAGCTGCTGAAGAATCAATTCAATATTTCACCAGTATGTGTAGTCTCACCTGAGGAAATTGGAGATGAGGTCATTATTCTTTCTTCAAGGGTCCAAAAGTGCGAACATTTGTCAACCAAAACTGTCTACAAGGAAATGGAAGACTTGACAGGCTTCTGCACAATTAGCAATTTTTGAATGTTGTGTTTCCCCCTCTTCTCTGATCTTCAAGTCAGTTTCATGGGCATGAAGGGATCTCCTGTGGTCCCTAGGGAAAGCTGACTCTCGAACAGATTGCTCTGGAACATAAAAGATTAGGCAATTCTTATTTCTGAAATTGTTCGTGCCACTCTGATTCGATTACATTTTATGCCCCGTAGTGTTTGGTACAAGACGACTTTCTAAATTGCTGCCTGTTTCTAAGTTTGTTTTATTATAGATCCCAAATAGGCTACCCATAAGTCACATGAATGCATCCTGATATTTTTGGGCAGGTTGCCTCCGGATTTGCCACCAAAATTGCATAGTAGCATAGGCTGGGATCATATATCCCCGCTTATCCTTTTTCTATGGCCTCCACCAGAGATTTTCAATAAAAGATTGAATTAAATGTAGAAATTTGCAGACCAGAGCGTAAATAGATGATGAAGAGGAAATCATCTCTATGGGGGGAAATGTGGTTTTTATTCCAATTACATCCCCAGTTACTTTGACCACACGCATTTTTCCACAACACGTTCTGTGAACTTCAGAAAAGATTATGCACTAGTAAGTTAGAGATGTGTTATGGGAGAAAAAGGACAACATATGAAGTTTTTATGTATATCTTTTTAAACTTAAGCTTTGGGAGAAAAAAATCCAGTATTAATCTTAGACTGCATTTTTTTTTTGAGATACACAAATTGGTGGTGTACTGGTTGCATATGTATGCCTGCATTTTAAATTTATATCAATAATTCAGAGCATTGTTAAGAAAAAAAGACACTGATGTGGTTAATCTTCTCGTGCTCTTCTCTTGGTTTATTTGGAAGCATCAAGTTGGACAATGCCAAAGTCAGGATATCGGGATTATTCATATAGCTTAGCCCCTTATAGATTTATTTTCTTCTTCTTCTGATGAAATGAGACAGAGATCTTTAGATTTGTCACATTGGGTGATTGATGGACCCCATGGGGCTCCAAAGGAACTTTTGGTTTTTCCCTGAGAATCTGTTGGGCCCTTCAGATAAGGCTTTGGTTGTAGCTTGAAGTAGGTGGATGACTGAGACCTTGAAACAGATTGTTCCTGTGCAGCATTTTTCTATGTCCCAATCCCACAGAGGGAGTACCTGAAGCAATTCCCAAAGTGACTTTGGAAAAAGACAAAATAAATCCAACTAAACACAAAAGGCCACATTCAGGCCAACTTTGAGACAACAATCAGCATTGGTGGCCCTGCTTAAGAGTGACCAGTACCTTTTTTGGGAGCCCAGGCCACAGGTAAAATTTCTCAATATCTTATCAGTTAAGGTATTGAATTCCTTGACAAGAAACCCAAGGGAAGGCAAAATCATTTGGATTTGCCTGAGTAATTTGTTCTACCTTCTCCCGTTTGATGTCCTTCAGAACTATTGTAATATCTCTTATAAATTAAGGAAGCTTGGGGAAAGCTTAATTAAAATTAGGTTTTTTATGACCTTTCATAACTGGCTAGTTTCTGCTGCCCTCTGTCTTTAAATAGAACAAAGCTTGTTGAACTAAACTGTACCATCGGTGAGTGTGAAACGGAGAACAGCAAATTCCATTAAGTGCATAAACAAGGTGCATATATGGTTCAATATATTCAGAATAGCTGACCAAATAATAAAAATGAACACGCTTATAATAGTTTATCCTATACAATAGCTACTATGACTTGGATTCTGATGGTGCTCTGAGCTAATAGCGTGTGCATAGGTAGATGCAATATTAATTTTCTATTATAAAACTGAATAATTGCAATTTAATATATGAATTAATTTTATAGATTCAAAAGTGCTACAGTTTTATTGATGTTGATACGTTATGTTTTATACTATAAGTGCACTTTCAAATATAGTACATTTACTCAAAAGTAGTTTCCATTGAATTCAGGGACTCTTTCTTCTAAGTAAATTGGTATAAGATTACAGCCTCAATGCAACACACAGTTTAATTCAGTACTGCAAAGAGACCAACCCTATAGTAAAAACAAAAATCTACATGACAGCTATGTTATTTTGTGCATTGCACACACTTGCACTGCAAAATTGGGAATTGTGAACCACCTACTTTCTTAAATATTTGCTGATAAAATGTTTTTAAAAGTCTTATTTGATCTTATTTGCAGTATATGATTTCATATCACTTTCCTGCAGTTCATAAAAATACTATTTAAATTATTCTTACAAACTTAACCTAGGAATTAATTTCATTTGGGAACTATATCTATATAAAATTGCATAGGACTAGCAGACTGATATGGAAGACACATAACATTGAATTCAGCCTAAATAGATCACAGCAGAAACCTATGAGAAAGGAAACAGGAAATATTTCTCTTCTAAAATGATGTGTTTTTCCTTCTCTTGTTAATTTTATAAATTCTAATTATTCGTGTATCTCAGAATAGCAAGGCTTTATATAGACTAACATAATCAAATGGATTGCATTCAAAACTGCAGTCTTAATCTTTTATTCCCAATAATATTTGCTTTGCCACGTTAAGATAAATTTCAAGAAACTAATGCACACCATTTTTTATAGACTAAACCCAAAAGAAATATGGAATCCAGGATTCTCATTATTACTTTACTTCTCAAAGCACCCTGGAAATCTTGAAGCCATTCGATAATTGGGGTAGCAGAACTATCAAAGTAATTTTATTTCAATTTGCTTCTTCAAGATTATTTCTTCTAAGGTGGTATCCACAATCTATTAGAACAATTTTATCTGCGTATGCATACGCAGATAAAAACCATTCACTTTCTATTATCAATTTAATTCTTCACTTTAAAAAAAGCTTGTTGAAATTTTAAAAAAGGATGATGAGCACTAACTTTATGTTATTTGGCATGCTGGAAAGGAAGCATTGGAAGAAACATTAAAAGTGAGGTTTTAGGTTTCAACCTGGAATATTTTTGAGAGAAATCTATATACCTTGTTTAATATTCAAACTACAATTCCTTATAGGAGCTCCTTTTACTTTATTGCATCAAGTGAATATAATTGTCCTTAATACAAATTCCTGAAACAAATTGAGCTCACAAAGATATTCTCAAATTTAAAAAAACGTCTGTGGAAGAAAATAATTATATTAATTTAGCCATCCAATAACTGTTGCATTTCAGGAAAAATGCTATGGTTCCCAAAGAATTGCAATTTAAAGTAAGATACTATGGTGGAAAAAAAAAGATGCAGTAGTGATAAGAAATCCAAAACCCATTTTGTACTATTTCAATATGATGAAGATGATTCTGGAGAGCAACCTTACTACACACTACCCCTTGCTTGAAGCTAGGAGTCAAACATCGTTTGTGATATACAATTAAGGTCATCTGTTCAATATCAAAATTATGACTGACATATCTAAAATTATGGGCACATCTGAAGTAGGATTATTGAGATTATAGCCAAAAATATTACATTTTCAAGCTTGCCCATCATGACAACAATGTGTTTTTGTCTTACTCTGTCTATATAGAAAGAATGAAGTGAGAACAATATTGGCTGGGAACTTTTATGATGAACTAATGTACCTGAATTCCCAGGACTAGCAGCAAATATAAAAGGATGTTAGCATTAATTGTTGTTGCTATTGTTTTGTGTGTTTGTGTGTGTGTCAGTAATCACTATTAGAAAACAAGGGAGGAAAATTAAGCTAGAAAAGTGAGGCATAAGTGTGCAGTTGCAATAGGAGCTGAAGGCTGGTAGCTATTTTTTGTTCAATCCTGGATACAATTGTTGTAAGTTTTATTTTAATTAAATTGCCAGATCAAAGTTTCAAAAGAACAACAGACCTTCAAAGAGAAATGTCTACATTTTTATAAAACTCATATGGATATTAGGATTATGTTAATGGAGCTAAAATGTTCTGGAATAAGAAACAAACCTTTAAAATAAGGAAAGCCCTTTAAACTAAAAAATCTGACAGCCCATATTGCACAAATATTTACGGTCTTGTCCTTGTTTCACCTTTTCAGTGGGAAAGAATATGATTTTTCTATATTTATCCAATGGTGTATGAATCAGCTTTCAAAAATTTCAGGAAAAAATTGTTTAAGCACAGTTCAAAGAGATCAGATTTATAAATTATTGCAAGATCTATTTTTCTTATGTGAAATAAAATTTTCACAATTGCAGAGACTGATAACATAACAAAAATGTTTTTAAAGTACCGTATATATTTATTTTTCATTGTTAAAATACAGAGCTGTTATCCTTTAAACATGCTTTTAACTCTTAAACACTGTTTAGCCAGACTAGATATTTTATCCTCCATGTTTTCTTATCAACTCTAATCCACATTTTGAAACTATAGCGATTTGCACTAAAATTTATCATCACAATTTCCAGATTTCTTAGTTTGATTTATATATACATAAGCAAATATATTAAAACATCATGGTTTTAAATGTTTTTGAAAAAACAGGAATTCATTAAATCATATGAACAACTGTACTTTAAAATATTTTTTAAAAATGAGTTTCGATTAAAGCTAAAGCGTGCATAAAAATTAGGTACAACTAATTTTTGTAGGTTTTTCAAAGCATGGCACTATTGCACGTAATAGGAAGAATTTCATCATAGTTTTAAATGTTTTTGAGAAAAACAGGAATTCATTAAATCGTATGAACAACTGTACTTTAAAATATTTTTTTAAAATGAGTTTCGATTGAAGCTAAAGCGTGAATAAAAATTAGGTACAACTAATTTTTTAGAAGGTTTTTCAAAGCATGGCACTGTTGCATGTAGTAGGAAGAAGCTAATATAAAAGCAAATCAATGTAAAGGTTTAAACTGTTAGCAATTTTTGAGAGTAAATACTGGGGTGCATACAATAAGTTGTGTTATTTTTTACCATAAACCTGAATTTAATATGGTGTAACACAGATGTAAAAATTTTGACTGTATGGATATATAGTACAAAAATGAAATCAGTAACTGAAGAACATGATTTTTTTAAAATGCATATGACCAAAAAGAAAATAAAAGGAAAATTACAATATATCACATATTCAATTTCCAATGTTCCAATGAACAGCAGCTAAAAATTTAGTAATTAATTCTGTGCAGGACATGTGGATCAAAAGGATGATAAATAAGAAGTATATCACAGCAAATCTGGCAATTTGTTGAGCTATGTCGGATATTTCTCGAATAGTTCTAGTCCAGTATAAGAAAGATACGGGCAGTTTTACCTATTTTAAATTTATATCAGTTTTGTTATTTTTTCAAAAAAGCTCCCTGCAATATGTTTTCAAAGCAAATGGCTACATTTAAACAGGATTCCTATCTGTGCTATTTCATGATCGTCTATATTTCATTATGTAACAGTGAACATGAAATGAGGTCTCTTTTAGCTAGGCAGGAATATGCTTTCAGCTAGAATGCTTTGTATCATGCAAATCCTGCAGAACACGTCAACTATATAACAGTATGTATTTTTTCTCCAAAGATGGGGAAATTACAACAAGAAGCATAAAGCCATAGGCACCTTAGTAGAAAATCTACTGTCACCTTTGCTTTTTCACAGAAGTACTTATAATTCATACATTGCATCAATATCAGTAATAAGGACCTTGAACATTTAAAAACTTCAAGATATTCAGTCAGTTTAAGATGCAAATAAAATGGCAAGCACCCAAAACTTATGTCCAGAATTTAAGCAGCTTTCTATATTGCCTATCAAAACTACAAATGTTCACATTTTAAAATTCTGCAACAATTTATAAATAAGCAGTCGTACCAGGATATTAAAGTACATTTGAGCCTATGCTAATTCAGAATTTCCTGTTACAAAACCTATTTTTATGCAACATGCATTATTGTTACCGTACAGAACGTTACCTTACAGAACAATTCTGCTTATGTTAAGACATAAATTGTACTTAGCTGAATATGATGTATAATTTTCTTCCAATATATTTAGTATTGCATTTATGAATAAAATAATTGCAAGTATAGTTCCCTTGACTGTATCTTAATATATCCAAGGTTATAAATTATATAAATATAATTTATAAACTAACATTCACATACATTTAATAGAATATGGTTGCCACAAATAATTAGGAGAAAGAGCTCCATTTTTATGTAGTGTTCATTTTTTAATTTAGGTTGTTTAACAGCATTACGAATGAATCAAATAATTTATTTTTGAATCAAGTATATAAATCAAGTATATAAATGACTTCATTATTCTGCTTGTAACAAAAAGTTTTAGGATTAAGCAGATGAAGAATAAAATAATAATTAACTATTCATCTTCCATTTTTAAAGCTGTAAAGCTCGTATTACCAGGTCAGGTTTATCCATGGTTCAGTTGTACTTAAACAACTTGGCTCTAGGTCTTAGTTCTAAATGTTTTGCTTCTATTGCTTGTAATAGCATAAAGGGATATATTTTGGCCAGTTAATTAATGTCTTTTGGGCCTTCTAAAAAAATATCCTACAATTCTAACATTACTGATTATATGAAAATGAACAGATTTCACTTTTGTGTCTAATTTTAGTATTTATTTATATAGCAAAAAGGAAATATGTATGAAAACTTCATTTAAAAAGAATCTCTAGGAAAACTAAGACATGTCTCTTACTTTTTCCTCAAAATTATTACTATTCTCTTTTGTTGGCTGGGGTTTTAACATATAAAGCAACAGACACTTTCACCTAATCGCTGTAAGGTTTCATTTTCAATTGCATATCTAAAGAAGAAAGCACAGTGCTATGATCAGATTTTAGGTATCTTTAATAAAAGTGTATAGAAATGCTTTGGTATCATGACTGTAATATTTGTTCTACTGATGTTCTTGGAATATTCAAGTACAAATACACCTTTTCACACCTTAAGACTAGATGGCAAGGGAAAGCCAAAAGCAAAGGCTTTCAGAACAATGAGGAAAGATGACAACTACTAGCGTTCATCTTTCCTATCATTTTTCTCTCTTTTTGTTAATCTTTTCTTTGGCACTTTGAATCATCTTCAAATTATTCTTCTTTTCATTTAAGTGGGTGCAGTCTCTAATTTTAAATACAAATTGCGGATATTTCCCTGTCCTCCTCTTCAGTTTTTCACCCTTTCTCTGTCCTCAGATTGTTTTTATGTCTTTATTCTAAAACAGCCTTCGCTCCACTACTGTCTTTCAAGTCATCTGCTTCCTATTTTCTTTTTTTGGGGGGGCAAAGATCTTACGAAGACACAATGTACATATCATTTTTTTTAACTTTCTTTCAAAATTACTATGCTCACTATTCTTGCTTACTTAGTTCCTACCCTTTCTGCTCACTTCTGCCGTTTCTATATAAATAGTCCTCAACTTACAACAGTTTGTTTAGTGATCATTCAAAGTTACAATGGTACTGAAAAAAGTGACTTATGACTGTTTTTCACACTTACGACTGTTGCAGCGCCCCTATGGCCATGTGATCAAAATTCAGACGTTTTTAGTCTGAAAAATTCAGATGGTTTTAGTGTCCCTGGGTCATGTGATCACCTTTTCTGACCTTCTGACAAGCAAGGTCAATGGGGAAGCAGATTCACTTAATAACCATGTTACTAACTTAAGCAACTGCAGTGATTCACTTAACATGTGTGGCAAGAAAGATCGTAAAATAGAGCAAAACTCAAGTGAAAGGGCAGGAAGGAAGCAAGAACAATGAACATCGTAATGTTGACTACCCGTATTGCAACTGTCTTGCTTAGCAACAAAAATTTTGGGCTCATTTGTGGTCGTAAGTCAAGGATTACCTGTATTGGCATTCTTGATTGACAGTGGAATTTGTACATTTTATGTAATATCTAACACCCTGAGTATAGTGCCAAGCATGTAGTTAGTATATTAATCAAAATAACATGATAGTTTACACATCATATGGATTAAATGGCTGATTAGCATAGTAGAAAATGATGTACAAGCATGTTTCTTCAATCCTGCATGTCCTGGTTATGTAAAGCAGGAAACTTGTATTAAGCGTATCTTATTTGTGCTGCTCTTCTTCCATAACGTGAGTGTGTGGAGGGGAGAAAAAAATAATAAATCAGCTTATTGAATATACCAATCTCTGCAAAACACATCTAGTCAGATGCATGATGTGTCTGACATCATGATGCATAGAGCTGTGATGGTGCAGTGGTTAGAACGCAGCATTGCAGGCTAACTCTGCTCACAGCCTGGAGTTCGATCCTGATGGAGTTCAAAGTTGACTCAGCCTTCCATCCTTCCGAGGACAGTAAAGTGAGGACCCAGATTGTTGAGGACAATATGCTGACATTTGTAAACCCCCCAGAATGTTGTAAAGAACTATGGAATAGTATATAAATCTAAGTGTTAGTGCTATTGCTATTGTTACTACATAGAAGTGGGAAGAAGGCTGTTCTGTTACAGGGACTCTTAGTTTAGTGAACACAATTGGGAAAACCAACTCACTGATTAAATGAAGCAGTTACTAAGTGAAACTGTGTCTGTGCTTATTACGATCTTCAGATTTCCTTTGCTTTATAGACCTGCAAAGGTCATAAATGTGAGCTTTGGTCATAAAGTTACTGTTTTATCACTGTTGTAACTGCAAGCAGTCACTAAATGAGAGAGCTGCTAAACAAAGGACTTGTGAAAAGTGAAGATTGGCCAGTTTCCTAGATTTGTGATTCAATCAGAGAATACTTATGGGGATGCTAGGGACGGCAGACAAACAAGGGAAAGAAAAAACATAGGACTTTGTTTTTATGCAAAACATCAGCTGCAAGATATCATATGTATGAAGATGGAAAGAGAAACATTTTAAAATTGTGTTAAAATGTTTTTAGTATTTTAATTGTAATTATATTTTTTGAATTGTAAACTAACCAGAATCATTGACCGAGATGGCCATCTATAGAAACTGAATAAACAAATGAACAAAAGAACGAATGAAATACCCATAGTGAAAGAATGGATCTTGAAACTAATAGAACTGGCTGAGATGATGAAAGTGATCTGTTTGATCACTTTGATGATGAAAGTGATCTCTTTGACAGTAACTTGGCTAAATTTCTTGAGGCTTGGAAAACCATTGTTAGATTTCCTATAAGAAAAAGAGAAAAATCAATTTTTGACTCTGGGATTGAGAACAGATCTGATTTGGTTAGAGAAATATTGTGAATTGTTAAGTATATGGTTATGATTTATATATAGTTTATATATGCATTAGATGAAATTTAATTTAAGAATGAATGAATATTATTTATTATTAACCTTGATGATTTACATTTTAAAAGTTTTTAAATATTGATGTTATTTGTTTAAACTTAAGAGGAGTTTGTTGTATTTTATTGTCTGTATTGAAGAAAGACAGAGGTAACTTTTTATATATATCTGCTTTACTGTATGTAAAGTCTTTAACTTTACCCTTTTATCCCCTTCCCTTTTTCCTTTAACGTTTGTATTTTATTACACATACACACACATGCAGATAGTCATAGATAGATAGATAGATAGATAGATAGATAGATAGAGTACAGACAAAGGCCTTTATCTCACCAAAGGTTTTTTTTCCCAAGCACTCTTAAACTGGCTAATTCAACATACTGCCCTAGTTCTTCCTTCTCCTATGGAAGTACCAAAAAAGAATGTCCACAGAGAACTGAATTAACAAAAATGGCATAGTTTCTTTAAGTGAATATTTAGGAAAAGATAGGAAAACATTTGCACAATGGTGCTTTACAATGTTTTGATTTTTTTGGACATCACATAAAATGATGAAAAATTTAGGTTATGCAAGCAAGTAGCATCACTGTAAGAATTGGAAATCCTCATTTTCAGTAATTTATCTTTTTTATATAGACCTTGGAATTCCATTATCGCATTTCAGTCTTTTCCACTAAATATTTAAAGTAAAATGAGGTCCACAGTAAGTTTTATGAAGGAGCATTTTATCCTCATTCGTTAATGAAGATAATTATAAGCTGTCACTTAACTTCTTGTATATTTCATAAACACAGAACCTGTTCATTCTCCTCCAGTATAAACATATACATGCATCCTACAGATAATCAGCATAATTTTGCCTCATACCTTGTGTACTCTTTGAACTAAGAGTTCAAGTTTTCTATAGTGTAAGCAGACTGCCATCTATGGGTGTAAGTTAAGACTTAGCAAACAACCTACCACAAGGCCATTTTTTTCATACTCAAATTAGAGGATTTATAATAGGCCACAATTTTCAATTTTATTTGGATATAAACAGCATTAAATGTGCTGGGTTACTTCATCAGAAATTCAAATGTTTAGTAAATTATTTCCACTTGCAGGCTGGAAATAGGAAAAATAATAAACCCCAAAATGTGGTAGGAACATTTAGATTTTTCTTTCCGCAAGTAAGCAAGATATAGATAACAGCAGTATTCAAAAAGTTTGATTGGATATTTATTAAGAATAGTTCATATCTTAGCATTACATAACCATAAGTGTATTTATACAGAATATATATGTCCATGCATCAGAAATATTTCTGTCAAAATATAACAATAATGTTATTGCTATTGTTATATACTGACAGGTATGTAGAATATGCATTTACATATTAAATTTAAGGAACTGCTTTCATCTTGAGTTTTTACATATTAAATAAAAAACTAAATGGAGACAGAAGAAGCACACAAGAAAGCAAGTTGTATAAAGTGTCACATTATTACTGTTAACAAAAAGGTCAACAAATAGTTAAATAAAATATAATTTTAGCTTTACACTTTAAAAAGATAATTGTGATATACTTCTATAATCAATTAATTTCTAAATGATCTGAGAACAATAACATGTAGCTAGATTTAAAAAAAACTGCACTGCAGTAAAGTGACTGGATTATACAATGGATTATACAATGGATGAAAATAAAATGACAAAAAAATGTAAACTAACTTGTTTATAAATTAAACTTGTTAACTGAACATTATGGAAAAATTATAGCAATTTTTAAGTATAATGGTATATGTTTTTGGGAAATGAAGAATTCCATTAAGTACTATAACCAGTCACAACTACCAAATCTGTGTTGAAAAATATAAGCTATGTAAACGTTGGTTTTAATCAGTTTCTCCTTCAATCCCTATTGACTCAGTTCTCTTATTTACAGGTCTCACAAGAGCCATGTATTCAATTTAGCAAAAAATTTCAGCTACCATATAATTTTTAGATGCATTCTCAGACAATCTCTCTCAGTTCTAATATTTAGGTTTGGATCTGACCTCTGCACTTCATACTGTAGATTTTGTTTATTTTGGTAAATTATCAACTTTACAGAAGTTGATTAAACATTCTGGGGAAAAAAACCTCATCCTTAGCCACTATGGTTTTTATGTCAATGTAGAATATGCCCTCTTAGTCACCAGCACTTTATGGCAACACTTGTGCAAAGTATGGAACAATCCATTTGCTGGGTGTCTGATCAGAACCTCCAATAGAGAGAAGTATTTTTTGGAAAGGACAAGAAGAAACATTTTAGAAATTTCCCAAAAAAGGGAATAAAATGTAAACTAAAAATTAAAAATATACTAACAGAAAAAATAAATATGCTTTAAGATTTGGTAATGAAGTATCTGCAATATAGGAAAGGAGGTTTAGAGAAGAATGAGAACAATTTGGGTTCATCATAAAATTAATATAAATAAATCTCCAATCTTAGATATTTCCTTCTGAAGAATGATAGAAACATTAAAAGACAGTTGCTGTAATTACAAAACCAATTAATTAGTCATTTTCCATCTAAGATTTAAAAATAAATGTAAACATTTAAAAAATATTTGTGGTCAGGGTTGTTCATATTTTAATTAAGGAGAAAAGGGGATATCTTCCTTTTTTCCAAACTATGAAGGCACCCAAATTGCATCATTGACAATGTTTCAACTGCCGCATAGATTAACCAGACTGTTACTTTCAAATGCAAAGAAGTTCTAATCTAATGAAATCTGTTCCATAACACATAAGATGATTCTATATATTGCAATAGAGCATACTTATGCAATTGCTAGTATAACATATATACGATAATGCATCTTATTGGAAGACAAGATAGGGTAATATCTATATGCTTCTTCACATTCCAGAGAACAATTAATAAACTAAAATAATCTAACATAAAATGGATACATTCAGAAACCATCAGGATCCTTTACTTTATGTTTTAAAGCAACTATTGGAAATTATATAATTGTTATAAAACAATTATTGGAAATTTAGCAAAGAATTCAGTGACAGTAACTATAGGTGCATCGTGTAAATGAAAGCTGTTCTGGTACCATACAGAGTCTACTAAAAAGTATCTAAAATAATTATCTCTAATACAAGAAGAGGATAAGATTCAGACCACCGATTCCATCAATGAAGAATATATTAGCTTTCCATTCAATGGCATTGGAATTGCTATATTTTGTATATGACAGAGGTAAATTTTAAAATTACTTTAATAAATATGTCAAATGCATATTATATTTTCTAATGAATGGATTTAAAAGATAATGCACATGAATGATATTGGTATACAGCAATGTCTGATTCTATCAGGGTAGAAGAGATAATTACCTCTTTGCAACAAGATTCTTTCATGACACATGCAATGTTAGCAAAGTCAAACTGCATATTGTTTTTGCAAGTTGCATAAAAAGAACGTGTATGTAACTGTATAATCATGCATAGACCCATATTCTAGAAAATATGTGTCTAATATTTATACTCTAATAGTGTAATAAAGATAAATGAGATAAAGATTTGTGGATTTTCTCCACCTCCATTTCTTCCTTTTATAACTATAAAACAGGGCACAGATGTATGTTTAAAAAAAATGTCTGTAAACTGAAAAATGAAATTTATTGTAGAAATCTGAATCTGTCCGAAAGTGTCCGTTGTCATTTTTAATGAAGGGAAACTTCTGCAGTAGGCTAACCTGAGTATTTCCTGTATAGCAGGACTGATTCACAATAATAAAATCTCTGCCTGGTGTGCATCTTCTGTTTTACTGCCAGTCTTACTGCAACATTTTGTTGATCTGAAATAAAAGAAACTTGTAAGAAGCCAAATGGATGCTGAAGGGTGTGTGGAGCTTCTTTATGGCCTATATTTGAAAAGTCTTCCTTGTGTCCTGGGAAAAGCTGACATCTTTTCCCTTTATGTAACTGTCTTCGTTGCATAACATCCAGCGTGCAAAACGCACAGCTCCTCTAATTCTATACCAGTCTCGATCATCAGTACAATCTGAACTGAGGCTGAGGAAATTGTACTTATCACTTTGCCATATAAATTGTTCCTTATTTCAGTACCTGTTTCAGAGAGATTTCAAAACGGAAAGTGAGGTGTGTGCCCCACAATTTAAACAGGGCCTTTTTAGTAGTGGCACTAACAGTTTGAGAATCATCCCTCTGCAACTCTTTCAGACCAACAATTAAGTAAACAATACCCCAATCAAGAAACTGCCAAAGAGCCAACAGTAAACAGCCCAACCAAAGAATCTCTAAGATCGACCCCACTTACACAAATAGGCAAGACATCAGAATATAAACTGACAGCAAACAGCACTTGCTAGCACTGATGATGTTACTTAGTTAGGGTACTGAAATGTCTGCAAGAAAACAGACAGCACCAAGGACCCCTCACTCTTTCAAATCTCTAGGGTGTTTTATTTTCGGCAAGCTTTTATATTTACATCGGCTGGCATTTTATCTATTTTTAAATTGCCTTTAAATTGTATTCTAATTTTTTCAGCACGTAATCCTATTTTTGTTTCCTAACATTGTTCTCATAAACTCATTGGGGCTTACTTCCAGGTAGTCATAAACTGAGTTGCATATTTAGTGATTTAAAAAAAAAATCTATGTATTATTTTGGAGTAGGAAAACTTTATAGAAAAATGCAAAAAAAAAAAAAGAATTGTGTTAGATAATTTTAAAAAATCTTCTGATGAGAAGGCCTCATCACATTTCTGATTTCTTCCTGTGCTCAGAATGCAATAGAAATGTCAGAACAGCCTTTCGGGAAGAAAAAAATGTTACAGAAAATGCATGGAAAGAAATGACATGGAAACATGGAGAATCCAATGTAATTTGGCGTTTATGATGTACACTCTGTTTCCCACACTTTAATCCAAGTTCAAAATGGATTAATTTTTTTTAAAAGGAGCAGGAGGACCAAAGAGCACAGTGAAATCCAAATCTCACTAAGTAATTCCTTTGGGGAAGCCACTGCTTCCCAAAAATCGCAGGAATAAATTACTAAAAAGCTTTTATTATAGAAACCTTCCTGTAAAAAGCATAGTCCAAAAGAATGAAGTTAGGTTGCAAGCAATAGAAATTAACAGTGCCAGCCTTCCTAAGGCCTGCTTTAGTGCCAACAGGTCCCCTAGTGGTTTAATGAAATATTGCTGAATGACACCAAATGGGATTTGCCTCAACATTTACACATCACAAAGATTTATTATATATGGGCAAAAAACAATCAGCATTGCTAAACTCAATTTCCTACTTTTTAAATTTCCATTGACTGGAATACCAGAGGAAGATAACGCATATCTTTTGTCTTCAAAACTATATGAGCAAATGTTCAAGATTAAAAATAGTCCTTCAATATTTCCAAACCTTTCATGATGCATCTAGGGTATCTGAAATAATTTCATATTAAATGATTCTCCATAAAGTAGAACTAAACTACTATTCGTTTACACATTTGGTTTACTTACTGTATGCACACATTTCTAAAAAATCATTTCCATGAACTTCAAGTCCACTGAAAGAAAAAGTAGAATAGCTAAAATACATCATTTTTTCTTAGAGGAAGAATATAGGATGCACTTATATAAGAGCTTATTTGGGTTTTCTTCATTTTAATCACTGGCAATGTATAAAAGTTTGGGAAGAATCTATTATCACCAGTTCCAATTTATTTCTAACCTTTGGCATTATTGCATATCTTTAAATGCAGGTACCAACTGCATTTCATGCCTCATGCTAAGAGTAATAGGTAACTTCAGAAAACATAAAATACCTAGATAAGAAATCAACACCCAAACTAGTACCACTTAAGTTTGTTCTCAGATGTTTCTAAGATTGGAGGCTTGAAGATTAGGACTGCCTGTTATTTGTGATCTCCCTCCCACTTTGCGTTCAATGAATTCTCCATTATATACATTCCACCCCAATGCAAGTGTTCTCTCTTCTCATGTCATTATTATTTCCTAGAGTTATAAAGAGCATGCAGAGAACGTTCTGTGAAGTTACTTATCAAGCCCCTAGTCATCTTTTAGAACACCAGGGTAAGATTACTTTATTAATTATTCTGATAAAAGCTTCATGAAAAATGTCTTTAGAGACATGTACATTTTATTTCATTTTCTGTACCAATTTCAATACAAATATTATAGGTTTGACATAAGCATGCCCTAGTAAACATATGTGCTTCAGTGTAGTCCTGTTTCTGCTTTTCAGAAGAGAGAGAGAAAAGCAAAGAACCAGTTGTTGCTCTATAAATGTTCACATTCCAAACAACTTTTCCAAGTGGCTAATCTAGTCCTAAGTACTGTTGATGTTTGGAGCATATTTCAAAGAAAGAGAGACTGCATAAATATGACTGGCATGGGATTACAAGCCCAGAGCCTTCATTGTGTTATGGAATGTATTTCTGCTCAGCAAGGCCTGTCTTTTCAAGAAGCTGAGCAATATGTCATGGAAGAAAACCCTAGATTTTTAATTTAGCTATGGTGTTCTCCTAATATTTCATTTATATGTGTGCAAATAGAATTTATGAATTATTATCACTATTGGTTTGTTTCTCTTAATATTTTTTTAAAGTAATGTTTGTTTTATCCAGGTTAGGCATGTGGAAAGCTGTCACTATGGCCTTTATCTGTGCCTCTCTGAAAAAAATAAAAGGATTAAAGGGACCCAGTCTAGGGGGAAAAACCACCAAAATCATGTAGATGGTGTAGCTGAAGTGTCCTGATTCCCACGTTCCTCTTTCTCAAATATCTCTGTATCATTTATCAGCAATACTCCTGTACACAATTCTGCCTGAGAATTCTAGAGACTGTACATTAAGTACCAAAGCTTTGTCATCTCCACTTCGTTTGGTACGTGCAGTGTACCAAACATTATGTCTACAGTTTAATCCATATTAAACTGCACTTCTCTGAAACACAGGTAAGCAGAATTAAATCTGTGGTAACACAGATCATTTATAATGTTGCATATTTATGCCTTCATTGCTATGATTTTTAAAAACCCTTTCCAATTCTGCCCCTTCTTTTACATTACGTCTTAATGGAGAAATTCTAAATGGAATACAGCACTGTATTTACATACCACATCACTTGCTTGCTACATTCTACCTATTTAAACACATGGAGCAGAAGTATCTATTTCTTGCTGCCTCGAATTGGAAACAAACAAGATTTTTTAAAAAAGTATTCAGTGCTAGCCTGCATCAGTAATATTAGCCTGGATTTGTTATGAGTGAGTTAGTGTAAGTGTGTCTGTCTGTCTGTCTGTCTGTCTGTGTATTATACCTTATACTCAAGTGGTGCAAATTCTTATTTCATTGTTTTTATATATAACTTAAGACGGTGCACATTTCTCTTCCTTATTCTACTTAAAAACATGCCACCAAAATACTTGTCAGTATATACAATATACTAAATGAAATCCTTTCCCCCTCCCTTCCTTTTCCCAAAACACAGAATAACACACACACACACACACACAGACAAACGCACGTTTCCATGTAAACAAGTTATTTACCTTTGTCTGTCTTCTTTGCACAACATTCACTGTAGGACTTAAGACCCAGCTGTTTGTTTACAAACCACACAAGTCAACACTAGGTTGTTTTGTGTTTTTGTTTGTCCTTTGAAACCCTCCAAGAAAACTAAAATGGAAGGAAAATAAAGCACAAGGCAAAATACACTCCGCCCGACATCGCGCTAACCATTTACCCCCAGGCCCCCAGTTGAAACGCTGGAAACACACGCGAGAAAACTGTGTTTACAACCCACTCGTGCTGACTTCCGCCCCCTTCCCCCCTTTTACCACCCGAAAACAGTACACCTTCGCATCCCCAGGACATTCTGTTTCCTGGCTGACAAGAGGATCTCATTTAAGCCTTTAATCTACGCTTTGAAAGACGCGACGATCAGAAGGAAAACAAAAATCACCGATATGCCATGAAAATAAGCAGAACACCCGACAGACCTTTTATTGCCTCTATGTATTTCCCTCCCTTAGTGACAGACGTTTCATTGGTGTTCAGCCGCGGCGCAAGCTCTGTCGCGATTGGCCGAACGGGTCGAGCTGAGCTCTGTTGGTAGGGAAAAGGCTGGCGGTCAGGCCGGCCAATCGCGTCTTTTGTTTCCAGGAGAAACATGGCACGAGGAGCTATTTCGGATCCTACGAGTGTGATGTCAGCGCTGGAGGCCAGGCGGGCCCGGGGAAACGCGCGGTCTTGCAAAGGGGCAGAAAAAAGTATAGGCAAAAGGCAAGCTGGAGCAGTTATAGAGCCGATGCAAACAGACACACACCTGACCGAACTACATCGCAATGGTTGGAGGCAAAATATCCCCAAATATCCCCCCCTTTTTTTTAGAGGCAACTGGGCTTCCTTGTTTTTCTTTTGAAGACCTTTCGCTTCTCATCCAAGAAGCTTCTTCAGCACTGAAAGGATAGTGGGGAATGGAAGGATTTGTATTCCTTGCAGACAGCTGGTCATTTGCATCCTTTTAGAGCAGGGGTGACAACTCATGTTGTCATGGCGACATCATGTATCAGGACTTCTTTCCCTTTCGGTAAAAACCAGCCTGTGACGCATCTGGCCCATGGGCCAGGAGTTCGACAATCCTCTTTTAGAGGGTCCTTGAAGCACTTGGAGGTTTATCTGTGTCCTCAGGGTCACCTGAGTAGTGCTCCTGGTTCCTGTAGTCTTCTCTGGAGTATAAATCCTTCCATTCCCCACTATCCTGTCAAAGCTGAAGAAGCTTCTTGGATGAGAAACAAAAGCAAAAACAAGAAAGTCCAGTTGCCTCCTGAAAAAGCACCTTTGGGACAACCTTGACCTGGATGACTTGAGGATCTCTACAGACTTTTGGAGGCAAAATGTGAAGGATTACATCACCACCGTCAATCCATACTTTTTGGGCACCCGCTCCCCCCATCGACATGGGACTTACTAGATAGAAACCCATATAGTGGGTATATTGCGGGAGCTTCTCCTGCCAGTGTCAACCTCCAATCGCCCAGTACGCTCCCACAGGCAGGGCCTCCTGGAGGTGCCGTCGGCCAGACACAGTCAGTTGGTGGCGCCCAGGGGTAGGGCCTTCTCTGTGGGAGCACCCATCCTGTGGAATCAGCTCCCCCTGGAGCTCCGGTTGGCCCCTGACCTCCGTTCCTTTCACCGTGACCTAAAGACTTGGTTGTTTCAACAGGCCAGCCTGGACTGAATGGGGTGGGGTGGGGTTTTATCATTTTTAGTTTTTAATTGGATTTTAATTTTATTGGACTTTTTTTTTTTAATTACATTTATATGCCGCCCTTCTCCGGAGACTCAGGGCGGCTTACATTTTTTGGGATACAACCCAGTGTGCTCAGCAATAGCCTTCATTCCATTGTATATGCCTGCTTATTATTACTAAGTGGCATTTTTACAAAGTCAGCTTATTGCCCCCAACAATCTTGGGTCCTCAATTTACCTACCCCGAGAGGATGGAAGGCTGAGTCAACCTTGAGCCTGGTGGGATTCGAGCCTATAGCAGTTGTAGGCAGCTGGAACTTAAGTGCAGGCAATTAACAGCCTGAGCCACCAAGGCCCTTACTTACTTGATTAGTTTAATTGTATTTTAATATTTGTATTCTTGTTTTTATTGTAAGCCGCCCTGAGTCCCTTGGGAGAGAGGGCGGCCTATAAGTCCAATAAATAATAATAATAATAATAATAATAATAATAATAATAATAATATTTTCCAGTAGACCAAGGTACAGATAGTCCTGGACTTACGAGCATTCACTTAATTGTGAACACTGGAAGTTTTTAAGAAGAGATTGGATAACCATTTGCCTGAGATGGTATAGGGTTTCCTGCCTAAGCAGGGGGTTGGACTAGAAGACCTCCAAGGTCCCTTCCAACTCTGTTACGTGACCGTTCAAAGTTACAACAGCACTGAAAAAGTGAGTGATGATCATTTTTCACATTTATGACCGTTTCAGCATCTGTATGGTCACGTGATTTACATTTAGATGCTTGACAACTGACTCACGTTTATGATGGTTGTAGTGTCCCTGGATCATGACCTTTTGCGACCTTTTGATGAGCAAAATCAATGGGGAAACCAGATTGACTTAACAACCATGTTACCAATTTACAACTGTAGTGATTCACTTAACAAATGTGGCAATCAAAATCGTAAAATGGGACAAAACCCACTTTACAAATTTCTCACTCAGCAACATAAATTTTGGGCTCAATTCTGGGTCATAAGTTGAAGACTACCTAGAGTTCAAAAATACCGTTCTCCCTTGGTTATATTTTTTAAAACATTGGGCTTCATTTGCAGGATGCAATTTGTTAAAGGCGTTTGCCAGTAGAATAAGGAAGTGTTGATCTTCTTATACTACATTTGCTTTAAAATGATATCTTTGAAAAATAACGCTAGTCATTGCTAAAAAGGGTGGTGTGGTGGATATTATAGATCAGGGGTGTCAAACTGGCGGCCTGCGGGCCAGTTGTGTCACGCACAGGCCACACCTACTCCGAGCTCTGCTAAGGGAAAAAATGTCACAAAAGATCACATGACAGTAACATGATGCCATGAGTTTGACACCCGTGCTATAGATCTTCGGCTTAATGGTTTATTTCAGAGCAGTGATCTCTTAATTTAGTGTCTCCAGATGTGCTGACTACATCACCCTGGTTGCCTTAGGATGCTAGTTGAGTTAAAAGAAAGTTCATACAGAGAAAGTTAGAATGTTAAATAGATAGAAAATCCAGTACCTCTGAAGGCACTATTTTGTCCAAGGGTAGCACTGCAAAGAATTATGGCTGGTTAGTAGGAATGGAGGTGTGTATTTTAAGATCCATCACAATATAATCTATTTTTAATTCCATGTGCATATAATGTTGGAAAAGTCCAACCCTTCTCCCTTTCATGGTGGTTTAATTATTCCACCCCATTATAAAGCAGTAGTGATTTTGTTCTTTGTACCTGTCATCAAGAACAAGTAAATTGGGCTGGGTTTTTTTTTTTTGCTACATCCTGGCATAAAGGACAAGTTCTGCATATGATTGCATCTGAAAATTCATTGAACTGGGCAGAGCTTTATAATTGGGAAAACTTGGAACAAGTTAATTGCTTCTGATGATAATCCTGTATAATGTAATGGTTCCCTTTATCGTAGTTTATTTCTTCACCTAATTCTTCAGAATAAATATATCCCCAAATAGGAAAACTGACTACTTGTATGGAGAATAACATTTGAAAAATTAAAAGTCAGTCATTGGGAAAATTCTTCAGTTATTCATTGGACTTTCAATACAGTAGAATTGTTAATGGCTTAAAACGATCAAATTATTCTTTTGCCCAACTTAAAGTCATTGTATTGAGTGATTGATTGAGTGATTCATTACTTGATGAGATTTGTCTAATGCCTGAAATAGTGGTGGGATTCAAAAAATTTTTACTACCAATTCTGTGGGCGTGGCAGGAGAAGGATACTGTAAAATCTCCAGTCAGAGGTGGTCTTTGCCGGTTGTCTGAACTACTCAAAAACGGTTCTCCAGAACTGGTCAGAACCTGCTGAATACCACCTCTGGCCTGAAACTGAAGGACTACACTATACTTGTACGTAGGTAAGTGTGGTAATTTACCTGGTGAAGTGACTTCCTTATAGGTTTAGTGTTTAAAAGCTAATTACAGTTTCATATGAGATACAAAGTGGGCTTGAAAGATCAATGGTTTGGACAGGGAAAGATTCTGCCTTGATTTCCAAGCTAGGCTTCTGAAGATACACCCCATCAAAATCCTTTCTGGCCACTATCTCAAAAATAACAAGGTAGTTCAGTAACATATTTTTGTTGCAAACAAAGCCCATAAACGGAAAGGTGTTGAGGCAAATCTACCATTTGTGTGCATAGATGTACCATGGAGTGGTCACTTATTAGAATAGAGTTAAGCACTGAGTCATTCTGGGACACAAAGGGCTCTCACAGGAAGAGGGTGTGGATTTATTTTCCATTGTGCTCAAGGGTAGGGCAAGAGCCAATGGATGGAAGATTTACAGAGAGAGATCGAAACTTAAAAATAAGAATTTCCTAATTGTGAGGGCTCTTAAGCAGTGGAAGAGCCTGCTCCCTGGAGTTGTGGGTGCTCCATAGTAGAAGTTTTCAAATAAAAGTTGAACAAGGTGCCTTCAACCCTATGTGTTATGTTGAGCATTCCTTATCAACAATGGACAGAAATGCAAGTAGGGAGTCTTCAAACTGAATAAAGGTGAAAGCCCATGCCCGCTGTTAATGTTTATTGCTCATCCATTTCAGGGAATAATACTGACTTCTAGCTATATGAAAGCGAAACATTTATTTTTATTTAATCTTTATACCATTTATAGTTACATAACCCCCCATTGTTACCTTCTCCATTAGGGTTCTTCCATGCAGGGGTACAATTCCATTACTGAACCACCTTTGAGCTTTCCTCAGCAGATCAAATAGGCTTGATCCATTTATCAATTGGAAAACTCTTGTTTCATAGCAGTGAATAAGATGTTTTTCCTGAGCTAAGGACTACCTGGGTTATGCTGTGTGACACACACACCTAGGTTCAGCTGATGTCACTCACACACTCACAGCCTGTTGAGGCATGCAGATCTTGTAAGGCTCCACATCAGGTTCTTTGGATACACAGAGTCTCAGTGAATTTAAAATAACAGTAAAATTTTATTGGTTACAATGTGCATTTATTATTATTATTATTATTATTATTATTATTATTATTATTATTATTGGATTTATATGCCGCCCCATCTCCGGTGGGACTTGGGGCGGCTTACACTGAAATATATATACAAATAAATACAAAATTTATCAAATTTACTCTAATCCAAATATAATAAAATCAAATTAAAATACCCTTGAATTAAAATCCCCAACCCTGCTCAATCCAAACAGCCAAGTCTTGAGATCACGGCGGAAGGAGCACAGGTCCGGGGCCAAACGCAGCTCCAGGGGTAGCTGGTTCCAAAGGGTGGGCGCCCTCACAGAGAAGGCCCTCCCCCAGGGGACTGCCAACCAGCACTGTCTGGCCGATGGCACCCCCAGGAGGGCCTTCCTGTGGGAGCATACCGGGTGATTGGACCTCAATGCTGGTAGGAGATGCTCCTGCAAGTACCCCAGACCCAAGCCATGCAGGGCTTTATAGGTTAATACTTTTTCTCACGCTCACATATTCATCAGGGGTGGGATTCTACCAGTTCTGTCCACTTCTGTAGAACCAGTTTGTTTATTTATTTATTTATTTATTTATTTATTTATTAGATTTATATCCCGCCTCTCTTCCCCCATCAGGGGAACTCGAGGCGGCATACAACAAGCTAAAAAACATATCCTATACAATATAAAAATAAAAAAACTCATTCACATCATCCAAACATACAAGAGGGAAGAACAGAGATCTCAGTTCCATGCCTTCCGACAAAGCCAGGTCTTCACGGCTTTGCAGAAAGTAGGTAGGTTGGGGATGGTTCTAATCTCCACAGGGAGCGTATTCCAAAGGGACGGTGCCACCACAAAGAAGGCCCTGGCCCGCGGGCCCGCCAGCTGACATTGTCTGGCTGACAGTATCCAGAGCAAGCCTTCCCTGTGGGATCTGTTTGCTGCTCTGAAAAGCAGCAAACAGAGAGCATACATAGAACCGGTTCTATGTCTGCTGCTGTTTTGGCTCACCGGCCCGCCAGGGCTCTTACCTGACCTTTATTTCCTGCGTTTTCAACCGCAGCTGCTTTGCGCAGCACAGCTATGGTTGAAAAAGCAGGAAAAAAGTGCTTTTTCAACCGCTGTGCACCCGCACACAGCGCTGCTCAGCTGTCCAGGCAGCTAGATGACGAGGACATACATGCGCGCACTGCACGTGTCAGGCACATGCACACGCAAAATATAAAATCACCAAACCGGTAGTTACACCGGTCGGATCCCACCCCTAATATTCATCTACATTCTATACTTACCTGTGTCCAGCTCAACTAGGCAGCTAGACACTAGCTGGATGGACAGAAGCCACCAAGTCTGGATCCAAAGATGCTTGAGTTGGTGGGCTTCATGACCCCTTAATATGCCCCAAAGTCCCTGCTTGGTTGCTTTCTAGGACTGGCAGCTACTCTTGCCTTGTCATTTACAAGCCTGTTGATGGGATTGCGGGGTGGGGCGAAGGGATTCTGTGTGCTTAGATCCAATTTCCTTTATTTGGTTCAGGTAACATTTTCCCCCTGTGTTTTCTTATCAGTTTGTTTCCTTTTTACCTACCTCCTTGAAAGGATCTTTTAGACAAAATTGCTGACTTTTTGTTTTCTCTTTTTATGTGCCTGCTTCATCTTTAATTATGGCATCTTCAGCCTAGATTCACAGCTGTGTGGTGGAGAGAAAGAAATGCTTGGTTTGTTTCACCTTCCAGCCCTTTGGGAAACACTGTGATGATCTGGTACCATCCAGCATTATAGTAATGTCAGCCCAATGAGGAAGCTTGTTTCTATGGTGATCACACAAGTACCCACAATTGTGATCCTTTCTGAAAGGAAGGGGAAGAATGTTTGAAACAAAATTATGCTGGCAGGAAGAGTAACTTGTTTCTGGCCAGCAACCAAGCACTGATTGGTTGTTAGGAGTATCCAGGTATCTGCTTTAATGTGCTTTCCTCCAATCTGTGGAGCAGCACAAAAGTTTGCCAGCATAGTTTGCTAGTTAGCCTCAGCCAGAGTGGTGCTTTACTACAAATCTTGTTATAGGGCAATGATTGGTGGATTTCCTGACATGTGGGAAAAGACCCACCAATCATTCTCCCCAACAAGTGGGGGTAGGGGGGTGGGAATGGAACCTAGGGAGAAAGTGAGTTTGGACAAGTTTCCTTGGAAGTCTCCACCTACTTTTGGATGACCTATGCTCATTGCTCTTTCCCACTTTCACACTCTCTTTTGTCTGTTTCTCATACTCTCATTCTCTCTCTTCTTTCCTGCTTGTCTGTTTTACTCACAGTCTCTTGCTCTAATACTCATTCAGTCCTTCACTTCTTGATCTCACTCGTCTCTCTTATTAGCTCGTCTTTTGCTTATTTGTCTTGCTCACTCATGTGTGTCTCTTGCACTCTTTTTCTGTTCCCTCGTTTGTGTTCTTTCACGTTCTCTCAATTGTTCACGCTCCTGCTCTGTTTAACCACTACTGACAGGGGTCTCTTGACAAACACTGGCAGGTGGACTTCAACCACATCAATCAATGTTACCTGTCAGAGCATTTATTTTTACATTTGTCTAATGGTCCCATATGAGACTGAGAGACCTGTGTAGATAAGGAGGGACCACACAATGACTCGCAATGGAACTTTGCAAAGGCATTATGTGAGTAGATGCCTGATCTTGCTGGGACTCTGCAGCAGTTTATTATATTGCTATTGCTGTGGAATGGCCATGATGTAGTCACCAGTGCCTGGAAGACAGGGTGGCAAAAAACAGCCCACGGGAGCTGAACAGATCCCAACCTATGCATCACGCTCACCACAATGTCTGAAAGTGCCATATATTATGGGCACTTCATGGTCTGTGTTGGAAGATGGAAAACATGCTTTCGACATTGGATCAGATAAATAGAAAACTAGGACGCCTGGTCTTTGGGGGCATGAGAGCAAGGTTACGTGATGCAGGCACATCCTTCAAGAATGATTAGGAAGGCATTTTTGAGCAAATGTGGGAGGTATGCCTGGTTGTGTCTTTAGTTCTGTTATCCTGGTCCAGAGGGGCAAGTACTAATTATTGTTTCTCAGCCAATTCTGTAAACTTACAAGCATGTGAATTCTCATATTGTCCCAATATTATAATAGATTTAGAAATAGTCAATATAGTTGACTTAATCTTGATTGCTTTTTAGCCATGGGATAAGAAAAGTTTTATATGGGAGAATGGCAGGTCATTTAAAATTGTCCTTACTTACTTTTCCCCTTTTCTGATAATTTGTACATTTGATATATTATTGTTCTTGCCCCATGCAAATCTCTTGAGGCTGCGTGTTTCTCCACCTTCCTTGTCCATCTTATCCAGCACAAACAAAAGCTTGTTCTGAGGTTTAGTTTTGTCAATGGCCCTCTATGCAGGATCAGTTGAATTGGGTTTATTCAACCAAAATTGCTACATTGCAATATAGTGAGTAGTGAAATCATTGATAAAATGTTGTTAATAAGGTTTAGGGCAAGCCTTAATTTTGCTGCCTGAAGCAAAATTAAAGAAAATATTGAATCTCATTGCATTTTCACCAAAAGAATTGAAACAAAACATTTCCCTGGCAGTGGGAAATATTGGGGCAGTAACATTTAAGGTGGTTCATTTTTTGTGATGAAGAAACTCATTTAGCCCATTTAATCTCCCCACAGTCCATGAATTCACATGATTTGTTCTGGGGGGTGGGGTGGAGTTTCCACCAATAGGCTCTAAGAATTCCACTAATAAGCTCTAAGAAGCACTCCAGTTAGTTGAAGGGAGGAAATGCATTCTATACATGGATGCTATTTCATTAGCAGGCACACTGTGCTTGCTTTGGAACCAAGGAAATTATGCTTTAGCACTTCCTGAATAATGTTTAACTAGCCAGAATTCCATATCTACAGTACATAGAGAAACGTAAAATAATTAATTAAAGTAGTATTTTCTATCTTATTTGTTGCTTTATTTATAAAACATGGTCTTCTAGTGAGATGTGGGTGGTTTTGTAATTGTGGACGTACCAGTGAGCCAACTTTAGAAAATCTTAAATACCTTTGCAGTATAATTATATATGTGCATATAATATACGTAATTGCTTTGAATGCAGTCTTCCCCATGGATTTCAATATACTATGGTGTTTTTAAAATGCATTTTTCAACTAGTGACAAGTTAGCCTTTTTTGTCAGGGTAGATTTATAATACAACATCTATACACAAAATTCATTAGAAATATACAATCTGGAGATAAACTAAAAATGAAGTTTGTCTATTTATAATGGATATAAATAAACATTATAAGACAGAAATTGGAAATTTTAAGAGTCATGCTGAAAAAATAACACATCTCTTTCTTCAATTTTCAGTTTTATTTTTCTATAAGGAATACACTTTTATTGCATTTATATACAAATTAGGTAAGCAAAAGCATTTAGCCAATATAAATATATCATTCTTACTGTGATTTGACATAGCGGTTCTTGGGATGCTTGAAAAACTATATAGAGGTTGTGAGAATCTAAATTTACCACTAAGGCCATAAAATGTTGATTCCCAAATAGGGCACAATTCAGAAACCCCATCTGTCTTTTTAAATGTTTTGCAGGTTTGAGACAGAATATAAATTAAGTTCTTTCTTGTGTTTCATCACATCCATTCTTGCTCACATCTTCCCCTTAATTCTGTAAGAACAAATAGGATTTTATCATGCCGTATAAGAGTGGAAGGATTAAAAGGATGATGGATCTTGGCAGCATGTTTAGCTCTGGAGTTTTTAAAGCTGCAGGTATGCTATCCAAGTTGTAGGGCTCTCATGAGCTGAAGTAAACTTGTAATCTGTAGATGGGACCGTTTTGTTACTTCTAGTTTTCACATCCCATCCAGTTCGTCCTTCAGACCCTGGTACCTCTCCAGTTCCTCATACTCCTTCTTCCTGAAGGGAAGAAGATTAGGGAGAAAATACTTCAGCTTTGCAGGGGAGGTTGGGGATTACTCATTATTAGATTATGTGATTTGAGCACATTCATTATTTGGGAAATACACATAGAAATGTAGCTTTGAGCCTGTTCACATGTTCGTGGAATGCATCACAAGTCAGCTAGTGGACAAGGCACAAGCTTCCCTCCTCTTCTGTACAGGTAGTCTTTAACTTACGACTACAATTGAGCCCAACATTTCTGTTCTTAAGTGTGACATTTGTTAATTGAGTTTTGCCCCATTTTGCGATCTTTCTTGCCACAGTTGTTAAGTGAATCACTGCAGTTGATAGGTTAATAGCCTGGTTGTTAAGTGAAACTGGCTTCCCCTTTGACTTTGCTTGTCAGAAGGTTGCAAAAGGTGATCACATGACTTTGGGACACTGCAATGGTCATAAGTATGATCCAGTTGCCAAGCATCTGAATTTTGATCACATGAGCATGGGGATACTTCGAAGGTTGCAACTATGAAAAGTAGTCATAATTCACTTTTTTTCAGTGTAAATTTGAACTAAATGAAGTGTTGTAAGTCAGGGGCAGCTGTACTTGCACCAGCTTCTTGTATTTTCCTAATGGCAGTAAAATCCTTGGAAGGGAAGATTTACTGGTGTTCTAACAAACATGCCCAGAAAAATCCGGATAAGATGCTGAGTAGAGTGTTGAGAAATGACAAAGCATGGAAAAGAATGCTGCTCTTTTCTTCTGCCTGCCTTGCAGTGTGTAACTTAGGACTCTAGATGGCTTATATTATATATTGGCATATTTCTGATGCCTTCAAGTTGATTCTTGATAACTGCCTGGAACAGCCCCTGCAATTTAACCATTTAGGATCCAAATATGTATTTGCAAACATATATTTGCGTTTTAATGGTACAGTGGAGCCTCGGGTTGCGACCGTAATTCGTTCCAGGACTACGATCGCAACTTGATTTGGTCGTGACCGGAAGCACGACCGTCTGCGCATGTATGGATAAACAAAAAAAAAATGGCGCCAAAGGGAAAATCAGCGTGGAAAGGAAATCTTTCCACGCCGATTTTGTTCGCCATCCGATTTTTGAATCGTGACCCAATTCAAAAATCGGGTGGATTTTTTGTTTGCCATCCGATTTGGTCGCAAACAAGGTTCCACTGTATTTGTTTCCTGCCTACAAAGCAACTCTTGAGAGTGCTGATTAGCTAATAATTAGTTAGGTAATAGTTTATAATATATATAAAACAGACCACAAAGATTTGGGGGACTAGGAAACTGGGGCATGCAAACAAGAAAAGCCCCATCCGTGGGATTCAGGCAGCACATGAAACCATGCTCCCTCCAGTCCATGGAAAAACCTCTCTCCACAGAACCGGTCCCTGTTGCCTAAAAGGTTGCTGGCTGTTGGATAGAACATGGCAAATCATGCTGTTGTGACCTTTCATCTCAACTACTACAATGTGCTTTACATGGGGCTGCCCTTCAGCATTTGGAAGCTTTAATTGGTGCAGAATATGGCTACAAGGGAGTAAAAGATGCTGAGAATTCAGTACATGTAACACCACTGTTTTGTGATATGCATTGGTTGAGAGCGTGTTTCTGGATGCAATTGAACATGCTAGTTATCACTTTTAAAGTCCTTCATGGCTTGGGGCCAGGTTGTCTAAGAGACCATCTTTCCCAGTTATTCCTACCCTTTCAATTTGATCAGGCAGGTTGGGAATGCATTTTGTCAGACAAAGAATATCTGTGGGTGAGAGGGAATGGTTGTATGTGAATGGCAGGTGCGTGCACAAGCACACATAGCTCCATTGCGGGTGCTCACACAACTGGAGCTTCATGCGCAAGCAGCCACCACTAACACAAGTGGAACTGTGCATGTGAGCATGAGTGCCCACCATTTGTGCTGTCTGGTTCCAAACAGGCCATGGCCCCTGGGTTGGGGACCCTACTCTAGAATATGCTCCCCTCAGATATCAGAGTGACTCCGATCCTGTCGGCATTTTGTATCCAAGCCTGGGCCCCGAATGTGTTAAGGGACCTGTTTCCTGGTTGTATTAACCTCCATAGTAACAGTTTTACTTGATGCCATATGTACATTAGTACATTATTTTGTACTATCTTAATTGTTTTTAATTATTTTTATGGCTTAGGATATAGCTGCTCAGATTCACTTGTTGAGATGGGTAGCTATATAAATCAAATAAGCAAGTAAATTATACTTTTGCATAACTGAAGTGAGATACATAAAGCTAGCATGATAATAACATCTGAGTAGAGTTCTCTCTTGACATTTTTGTCATGTCTTATAGGGAAAAACTTTTATTTCTTCACCTGTTTTCAAGACAAAAACATAACTCAAATAATAACCTCTGCATCCCATTTTGAACTAACAATATTTTTTCTAGCACCATATAAATATGGTTTGGCTAAGAAATGGCATAACAGGTAAGAGTGAAAAAAATGAGATGCACTTTTGACTTCAGCATTAAAAAGTGTTTTTATTATCTGCAAATTAAGCTGCATTTAGAAATTACATTTTTAACATTAAGTTAGAAAAATACTTTGTTTTTCACAGACCCCAGTTTTTCATTTTAAATGAAATATGGCATTTAAGTTACTTTTCTATCAAAAAAACCAGACCATTTTTAGAAATGATGCAAACTGCAGAGGTATAATGCTGTCAAATTTTGCTTCTTTCATTGCTATATTGCAATAGCAATGGCACTTCTACTTTGCAACTATATCATAAGACAAAGAGTGTGCAATCAGGAAATGCTTTTAGTGTAACTGTTTTTAAATGGCATCTAATTAGGACTCCAGTTTGAACTTGTGGTAGCTTGCACAAGTGGAGAGCACCAGGAGATAAATGTCCCTTTGGGTGCCCTTTGGCAGGCTTGGACTATAGCTTGATCGACCTCAGCAAGCAAATCTAACAATAGATAAAAGGGAAGATGTCATTTAAGATGTCCGAGGGCACAGAATCTGATTCTTATGTTTATTATGAACATTTTCTGATGCAATACTAGCTTAGTTTAATGTGTTATGTTACATGCTGCAGAGGAAAGGGCATCTGCTGCTGACACTTGTTTACAAAGTCTCCCCTTCCTGTGGATTGTTGTCTTTGTGATGATTGGTTGTTACTTGTGGGGCCCTTGATGCTCTCTGAGCTTGGTGGTTTTCTTGCAGACATTTCATTACCAACTTAGGTAACATCGTGAGTGCATCATAACATCATGAGCACTCATGAAGTTGTCTAGTTTGGTAATGAAACGTCTACAAGAAAACCACTAAGTTCAGAGAGCACCAAGGACCCCTCATTTCAACCCTGAGCTACAAATATTCTCTTTTATTGATAACTGTTATTTCCTGCTTGCCTTCAACAGGAGCCTGAGGTAGACCATTGTGAATAGGTTGGGGATAGGTTTATCTTCTCCCAATCTCTTTTTGAAACGACCTTCACATCTTTGCAGGAGGTGAAGAAGATCTGCAATACGGGAGAGTGCCATAGGGGCATTTCCAGTTATTTTATTTTATTTATTTATTTATTTTAATTCAGAATTATATCCTGCCCTTCTCCGAAGACTCAGGGCGGCTTACAATTTTTGGGATACAACCCAATGCGCTTAGCAATAGCCTTCATTCCATTGAATATGTTTGCTTATTACTAAGCAGCATTTTTACAAAGTCAGCTTACTGCCCCCAACAATCTTGGGTCCTCAATTTATCTACCCCGAGAGGATGGAAGGCTGAGTCAACCTTGAGCCTGGTGGGATTCGAGCCTACAGTAATTGTAGGCAGCTGGAACTTAAATGCAGGCATTTAACAGCCTGAGCCACCAAGGCCCTTGGTGTATTTTGATCAATACAAAAAAGGCTCAGTTTCTGTGATGACAATGTTGTGGTCTTTTGTTCTGGATTCTCCTTCCATCATCCCCCTGTCTCATCTTTCAAGTATAGTCAACAGCCCTGGAATTTTCTGGTGGTCACCCACTCAAGTATTAAAATTGTCATCTTTTCAACATTAGTCAAAGCTGAATTGATGTGGAGAAAACATGCAACAATGAGCAAACCTGAGCGACACCACTTGACATATGGCAGGGCTGTTTTGGGTTTTTTTCCAACAGTATTTATTTTCTTTGAACAACACAAAGGGGCTGTTATGTATGTGTGTTTGAATGTCATTGGTTTAGTTTGAATTGTTCTTGTAAAATGTCAAATATGATTGGTTTAAAAGTGCGAAAACCCTGCACTCTGATTGGCTGGCAACTGCGGCTGCTGGCTATAAGTAGCAGCTGCAGCCCAGCCAAAGCGGGTCTGTTATGAGCTGTAGTCACTAATAAACTCTTCACTGAAGCACTCCACGTCTGACTCTTCATGCAAATCTAACACTGGCGACGAAGGTGGGATCCTTCCCGAAGAGAAGACAATGCAGAGAACAAACTGAGAGAGATGGCTGCGCTGAACACCCCTCCAGCCCCGTTCGATCCGATGGCAGAAGACTGGGACTCGTATGCAGATCGTTTCCAAATGTATTTGGAGGGAAACGATCTAGCCGACATTTCCGACAAACGGAAGAGAGCAGTCTTTCTCACCCACTGCGGTCCGGCCATTTTCAAGATGGCGAAGGCATTGGCGGGAGCTGCAGACGTGAAGGTAATGGACTGGCCCGACTTAGAAAAGTTATTAAGAGCCCATTATGCGCCACAAGTATCGTGCCTCATTAAGAGACACGAATTCTACCGTCGGGATCAAGGGGAAAGCGAAAACATTAATGACTTCGTGGCAAGCTTAAGGGACATTGGGGGTGCATGTGAGTTTATCAACTTTGAAGGGCCATGCGATCGATTTGTTCTAGGCCTAAAAGACAAGGTTTTGCAGAGCAAATTATTAATGAAACCTAAGATCACGCTTAAGGAGGCCATAGAAGAAGCTTCTTCAGCAGAAGCTACCAAGTCCTCAGCAGCAGCCATGAAGAAAATTAACAAGGCATAAGCCATGCTGATGTGGAAAAATCCACAACAACCCATTGAGAGCAAATAGATTCTGACTCAGACTGTAGTGAGGTGGAGGAAGGAATGTATAGACTCAGAATGGAGAAGAAAAGGAAAGACCTTGGAAGAAAGAGGCAAGACTTTTATTGCAGAGGTTGGGGGGGCACCCCCGCACTGAATGCAAGTTTTTGATACCATCTGCCTCCGTTGTGAAAAAAGAGATCACCTAGCAAGAGTCTGCAAATCATCCAGAACTCCACCAAGCAGAAAGAAGTTTCCTGATAGAGAATTCAAGCATAACAACTTCAGTGAGAAAATAGGGCGCAACACAGAAGCAAATGGGAAGAATGAAACTCATCAAACAGTCACTATTGGTCATTCTTCACCCTTAAGAAGCAGAAAAGTACATGTGAAGGTACTTATTGAAGGAAGGCCTTGCCAAATGGAAGTGGACTCAGGCTCCTATTTATCTATGGTGTCATGGGACACTATTCACAGGCTATTTCCCAACATTCAGAAGAAGCATTTCCAGAAGCAAGCACTGACTCTTAAAGACTACCAAGGGAACAAGATTCCAGTAGTTGGAACAAGAGAATTCAATGTGAAGTTCAAAGGCCACACCAAACGTTTGCCCCTGACCATCGTGGACAAAGACCGCCTAAGCTTGCTGGGACTTGAGTGGTTCAATCCACTAGGCATCGAGGTGACTGGCATCAATCATGTGAGCAACACTGAATGGGAGGAGGCCTTGAAGTCTGAGTTTCCAGAGGTCTTCAGCGAAGGATTGGGCAAGTATATGGGGACCCCTATCACTTTCAACCTAGATCCCAAGGTGCCCCCAATTCGTTTAAAGCCCAGAAGGGTCCCATTTGCCTTAAAGGAAAAAATTGATGCACAATTAGATAAACTAATAGCTCAAGGAGTTTTAGAGCCCACTGACCACTCCAGATGGGAGACACCCATAGTCACACCAGTCAAGACTGATGGGTCAGTAAGAATCTGTGGGGACTATAAGGGGACACTGAACCATGCGCTGCAGCAGAGTGCATACCCAGTTCCAGTGGTGCATCATTTATTACATTCACTTGGCAGGGGTTCAGTCTTTGCCAAATTGGATCTGGCCCAGGCATATCAACAACTAACAGTTGATGATGCCACTGCAGAGGCCCAAACCATTGTGACTCATAGAGGTGCCTTCAAATGTAAAAGGTTACAGTTTGGAGTAAGCGTGGCACCAGGCATTTTCCAAAGACTTATGGAAAGGATGCTCCAAGGACTGCCGGGGTAGTGCCTTACTTTGATGATGTGTTAATCTCTGCTGAAAATGACACTCAGTTACAGGAGAGACTCAGAGAAGTCCTTACCAGATTCAAGAAAGCGGGGTTAAAAGTCAAGGAAGAAAAATGCACTCTTAAAACTGACAAGGTTGAGTTCCTGAGCTATATGATTGACAAGCATGGCATCCACCCTACAGATGCCAAGGTCCAAGCAATCAAAGAAGCCCCTAGACCTAAATGCAAAACAGATTTGCAAGCCTTCCTTGGACTCATTAACTTTTATCACATGTTCCTACCTCAGAAGGCAACCATTGCAGAACCATTACACAGATTACTTGATAAAAAATCTGTTTGGGTCTGGGGCAGGAAGGAACAATCAGCATTTAACAGTATTAAAAGACTAATCACGTCTGATGCTGTACTCATACAGTTCTCTGAGAATTTACCTGTTGTACTGACTTGTGATGCATCTCCCTTTGGAGTGGGGGGTTTTTTGAGCCACAGGCTTCCCAGCGGGAGGGAAGCCCCTATTGCATTTTACTCTCGCACCTTGACCAAAGCAGAGAGGAATTACAGCCAATTGGACAAGGAAGCATTGGCAATTGTTGCAGCTATCAAGAAATTTCATGAGTATTTATATGGGAGAACATTTACCATTGTCACAGATCACAAACCTTTGTTAGGCATTGTGGCAGGAGACAAACCTACACCCACTATCCTGTCACCAAGAATGCTGAGGTGGACTGAATTTCTTGCTGCTTATTCATACAAACCTATCCACAAGCCTGGCAAGGACATTGGACATGCTGATGCCTTGAGTCGTTGCCCACTTCCTTGTCACAAGGAGGACTTTGAACCTGAGGCACACACCTTTTTCCTAGAAACTGTTGCCAAGCTTCCAGTACACGCTGCTGAATTGCCAGAGAGACTGCCAAAGACACTTTATTGGCTCCTATTATAGGCTGGATTAAGAAAGGTTGGCCTTTTCAAGATCTACCTCACCTTGCCCAACCTTTTAAGTCCAGGCAAACTGAATTATCTGTATTAAGAGGATGTATTTTGTGGGGTAACAGGGTGGTTATTCCTGCAAAACTGCAAAGAGAGGTTTTGGAAATGTTACATGAGGGTCATCCTGGTATTGTAAGGATGAAGGGATTGGCCAGGAGTTATGTATGGTGGCCAGGTATTGACAAAATGGTTGAAAACTGGGTTGCATCTTGTCCCAACTGTCAGGTAGTCAGGCCTGCCCCACCTCTCTCCCCCAAACAAGAATGGGAATGTCCTAGCGGCCCATGGTCTAGGATTCACATTGATTTTGCTGGCCCTACCAGAGGGTACACCTTCCTTATTATAGTAGATGCATATTCCAAATGGCTAGAGGCAATCCTATGGCATCCACCACAACTGATGCTGTCATCAAGCAGCTCAAAAAGCTTTTTGTAACCCACGGGTTACCTGATGTTCTTGTCTCTGACAATGGCCCTCAATTTACATCCAACCTTTTTGAATCCTATTTAGCACAACAGGGTATCAGACATGCCCTCACTGCCCCTGGGCACCCTTCGGCTAACGGCCGGGTTGAACGCATGGTACGTTTTACCAAGGAAAAGCTTCAGCAACTGGGTCCTGGGGACATCACTGAGAAAGTTGAAAACTTCTTAGTGTTCAGCACATCACTCCTAACCCATCTAATAACTTATCCCCAGCAGAGTTGTTGATGGGTAGGAAACTTAGGTCTTCCCTTGACCGCCTTCATCCCACTTACGCACCCAACGCACCACTAGATTCCACTTCCAAAGTTCGCACATTCAGTGTGGGTGATTCTGTTTATGCTAAGAACCTTTTGGGTGAACCCTTATGGATTCCTGCTGAAATAACTCACATCACAGGCCCTCGTTCTTACAGGGTACAAACAGAGGATGGAGTCCTCTGGAGCAGGCACATTGACCAGCTTAGATCCAGATTACCTCAGGAACATCGCAATTGTTCCTCTCTAATTCCCTCACCTGATGTTTTTTCTAGGGGGGAAGGGGAGGAGCAGGATGATAATCAGCAAACAAGAATCAACCCCATGTGTAATGAGCCATTACGACAGGAACCATCCCAAAACCTGTCACAATGCCAAAATCCATCCTTACAAGTGGAAGATTGCACATCACTACCTGACTTGGGTGATGACATTGGGCTGGAGATGGGTTGGGAGGAGAGACCAGATTCTAACAATCAAACAGGGTCTTCTTTCACAGGAAGTCCAACTAGGGAAATGTCAACAGACACATTTCCTCTCTCACTGGGTGAGAACGTTAAAACTTCTGAACCACGAAGGTCTCAACGTACATGTAAGAGCCCCACCTATTTAAAAGAATACATTAGATAGGTTGGGGTTTGGTATGGACTGAACCTAGTGGGGAGGGGTGTTATGTATGCAGGTTTGAATGTCATTGGTTTAGTTTGAATTGTTTTCGTAAAATGTCAAATATGATTGGTTTAAAAAGTGCGGGAAAACCCTGCACTCTGATTGGCTGGCAACTGCGGCTGCTGGCTATAGGTAGCAGCCGCAGCCCAGCCAAAGCGGGTCTGTTATGAGCTGTAGTCACTAATAAACTCTTCACTGAAGCACTCCGCATCTGACTCTTCATGCAAACTTAACAGGGGCCATTTCCTGAAATGGAAGTCATAGCTTAGCACACATCTCAAGAGCACCATTTGGGGGAGATTGCCTAAACTATTGCCTGGAAATCTATGCTACATTTCAGCAATTTGGTGCTTAGCAATCAAGAGCAAGATTTTGAAATCAAACTTCTTTCTTCATCTTCATTTTGTTTAGCTTATTCGGTCTTGATGTTCTTCTTCCTCTTATCTCCTTAAAATTTCTCATTGAAGATTACTGTCAGGTATTCCTTTCCACTTGGGACTGCTGAAAATTGTGGAATGAGACCAGCGAAATATTTAACTTCTCATTAGAAAAATACACGGAGAATTACAGCCTTAGTGGATTGAACTGATCAATAGAGCCACCATATCAGGGCTCTGGAATTCTGAATAATCACTACATTTTTGCCAACTAGCAGTCGTTCAGATTTCTGGAGCCTAATTAAGGTCATCCTTGCTGGTGATGTATACTTTTCCTTTAAATTGGTGCTAACCAGAAGATCTTGTTTAGGATCATTCAGCATAAATCTCAGGGTCAAACTGCATGTGAAATACTTATACTTTTCCAACCAAAGAACTGAACCAGATAAGTAGATTTAATTTTTTCCTTATGGCTTCAGGTCTGCTGTATTTGCATTCTATCCCTGCTGTTTATTTTGGAAGGACATGTCTTTTCAGTGACAATTTTTGAACTGGAACTAACCGGAAAAGGATAGCTAAAATTTTTATCAAGTAGACTTTCATTGCTATCTTATATGACTGTTGTCTGCACAGAAGGCTATGACTGAATGTTTTGAGTTCCATCTGTGTCTCATCAGTAAACTCCATGTATCACACGTATTTTGCATCAATTGCATGTCTTTTCCTCCCTTCCCCCTATGATACAGTTACCTTCTTTTTTCTATGTAATCCGGGTGGAGGAATATACCAGTGATAATCCAGGCTATGGTCTGATCACATAAACATACTTTCCTAAGAAGAGAATTAGATAGTGTGGTGAAATTTATGCAACATAGCCATGTGTAATCCAAAACTGTAGGAAGCCATTTCTATTATGGGCTTAGGATAAAAATAGGGAGTGTATATTGTGAACAAGCCATAAAATTAGTGTAGCCAAAGTTTTGCAAGTATTGCTAAAAAAACAAACCCAAACCCTAATTTTTACATTATTTTATTGCTATTCTATAATATTATTTGATATAGATTGTCATAAAAATAATTATAGGAAATTCTCAGTTTACAACAGTTCATTTAGTGATTGTTCAAAGTTACGGCAGCACTGAAAAAAAGTGACTTATGATTGTTTTTCACAGATACAACCTTTGCAGCATTCCCATATTCATGTGATCAGAATTCAGATGCTTGGCATATTTATTACTGTTGCAATATCCTGAGGCCACGTGATCACCTTTTGCAGCCTTCTGACAAGCAAAGTCAATGGGGAAGCTAGATTAATTTAATAATCAGATTACTAATTTATGAACTGCAGTGATTCACTTAGCAACTGTGACAAGAAAGTTTGTAAAATGGCGCAAAACTCACTTAACAAATGTCTCACTTAACATAAACTTTGGGCTCGTAAGTTGAGGACTACTTGATTTATCTATTTTTTAACCGGTTGTCCAATTGCACAAGACTCTGAACAATTTGCAATGTATTGAAAACAATGAAATAGTGGTATCATAAAAACATAAACCATGAGAGTCTGAAAAAAGGCCCAGACCCACAATTAAACCAAAACCCTACAGGATTGGGCACCTGTCCTAACCCAAGGCTTTAGGAAGCATTGACTTTTTAAGATTATTTGAACATCGTGAGAGAGACAGCATACAAATCAGAAATGTAGGAATGCTGTTCCAGAGAACAGGCACCATGAGGGAGAAGAACTATTTCCTTGGTCCCTCTAGATGACAATGAGAGGGACTGGCATATACTCAATCTGCCTGATTGCACAGAATAGGCTGAAACTATTGGAAATAGGTGGTCCCTCAAAAAGTCAGGCCTTGTGCTATGAAGGGCTTTATAGATGGTAACCAAAACCTTGAATTCCACCTGAAAGCCAACTGGCAACAAGTCCAGCTCATGGAGCAATGGTGTCACATGAGCAAACTGGATCACGCCCATTGCTATCTACACATTCTGGAGCAGCTGTAGCTTCTGAGTGGTCTTCCAAGATCAACGCCATGTAACCTCGATTGCATGTTGCAATAATTCAACTAGGAGGTAGGTCTCTCAATCTAGGAATGAATATAATGGGTGCATAAGAAGCCTTTCTTGGCCATAACTGCCACTTGCTCTTTAAGCAGGAACTGCAGGTTCAAGAAAGCTCCAGACTGAGCATTAATCTCAAATGGGGAAGCATGACCCCATCAACAAAGACCAACAATTCCCAGAAATAGAAAAAGTCCCCTATCTGGTTTTCTCAGGATTGAGCTGAAGACTTGAAGACTCTTCTAGATTCTCTCAACTTCCAGGAACAAGTTATTGACTGGATTGCTCAGGTTGCACAGGATCAAGTACCAGATTCTGCCTTGACAGTTGACTTCATCTGTGGTTTGAGGTTATGTTAAACAGGATGGGTGAGAGAATTGGGCAGTCCCACAAATGAGGGCTCAATCCTGATTTAATTTTCATCATTACATAATTTGCATCAGTTTGCATCACTTGTGTAAGCATATAAGTTTAAAATTTTGCAAATGATATAAATCAACCCATAATTTATGATGCAAATTATGTCAGCTAAGTATTCATGCAAATTATATAAATTGATGCAAATGATCAAAATTATGTTAATTTTGACAATTTGGATTTAAGAGGCATCCTGTTTTTATGGCGGTCCCTTCCCCACAGTTGGTCTGTAAAATTGAGTTTTTAATGTAGCTAAATGTCCTTTTTATCATCTGCCTTCCATTTCTTTAAGCTTATTACTGCGTATTCTTTTTCTGTGCTCTGCATAATGTTGCTTACTCTGACAGTGAATAGTGTGGTGACTTAATATTAATAATAGAAAAGGCTTAATAATAGAAAAGATAAAAGGCTTCCCTACCTGTAATTTAAACTGCTGGAGCAAAGAAAGCTGAAGAGAAATCCAGTAGTGAAGCTTTTGCAGAAAACATTGTGCATTCAGCATTAAATATATACTATACTATGAGGTGCTACAGGACATGTCCCTATCCTTCCTGCTGATTACGAAGCTGCTAAGAGAATTCAGTTTTGTGTGAGGTCACAGCAGTATGCTGATAATCACCAGATCCACCTCAGGCCAAGCTGAAAATGCTGTGGAAATCCTGAACTCAAGCTTGGAGGCTGTGAAGATCTAAATCAGGGATCTCCAAACTTGGCAACTTTTAAGATTTGTGAACCAAAACCCAAAATTCCCCAGCCTGGTCTAGATGGATAGAAACAAGGGGATAGCAAAGCAGAATTACAGAAACATTTTGCCTCAAATAAGGTCACGCCAAGGAACAGATTTGCACCTTGGGGGCTCTCCTACATGTTTAATTACCACAAAAACACTGGTGGTGGCTGTGACCAAGGGAGCTTTTGTTGGTGAAACAATTTTAGGTTTACTTGGACTCTGCATCATTGGTGACTGTAATTCACTCTCTCATTACTATATTATTAGATGAATGGGGCTGCTTTTGAAAACAGCCCAGAAACTTACAACTAGTTCAAACTGTGGTAGTTAAGACACTTGAGGATACTAACCACTGCAGGTAATCCTTATTTAATAATCAACCATTTGAATTTATGATTTAACAGATTAACAGAGTTGGAGGGACCTTGTAGGTCATCTAGTCCAACCCATTGTCCATGCTGAACAAGTTGTAGGTACGACTACTCCTTCTATTTACAACCTCGCAGTATCCCATAATCATGTGATTGTGATTCACTACTTTCCTTGCCAGCTTCTGACAAGCAAAGTCAATGGGGAAGTCAGAAGGAAGTCAAAAGCTTAATGACCTACACAGTCCTCAATACTGGCAATTGTTGGACATCTGTGTTCACAACTGCAGTGTGTTCACATGGTTTTTCTTTTTCTTTTTGATAAGTGGTTGGAGTTTCCAGTCTAATTGTTGGAAGAAATATCCTTCTGGGTTCAGTTCCAAGTGGGGAAGAAAGACACTGGAAACATGGTGACTGCTTGGAAAGATGGTTTAATGGTGGACAGAATCACATGCCTTGGAGCTCCAAAGTGAAAAGGATGATCACATGCTTCAAGATGTTGGGTGGAGGAAAAAAGGGGGCAAGATGCTGAGAGACCCTTCATTTTATACCCCCTGTTGGGCCCCACCTTAGTGTTTCCTGTTCCTGTGTAAGAAATGTTTCCCATTGGCTGTCAGACTCCCAGGGGCGGGGGTCTTAGCTAACTTTGTAGACTTTGCCTGGATCACATGGCTTCATCTGAGTGCTGGCTGATGCAATCTTCCCAGGCCAGGTGGTGAGATGGGTAGAGGCCTTTTTATGTAGAATATTCTGGCCCAGTAATGGTCCAGTAGCAAAGATGGGGGTGAGCTTCTGCTTCTGAGTTTCTACTTCTCTTTTTAGAGGAAATATTCTGCCTTTTTAGTATATCCTACAATATTTCATTTTCCTAGGAGAGGGGTGGGTTTTAACTTCCAACAAATTAGTGAAGACTGTCTGTAATGCAACATAAAACCTACAGGTAGTCTTTGTTTAACAACCACTCTTTCAGTGACCATTTAAAGTTACAGTGTACATGAATGAGTGGTACTTATGGCTGGTCCTCAAAGTTCCAGTAACCCTTGCACCTTCCCCCACGCACCAGCAGCCATTGTTGGCCAAACTGTACTTGCACCATGCCTTGCCAGTCACCCATGTACTCTTCCCCATCTGGCAGCAGTCACTTACTTGCCTGCTGGCCTCCTTGTGAGCCACCTGGGTCTTGTTTAACAATACACAATCCTTGCTTAATGATGCAACAGAGAATGCCAGGATTGTTGTCACTGAGCAATGTAGTTTATGACTTGCTCACTTAATGATGGAAATTCTGGTCCCAGTTACTGTTGTTAAGTGAGGACTATTTGTGTTTGCTGGTTATTAGCTCATTACACAGTGTTGGGGTTAGAGAAACACATGTCATTGCTAATTAGGGTGAGAATCTTTAATGAAATTCTCATGGATTAGTTTCCAAGTTCTAATTTCCATTGTATGATCCTTTATTCACAGACTTGAGAATATTGAACTGTAATCAGTTTCTGATTATGAAGTACTGTTTTTGCCTACAAAATTCTATATAACTTGGCTTTAAAATACACGAAGGATCAAATATCCTGGAAGAAAACAATAGAAAAAAATCAGATCTGTATCATTGTCCATGAAGCCATCAGGATTCTCAAAGGAGTTACCTATTTATGTGTAGACGAGGGGTGGAAAGGATTGGAACTTCCTTTTAATTAAACAGTATATGTAAGGAAATGCGACTGCTAAGTGAGAAAATTATAAAGGAAAGCTAAGCACAAAAGTTAAAATTAACTCATGAGTTTGACAGTTTAGAGAATGGAGAAAAGAGAAATAATGTGCCTATGACAGAGGTTAGAGAAAGAGCCAAGAAAGCTTGGTGACTCTTGCACAAAAGTGGTTCAATTAAATGTTACATTATTATAATCACAGGGAAAAGGTTCATGTTCATTATTTTGGCAGCATCATGGCATTAGACCCAGAGGTTTTGTCTGTGCCACCTTATAAGTAAGGGAATTATTCTGGGGAGGATGCCAGAGAATATAATGAATCGTCCATTCGATGTTTAAAATGATTTTTGGGAAAAAAAACCCTTTGGTTCCTAATCCAAAAAGTGCTTCAAAATTGAGCACTAAGAAAAAAATTGTTCATCGCAGATGGTATTTAATTTCCTTTGTGATATCTCTTTAATTGACAAGACACATGGATGAATATATTTGAGAAGTTATTAAAAAGGCAAGAAAAGAACATTCGCTTGGCTTGATTCCAGATTTAATGCTTAGTGTTGACTGGTGAAATCCAGTGAGATAAGTTAGTCATGAATAACTTATAACTTGCTGATTTTAGTGTGCTTGTTGTCTAAATAGATGAATAAACCTCACTCCAGCCTATGCAGCTTGCATGTTGATTTTCAATATTAATATTGTATAACTGATGCCTGATAGGAAATACTAATGAATTGATGTATAAAATTGACTTAATAATGTATGTATATCAATTTTAAATTCCACTATCTTTTTAAAAAAAACAATCCTAACGTAAATAATGTTTATTTACAGGCCAATAAACTTGTTTTAGGATAAAGCATTTTCATTAAATGAGAACACAGCCAACTGAATTATTTGCAAACTAGTGGATTAGCATGAAGCAGTCGGGCTTTATATGTAATTAAAATTAAAAGGGAAAACTATGTAATTCATATTTGGGACAAAGGAATCTACTGAGGTTTGGGTTGTGTAATGCTGGCTACAATATTTTATGGTCGCAGTTATGTTATGGCAATTAAAAGAGAGAGAAACCTTTATGGAAAAAAAACAATTATAGACCCCAGTTAGTGCTGCTAAAGTAATATTAAGGGTTATATAAGAAATATACAGTACTGTTCATCTTCTGAATATCTACTACTCGCGGCTCGCCTTTATTTGGGGGCGCACCACAAAATAAAAAGAGGACAAATTACGGGCACAATACAGACTTCACTTAATGCCACTGAGCATGCTCAGTCTCGGCTCGCTAGTTACCAATAGGGGAAGGGCAAAGGCGTCAATCGAAGCTATTGGGCATGCTCAGCTTTTCTGAGTTTGCGCAGTATTTAATTTAAAAAAACGGGGGCCAATTGTCATGCTACACCGGCTACCGCGGGGAAAGAAAAGCAACTCTGCTTTGTGTACGTATTACGATCGGTCGTTTCTTGTAGCTTTCTCGATCGAAAGTTTTTTTTCCCCACCACGCGATAGCTGTAAGCTAAGCAGCGAAGAATCAGGGGAAGGCTTGTAATGAAGGAAGGCCCGTGCGTGTACGGTTGCTATGGAAACGGGTCGCCGGGATGTTGCCGCGCGGCGACTTGCATTCGGTTTCCCGCGCGTGGGTTGAGCGTGCGCGGGCATAAGTTGTGTGTCCCTTGCCATGGCCAGCGCGCGTTAGGAATCTGGCCGACCTACTATGGCAGGTGCCTCTTCGCACTCTTCTCGCCTGTGAAACTTTGATGGGAATGACTGCTGTTGATGAGATTCAGTGATTATATATCGGCTACCAGGACCCGCCGATTCTTAGAAGATGATAAAAGTGAAATGCATAATTGAAGGGGCAGTCTCGGGAACGTAGGAAAGGAAGGCCCCTATTTATTTCACCTTTCTTCTCTTTTAGACGAATGCTGGAATCAACTTGCATTTCAACGTAATGCTTGTCAGTAATAGCTAATAGCGAGTTTGCAACAAAGCAAACGGCGAATGTGCTTTCTTATATCAGAAGTTAATGCAGTATGTACAACAGATACGTTGCCAGGTTAGTATGACAATGACCAGGCTCGCATAAGGTGCAAAAACACACCTAGCCAGCCACATTTTAGTTTAGCATCTTGCATGATCAGCTACTGAACTTGTTTAGTTCACTGTTCTGTACAAGTCCAGAAAACTAAGTAAATTTTGATTTAGTTAACCGTGGGCTATAAAATGTGGAAACATCTGTCAATATAGAGTAATTTGGGAATAATCCTGAGCCCATCTGTTGAACTTTTATGATATTTTCTTATCAAAACTAATGAAGTCCCATGCTGTTTAGGAAGTAAACAGCAATAGGGCAGTTTCTTCAGGGATTAAGAATTTAATAGACTGAGAGGAATATATATGTAAGAAAGGGGCTTAAATAGAAAACTGATTTAAAACTATGATGGCTAGGAGAGCTGAATCTCATATTCTTTTAATCACACGTGTCTTACCTATTCTCCATATGCATCAGTGTCTTCCAGATGTGTGGAGAATCAGAATTCTCAGTTCCCATGGCTATTGTTCAGATGTTTGCAGATTCTGAAGGTGTAAGATGGGGAACTGCCATATGATCTGAGTGTTTGCCATCTTCCTAAATCACAAAGTATGATTTATAAAGCACAGAAGCCAGAGTGAAACCAAATAATCTGCATCATGTCTTTTGATGACAATAGTTCACCATAACATCATATAACCTCCCCCCACACCCACAAACTCTAAAAACAGCACAGCAAGCATGGTTTGCTTGTAAGTATCAGTTGAGGGAAGAGAGGAAATTGAACTGGGGAGAATAGAAGGGGTGCTGACCTTTTGGTGCTGACGTTATGTTAAATTTCTGACGAGGGATAAGAATTTAGGTGATGCATGTCATGAGTTTTCAAATCCTTCTTCAACTATCACAAGATGAAAGAAAGGTATGAACACAATTCTCTCTCTCAAGATGCTTTGGTTCTTTATAATCTGTATTGATTTAAGGCCATGAGGTTTAACTTTCCATGCTATTTAACAAAGAGAGACTATTACCAGTGGTTGGAAAAAGGGGGTGGAGATTAAGAATAGAATCTGTATTGCTAAGCAAATTAAATACCCAGACAACACAATGTTTATTAAGCAGTAAGAAATGTAATTAATAAAAAATTAATAAAATTTATAAAACAAAAAACAAAACAGAGACTAAAAAAGACAAGAAAAAGGTCGTTTTGTTTCTATAATTCTTGCATTACAAAAAATGATTATGGCTCAGAACTAAATTTCACCACTTGCTTGGCTTATGTGAGTTTGAAAACTCAACAAGGCTGGTAGTGCTTAAAAAACCATCAGAGAATTTGAGGGCTATAAGCCAGACTCGGGAATTTGAAAAACTTTGCAAAGAAAGGATGCTTCTGTAACTGTTGCCAATGAAACTGTATTTAAGCATCCTATAGTTAGCTTGACTCAAGGGCGTCTTTAATGCTGGCACCACATATTTCTACCTAAACATAGACATGTCTACATCTGCTGAATTATTTTTGTGATAGGAAATTAACACTTTATATATCTTTGCTTACTAAGAATCTTTTACTGTAATTTTGAAGTGTACATAAGGAAAATATTTAGACGCAGGAGTGTTCTAATCTCTGTTAGACGGATCACTGATGATCTTTAAATGGGGGGGGGGGGTTATATGTTCAGCTGTTAGGGATGGTTTAGTTAATGTGAGCATGGGATTGGACTAGATGGCCTATAGCAACTTCTCCATTTTATTCTTTCTATGTGTTGTGTTAATGTTCATGATAGTGAAAACCATAACAGGAGTACAATATAACTTTAGAAGATGGGCTGAAGATCCAGAAAGATCTTGACAGACTTGAACACTGGGCCCTATACAACAAAATGCAACTCAAGTGGTGAGAAAAGTAAGGTTTTACAGTTAGGCAAGAAAAACTAAATGCACAGGTATAGAATAGGTAGTACCTGGCTCAACAGCAGTAACTGTGAGAGGCATCTAGGAGTCCTAGTGGACAATCACTTAAACATGAGCTAGCAGTATGCTGCAGGATACAGATTTGACAAGACTACAGTTGCAGTACTATATCCAGTTTTGGTCACCATGATACAAATTAAACAAATCAAGAGTTAAACTGATTTCTATTTTTCTAGGTAGATATTCTTTAGGGATACCAAATGCCTAATAAGATCTAGTCATAATTCTGTTTAAATAAAATATATACTGTTTTCGATGCCAATTTACAAGCTGCTTCTAAAAATCTATTGAGCGTAAAAAATAGTCTTTTCTGATGATTGAAGAATTACTATTTAAAATTTTCAGCCAAAACCCTCTTGGGTTTCTGACTACTGAGTGCAGCTGGAGAAATTAAGTTTTTCTAGGGCGGCTTGCTTTTATTCTGTATTTCTTACTCATTATTTAAATGCTTGCTTAAATAATGTGCAAAATAATTAATTCAGAAGCTAAAAACAGACAAAATGGACAAAATCAAAGTAAATGGAATAGTTGTGTGAGTGGAGCTAAAAAGAAGGAAAGAAACAGCAAGGATCACTAGGAAAGTTATTTTCATAAATTCATTAGCAAGTAAACAGGAATGGATACAATATTACAACTAGATTTTAATATTTTTTGTTACTTAAACATAATGCATTCCAGTGGAACTAGTTCATACACATTTAACTACAGAGGTTTGTGTGTAATCAAGTGCAGATATGTAAAACAAGCCAGCTACTCTGATGAAATATATATTTCTGCTCCCTGGACTTGAAAGGATTTGGAAACAAGAACAGCAGAAATTACACTGAAATTGGAGGGGTTTTTTTCCTGCCTTGCAAGTAACAAATCAAATATTCTAAATGGATTGCTGACTAATACAGAAAGTAATTGATTTGGTGTGCTTGCTAAAAATTATAAATTCACTAAAACAGGTTTCATTGATATATATAATGAAAGGGGTCATAGTTATTTTTTAAATTGATTGATTATTTTTCTAGGAAAAAAATGATATTAGCATTTTTCTTGACTGATATTTAAATACTAATCAGCAATGCTTATTTTCTGTTTAATAGCACTTACAGTGTTGCTTGCTTTCTTTTGAAACTAGATTTTTTCTATCGTTCAAATCCTGCTAAAATGTCGTTATTACATCACTTACTAAAATATAAACTAATAGGAGTTTAAGTGCTTTTATAAAAGATATCAGTATAGTTTTCTTTCAACTTGGAGAATTACCATGTTTGGCTGTGAGAGCATGTAACAGAGACGCTTTCAATGAGTGGCTTTTGTGTATCTTTCATCTTTGTAAAAAGATTTTCTGTGCTGCTGCTGCGTGGGTTTTTTGTCATTAAGTAGCAAGAATAATTGTAGTTCCAGTATCAGAAGAAGCTTTGTATTAGCTGGAACAATTGCTGTTTTTTGTGCAGGTTCAAAAACTCTTATCTCTGAACAGTTCAGATGGTCTGTAAACTTTCTTTAATAACATGGTGAGAGAGTGGATATGCTGGTTTGATTGGACTTGTGGGTCTAAGTGATCTATAACATTTATTTTGGGGGTTATTAAGTATTTAGAAGACTTAAGATGACTTGCTGCTTTGCTACTTGTAAGACTTTAATCAAACTTTAGATGTGCAGTCATTATTTCCTACTTCAACTTCTAAGGCATTCTGTTGTGTTTCTATCTTATTAACTCTGTTCTGCTTGGCCCAGTTCTTCCACTGATAAGTGCAGAACAGCAAAAATCAAGATGTTTTCTTTTTTTGCATAAAGCATTAATATGAGAGAGAGAGAAAATGAAAGCCCAGAATTTCTCAGAAACGAGGTAAAGTTAGGCAACATAAAGATATTTAAATGAGACCTTAAAAATCCTTAACATTATGATTAGCATTAGTGGGGAACCTAGGAATCTGATCTGGCAAGTTTTCCATATTTTGATTAGATCGCATTAAGACTATTTAAATTAGCTCTACGATTGAATAGGTTCCAAAGATTGGAACAAAATTCCATAGGTTGCTGCAAAATGCAGCAATTATGCTTGTTAATTAATAAATAATAATATGTTTTTATTCCAGTATGGAATTTTATTCCAAAATGGAATCTTCACTGATTCCATTTGCTTGTTGTTTTCCAGACTTAATTCTAAGGGTTGGTCTTAAGCTTTAAAGCTTTGATAGCTTAAGGCTCTAGTTAACTAATAGGCTGACTGTCTTGATATTCAGCTGTGAACCTGCCAGGGTCCAATTTTGTTTTATAAGCTCTATGTGCATCAGATTGATCAGAAATGATGTGTGTTTATTGTGTTATATATGTCTTATGTGCACTTGTTAATTTCTTGCTGAAGGATATTCATTATACTTGGAAGTTATATATCATATATGTATGTATATCAGAGAGTACTGTATTGGAGAATCCTGTCGTAGTATGGTTTTTGCTTATGTATAGACTAGACTGATTATGCTAATCTGTAGTGCAGACAGATGGCTAAGCAGCATGGACTAATGTCCAGTATATTGGGAACTATAAGGATTAGATGTACATTACTGTGTAATCTGAATTCTAAAAACTTACATAGGAAATAATCCTGTCTTTAATATTTTTCTGTGCAGCAATATGCAGTCTTCAAAGAACACAAATCTAGACTATTCAGGAGCATTCTATAAACCTTTATTACCTGTCCAGAAGACTAGTGCTGAGATCATAAACGAAGCAAGAAGTACACTAAGGACTTTAAGAACTCAAAGACCATTTACACCAAGAGATGAGCGAAGGAAACTTTTTGGTTCCACCTCTTCAAGAACACCTGAAAATAGACCACCTTCTGCTTTTAGGTATGAAAAAAAAAGCGGGGGATACCCTTGTTCACACTGAATGAAGGCTTGAAACTTACCTGAATATTTTCATAATTCTCAATTTAAAAAAACCAATTATGCAGTTATCCATATCTTATTACGGCATAGATCCTCTAGAAATATTTAAAGTTAGTCACTTCTAAAATGAAAATTCCAATCCAAAACCATTACTAGATTTGTGTGTAGGAAGCTAAAGCTGCTGCAATATACTGGCTAAAACTTTCTTTTTTCTGTTGGTTTTGTGATTCCAGAAACAATTGCTTATATAGAAGCTTTGTCACTGAATGGCTAACCACTGTAATTATTCATTGCCACACACAGAAGGGACCAAAACAATAACAGCATTAATTCTTCCACTGAATTTACCAGCTAGGAATCTATGAGATAAAATTTAAAAAAAAAATTTCTTTATAACAAAGCATTTTTTATCCTTTATATACTATTCCCAGAAAGAAGTTTGAGGTAAATTAAGCAACTTGGCAGTAAAAATATTTTCACTGCATTAGTGACACAGAAGGAAATCGTGTGGTGAAAAAAACACAAACAGCTGTGTACACATTGATTATTATGATTTCTTTTTCATTCTAGTCTCCACTCTTCAAGCTTTGAGTCAGTTGAGTCAAGACCTGTCTCTTGTGCACGCCTCAGCCCACTGGACCATGTGCGTATTTATTTTTGGCAATGCTTATACACTCTATGCCCAATTAAATCTTGACACTAAGAAAACCTGCAATTTGTAGGGATTATGTAGCTTGATGTTTACACCTACTGGCATAGTCCACTGGGGATTTTGTCATCTGCTCAAGATTGTGACGTAGCTGGGGTTATGCATCAAGGGGAAGGTACTCAGGTCACAGGAGGGGCAGAGAAGATTGAAGAGTTGCCATCTTTACTGCTATTACCAGGCAATAAACTGTAGGTTCAGAACAGAAGAGAAAATTTGCAATTTGAGAACAGAAGAATATATTCTATAATTAGCCTATAGCAGGGGTGTCAAACTCAAGGCCTGGGGGCCGGATCTGGCCCGCGGAGTGCTAAGATCTGGCCCACGGGCCCACCCTGGAAACAGCAAAGGACTGGCCTGCAGTGCCTCTGCCAGCAAAAAGGGAGCTCGGGGGGAGCTGTCCGTGGCCTCCCCAAACTTTGTTTTCACTGGTAGAGGGCTACAGGAGGCCATCGCGGCCAAACACAGACCCTGGGAGGGCTGACATGGCCGAAAATAGAGCCTTGATGAGTGACATCGAGCGGGCCATTCCTGCCCTGGCCATGCCCCACTCTGGCCCCCCCGAGGTCAAACCCAACCTTGATGCACCCTTCAATGAAATTGAGTTTGACACCCGTGGCCTATAGCAACCAGATAGTTCATATCTAGGCCAAAATAGGGCCCTTAGCTATCACTTGCTGTAAAAGATGTAGGATACTCTTTCTGTGGCCATTGGCTTCCCCAGTGATGATGATGGGTAGGCTAAAGAATGGCCTTGTTCAGGAGAAAAAAACCTGAGCTCCCCTCCTTTGTTTCAAAGAGCAACTGCACCTTTTGTTAATTATATGATTCAAGCATGAGGGTCAAGGAGATAGCTCCAGCTCAGAAGGACTAAATATTGGTTCTTGCATTTTTGGAGGATGCAATCAATAAAAGACTTAATTTTAGAGTATTTAAGTCTTGAGCTGTGATCCTACCCTCTGCTGGAAATCAGTTGCTATTTTTTCTCGTTTTGAGATTTTTTTTTACAAGCATTTGCATTCATAAATGCCAGGATTTTGTTTTATAAACGGAAATTCTTGAAAAAGTGAATTCGGTGTGCATTGACACATTTTGTCAATTTTACCCAATATAATGGGACTACGGCATATATCATGCACTTGATATGAGAAATGCTTGCACACGCCCCCCCCCCCCGAGAAATAGCTCTGCTTGTTGGAAATTAATAACATGACTAATGTCTAAGCGTTTTTACAAAATTTACTCAATACAGTCTTTTTTAGTTTTGGTTCAAATCCTGTCATGTCCAGTGTAAATTTTTGTGAGAATATCTTCTAAGCAATTAGGAATTTGCACTCCTGTGATTGAATTGTTCATATGCTTCATTAAATTTTGTTTTGTAACAGAAGCCAAAATTACTGTCATCAGCCTCTAATTATGAAGACTATTGTGTTTCCCCACCTTTATCACCAGTGGATTCAGAGGACATCAGAAAAGTCAGCAATGCTCGCGCAAGGTTGTTTAAAACTGTTTCCTGTGGAAATCTACTTCCAGATAAAGTATTTCTTCCCAATGACTGTAAGAATACTAATCCATAACTTTCTTTATAACACAAATCCCTTTTTAAAATAATGAAGGTAGCCTTTGAATATGAATCTAAATCTCACTCTTCTATCAGTAAATATATTGCCAATTTAATCAATGCAACCCTACATGTATTTCCACCTTAGAAGTAAGCGCCATTTAATTTAGTGAGATTCACTCCCAGGTAATGATGCATATATGATATTATAATCTCCATATATTCGTTTGAGCTTTAAATTGGACATCAGTCCATTATGCTTCCAGTCTAGTGAATGATCTTGCTAGAAAGGGATAAAGACAAGCCCCTTTAGGAGGTTTTGCACGGTTGAAATTTTGTTGAATGTTTGTTACAAACACTTCAAACATTTATATTTCTTTAGAAAAAAAATCTTTGATGAAAGGAAAACCAATCACCTCCATTCTTTATAAAGGTACATTGTGTACAGGCCATCCTGGATTTAAGGATCTGTCAGAGTTATGACAGACTTTCCTGGAGGTATTTAAAACCCAGTTTCAAAGTTCTGGTGGCAACTCTTCCCCGTCACATGACCACATGTTGGGTGCTCTGCCCAAACTTACAGCCATTTGCAGCATCCCATGGTCATGTGACTGTGTTTTTTATGATGTAGTTTAAACCAGGATTTACTTTGGTTTTTTGACAAAACCAGCCTATTGCTTCACTTAACAATGGCATCGTACATTTAATGACCCCCACCAAAATTGGGTCAGTCCTGTGGATGGCCTGATTTTTTGACTTTCATGATTTATGGGCAGACTCCATTACATTTGTCAGGTTGAGGACAGCCAGTCGTTCAGTTGCAGTTAGCAAAAGCAGCAAATACATGAACAGCTGTATTTCTGAACAGATGTTGTTTTTCAGTCTTAAAAGCTATCTTTCTGTATGTTTTACCTAGTGAGAATATTGCAAGTTTTGTTTAATGCAGGTAAGAGGCTGTATTATGAAGAGCAATTTATTCCAAGGAGTGATCATGAAAGTTTTTCACAAAAGCTGCCTGCCCCGTTCAGCCTCAGGGATGCCTGTCTTCCACTAACTTATATAGACCATCATAATAAGACAGTAGGAGAAAATTTCCCCCCACAAATGAGAAACATACCATTTCCGGAACAATTCAGCAGGCAAAGGTCAGTATTTTTTTTTTTAACTTTACCATTTTCTCCACATATATTGTCCTGGAACAACGTTCTACCAGAGATTTGCATGACTCCCAACTTCCCAGCTTAAATGCACTAAAAACACATTTCCATAGGCCTTTGGGTTAGAGTAAAACAGGATCAGGGTGGGGTGTTATCTATTTTTTATCTCTGTGGGTGGGGGTGAGAGTTAGCTACTGCTTCTCCTGGATAACATGCACTTTCGAGTTTTATTTCAAATTTAACTCTTTTTTCCTGTGTTAAGTTGTCAAGAGTTGTAGAAGTTGGCTGGCCTAGAATTTGAAATATAAATAAATAGATAAATAATTTTATATCCAGCATCCTATACAAAAATGTCTCTAGGTTACTTTCAAATATACGATAAGAATTAAAAGCAATAAATTAAGTATAGTATTTTTTAAAAATGCCATACAGGAAAAACAAACAAACAGGAAGAAAACTCCCTCCATATGGAAGAGGCCAAGATCAAGGGAAGGTATAATTATGGACAGGTCAGGAATGTAAACAAACAACTAGAAGTGGCTTTTAGACTCTGTCAGTTAATGTCTAGATCAGTACGGTCGGGCCATCAAGATACTCGTTGCAAGTTGGTTAGGTTCTTACATGTCAAAAGCAAAACTTTAAATCTGGCTTTACAAGCCGGTGTAGTTATTTCAGCACACCCAATTGCTCCATTGTAGCTGCAGCTTTAGCTTCTGGCTCAGTTACAAGATACATATACACATATAGAGCCGGTTATGGCCGTTAAAGTTCAAAATTATCAAAACAAGGACATGAATAGCTTTTGGTGTTCAGGAAAGGACAAACTAGTTGATATACCAATTGAAGCTGGCAATAGCTGCTTCCCCCCTGCTCCCCAGCTTAACACTGGGGTTACTTCAGGGTGTACAATTACAGTGTTGATTCTAAGACCTCTTGGATCTCTGTTCTTCCTGAGCGAATGCATAGGATTGAGGCCTGAGTGGGAGCTATATAATTTCGTTATATGCTTTAAAATAATTTGAATGTCATAATGTGCAAAAAAGTCCAGAATGTCCCAAAATTTGTTTTTATTCATTGCATATAGAAACAATTAGTTTTTGTACCCACATGAATAACTGGTTGCAAGAGGATTCGTATATACTCTTCTTTATAATTGCTAAGAGTAAACTCTTGCAGACTGATAATAGTTAAATGTACTTATTTGTTTGTATACTTTTGTATTTTACATTTTAGAATTATGTCAGTTTGTTGTAGTTATCTGTACCTAATCTAATTAAGCTCTGACAACATATTTTCACCTTTCCTTACTCTTTTTAAGCTATTTGTTTAAATGCCACAATTTTTTAAGCTTAATTCACTGACAGTATTAGTTTTACCAGTAAACTATCTTAGATACATATCTTTTTAAATGTAGAATTTATACTTGTAGGTAGACTAGGTTAAATGATACATCTCTAATTTTAAATGTCTCTACTTTAGATAATATCCTTAGGTTGTAGCTAAAATAATTCATATAATGTTAGTGCCTTCTGTACACGTTAGTTTTCTTCCCTATTGCTCCATTCCCTACAATAACATTTGAGGCATTAATATTTAACTGACTCTTAAGAACTATTTTACAACTTCATAGATATATAGGTGATAAATATTGCTTATTTAAACAGTTCCCATAAAATAGTAAGACAGTTCCTAATGAATGGTTTTAAATCATTTTAGAAATAAGGATTTTAAAATTAAGAACTTTCTATAATAGATATGACTTATCCTTATTTCCAGACTTCCCTGAGGTAAATCAAGGGCCTTTTTAATGAAAATGTTTTGCTTAAGACTGACAAGTAGAATTGGAACTCCATTTGGGTTTTTCACTTTTCTATACATTTCAAAGTAAAACTGGAAAATGTCTTACTTGTGAAAAAACAAAGGATCAAAGTTTAAAACTTTTTAAAGCTAATGTTAATACCTAAATGTTGCATTTATATTGACTGCTGATCAACTTCCATTAGTGTTTATGGAATGTAAGGTTTCCATGCTTTGTTCTTTATCCCGTGGCTTACATTTTGTGGTACAGGATTGTATCCGCTCAGTCTTAGAAGCTCATCAGTTTTTATGTTCAGTAATGATGACCTCTTGTGGTATGATTCTTTTACTGCAACATGGATGTATTAAATTTAAAACCCTGCATGAAAGTGTGTTAAATGCATTACGTAAAAAAAATGAAACCAATGCATTTAATATTAAATTATTCATAAAAGAAGAAGCAGTTTCATTTCTGATGCAAGGAAGTCTAAGAAGGGAGAAGTCTAAGAGGAGGTAAAATATTTCGTCTTTTATCCCATTTATATTTCTTGTTAATTAAAAAAAATAAATGTGGCATATAGGATTGGGTATCGTTTTCAAGACTTTGGCCAGAGGATATAAATAAATGCTCAATTTCCTTTCCTCAGTTTATCCAGGGGGAGAGCAAACAGACTTCTGTTCCTTTCCTTCCCAGCTGATCCCCAAACTGGTTGTGGTGAGACAATTTAGCTTGAGAAACAGGTGGTTTGGCCACCCACTCATTCTCAGTGCTGTATCAACTCTTGGTAGAGTGTGCTAAAAACAAACCTCTTGGGAGCACTGATCATCTAATTGTGAGTTGCAGTTAGCTGTAATGAGTGTTGCCATCCTCTGACCAAATTAGATTACAGGAGATTTCTTTGGTTTGCAAGAGAAGGGTGAACTCCTTAATCCAGGAGTGTCAAACTCGTGACGTCATGTCGTCATCACGTGATGTATCGCAACTTTTTTCCCCTTCACTAAACAGGAGGTGGGCGTGGCCAGCGCATGACGCATCCGACCCGCAGGCCGCGAGTTTGACACCCCTACCTTAATCTATCACAACGTTATTAAGTTACTTGCAGCAGTTGGTCACAGCAGTTGATTAAATGTTATGATAAATAATTTGTATAAATGGAATAAAAGATATTGATGAATATCCCTGCTCAATTTGTTTAGCAATTGGCATATGAGAGAGAGGAAGAGGAAGAGTGTGTGTGCAATTTTGGTTCCTGAGGAAATCCAAATTGTTTGGATGCAGAGAGATCTAGTAGCATAGTTTGTGGCAAGATCATCAGTGTTAAAAAGGGCTCTTTACTTACTAAAATGCATTCCCAGTTTAGCGGATGAAAGGTCAGAGTAAATATTATATATGTATTCATAATTTTGATGGCTTTTTGGCATTTTTAAAAATTACTGCTAATTTCCCCCCCTTTTTAGTGACCAGTTTAATAGACAAGAGTCTCCTTTACCATATCCAGACTATACTGAAATGACTAAATCTGCAACTAAATCAGGTACATGTTACATACTTAGCCCATATATAATTTTTCATTGTAATGTAATGATAAGTGAATGAGCCTTGGCAAGCCAGAGCAAAGCTTCAGTCTTTAGTACTCTTCCCATGTGTCCAAAAAGAAAGAAATTGAATTTGACTTAACCTAATTGTTCACAAGTCCTGGTTTGTCATAACATACAAAGCAGGAATTATGTTGTTAAAACATTTGATAAAATAAAACTAAATGTTAATTTAATTACATTTAATTTTGGCTTGCTCAAGCTCATTTGTGTTAGATATCTTGAGTTAGATATCTTGACTCCTGGAGATTCTATCGACAATTACCCTCCATCGTGTGATGTATTCCTGGTGACGATCCACAGGTATTCTTTGGACATTCCAGGGTTATCTCTGATTTCATCTATCTACTTTGCCTTCCTATCTTCTACATCTCTCAACTTTACCAACTTAGTAATTTTATCTAGTTTCATCCTCATTTCATCCTCAGCTATCATTGCATGCCCAAGATTGAGTTTCTACTTGGTAATTATTGCCTCAGTGGATTAGTCTGTCAGTCTTTCTTCCAGCATGGATTGATTGAGTTTTTCTTAGTCTGGAGTATTCTTCATATCTGATTCAGATGTCTACTTTTTTTCATTATTTTTTCAGTTCCTAAGAGACTGATTTTATTTAATTTATTTAAATATTTAATTATTCTTTAATTCTTTAATTATTCTGTTATGTGTTGGCATAAAAATATACATAGTTTTCACGATATTTTATAAAAGTGCCATTGCTTTTTCCTAGAAATAGTCTCTTTATTTCTTTAGCATATTGTTCAGCTCAGGAAAACAATTATTTACTGTGTTCAATATTTACATTCAGTTATGATAGCTAAGCATACTGGTTAACGTTGCTTTTGTGAATATCTTACATTAATACAGATTCTTACCTTTCAGTGTATACTTTCCTAGTTAAGTTTTAAAAATCTTATTTATTTTTAGTTTTGTGGGTGTCATTCACAAAAATCCAACTGCTAGTGCTTTAGCGTCCAGTTTGAATTTAGTGTGGCCAGCCAGTTTGATGTAGTGGTTAAGGTCCTGGCCTAGAGACAAGGAGACTGTAAGTTCAAGTTCTAGGGATGAAAACCAGCTGGGTGACTTTGGGCCAGTCCCAAAGTCCCCCCAAAATTTCCCAGTCATAGAATGATGTTGGTTCCTTGATATTTTGGACAGTTAAAGATGTTGGATGAGTGCTGCACATGTAATAAAGACTAACATAAATAAGATTTTATTCTTTGATCATACTTTTTCAAGTGAAGTTTTTTCATGAAGTTGAAAGCTTATGATTCACTAGACATTTTTTGTATAATGTTTATATTTCTTCTGGTTTAGATATCTTTGTTTTGTGAGAGTCCAAGGTTATATGTATGTATGTATGTATGTATGTATGTATGTATGTATGTATGTATGTCTTGTCCCGTGTAAGATTGAGAGTATCTTGGTGACATTTCAACGAGATCCCACTCGCCATCTTCAGGCTGGTGTCTTCGGCTTTGTGCTTCTGCCAGCTTTACACCAGCCTGAAGATGGTGAGTGGGATCTCGTCGAAACGTCGCCAAGATACCCTCAATCTTACACGGGACAAGACCCGAATACACCAAGATCTACATATATATATATATATATATATATATATATATATGTATGTATATATGTATATGTGTGTGTGTGTGTGTGTGGGTGTGTGGGTGTCATGTACATGGTACGTCATGTACAAATTATTGGAAGGTTGATCCTTAGACTTTTATTTGCCCTGTGAAATTGGCAGACATGGGATGAAAAACAATGAGGTGCTTGAAGCTTGGAGACAGTTTTTAATTAAAAAGATGATTTAATTCTGCGAATTGATTGCGTAATTATTGGGCAAAGCATTGGAATTAATCTAGCAGTGCTAGATTATATTGATTAGAATGAATAAGCTTGTTTAAAATTCATCACAGAATAGAATCAATCTTTCTTATATTGCAATATGATGAGAATTGTAGACAGGATTGCAGTCACCCAGTGGTTTATCTGTGGAGGACTTAGAAACCATTGTGTTATAAAAATTCTAGTCCTTAGTTGAGAAATTATATCAAAGTGATATTGGGGATTTGTATTCCATTCCACGTCATTAAACAATATAATATCATGAAGTTCCATTGTACCCCTCATGTTTGTCGACATCTACCTAAAACCCATAAGATTAGTCATCCAGAAATCATTAGTTATCATCCCTAGTGTCTAGAGGTGGAGAAGGTGGCTAAAATGAGGCTTAAATTGGCTCCAGATGCAGCTATATAGTATCTGGGATCCCAGCACTAGTATAGTCAAGGAAATCTTTGAGTATGTCTTACATGTCCCTTCTAGGAATTGCTACCACCAATTATAACGTTAATATGACTTAAGGAGAAAGTTATTAAATGCACAAAGACTGCTATACATCAGCCTGCTTTTACAGTTCATAAATTTCACTTGGTCAGATGAGATGGCCAAATGTAGAAAATTAAGCTATCAGTGCTGGCTACTGGTGCATTTCTAATCCCAATTAAAACCAATGGTTCATATTTGAAGCAATAAAACACTTTAGACCAAGCAGCTTATTCTATTGTTTTCCAAGTCCCTGTTATTTCATCAGGAGCTTGTATATTTGTATATAGCAATTTTTGTCCTTAGGGGATGTATTGGGGTGAGACAAGCCAATGGCTTGAAGTCATCCAGTTTGTTTCCATGGCAGAAGTAGACTTGAAGTAGTTTCCCCAGTTCTGCTCCAAAATTGAAGTCATTTCTCCAGTGGTCCTCATACAATCTGTTAGTTAAAAAAGGATTTCCCAGAAATTCCTCCTGCCTACCTCACAAACAGACACAGAGTGATGAGACAGCTTGAGCACAAAAACTGGCAGGGGGCGAGGGGAGCTTTTTAATATAGCTGTTCCTTACTGTTATATCACAGAAAAATTGCTATGGACTCTCTTTTTTATTTGCCTTTAGTCTTTGGTAGAACCCTGTGGTTTGAAGAAACTTGCATTATACCATCATGATCCTGTTGTTTTATTAGCAACAATTACATTTATGTTGTAGAATCTGCCGGGTTGTATTTTATTGTTAATTTCATTAATTTTTGTTTTTCACTGAATTGAACTTTATTATCTAAGAGTGGTCTCCCCCCCTACCCCCACACATGTGCTTTTATTCTTAAATTGCTTACTTGGGGGTTATGGGAAACCCATAGCATTTACATGAGCATTTTACTACCTTCCCTTTTATGTTCCTCATCCGTTAGCATTCACTGATTTTTAGGAAACTCTTTCTCCATCTGTACATGATATGATTACTTTGTATTACCAAATTTGGACTGTCTTCTAACTCTAAAAACACTAGTTGGAAGAAGTCGGGTAGGAGTCAATTATTTTTTCTGTCTTGCATTGAAATATCTTGTTAGTCACAAGTCAGAGAAGAGAAGCACTGAAGTGCTTCCTCCAGCAGAACCTGTTTGTCTTTCCCAAAAAAATCATGCTGAACCCCGCTTGACAGAATTCTAATTGGGCTGGCAGTGATCGTGAGCTAATGGCTTTGCCCATTGTTGTAGGTGGTCCAGTTGGTAGAAGTAAGCATTTACAGGTAGTCCTTGACTTACAATAGTTCATTTAATGACTGTTCAAAGTTACAATGGCACTGAAAAAAATGACTTATGACCATTTTTCACAGTTATGACCTTTGCAGTATCCCCACAGTCATGTGATAGGGGGGGGGGGAGAGAGAGAAGTATTGATTTTCCTTACTCTGTCAGTAGCTTTTGACTCTATTGGTTTGTGTGTGTGTGTGTGTGTGTGTGTGTGTGTGTGTTATAGCACTGAGGGCATTGGGAATGGAAGGTATCACTGTTACCTTTCTATATTCTTTCAGAAGGTGGGAACTCTGAAAGTTGGTACCATTTCCCATATTATCTAATATCCAATTTGTGGGGTACCAGATAAAGCGACAAATGAGCTATCTGTTGACATTTGAGTTAGACTGTATCAAGTGAATCACAATCTGGCTGTAACCATTGGCTTTTATGTTTTCGCTTTTTCACTCTCTCTAGAACATGCCCAGAACATACTGTGCATTTTCTAGGGATGTCTCTGGACTAAACTCGTGTGAAATGGACTAGCTGATGCAACCTGTTCCAAACACAGGAGTGTGCATGGAATATTTTGCACATCAATGTAATTTTGTTTCCCCATGTAATTTTTATTATTTATTACATGTGAATTTCAAGAAGGTTGATATTGACAGTCTGCTATATTTCTTACCAACTTGGAAGGAAGGAACGGAAGAGATTTTAAGCCATACTGAGCCACCCATAAAAATGAGTGCCATTTGTGTGTTTGTGTATGTGCGCGCATGCATACACATGTAATTTGATCATACAAAAGAAAATAGAGATTGGTTTTGTGAACATAACAGCCCAGAGATTGGTTTTGTGAACATAACAGCCCAGATCACGTTTGGCAAGGCTAAACTCTCCAGATTGATCTTTTGTGTGTTTACAGGCACTTTGCAGTGCCTCAGCTTTTTGTGCTTTTGCTAAAGAAAGATTTCTGTGAACTGAAAGAAAATGTTAATTTATTCGAGTGGAAAACTAGCAAGTTACAGTAGTACTTATTAGAATTGTAAAGATTCTCTCCTGTACAGTAGTTAGATTTTTAAGATAACTAATATTCAGTTATGTGAAACTCAGTGTTGCTAAGGCTCTTGGATTTTACATGCTAAAAACAGCAGCCAATAAATGTAGACCAGTGTCATTTTTGTGACCAGCATACAAAGCTATGGTTATACCAATAAACCACAGAGAGAAGGAACTTCTGAACTTGTCTGCCTTTGCTTAAGCTTCCTGTTTTTCTTCTTTTTATTGTTGAGACTGTTGCAGTTAGATTACTAAGAAATTTCTGTTGAAATATTTATGTTTTACCTAATTGGTATATACTGTTATAGAACAGATTACAGTCTTATTAAATGTTTTGCCATAAGTTTTGTTGTGTGACTATTTGAAAATCATTGTTCATATATCTCTTCAATAATATCTTTCAGAAAATAATTTGGAAACAAATGAAATGGAAGAAGAAGAGGAAGAAGAAGAAAGCTATTGGAAAATAAAAGTTTTACCAATTTTACATATATTACAGATTGGTAAATAATATAGTTCTATAAAAAATTATTTGGATTTCATAAACTAGACTTTTCAAGGCTTCATTCTATTCATTAGTTCTAATAATATTTTTCCTATTACCAATTTTAAACAGTTCCATTGCTGACAAGATAGCCTATATACCTACTCTCAGTTTAGACTGGGGGCAAAGTGGAATGGAGATATAAAGATGTATTTGCAAGGTTTAAAAGTCCATTGAGAATGCATATGATAGTCATTCAAAGAGGCTGTAAATATTAATGACATGTACTAGAAGTAGGCTATCTGGCACATTTTAGATGTTTTGAATGACAAATCCCATATTAGGAGTTAAAAGACCAAAATATAGACACCACCATATTTGTGGGTATTTTTTTTTAAATCATAAATACACACTTAATTCTGTGTTTCAGTTTTTATGTCTTAGCATTGTATATTGTGCTTGCTTAGATTCGTGCTTAAGAATCAGGTAGGGGAGCTCACGATCTGCAGAAGGCTTTCAGTGGCATATTTGAGGCCACGTTTCAAAAATAAGGAGAGCCATGGAAATGGTTTTGGGAATGTTAAGGGTGAAACAAATGCCCTAAGCATCTGTCAAGTGTAATATATTCATTTCACTCCTTCAGTTCCCTCATCTTAACATCAGTGCGAAGAAGCCTCATATTTTTGATCCCATATTTCTGAAAGAACTTTATTTCCTATGAAAAGGGTGCTAGCAGGTTACACATGACCCTAGTCTGGTGCCTAGTTGCCTCTAGTTGAAGACAAATGCATGCTATTTCTGGGAAAGGTAGGGATAGTCACATAAACATCTATTAGAATGATACTGGCCAAATTGAGCTATTTATATAGTTTTTACTCCAGGGTCATTTTAAGGAGGAGTAGTGAAAGGAACTTTCCATTTGAGTCCATAAAATTTAAAATAGCTGTGTTTGTTGATAGTGCAGGTTTTGTGGTATTCGTTTAAAAAAGTTCCTTTCTTCCTCTTTAAAATATTTCATCACTAATTTTACTTTCTGTTTTTCTCTCCCAAATCAAATAGAAAACAATGCAGAAAGACTTTGCGATGCCTGTGCTATTCTTTATCAAACTTTGGAAGAAGGAAATATGCTTGGCAAGCGATTCAAGAGGCGAAATTTACTATTGAAAATGTTATATAAATTAGTTGATGTTACTTCAGATCCTCTTGGCTTGAAATTAGCAAAAATCATTCTGGGTGTAAGTTAAATATGTCATACCTGTTACAGAATGTGATTACATGATACTTGTATGAAAGTGGTAGTTATATCCTGAGAAATACAACTAAACTTTAACCACTAAATCTTTTTCACAAAAGTTGCAGAACTCAACTTTGCACTGTTTAAAATTACACTTAATTTTCTTTGGTTCTATTGTTTGATTTACTTAAAATCTAGGAGATTAACAGCGCAATGATTCCTTTGGCTGCTTAGAAGTGAATTTATTTCCAAGTAAATAAATACAGAATTCAGCCCAAGTTATAGCACACAATAGTAGATAAAAATACCATGTGTTCACTTTTTGAACTAAATTGTATGCCAAAAAGCAGCTACACTTTGTGAGAGAGTTTTTGCTTTCAAGGCATAACAACAAATACATTCGCTTAAATATGTTTACTTGAATCCTAGAATAAGTCATAAACCACATTCCCTGACTTCTTACTTGATTGGTTGAATATCAAAGGGATAGATAGCAGAAGAAACTCAAGAGGAAAACAAATATTCATTATTACAGTGTATGGTATCTCTCCTAAACCATTCAAAACTTTATATAACATTTTTATAAAATGCTGGCAACAGTTACTATCATATCATGCTCGTGTAATTTGTGATATACTATTTAATTCATTTGAAAGTATGCACACAAAGTATCTGCATGCACGCAAAGCGCGCCCACCAAACCACGCCCATCGAACCGGTGGCAACAATATTTGAATCTCACCACTGATGTACATACAGGTAGTCCTTGACTTATCACCACAATTGAGCCCAACATTTCTGTGGCTAAGCAAGACCAGGGTTAAGTGAATTTTGCCCCATTTTATGACTTTTCTTATCACAGTTGTTAAGTGAATCACTGCAGTTACTAAGTTAGTAACGCAGTTGTTAAGGGAACCTGGCTTCCCCATTGACTTTGCTTGTGAAAAGGTTACAAAAGGTGATCCCATGACCTGGGACACAACAGAAATATGTGGCAGTTGCCAAGCATCCAAATTTTGATCACAGGACCATGGGGATGCGGTAGCGGTAAGTGTGAAAAACGGTACCAAGCCACTTTTTCCAAAGCGGTTGTAACTTCAAATGGTGACGAAATAAATGGTTGTAAGTGGAGGGCTACCTGTAACATGAGAAACTGTGTGGCATATCTGCTCTTAAAAGAACAGCTAAAACATAAGGTATAGTTATTTACTACATATTCTCTTTTTCCATTCTTCCTTATAGCTGAAAGTGAGTGGAAAGAATCTGCTTAATGTTTGCAAATTAGTATTTAAAATCAGCAGAAGTGAAAAAAACGATTCCCTTATTGAGAATGACCAAATACTGGGTAGGTAAATATGCTATTCTGTGACTCAGTAGAATGTCTTTTATAATGTGGAAAAGATGATATACTTGCTGTTATGTGTGTGGGAATATGAAACTGTTAAATGCTTCAGTATAACTATGATTTCAACCTGCATTTTGGTGTTAATTTTTTTCTGTTTCTGATTTTGCCTGAATGTGTTAATGTTTTTGAAGCTAATGAAGCTAATATTACCTAATTGGAAATACAAATATTATTATTTATTTATTTATTTATTATTTGAACTTATATGCCGCCCCATCTCCGAAGACTCGGGGCGGCTTACAACTAAAAACAAGGAACAATAAATACATTAAAAAACGATTAGATTAAATTATAAGCCCAAATATTTATAAAATGAATTAAAAATTTAAAAAATAACCCTCCCCAAAGGGTCACAGCCCGGGTTGGTCAAATAACCAGGTCTTCAACTCGCGGCGGAAGGTGCGGAGGTCAGGGGCCAGGCGGAGCTCCAAAGGCAGTTGATTCCAGAGGTCAGGGGCAGCTACAGAAAAGGCTCGTCGTCGGGGAACCGCCAGCTGGCATTGGCCTGCCGACGGAACCCCGAGGAGTCCCTGCCTATGAGCTCGAACAGGGCGATCGGTGTTTGACATCGGAAGAAGACGCTCCCTTAAATATTGAGGACCCATGTCGTGAAGGACTTTATATGTTAACACTAAAACCTTGAATCTCACCGGAGCGCAACCGGCAACCAATGCAAGCCGCGCAGGAGGGGGACACATGGGAGAACGGAAACTCCCATCACCACCCGCGCCGCATTTTGCACCAGCTGCAGTCTCCGGATGGTATGCAAGGGCAGTCCCAAATAGAGGCGTTGTAGTAGTCAAGCCTAGAGGTAACAAGGGCATGAGTGATCGCGCAGGGTGTCCCGATCCAGAAAAGGGCGAAGTTGACGAACAAGGCGGAGCTGGGCAAAGGCCCCTGGCAACGGCCCCCACCTGCTCCTCCAACCGGAGCCGTACATCCAGGAGGACCCCAGATTCTGCCCTATCCACAGGGGGCAACACCTCTCCCCTATGGCCAAAGATGGATAATCTTGACTGGGTCGGGACGCCGGTATGCACAGCCACTCAGTCTTGGCCGGGTTGAGTCGAAGCATGTTTCCGCTCATCCAGTTCCGTACCGCATCCAAACACCGGGTGATCAGGGAGAGGGCATCACTGATCTGGCCTGGGGTGGAAATGTACAGCTGAGTATCATCAGCGTACTGATGGAATTTCACCCCAAAATCACGGATGGGGTAGGAACGAGACATAAAATTGCAGCTGGAATCCAAGAAAAATATAGAAAGAGAAATGAAGACTAATCATCAGGCTTGTTTTTTGATCTCTGTTTCATCATGGAATCTAAGTAACGTATTCCAAAAATCAATTAGAAAGAGATTGTTTGACCCCTTCTCCCTTCTCACCTGATTTGGCTAAATCACATATTTTTCCTGCATCAAAGGATGTAAGACATATTTAAATGGTGAATGGGAGGGAACTTAAGTTATAATCCTAATTTGCATGAGAAATTAATATTTGCACACAATTCTTTCATCTGGATTTTTGGGGCAAGAAAATGGTAACACTTTGGATCAGATGATTGTTAATCAGACTTTTAAATGATCTTTTAGTTAATTAGACTGTTGAATGTATTGCAACATGCATTTCACTTTCCTAACATTGCTAACTATTTTTATCTTTCGAAACTCCTAAACTGTTGTCATAATTGAAAATTTAGAACTTGCAGGCAATTTGGGACAAAGTATTGAAATATTTTCATCTACCAAACAATGGGCTAGAATTTAAAAAAGAATGTTAGATTTGTATCCTGTCATCTTAATATGTGATTAATTCAAGGAAATACTTTTGTGTTTATAGGGTAATCTAAAGGATGTTTACAAGCATTGGGTATCAATATCTATATGTTGGAAGTACAGGTGGTCCTTGACTTATGGCCACAATTGAGCCCAGTATTTCTGTTGTTAAGTGAGACATTCGTTAAGTGAGTTTGCCTCATTTTACAACCTTTCCTGCCACAGTGGTTAAGTCAATCACCATAACTAAGTTAGTAACACAGTTGTTAAGTCAATCTGGATTCTCCATTGACTTTGCTTGTCAGATGGTTGCAAAAGAGGGATCACATGACCTTGGGACACAGCAACCGTCATAAATGTGAGTCATCTGAATTTTGATCACATGATGCTGCAATGGTTGTAAGTGTGAAAAATGGTCATAAGTCACTTTTTTCAGTGCCGTTGTAACTTTAAATGGACACTAAATGAACTGTTATAAGTCGAAAACTGACATGTATGAAATTATGAAATGCAACAGATACATTTGAAACTTTTTCTATAATTACATAATTTAGTTTAATAGTCATAAGATACATATGATGCTTAGAAGAGTAATATAATATAAATATATTATACTATTAAGGTAATTATATACTGAAAATTTGGAATGTATTGGAATATAAAGAACTCTGAATTTACTTGTGTGTGTGGTCTGTAGCTAAAAAGATGTCTGATAGAAAGATTCTGCTACATCTGATTTCAAATGCTAGATTGAAGATAAGTGTTAGTAACAGAAAGCGTGGTCAATATTACTTCTCATGGTCAACGTTTCTAATTTAGGGCCTGAGTCTCCTCTCTCTCTCTCATTCTATGTGTGTATTTATATGTGTGTTATTTTTTTCTCTTTATTTTTAAATTAAAGTAAGATAGTTGGCTCAAAAAGTAAAAACTGTGCATAGCTGGGTATTACTATCAGAAAGATAAGATACTTTCTAGCTGAAATAAGACACATACGATTAGTACCTACTAATAATCAGAAATAATTCACCTCTAATTATTTTTATTATTGTGACCAAGACTTTTCATCATATGCAACTTCCATTTAAGCAAATTAAAATTGTGTGCTGATTTCCTTTTTAAAAATGGACGTTCTTGCAATCACTGAGGGCTGTATTTGCAAAAAGGAAATTTCCATTGCTTTGCTCTCATCCTGGGCTTGGGAGAATGTTCAATCCAGGCCTTGGATTTGGAATATGCTAACATAGTTTCAGTGGGGAAAAAATAGCCAGAAATAGCTTGTATAAATGTGAGCTCCACTGTCGCAATTTCCTTCTCTTTAACAAATCTCCTCAGCTGTTTCTCTTCCTTATCCCTTATCTGAATTATTGGGATGGCAGCTAGTAAATTAATCTTGAGCAACTGTCTTTGCAGTCCCATTGAATGCCTTTATTTCAAAGTACTATAAATAAATAACAGTGCAGAATTATTTATTTATTTGATCCGTTTTATATTGCTTGCTGTATTACAAATTCTATGGTAATTTTATGTACAACAATCAGTAATTAATTAATTAATTTGGAACATTTATATGGCTGCCCAACTCATTCATGGTCACTCAGTGGCAGCTTAGTTAGAGAAGTTATTATTAATTTATTTGACAGTTCCTTTAAAAAAGGGGGGCTTGGATGAACTAAACCTCATTCTGTGGGAGCAAAAAAATTGTCCTAGAGATGAAGATTCACATCATGTAATTTTTTTACTATAGACTCTCTGCTTGAGATTCTGAGAACAGAAGACTTGCAAACAAACACTGAAGCTTTTCTTTATTGCACTGGTGCTATAAAATTTATTTCTGGCAATGCGAGCCTCATTAATGAAATGGTCAACAAGGGAGCTATTGAAATCCTGCTGCAAGTAATGAGAATGATTAATGAAATTAATGAAGATAATACTCGATTTTCCAGTTCAGGACATCTCTTGGTCCAGGTTAGTATTACATTTTTACTTTAATTATTCACTTATTTCAATTTACTTCAACAAAAGAGGTTCAAACTTTCTAATGTTTCCTTGCCAGGTTTGACTCTTGGAGGGCTGTCCAAGTTTTTTTTTCTTAACAGTAATGTGGAAGTGGTTTGTTACTACTTTTATTCTGAGATGTTTTCCAAATTTTCAGTCTAGTCAACTATATTATTTCAGTTCTAACCTTGTGCTACCCTGTTGAGCTTTTCTGAATTAACTAAAGCAATCTAAGGGGCAGCAGGCGCTTTAACTTAATAGTTCTAGAATGATCTATAATGTCAAACTCGCTGTGTCACATCACTGTTACGTGATGTTTCATGATGTTTGTTCTCTTCGTGGAGCTGGCCTTCTTGGCTATGGCACCTGCATTGTGAAATATCTCCTTCTCTGAGTTAAGCTGACACCATCACTCCTGACTTTCTAAAGGGCTCTCAAGAACTGGTTGTGCCATCAAGCTAAGAACTGGCAAACTACTGGCAGTAAGATGGCTCTCCCATTATAATCCATTCACCCATGATTTGTTTTAGCTCTGTTTTATAATTTTTAACATTATCAATAATAATAATTGTTCCTATTATTTGTAAACTATTGGTTTTTCTTCTTCTACTCCATTGAGAGTCACTTGTATTGTAAGATGGACAAGTATATAAATTTGATAAATAAAGTAGAAGAAGCCACTACAAGCAATGATTAAAGTTCTTTCAGATAAAAAGTGACTTACAAGTAGATCTGTTTTTAACAATCAAGCCTGTATTATTGTTTCATATCTTGAAGTTTAAATAACCCACACTATTTTAAATTTTCCACTGAGTTTCACACTACTGCCATCAGAGGAAGGCTGTACAAAATTGTTACATTTTCAAAAATGTCCGATACTGCTAACAAAATTATGTTTACCGTGTTTGTTTAATTCATATTTAAATGTATTTTCTCTAGCTCACTGCCACTTTACGAAACTTAGTAGACTTACTTCAGTCAAGGTGCAAATTCCTTGAGTATGGAGCAATTCCAGAGCTCTGCCTCACATTGGAGAAACGTATGAGTGACAAGGATGTATGTATCAATGTGGCCAGAATATTCAGGTAACCCTCACTATTAAAAAAAAAATACAATGTAGATCTTTTTTTGCCTCTTCAGCAACCACCTCATTATCTAATGAAGTGGTTGCTTCCATGGAGATACTGTTTATATTTCTGTTGAAATACTTTGGATCAGTTCAGCGTTTAATTCCTGAACGATTGTTTTGGCTCACTTTTTTGAATAAGAAAAACACAAATTTTCTGCAATCTAAACACAAGCAGACCACGCACAGGCTGCTGGGTGCCCTTGAGTACATTATCTTTTTTGACTTGTGGTTTCTGTAAGAGTGTTAGTACTTCTCTCCCTTACTCAGCCAGCAAACAATGTGTGTGGGAAAGGATTATTGTTCCTTGCTTCTAATGCTGTAACCTGCCTTAGGATTGCAATAAGAGGGGAGGAAGGAACGTTATTGCTTCCTCCTTTATAGCAACCGTGCTCAAGATTGTGGATTTTTAAAAAATGACTTTAGCAGTAAAAGCATAACAGAAATTGGCCTCAAAATCATTAGGCACAAAGAGCATAAGACCTCTTCCATTGTCCCTTTTAAATATTGTTGCTTTTCACTGCTAGATAGGGTGCAGTACTAATTTTGAGTTGATTTATTGGGAAGGGATTAAGTTCTGCCTACTCCTCAAAAGAACTTACGCTGAATACTACTGTGTCTGTATGTATGTGAAGGTGCATTTGAATGGATGTATATGTATGTGTAAGCAACCAATAGATATGGCCTCCAGTTACTAACTTATTCACCCCTGCTCTAAGGCAAAGATCATCAAAAACATCCCCATAGGAATGAATTAGCAACATTGCTTGTTTAACACAGAAAACTTCTTATATTCCATATCCCTTGTATGATTCCTTCAGAAAAAGAATGCCACTATATCAAAGAGGAAAACTGTCTCCTGTAACAGTGGCCAATGGCAGCAGGCAGCATTTAAGGCTGAATACAATAATATGTTGACTTTTCTTCTTCTTTTCAGTAATCCATAATTAAACGGTTCAGTGAAACAGGACAAGGTCTTCTTGCCATCAGCTGAAGGCCTCAGGACTTGCCATCTTTGTTTCTCTGTCAATGGTGTTGTGATGTCTTTTCTTCCTTCTCATAAAAATACCACTTTGCTTCCCAGTAGCCACTTCCTATACGTGGGGTCCTTGGTACTCTCTGAGCTTGGTTGTTTTCTTGTAGACATTTCATTACCCAAACTAGTTTAGTTTAGTTTAGTTTATTTGGGCTTATAAGCCGCCCTCTCTCCCGAAGGACTCAGGGCGGCGTACATAAAAGACAGAAAATACAAAAGTTAAAAGAAATTAAAAAGAGATTAAATTATGCCAAATAAACAATCGAATTAAAAACCCCGATCCCCTGTCAGTCCAGGCCGGATTGCAAAAATAGCCATGTTTTGAGGTTGCGGCGGAAGGAGTGGAGATCAGGGGCCAAGCGCAACTCAAGGGGTAGTTGATTCCAGAGGGTGGGCGCCCCCACAGGGAAGGCCCTACGCCTAGGGGCCGCCAGCCTACACTGTTTAGCGGATGGTATCCCCAGGAGGCCCTGTCTGTGGGAGCACACAGGGCGATTGGTGTTTGTCAAACTAGGTAACATCTTCAGTGCACTAGTGATGTTACCTAGTGATGTTACCTAGTTTTGGTAATGAAACATCTGCAAGGAGACAACCAAACTCAAAGGACCAAGGATCTCAACCCTGAGCTACAAATATTCTCCTTTATTGCTACTTCATGTTATTTGCTGCTGCATTATCCTTGGCTGCTGCCGCTTTGTCTTTCTTGTTGAGGTGCTTGAAGATGTTTGTGTTGTCTGCAAGAAATCATAGTGGGACTCACAGAAACAGTAGAGGGATTTCTTCTACTACTGTAGCAACTTAAATTAAGCTTTTGATCGTCATTATTCCTTGCAATAGAATTGATTTTTTTTAGTCATCAAAGCCATTGCCACTTCTTTCTCTAACTGTTATTTCTACTGAACTGTACAAAAATAGAGAATGCTGGCCTTTTCATTTTGTACTATGAATAATGTTTAAAACGAAAACAAAATACTTACATTATACTGTAATTGGAAATCATAGAAGAAAACCTAATCTATATTATTGTTTCAAACATGCAGCAAACTTTCTTCCTTCAATGACTGCTGTGCAGCTTTGGCAGATTGCTCCAGATGTTATGCCTTATTTTTAGCTCTGCTAAACAAATACCCAACAAAGCAGGTCAGTTTTTTAATCTCCTGGTTTTTTTTATATATATTTTAATCCTTTGATGTGCCTGTGGTGTTGTATGTATGTTAATCCATTTTCAGAGACAAATTCCATTGTATTTTCCAGATAGAAATGAATGCCTTCAGACATTTAGGCGCTTAGAAATAAGTAAAGGACTGTATTGCAACAGGGACCTTTTATCACAATTAGGACCAGAATTTCTGTTGCTAAGTGAGATGGTTATTAAGTGAGTTCCACTTGATTTTATGGCCTTTTTTATCATGGTTGTTAATTGATCATTGCAGTTGTTAAATGAATCACATGGTTATTAAGTGAATCTAGCTTCCTCCATTGACTTTGATTGCTGGAAGCCAGTTGGGAAAGTCACAAATGGTGATCACATGACCTTGGGATTCAACAATCTTTGTAAATACATGCCAAGCGCCTGAACATGCCATCATGGGGATACTGTGGCTGTTATACGTGTGGGAACTGGTTGTAAGTCACTTTTTTCAGTGTTGTAACTTTGAACAGTTACTAAGGTAAGCTAATGGTTCTAAGTTAAAGACTACCTGTAGATGTAGATAGTACAAACCTCCTGAGATGTAATAATAGAGGGGAATGTACAGATTTAAGGGCTTGGGAATTTCAAGGTCCCGAAACTTCTGCATTTGGCCAAAAATGGAATGAAAGAACAACAAGCAAAGGAAATAAGTGGGGGGGAAGAATGATTGTTAGAATATAAGATTGCATTAAAACAAATACATTTTCTCAAATAATAAGAGCAGATTAAATGTGTTTTTTTTTGACTGGGTTGCTATGTGAAGATTCCAATTCATTACAAATTGACGTAACTATATATTTTTTACTTGGGTCAATTTTTAATGTGCTAATTTATCCTGAAAGAGTCAGTAAGGCATCAGGTTAGAAACGAGGTCATGAGTTCTAGTCCCACCTTAGACATGAAACCAGCTAGTTGACCTTGCTTGGATCAATCATGCTCTCTCAGTCCCTTGGAAGGAGGCAATAGCACTTCTGGAAAACCTTGCCAAGAAATCTAATCTAAGCAGGAATCAAACTGATTCAAAAATACACATTCTCTCTTAATGCTAAATCCATTATTATTATTGTTATGGATGCCTATTCCATAACAGTGGATTTTTTTCTCCTCTTTTACTATGAATTACTGCAGAGGAGTACTGATGCACACAAGGCTGAGTATGGATTATTCCAGGGTGTATTCAACTGAGTAGTGATATTTATTCAGTATATGGAGACCTATTCCAATACTATTGTGTCTCTTCATATCTGTCCTGAGAACTGAATAATGGGACTGTGCTGACCAGCAAGTCCTAATCCTGATTCTCTTACATGGAAAATGAAAGTGTTTCGATGTGTCAGTAATAAGTTCTTATTAGTAAGTGTTGTTTGGATACAGATATAAATACAGATATAAAACTTTTGAGAGGAGAATGAAGTATTAATACTAAGCCTAGGCAATCATTCTTTAGTATTTCCTAATTCTCATTAGGTAACCAGTAATTTTTAACAGTATTAGAAAATGAGCACCTCAAAGTTCATTCTTCTGATTCATTAGTTGCTTGATGCATGTATTATATTCTATACAGAAAGAGATCACTCAAAAATTATATCTTATGTTAATATTAGATATAATAGTAGGGATTATGTCTTACTTAAAGGTAAAGGTGAATCAGTTTTCACAATAAGTTTTTCTTACCTAAATATTTGTTTCAGGCAACGTTTGTTTGCAATGGATATTTTAAAAGCAAATTAATTCCCATCTATTTGTTTTCTACATTTTCAGCAGCACCATCCTGAATAATATACAATAAAGCAACTCTTTCATACACAGTTACTGAAACTGTGTTGTTTTTATACAAAGTAATGACTATATTACTGAGTTATATAAACATCGTAGTTTCTAGTTGGGTAGTGTGGTGTTGAGATTTGATTTAGATTTTTTATTGAAATCAGTGTTATAAACATAGAATTGTGGGAAGTTATGTTTTGAAAATATTGCTAGAGAGTATGCTTTGGTAAGAAATGTCTTATGCCATTTGTATATGTAAATGTGATAAATAAAATCATGCTTGTTTGCATTATGTATTCTTTCACTTTTGTACTTCTAAGTATGAACTGTTTATTGAATATTCTGTTCAATATGAATGGAAGTGAGTTAGATTTTATTTCAAACATTGAAGTATTTATTGAAATGAAAATTATAGGTTTTTGTTTGCGGCAAATTATTTCCTTTCTTATGTTCAATTTCAGGACTTAGTTATCCGTATCGTTTTCATTCTTGGCAATTTAACAGCAAAAAACAATCGAGCCCGGGAACAATTCTTTGAGGAGCAAAGAAGCATTGATACACTCATAGCACTTTTCAAAACTTACTGTGAAAATGTTCCTAATCATAAACTGTGGAAAGATGGCGAAATAAAGAATCTCAGACACCCTTCTGAAGCAGAAGACATTCTTATCAAGCTGATAAGAGTGATTGCCAATCTGTCCATTCATCCAAACGTAGGTGCACGTTTGGCAACTAATCCTCACATTGTGGCATTACTTATTACAGTGCTTGGTAAGAACTGCTTTTGAATATATAATCTGTAGAAGACAAACCATCAGTGTCAAAATCATTTGGCTGACATTAATTTATGTCAAGTGTCCCAACACCAATGTACATTTTCTGAAAACACTAGATGCTCTTAGAACTGTTGCCACTTCCTTCCTGAACTTTAAGTAAATGTTTTCATTATGTTAAGGAATTTCTGGATTAATTTTTTAAAGGTTCTTGGGTACTCATACCCAGTGGATAATCCAGATGTGGTCATATCAATTGGAGTTAAAATCTAATATAACTTGAGGGCACCAGGTTGGGAAAGACTGGAAGGTTCAGAGATACAGAACTAGATTCACCATTATCTACCTTTTATCTGTAAGCTTATTGACTATTTCAATGTCCTGCTGTTTAATCCACATCCTGGAAAGCGTGTTAGTTGTATACTTTATAAACCGGCTATTTTAAATGGTGGATTTCAATTTGCCTTGCTGCATTGCAATTGTGTAGCCCAGGAAGGCCATTATAATAGAGACAGCATTCCTGTAATCCTTTGTTTTAATTCTCTGCATTTTAGAAACGATGTTATCCATCATCTACACGGTACCAATGTTATTCGCTGATCAGAAATTTGAAAAGAGAATTGGCAGGAATTTTGTCTTCAAATTTCTTTCTTTGCTTTTTTCAAAACTTTCCAAGGTCTTGCTGGGCATATCATGTATTCAGATGTCAGTGTGAAGGACTTCTCCTGGGGGGGTGGAATCTATGTGGCACTAACAGTTAACACTGACTTTGGTGCCACATAATCAATCAATGAAGGATTTCAGTAAAATGAATGTGTACATCTATTTGTATAAAACACACACAATTTCACACTTTGAAATGGCCTCAGACAAAAAGGCTGAATTCAGCATCAGAATTTTATTGAAATGTTGCCAATTCCTTATTACAGCAGTTAATTGTTTGGCTTCATTTTATGATGTCAGTGTAACTTTTTATACTAGAATAATTGAAGTTATGAGGCGCTACGTAATTGGTATCATGATAAAAGTCTGAAGTCTTCTCTTCTAAATCACTAGAGTGCAAGTCGGTTGAGGAATGTGAGGAACTGGTTATTAATGCCATTGCAACAATCAACAATTTATCCTTTTATCAAGTGAAAAATTCCGTAATCCAAGAGAAGAAATTACATATAGCAGAACGTAAGAATATTTTAAAAGTTAATTCTCTCATCTTTCTATTACATGGTAATGGCCAGTATTGCCATTTGAGCAAATCATAAAAAGGATCTAATTTAATGATTTTACAGACAATTTTGTAATAATAAATAATAATAAAGCCAGTCCAATTTGGCTTAATCTTTGCCATGTTTGCCTTTACTGATTAGTTTTATAAAGAACATGTTGATTTGTAAACTGGTTGATTAGCATAAGCCTTGACATGAGTTAGAAACAAAACTACTCTTTGACTATAGATAAAAAGTATAACACGTAATAAAGCTGAACTGCATATCACTCAAAAATGTTAGAGAACTCACTGAACAAAATTTTCAGACACACAATATGCTAATAGGGATTTTCTCCCTTTGTGGATATTGCTGAATTACTCTTCTAGCATCTCTCACAATTGGCTGTGCTGGCTGGGTTTGTCAGAACTTGCAGTTCAGCATCTTTTGAAAGGGAGCAAATGCCACATCTCTAATATGCTTGGTTTTTTTTTTAAAGTTGGAGTCTTGTTTACAAGAGATTTAAGCAGTTAGAGGAAAGATAACTTCCTGATTAAGTAAGAAAAATGCCAGGATTGTCTGGATATTCAGTAAGATTAATGGAGGTTTGTCAGCAGATAAGGAACAAAGGCAGGAGAAATGTCAAGTTTTACAAGGGTGAGATTAAAAGTGAGAAAGTAATTGTTATGACTTCATAACAATTTCAGCTTCAGTTTCAGCAGAATGTAGGAAATAAAGGGAAATAATATTTTAAAGTTTTCCACTAACTAGGCTTCTCAAGCTAAACTGGCATAAACTCTGAATGGTGCAAAGTTAAACACAAGCATCTTTGGGCAAATTTAACTGCACACCTATTATTTGTGTGCAGTAGTGAACAGGTTCAAAGTTTTAAAAAAACCCAGTAATTATTGCGGATACAAAAGTTTGGATACTTTTTCAGTGAATATTTTGAAATACCTCCTTTGGCAGAAAAAAAAAAGCTTTCAAACATTTCTGGTAATGACCTAAGAAAACCTTTTGGAATTTTTCCATGGAGAACTTTTCTAAATCAGAAATGTTTTTGATCTCCTTGCATGAACTACACATTTGAGTTCTCCCTGTAGATTTTCAGTAATATTCATTTATGGATACTGTACAAGATTGCAAAAACCTTTCTTTTCTGTAAATAGGGTTAATTTGAACATTGTCTTGCTGAAGTATCCAACTGTTTTAAACTTCAGTTTCATTGACTGTATTACTTCTACACTTGATATCCTGTTTTTAGTGTTAAAATTTGACCAAGGGTAACTCAACTTATGCATAACATTGTATAAATTATATTTTAAAGATGATGAGACTCTAGAAAAAGTACAGAGAAGAGCAACCAGGATGATTAGGGGACTGGAGACTAAAACATATGAAGAACAGTTACAGGAACTGGGCTTGGGTAGTCTAGTAAAGAGAAGGACCAGGGGAGACATAGCAGTCTTCCAATATTTGAGGGGCTGCCACAGAGAGGAAGGGGTCAAGCTATTTTCTAAAGCACCCAAAGGCCAGACAAGGAATAATGGATGGAAACTGAACGAGAGATTTAACCTGGAAATAAGGAGAAACTTTCTGACAGCGAGAACAATCGACCAATGGAACAGCTTGTCCTCGGAAGTTATGGGAGCGCCATCGCTTGAGACTTTCAAGAAGAGATTGGACTGCCATTTGTCAGAAATGGTGTAGGGTCTCCCACTTTGGCGGGGGTTGGACTAGATGACCTACAAGGTCCCTTCCAACTCTGATTATCTGTTATCTGTTATTTATATGTTAGGTGTCATGGCACTTTTAGCCTGAAGTACCGCATGCAACATTTCTCTCTACTCTGAGAGGCTAAAATAAAGATGTACTCATTGCTTAATTTGCTCTTCTAGGAGACATATTCAATTAGAATAGAATGGAATAGAATTCTTTATTGGCCAAGTGTGACTGCCCTGCTTTTGCAATCAGATACTTATTCCTTAAATATATATCAAATGCAGTGTATTTTCCACTTACAGTGCTTTTAAAGATGTTAATGACCAGTCATATGGATGGAATTCTGGAGGCTATTCGTGTCTTTGGTAATCTTTCTCAAAACCATGAAATCTGCAATTTTATTATACAACGAAAAGGTGAGCTCCTATCCCATTAGAAATAACCACGTTACATAAAGCAACACTAATCATATATTCTGTTGCCTGTTAGATTTTGCTTAAAAGAAATGGCTGCTAAAACTATCTGCATAGAAAGAGTTCTATTGAAAGATGGTTAAACTTAAGCAGAATTTGCAAAGGCAGGTATGTCATGTAATACAACACTGTGATTGCCTCCCAGTTAAATGGGCCTTGGTGGCTCAGGCTGTTAATTGCCTGCACTTAAGTTCCAGCTGCCTACTACTACTGTAGGCTCGAATCCCACCAGGCCCAAGGTTGACTCAGCCTTCCATCCTCTCGGGGTAGGTAAATTGAGGACCCAAGATTGTTGGGGGCAATTAGCTGACCTTGTAAAAATGCCGCTTAGTAATAAGCAGGCATATACAATGGAATGAAGGCTATTGCTGAGCACACTGGGTTGTATCCCAAAAATTGTAAGCCGCCCTGAGTCTCCGGAGAAGGGCGGCATATAAATGTAATTTTAAAAAAAAACGTACTTTTTACTTTTAAAAAATTGAAAAGCCCAAAATTGAAAAACCCAATGCATGAGTTCAACTTTGTATCAGGGGACTTTATAAAAAGACATAGGAGTAATTGTGCTGAAAATAGTCGTGCCAAATTTTCATGTTGAGATGATTGGGATACGCCTGTGAAAAATGTGGCATTTTCATTCATTGAATAGAGAATTGATAATTACTACAGAAGAGAAGTCGGTATTTCAATCCTTTAGAAGTGGCGTAGCAGTATTGTAATGGTGCATCTAATACAGTTATATGTTCTTAAAAGCAAGTTTGTTCTCTGTGATTTTTTTCTTCTGTGATCTAGTGTACAAGTTCATGATTGCTTTGCTTGATGCCAGGCACCAAGACGTCTGCTTTTCAGCCTGTGGAGTTCTCCTCAATCTTACTGTGGATAAGAGCAGGCGGAGTATTTTGAATGAAGGAGGAGGAATTAAAAAGTAAGTCTAAAGTAGCTGAGTCAGAAAAGATATTGCTGAAATTCACACGGGGGTGGGGTGGGAGATACCTAGTATATTGTTATTTCTATTTTTCTGCAAGGCTGCTACAAAACTCTAGTTTTCAAGGGTTTAATAACAGCTATTCAACCTATTATTACAACAGATTAATCGATTGTTTGAGAGATTTTGGGCCCACAGATTGGCAACTGGCTGGTTTGATATGCAAAACTTTGTGGAACTACAGCGAGAACGTTACAAGTAATGAACCCTGCTTTGAAGAGGATGACTCAAACGGTCTACTAGTTCTTCTTATGACATTTCTTGGTAAGATGTTGAGATAATCTGTGTTTCTTTAATGAATGGAAACAGGACACATAGAAAGTTGCTTACATGACTTTTTTTCTATGTAGCCCATTATTTTCTTACAGTCTTTCCAGAGTCTTAGCAAGAAATCATTTACTAGCAGTAACAATAGCACTTATATACTGCTTCATAGTACTTTACAGCCCTCTCTAAGCAGTTTACAGAGTCAGCAAATTGCCTCGAATAATCTGGTTCCTCATTTTATTGACCTCGGAAGGATGAAAGGCTGAGTCAACCTTGAGCCAGTCCAGGATCAAACTGGCAGTAAGCAGTGAGTTAGCCTGGAATTCTACAGTCTAACCACTGTGCCACCATGGCTCCTGATATTACCAACCACCTGGGTTTTTTTGTTTTTTGTTTAAAAAGAAGCTATTAATTATTTGAGAGCCAGTTTGATCTAGTGGTTAAATTGTTGGACTAGGAGCACAGAAACCTGAGTTTTATTCCTGCATGAAAGCTACCTGAGTAACGTTTGGCTACTCCTTCACTCTCAGCCTCAAGAAGGCGGTAGTGGCAAACTATCTCCAAAAATGCTGCCTAAAAAACTCCATGAAGTAATCAGGAGTGAAGTCTTACTCAAAGGCAGGAAAAAAAAACAATAGCCAGAACCCCTCAGGAAATTTATCTTTTTATGCACATTATTTTCTTTAGATTCTTCTCTGTGTTGGTAGCAGATGCATCCAAATACATGCGTGAATAACTCTTAAATTTTTTAAAGTTTTATTTAATGCTGATTGGTAGGTATTCTTTTGCTTGCTATAGATGAAGAACTGGCACTGGCTTACAGTTTTGACAGTGACTTAAGAGAATATCACAAACTTTATTGGGAAACAGAGTTCAAACCTGTGGCACAGAAGCTTCTCCAGAGAATTCAAAATTGAAAATCATTAAGTAATACTGCATTTCAGGATGGGTGTTGAATCAATCAATGCACAAAATCACTTCTGCATCTGCTTTTGCAAATCATTTGATATAAAAAAATTTCAGTATGTTTCCATTAAAAACACCTTTTGTTTAATTTTTCTACATAGCATGTACATTCATTGTAGAATACCTTTTTCTTAAATTTCCAGTGGATTTAGGAAACATAAAAATAAACTAATTGCAACATCTGAATTGAGTATCTTTTTGATTTAACTTTATAATGTTATGCTTTATATTTAAGATTTTATAAAAGATTGCAACAATTAGTACCATGGTTATCAAGTATAGATCAAGGAATTCAGACAGCATTCATTGTTAAATATTTTTGTTAGGTTTTAATGTATAGAATAGTATTGAATTTGGTCAACAATTTCAAAATGAATTTTTCGATGACTCAGACTAACATTCTCTACCCAATATTTTAAAAATATATTGAAAATCACAGTATAAATGCTGATTTTTTTTTCTTTGAAACAAATGTATTTATGTGATAAGATTATAGCCCTTGTCCATTTATTGATAAGCCAATCTGGTAAAGTAAGATAGTTATTTGATTTCACAAATGGAATTCATAGAGCAGGTAATGAAATTTGTATTTTTAGCCAAAGGCAACTTTAAAATTGCACATTTGGCTTGTATGTTTTGGATCAGCATTTGCCTTGCATTTTTGAATAAAGGAAATAGCAGATGCTTCCTGTTGAACTGTCAAGAATTGCAGTTTAACTTTTGTCGTTTTTCTTTCAAACACAAATTAGAAAGTATACACAAGACACAGCATTCATTTGTCTATTTTGTAATGAATGATACCAGTACTATAGTGTAAGAAGTCTGAAAAAAAGAGGAAAATGTTATTTTTTTATTTAAACAACCCAATAATACTAACAGACCTCATACAAAAAGTGTCCATATATTTTACACATGCACGCTCTCACACTCATATATCAAAGTCAGGGTTTTTGTTCTTGTTGTTATACTATTTTCTTGTTTAACTACATAAGCTGCTGCTTAAAAGGGGCAGGCTGTAGAAATGAGTGTTTTAGTAAGAAACTATTTGAGGCCTGAACTGATATTTTGACACCATTGATAGCTTCTAGGAATACTGAAGAAGTAAAATTATCTACCCTTGCTCTCAACTATTCAGTTGTTTTTTTTTTGCACAAAGTTGCAGATTTTTAAGCAGTTTTGATAGTCTCACACTGCCTCAGTCTGAAATAATAAGACCAACCTAGACAGCAAAAGATTCTCTTAACAATCAAAACTGTTAATGTAACATCCTGTTCAGCTCTGCATTATCAGCAAGGAGCTTTTCTAACATCACATACAATGTAGGCTCAGACGATAGCATTGCTTGCATTTGTTTATAGCTTAATAACTGGAATTGCTAGTCTCTTCATTTAACCAGCACATTCAGCAGCATCAGGATTTTTATAAAAACATTATTCACCCTTATATCAAAAGCGAAATTGTTATCTTCCAGATTCTTATTTATTTGTGACAATACATAAAGATTTCGGTAATTAGTTGTCTGCCAGAAGTCATTACCTCTTATGCTAACCAGAGCAGGCTGGAATCGGTTTGATTGTGTCTCTGAACAACTGTCCTACCACCAACCTCAACATCAGCAGTAATATCCCATTAAGGAAGGAGCTGCAATAATACTAATAGTAGCAGTAGTAATAATAATAAACACTATGGCACACATAATCTCATGGCTTTTAGCCCCTGCTGGTTGAGAAGCCCCTTAACAAGCCCTGGTAAGTTGCCCCTGTGGCACCTTTGATTACTACTGCCCAAAGTTTTCACGTCATGTAACAAGTAATGGCTCTCAGAGCGTAAAGCAGTTCGGCCTGCATCCGTGCTTCTATGAGAAGCAAATTGACGTGAACCTTAAAGAAAACAATAGAAAAAAAGTTGGGTTTAGTGTCTTTTGTCCATTACAGTATTTTAAGGCATGCAGAAATGCTAATTTTTAAAAAAATTACATTTATATGCCGCCCTTCTCCAAAGACTCAGGGCGGCTTACTATTTTTGGGATACAACCCAATGTGCTCAGCAATAGCCTTCATTCCATTGTATAAGCCTGCTTTTATTACTAAGCGGCATTTTTACAAAGTCAGCTTACTGCCCCCAACAATCTTGGGTCCTCAATTTACCTACCCCAAGAGGATGGAAGGCTGAGTCAACCTTGAGCCTGGTGGGATTCGAGCCTGCAGTAATTGCAGGCAGCTGGAACTTAAGTGCTAGGCATTTAACAGCCTGCACCACCAAGGCTCTGAACTGAAGCCAGACGGAAATCTATGAACGTACTAGTGGCTTATGATGGCACAGATCTTATGCAACAGCCAATTAAGTGGAATGCTGCCTCCATACAATAGCTATATGTGCAATATTCATCATTAGGCGATCCTGGCTTTAGGCCTGGAATGACTTAATTGTTGTTATCAGGTGAGACAAAGTAGCTCTAATAAGGATCTACAGAATTTTCTTCAGTACAGTACTTTCATTAATATTTCTGCTAAGAGCAATAATGCAAAGGCAAAAACTTTACAGCCTAGCGAAAGTTTAAAGAGATATTTAAGTCAATATAAGCAAAACAAATGCCTTAGTAGATGCAACCAATATGATTCAATTTATAACACACACACACAATGATGCATATACAGCATAAAGGTAAAAGTTCCCCTCGCACATACGTGCTAGTTGTTCCTGACTCTATGGGGCGGGGCTCATATCAGTTTCTAAGCCAAAGAGCCAGCGCTGTCTGAAGACGTCTCCATGGTCATGTGGCCAGCATGACTAAACACCGAAGGCACACAGAACACTGTTACCTTCCCACCAAAGTGGTCCCTATTTTTCTACTTGCATTTTTATATGCTTTCGAACTGTTAGCTTGACAGAACCTGGGACAAGTAACGGGAGCTCACACCATTATACATATATATACAGCATACATTACACATACATGCATACATACATACATACGTTATGCAAACAAATCCCACCAGGCTCAAGGTTGACTCAGCCTTCCATCCTCTCGGGGTAGGTAAATTGAGGACCCAAGATTGTTGGGGGCAATAAGCTGACTTTGTAAAAATGCCGCTTAATAATAAGCAGGCATATGCAATGGAAGGAAGGCTATTGCTGAGCACATTGGGTTGCGCTCCAAAAATTGTAAGCCGCCCTGAGTCTTCAGAGAAGGGCGGCATATAAATGTAATTAAATAAATAAATAAATAAATAAATATACAGCATACCTTCTCAGAATGTTTGAATTGCCTCCAGAAGCTATCATACATTCTGTTTGTGGTCCTTTCAGGAGCACACACTACAGTTTTGATATAAATTTTAAAGCTGCGGTCCAACAGCTGATTAATTTCACCATAGTCATAATCATCATATCTATAATCAGGAGAACAAATATGTTCAGATTTTCCATCAAACACATTGTTGCCAGTTACAATAACTACTGTGCTATTGCTTGCTGTTTTACAGCCATATACTTTCTGGTAGATCTTAAGCTGGTTTTGCTAGAATCCCAATTATAGTAGTACCCTCAGTATTTTTGTCCATTCCCAATAGCACACATCCCCCCCCCCTTTTGGGTGCTTTGCCCTGTTTCCCATCTTCTACTCTCTGTAATCCTGTCCAGGTACTGCAGCATTTTTTTTTTTTGCCTTATTGGATCTGCTGCTTTCTCTGACAAGTTGCAGCTTTCTTAGTATCTTCCAGCCATGGATTTGGGAGCAACACAAGACCTTTGCTCTAGAATTACTTTTACTTTTAGTTTTAGCTTTTTTTAGCTGGTTAACTTTCTCAGGATACAAGGTTCTTACCTCAAGCACAATTATTACCAAGAATTTGCCTTTAAAAGCATTTAATAAGTTACCAATGCAATTATTTTTTTAATCCAGTTCATTGATTGTATGCTCATAGCTTTTGATGTAGGTTCTTAATATGAATTTCCATAATATGTGTTCAAGCAATATGGGGAACAAAATTTCCAAAATTAATAGATAACTAAAGCTGAGCTGGACCAACCTTATTCCAAACATACAGTGAATGTAATTCCAGATTGCACGCCTAAGCATTGACGTATCCACATCTTTATGCATAGCCATTGTGTTGTAAGTCAAGTTGTAGGCAATTTGAAACTTCTCATCTATCAGTTGTCCTACATCTGGATAGAGACGATTTACCAGCGAATATCCGTGGTCTTCCCATGAATAGTCCTTAAAAGCAAAACGGGTACATGGAAGCAAGTTCTCAAGAACTTTGACAAAGTAGGAAAAAAATTTTTTTTTCCACTGCATTTTTAAAATCCAAAATAATGAGATAACTACTGTGTATTCCAACAGCATGGATGCTCTTGTCCTCCACTGGTTTCAACTACAGGGAGTCCTCCACTTAAGAGCCACAATTGGGACAAGAATTTCCATTCCTAAGCAAGGTGTTTTTCAAGTGAATTTGTGCCTCATTTTATGAACTTTTTTGACACGTTTGTTAAGTGAGTCACTGCAGTTCAATGAATCACGCTGTCATTTGGCTTCCGCCTTTGAATTTATTTGTCAGAAGCCGGCTGGAACGGTGACTCCCCCCCTCCCCCCGCCACAATTCCAGGATGCTACAACTGTCTAAATATATGCCCATTGTCAAGTGCCTGAATTTTGATCCCTTGACAGCAGGGATGCTATGACAGTTATAAGTATGAGGGCTGGTCGCAGGTCCGAAAGTTGCTTAAATGAATGATTATAAGCCAAGGGCTACCTGTATAGCTTTCAGTATATAATCCCCTATATACTGCCTGAGAATGATTAGTAAATGTTCAAAGCTGCAGGGCACCAAATTGCCTATGCTTGTTTTAAAGTTATAAAAAAAATACAGCATGTAATTTATATACCTAATATTCTGTTTATACACCTAATATTCTGGGGAACCCTTTACATTTCGATACTGATAATGTATGGCTTACCTGCACACGGAAAGTAGGTACCTGCATCCCATGTCTTGAGAAATCTTTATAACCATAGCTAGTATCCTCGAAGTGACGAGACACATCTCTTGTTGGTGCTATTTCTTCATCTTCTGTTAAATATGTAACAAATACAGTAAATGTCTATGGAGATTCTCAGTCATCCAAGTCCTGGTTGTCCCAAAGATGATTTTTTTGTTTCCAAGAGGTAACTGGACTTTCTGGTACCAGAAAGTCCAGTTGCCTCTTGAAAAAGAAAAAGACCTTTGGGACAACAAACACGGTAGCTTAAAAAAAAATAGCTTAAAGCACATTGCCAAATTATAATAAATAACTTCTGTAATCAATCCAGGAAAAGCATTTTGCAGATAAAATATAGCTTCTCCAAAAATGCAATACTGAAATTCTCCCCCATATAATCTTTGCTTTTAGTAACAGTAAGGATCAATACATGTTGATTGTATGTGTTATGAAACGGAGAGCTGCAACTTATTTGAATGTCAGTTATATGGTAGCAAATGAAAAACAGACAACCTTGTTTTCTTCTGTAATTATTTTGAAATATGAGAAAACTAACCCTTGAGAATGAACTGCTTAATTACTGTGAAAGGGGTCAATAATGTACACAGGACTAGGAATTAGCATCAAAGATCCTTGCTTAAGTGCCTCTCCATAAGCAGGTTGACAGGACGGATACAATTAACATCCAGTCTACACGCATATTGGAAAAGTTCACAGCTTTAGTGGCAATGAACCAACTACACAAGCTTAGCTGTACGGTAATTGCTGCCACTGCAATTTTGGGGCTACAAGTTCCCTACTGTAAATACATCTGAATATAAAAGACTTAGTTATTCTCTCAGGCTGGTTTTGAGTATCCTTTCTCATGTTGTTTCTGAGAGCTGGCAGGCAGTGACAATGAGCCAACTGAATGGAAGCCTTGGCTTGGGCATGCCAAAATATACACATTGCTTGCAACACACCCTCTTCCTATCTATATACTATTTTTAGGCAGTTATGTATTTTTACATACACATGGGGCACCTGTTGCTAGGAAGATATTTGCACAACTTTATCTGGTACACCCCTTGCATCTTTCCTGGATTGGAGGGGCCTGCCAGGCATCACTCATTCTCTAGTCATCCCGTGGCTTGATTCTATAATGCATTCTACGTGGGCTGCTCTTGAAAATGCTCCGGAAGCTTCAACTGATCCAGAAGGTAGTGGTGGGAGCAGTGCTGGGCATGCATAGATATACTCATATAACCCGTCCACTTCATGACTTGTACCGGTTGCCAATTTGCTTCTGGGTGTGATTCAAAATGCTGGTTGATGCCTATAAAGGCCTACATGTAATAGGTCCTGATTGATTGATCAGTCAAATATTTTGATTTGACATTTTTATCCACCTACTCAGTCCTTCCCAAGGCGTTAAAAGATATCATCGCAGGATGTAAGTTGTTCCAAGTAAAGCTGCCTTTTACAATTGACTAATGGCGATTTTGTCAATGTGATGGTTTTCAAGTGGTGCTCCAGATATTTTGGGATCTATCACTATTGGTACTCCTTTTGCTTTCTTTTACCATAGTCATTTTACTTCTATTTGTAGGTCTTTTATATTTTGTTATTTTGTTATTATCCAGTTGTTTCTTTCCTATTCTTGCCCTCTTGATTTACTATAACATCCACTTTCCAGATTTTTGTGTTGTTCTTATTGACAATTGTTAAGTCACTGTGGCTATTATACCTACAAACATGGAATTGTCATTTTGTAAATGATGTAAGAGCAGATTTCTGGTTTTGAATGTAACATTTTCAATGCTTCCTAGTCCTATTGAAAACTTATTATGATATGGAACACAAAACCATTTTTATTTTATTTTATTTTATTTTTTAATTACATTTATATGCCGCCCTTCTCCGAAGACTCAGGGCGCTTACAATTTTGAGCACAACCCAATGCGCTCAGCAATAGCCTTCATTCCATTGTATATGCCTGCTTATTACTAAGCGGCATTTTTACAAAGTCAGCTAATTGCCCCCAACAATCTTGGGTCCTCAATTTACCTACCCCAAGAGGATGGAAGGCTGAGTCAACATTATTATTATTATTATTATTATTATTATTATTATTATTATTATTTATTATTATTATTATTAGAGATATTTTAAGCCCATACAGAGTCTTTAAATGAGTTTAAAATGAAATGACTGAATAGAGAGTGCCAAACTTGCTGGCCTGTTCCATTGTGCTAATGAATTCACATTTATTTATTTATTTATTTATTTATTTATTTATTTAATTTATTTATTTATTTATTTATTTATTTAAAAAATCTGTTTTGTCCTATTAGTGCAGCTTTCTATTTTTTTAAACCTCTTAAGTTTTAACATATTAATTTTAAGGATGATTGTTATAAAATGAATGTCTGTTAAACTGGTACGTGCTTAATGTGACAATTTGCATCATCTGCTTGATACCATTACACTAATTATGCCACTTGTGTTAATTTGTCATTTGCATAATGGTGCTGTTTCACAAATGACAAATTATATTATTTACTTGGTGTGTGTAGTATTATGCAAATGATATCAATTTGTGCAGAAAATTGGTCTGATCATTATAAAATCTTTTTCATCAAGATAAATCAAGATTCCACTGTATTTACTAAATCTAGTGTTCTTTTAAGTTCCCTGAATTGTGAGTCACACAGCCAACAGATACATTCGTTGGGAATTTTGTGGCTGGAAACCTAATACTTTTGGAAGGCAGCAGTTTTTCACCATCTGACTTAGGGTGTGCAAGTTTCCCATTTGTGAAAACCTGAATTATATTTTTCAGCAAATCTGAAGACCCCATTTAGTTAAGATGTTATATTTTTCATTTTGACAAACTGATGGGCAGTCTCTGAGAAGTGGCACTTTTTTTCGGGATTATTGTTCATCTTGCTTAAAAAATCTGACAGGTCTATGCTGAGCTGTGAAATACTTAACAACTTTTTGAAGGACAGTTGGATTCTTGATTTCTTAAAGGAAGCAATGCCAGGCCTATATCGTACTGAAGGGCGGTAGTTTAGGTACAAATTTTCTAAAAATTACTGCCCCATGGTCAGAACTTTTTAGAGTGTGCTGGGTTGAATGTAGGCTTGGATGATGGTGATAATTCTGACTCATTTTTTATCTTAGATTATTGTTGCCCTGATGAACTATTTTTGTTACAGAATAATGAGGAAGTATAAATATTGGAACTGATAAATATGCATGTGAAATTAAAACATAAAGAAATATTAAATATGTTCTGACCTGAGCAACCCACCAACATGCTTTCTCTCTTCTCCTTCTCGAATCGGGTGGCCTTTTCCTCTTGACTAGCCTCAACATCATCTCTGCATTCCTGTATTTGCTTCATTTTTTCCATAAGCGCTTCTACTTCACAGGAGGGCTCGGGAGTCTTTAATAGCAACAATTTTAAAATTTGCAATGTAACACTGATACGCTATTACCATAAAGACCAGATTTTCTATTTTATACCTAACATAGTACTTGCAACTTTTTTAGAATGCCTATGTATAGAATTAAGAAGAAAGCAAATGTAATTTTTCTAATGCTTAAATTAAAGGAACAATTTTTCCTTTGCATTGCAAATACGTGGGAATTGTTTTACCACTTGAAGGAATTTTTAAACGTCCCAAAATGGGAATATGTAAAGTTGATGCATAAATGTACTTGTGGGCAGGAATTGTTAGCAGTGGTTTCTAGTGTGGCACTAAATATCCTATAATTGTGATTGCTATAATACGGCTCATTCTTTATTTTGAACTTGTCAGAAACAAATTTTAAAAAGGCTGAGGCCTTGCATTATTATTAATAAAGTCTCAACTGAGCGGCAAATCATGTTTCTAATTGATATACTTCATAGTCCTAATATTTCTTACAATTAAGAACTGAGTGACTATTTCTGTTTGTTTTAATGAAACCAACATAATACAAACTGTGGGAAGACTGTCCACTTCTTAAGAACTTTATAATTATCTTCAAACATATAATCTTGAAAAATATAAACAATCTTATTCATTGATGTTTCTTCTAGCTCTAGAGGAATCCAAGTCTGTGCATCCCAAGCCAATTGGGTTTTCTGGCATGCAATTATTTCTAACATTGCCATTTGCTGCAGGAAATACTGTTAACATGTATTAACAGATATACAGTATTAGTAACAGTATGAGAGGTGCAGCTGAAATGAAATGCTATGTTCTAGACTACATTCAAGTTAGATTGCCTTCAGCCTAATATGGTAGCCTCTTCCCACACCTGTGACTTCCAAAAATTTCCTCTGAATTTCTTTCAGTATCCCAGGGTCCATGTGTTCAAACACAAGAGGGTTGTGAAAATATTTAGACCCCTCACATCCCAGACATAAACTGTTTCAACTCCTTCCCTCAAAATGACGCTATAGAGCATTGCACACCAGAACAACTAGACACAAGACAGTTTTTCCCCGAAAGCCATCACTCTGCTAAACAAATAATTCCCTCAACCCTGTTCAACTATTACAAAGTTGCACTACTATTACTGTTAATCTTGTCATCACTCCTTATCACCCATCCCCCTCCCACTTGTGACTGTATGACTGTAACTTTGCCGCTTGTATCCTTACAATTTATATTGACTGTTTCCTAGTATGATCTGATTGCTTATTGTACCCTATGACTATTATTAAGTGTTGTACCTTATGATTCTTGACGAATGTATCTTTTCTTTTATATATACTGAGAGCATTTACAAATTTGTCCAATTTTCTTTCTTTCTTTCTTTCTTTCTTTCTTTCTTTCTTTTTTCTTTCTTTCTTTCTTTCTTTCTTTCTTTCTTTCTTTCTATCTATCTATCTATCTATCTATCTATCTATCTATCTATCTATCTATGGTTAAAAAGTCATACAGAAGTTTCCTCCAATGGTTAAGTAATAGATATACTCCATTTCACTGTGCCCCTTTATAGCATGCATCTTGCATTTCTATAGAGATTTACTTGATAGTTTAAAGTTTTCATTCTCTTCGCTTAAAAAAAAGAAGGGGGTTGAAGGGAAGGGAAGGGAAGTTGTACAACTTTGCAAATATATACTACAACAAACAGATGCCTCCTAAAAAGGCCAACACACTCAACACTTCAGAATATAATACTCACTGTAATATCTGTATCAGGGGTGTGCATCTTATATTCATCATGATTGCCATTTGTTATATCGCAAATGCAATAACCATCAACAGAGAGCAGCCTGAAAGTGTGACCGCCATCACAGTGGATCTCTGGATTGATTCCACAGCCAAAAGTGAATGAAGCAAGGGAGTGATAGTGTGTGAGGAGTACTACAGCATGTACCAATTCTGCCAATGACCAGCTGTGTTCTTCAGTTTTTAGAAGTTGCTTTAAAAAAAAAGCAGGGAGAAAGAATGTAATCATTACATCAAATTCTGTCAGGCCCCAAGAACTAACAGCAACATGTGGAGTTACTTCTGAGAAGTTTCTTTATTTTTGTTCACCTACAGGCAGACTCTTGCCAGTTTAAAGCAATTATCTGCATAACTATAGAATAAATGTACTCTGTGAACTATTAGCAAACTTTTCAAGCTCCCCTGCTTTTTTGCCCTCTGTGAAGCAGTCCATTCCTTCTGGGACTCCAGACTATATTCCACAGCAAACTTATAATCATCACATTACAAGTAATATCACAAATATAAATCCACAATGGATCAAAAATATTACAGCAAGAGACTAATGTTAAGGGTGCTCCACTCTGAAGGATCCTTTTAAAATGCAGAAAACCATGTTAAATACTTGATAGCCCTTTTTTCATTTGGCAGCTATGAGAATTACACTGTTTATTGTTCGTTCTATAGATCTAGGACAGTAATGTAATTTAGAAATAAAAGCAGGCAGTGGTGAAGGATGACTAAGCACAAAGTCTACGCAGGAAATGGAGTTTGAAACAATATATTTTAAATATGTTAAAATACTTTAAAAGTCAAACAATTTAGTCATTAGTGCTATAGGACTCAAACACTTTGGAGAGAAAATATAATCAAAACAGATACGATTTTGCACTTCTGGGGAGAATGGATGATCTTGTTTCATTTTGAGCTGGTAAAAACAAAAAGAGAACCTCTTTAAAAAAATATTGCAACAAGTGATGGGGGAAAAACCCTGCTGAGTTCATTAAAGTGATTTTGAGACAGACTGTGCAATAACTTAAATTGAATTATGGACCAACAAATAATGGCAGCCATTTCAAAAATATAAGATCATTATAGATTCAAGAAACACCCTTACTTCAATATGTTCCTTGGTAATGAGCCAGGGTCTGTGTGCCAATATTTTATTCAAATCACCCAACTTCTGCAACTTTTGAGGTGCATTTTCCAAACCATTCAGCCATTTAGGATCTCCTCCAACTTGCAGAAAATAATTGACATGAAGGTTTACCAAGTAAGAGCACTGATGTCTTGCTGCAGCCTAGAGAACAATGTGCAAACAAGAATTATGGAACAGAGATGTTCCATAGTCATTTAAAAATGTAATTACAAAGAACATGGCTTAAGTAAAGTAAAATAATGCATATAATAATACTGTACTAGAAAAAAAATCATGAAAAAATCATGCATTCTTTTAATTATTTCTTTTCATTTATTTTATTTAAATTTTAAAAACTTTATTTACAAAAAGTTAAAAATGTACAAACATACAAATACACAAGATAAAAATACATAAATAGTGCATAGAGCACTTTCTTCATTTAACTTTGGATATCAAATTAGATATAAGATATTAGTCAAAGATTAATTATAAATGGCATGTATTGATTAACACATTCTACTATTTATTTACTTTGGATTATAACTATTGACTAATCTATCTTTTCATTTTTTTAATATGCCTTATATGCAAGATCAAAATTGAACAGTAACACGGTGAAGTGGATTAAATTTGAAAGCAACTTGCAGAGGCAAATCCCATTATTTTCAGAAATGAGTTACATTTAGGATGAACTGCAACTCCCTCATCTCTCACTAATGATCCCACTGATGAGGACTGATGGGGAATAGAGTTCATTTTCATCTGGCGGGCTATACGCTGACCAGCCCTGATTTAAGGATTGTATTGCTAGAAAGAAATTTCATTGGCTGAAATGATATCCAAATTTTCCTCTAAAAAGCATTTGCACATAGTGGCTTACAAAACAGAATCACTCTTAGAATGATTTTTCAACATGCTGAAAGTAGCAAGAACATGAGTCCTTGGTGGCTCAGGCTGTTAAATGCCTGCATTTAAGTTCCAGCTGTCTACAATTACTGTAGGCTCGAATCCCAACAGGCTCAAGGTTGACTCAGCCTTCCATCCTCTCGGGGTAGGTAAATTGAGGACCCAAGATTGTTGGGGGCAATTAGCTGACTTTGTAAAAATGCCGCTTAGTAATAAGCAGGCATATACAATGCAATGAAGGCTATTGCTGAGCGCATTGAGTTGTGCTCCAAAAATTGTAAGCCGCCCTGAGTCTTCGGAGAAGGGCATATAATATAATTAAAAAAAAACCACAAAGAAGTACAACCAACACCTAAGTGGGTCAAATACATTGCTTCATCTTTTCTATTCTGCATTTATTGCCTAGGCAATCCTAAGCAATAAAATGTTACTCTTGATCTTCAAGTGATCTCTGTTAACAGTTTTACAGAAATGTCAACAAACAAGATAAAAATCACCACCGCCACGCCGGGATCCAGGCCAAAGGGTAGATATGAGCCTCTTAAAGTATATTATCAAAATTAAATTGGATCAATAAAATATCCTACCTCTGCAAGTTTCTCCCAACATAGTAACCCAGAAGATACCATGTTTGATATCCAAAAATCTGAATGAACTACATATTCGTGTATTTAATAAAAAGTTACATATTTATAGCATTTAAATCAAAAGTTACCTTCTTAGCTAAGTTAAACAGGATAGAGTAGAACTAACCATATACAACACTTGCTAGTTTGCTACTTTTACATCCAGGATATGACAAGCATGCATGTGAACAACCTCAATGAGCCAAGAATCGTGTTCATATTCTCAGGATGCGAAAATGGTAGGGAACCTTTAATCCCTGTACTAACAACTGCAAAAGATGCATATCTTATCTTAATATGCACTGTTAAGTCAGAAGGAATTAAAATGACTTTATGCAAAAGAATGTCTTGCAAACTGGTCATAGAAATGGGAAGACTATATATGAATGCAATAATGCAAAAAATTGTTCTTTCCTATTATCCCTATCATACAATAGAGACTCACTAGAGAAGAGCCCAATGCTGGGAAAGATTGAGGGCAAAAGAAGGGGACGACAGAGAACGAGGTGGCTGGATGGAGTCACTGAAGCAGTCGGCGTGAGCTTAAATGTACTCCGGGTATGCTAGAGGACAGGAAGGCCTGGAGGAACGTTGTCCATGGGGCCGCAATGAGTCGGACACGACTTCGCAACTAACAGCAGCAACAATAATAGAGACATTATTACTGAGATATAATAGTTCTAATTTTGGTTTGAATTCATTCAAAACTGTACTCTATCACTTTAATTGTTTTATATACCCATTTCACTGTTAAAAAGTTTCCAGACAGAAAATTTTCTTAGCTTTATGGAGCTAGTGGAAAGGTGAACAAACCATTGCCAAAGTTACAACCCACGCTCCTATAAGAGGAGCTGTGTAAGAACATTCTTCAGATATGCATATGCTGCAGCAAGCCCATACGTCAGAACAAGAAAACAGAACACCTATGCAACATCTTCCAACAAAACGAATATCAATGCAGCTTTATCAAAAAGTTCCTGACTACTCAACCAACTGGACTAGAGCATAACCAACACAAGCTATGAAAAGGATAACACTATTACAACAAAAAAATTCAGAAACAATCAGCAGGACTATTTCAACGACAGGGCATTACTATAGCACACAAACTAAATTAAATTAAAGCCCTCCAAAACCTCTTAATTAAACCAAAACAATGAAGAAGAAAAAACATGAAAGAAAAAATGGAAGTCATCTACTACATTGGTCGCCAACCAGTGGCCGGGGACCACGAAAAAATTTTGGTGGTCCGCAGAGAAATGTCACCCCCAAAGTAATTAATCCAGGCTGTGCAGGAACACAAGGCTTGCGTCGCTTGCATTGCGAACAACACAAGGTTGTGAGGGGAGGAGGGAAAGGGCGAAGGGGGGAACTTGACCCACTCGCCCCATAGGCCTTGCCTGGCCACAGGGCTGCTTCTTTCTGCTTCTTCTTCTGTTTTTGGCTGCATACAAGGAAAGCAGCAAAAGTCTTTCTTTCTCTTCCCCAAACTCTGCCAGAAATGAGTCTTTGGGACCCTGCAAGGCATCCTGCTTCAAGAGGCTGCGCTGGAGCGACAAGTCTCACAAAGACTCATTTCTGGCAGAATTTGGGGGAGAGAAAGAAAGACTTCTGCTGCTTCTGCTGCTTTCCTTGCATGAAACCAAAAGTCTCCCCGAGAATGGAGCTGGAAATGGTATCCTGCGATCCCAAATAAAAAATGATTGATCGGTAGGAAAACAGGGTGGGGAATTTTCCTGCAGACTTTTTGGGGGATTTTCCCAGGGTCTCTGGTCCACGGGATTTAAAATTGTGAGTTTGGTGGTCCCTGAGGTCCAAAAGGTTGGTGACCCCTGATCTACTACATACAGTATAAGGACTGTAGCAGCCACTGTGTAAGATATTTAGGCAGAAGACTAGAAGAACAGATCCATGAACAGTCGAAAGGACACAATGAAAACTCCTTAAACTCATGCAGCCAAAAATGGACAGATTCAACCATAGTTTCAACTGGGAAACTGAGCATCCTAGACCAATTCCAAAAATGTTAGAGAATTTCTGGAAGCTTGATATTCAGACAAATCAGCTACTGTAAGAAATAAACCATATTTACATGCCATCCAAAGGAAACAAAAGCTAAAAAGGAAACAAAGACCAGAACAATCTCCTTCAGTAGCCAACACCCAGATAAACATGAATTAACAGAAGACAAGGAGAAAACAATACCATCTTCAAGGAACTATCAAGTAGAAATCCACACCCCCATCAAAACTGGGAGGGCAAGCTACTGTATATAAACAGGGAGCAAATCCATACTCACTAGCACTGATGATATTACCTATGAGTAATGAAATGTCTGCAAGCAAACGATCAAGCTTAGGGAACACCAAGGAGTCTACAGTTCAGTTCTGAGCTACATGTACTCTTCTACTGAAATTATCATAGAACCCCTGGCAGATTATTAAAAGTATGGGAAGTTTCCAAATTTACAACTGAGCTCGCCCAAGCCAGTTCAGGTAGTCAGATTGTGGGACAACATTTTTTATTTAATTTAAATGCAGCTATAAAACATCAGTATTGAGTTAAAATTTCTCCTTGAACTCTCTTATCTAAATCTATCTAATAATTTTAAATCCATTTCCCTTAAAAATCCCACTTAATCTTAAATTAGCTTTGCTTTGGTGCTTTAGAGCTGTATGTGCTTTTTATTCAGCAAATGCTAAAAAGTGAGTAATATGGGAAAGGGCTTGTAGTATATATTTAGATCAGGGGTGTCGAACTGGATTTCTTCGAGGGCTGGATCAGCATTGTAGTTCTCCGTGGGCCGGGGGAGGGGAGGGGAAGAGACAGGATGGACACCTCCTGCAGCACCCTGCCGGCCAAAATGGGGTGTGGGGGGGAACGGTCCATTTTTGGGCTGGAAGTCCTCCTGCAGCACCCTGCTGGTCAAAAATATTTTGGCTGCCAGAGGCACTATGGGCCAGTCCTTTGCTGTTTCTAAGCTGGCCCCGCGGGCCAGATTTAAGCACTGCGGGCCTTGAGTTTGACACCAGATTTAGATCAAGAAAGATTGAAGGGGGGGAAATGAGAAAACCACTTCACTCAGCATCACTAATACTAAATTGACTGCTTCTATCAAACATGACAATGTAAACAAAAGTCAACTTGTTTGTTACTCATGTTAATAAAGAATTTGCATCTATGGTACTGTATAATTTTGAGTATAATATTTAGTTCAGATAGAAACTCATTAGGATAACTTAAAATATTCCAGAGATAGAATGCCATTACGTTAGTTTTACAAATTAATAAATTTAAGAGATACTGAGAAAAACGCTAAGACTGTAAAAAAAATGTTTCATGGGTCATAATTCAACATACCATTATACCTATATAGTGTCGATAGCAAAGAGGCAGTGGACCGTCCATCTGCAATAGATAATGCTGAGTTTTCAAAAAGCTCTCCAGATACCGTGGATGAAAAACCATCACCAATGTAATATTATCCAAATGCCCTAATGTTGTGAAAGACTCGGCAAACAAAGAAGACATCTGAGGATCTTCAGCGCTCACTTGAAGAATCTGTGTGAATGAGAAGGGGGGAAAAAACCACAACAACAATGTTTTCTAGGAGCAAAAATAACATATTTTAAATAATTGTAACCTTCAAAGCCGGTGTTTTTCAACCTCAGCAACTATACGATGTATGGATTTCAACTGACAGAAATCCCTAGCCAGAAATGCTGGCTGAAGAATGCGGGGAGTTGAAGCCCATATAACCAAGTCTCAGGATGAGAAAAACAGTCGATAAGTTGTTAAGTCTATATACTGTGCACACATTGAATTGGGGCACAGAAAAGATTTTAGAAATCAACCATTGCCCAAACATGGCAAATAGTATGTGAACTACAAATTAATAATGTGACTGATTAATTATCTGGAGGCACATTTTAACTGAGAAATACATAGAAAGCATATATTTAATTATCAGCAATGTGATCGTCAATAAAGTCTTGCAAATTGCTAAGTAGTGGAAAATAAATCACTCTCAGGAGGCCACTTGTGAATCTTAATTTGGAATTAAAAGTTCACCAGCTAATTATATTTATTTAACATGCAGGTCTGCTACAATTATAAGTCAGATCAAACAATATTTGATGCCCAACAGAATTGGGCAACCAGTGTAAAATGGCCAATTAAATACAGGCAGTCCTCGACTTACAACTACAATTGAGCCCAAATTTTCTGTTGTTCAGTGAGACATTTCTTAAGTGAGTTTTGCCCCATTTTACGACCTTTCTTTGCCACAGTTGTTAACCGAATCACTGCAGTTCATAAGTTAGTAACCTGGTTGTTATGTGAATCTGGCTTCCCCATTCTGACTTTGCTTGTCAGAAAGTTGCAAAAGATGAACACATGACTTTGGGCCACAGCAATGATCATAACTATGAATTTTGATCACTTGATCATGGGGATACTTCAAAGGTCGTAACTGTAAAAATGGTCATAACTCACTTTTTTCAGTATTGTTGTAACTGTGAATGGTCACTAAGTGAACTTTTGTAAGTCAAGGATTATCTGTATTAAAATTACATGAACATCTTTTCCTGCTGCCAAACACTACTAATGATTTATTGCACTCTGGATGGCCAATACAAATTTTTCAGTCAACATTAAACTTTGAGAAACCCCTCCAACCCTGGCAAAAATGTCACAATTTCACTGTTTTCATGCAAAACAGAAAGCCTTACACACCTCCATTTCTGGGATGAATCTGCTTGGTCCTTGTCCCAGTGGTCTGGGGATCCTAATTCCAAGTTCCTAGAAAAGAATGTTACACTACAGTACCTGGAATTTTTAGTCATAAACATTTCAGCTGTGGCTTTGAGAGCAATTAATGCTTCACTACTGAAACAGAACCAGCCTTGTATTTCAGCAGTGCAATCAGTCAAAATGTTCTGCCCATGCTTCATAACAAGCCACACTTGTTTACAGTGCACCATTCTGTTGCCATTAAAAACAATGAAACCTGGTTCAGTAAAAAACCTAGTTTTGCATAAAGTACTTGGCAAAGGGTCAAGAACAAGGAGTTCAGTACACAGCTGCTAGGCAGGGTAATGTCAGAGATACTGGAGGCTTTTGAAGTACATCTGCATATCCGCAAAACAGAATATGTATGAAATCTCTCAGTATCTTTCAGGAAGTAACAGGGCTGTAATTTTATCAGGGCTTGAAGGGGAAGCCACAAAAGTACATGCAGTAGGATTTTTTAAAATGTCTATTTAAAAATGACAAAGAACAAACAGTAATTTCTTAGATAAAAGTTTCAAGTTGACTGTAAATTCTGTCTACCACAAAACTTTCACTGAATTAATTTTCAAGCCCCACTGCACAACCTAAAATGTTTTCAGCTACGATCTTTTAAACGTATTACAAAAGCAGCGAATTCAGATTACCCAAGTGGCATTTTTAAAAGCACCTTTACACTGCATGAACCAATTTTGCAATTGTATGATTATGGAGTTAAAAAGATAATCTAATGGAATTCACAAACTAAATCTGGTTGCTTTTGTTATTGGGAACAAGCCCTAAGTCACATAATCATTTCTATTTATATTTTTCTTCTGCGTTCAGAAAAATGTATCAAGTTATGATATATAAGTATTTTCACCCATTAAAAAATAATAAGTAGTACAGACCAGCAATTTTTTAAAAAAGCAAGACTTGGCCTGTGAAAAGCACTGCTGGAGCCTTTGCCTGCCCACTGAAAAAGCAAAATGAATATGTGGGCAAACTAATTATCCTACAACCGGCTCTGGAGAACAGGCGCCAAGCCCTCTCCTGATAAATTCCCAAATAATCAAAAGATAAACCGACCCAAGAGCCAGTTTGCTTTAGTGATTAAGTTGCTAGGCTAGAAACCAGAAGACTGTGAGTTCTAATCCTCCTGCTTTAGGCATAAAAGCCAGCTCAGTCCAACCCACCTCACAAGGTTGTGGGGAAAATAGGAGGAGGAAGGAATATTAGATATATTTTGCTGCCTTGAGTTGTTTATAAAAATAATAAAGGCAGGATAAAAAAAAATTTTTTTTAAAGGATGGATGGATGGTTCAATGAGTTACACATTATTTTCTCTCTCACTCACACATACACACTCCAATAATTTTAGAAATTTTATAGTGTATGAAAACATGGTTTCTGTGATGTAGCTATAAGCATCCCAATAGGCTACTGCAACCACAGACCATCACTGCTCATTCACCCTGGCAAACCCATGTAGCAGCAGCCTTCTTTTTATGGGATTATAACAACTTCCTTGCTCCAAAGAGTCCCAGTCACTCTTTGTGCAATATATGCCGGGGTTTATAAATATGGCAGTCAGCAATTGCTTTTTGAACTTTGCTGGCACCACTAAATAACCTGGAGGACTAGTGAATGGTCATCATTGCATCTACTAGCTGTGCCAGTACAGGACACCAGCATCAATGGCTTAACAGCACTGCAAGTGTCCATATCAGAAAGCATCATGCAGTTAGATTCCTACTCTGAAACAGAGGGACAACTTAAGCTTGGTGGCTGGTCCCTTAACAGAATCATTGGTATGCACATTATTTCTTTGTGTAGGTTTTCTGCATTGGTGGGGGGAGGCACAGGTTCTTTATCTTTTAATGGCATGTAATCTATTTATTTACTTAATAAAATACATTGCTATTTTTTTCTTTTATCAGTTTGAATAAATGTAACAGGCAGGCAAGACAATATGCAGGGCTAATATAAACAACATGAGACACCCAGTCTTTTCTGCAGCCTCTCTCAAACCAGTATGGGCAAACATTGAAATGCCCCATCTTCCTTCTACTTTTAGGTTCTATCAGTTTGTATGAGAATAGCAGTTCTTTACCACAGACAAAAGGCAAAGGTTGCCAGAAAAAACAACAACACATTGGAGAATCAGTACATAAATTTTGGACCCCACCTTGATTCTTCAGCCAAAAATAGTTATGCTTTAAAACTTTCGTCAGGGTGTCAGTATCTCTCCAATCTGTTCCTCAAATCCAATGTATTTTACTTCATAGTTGTCATGATTTAACTATTGAAGCTCCATATCCCAGGATTAAAATGTCTTCTTATGCCTTTTATTGCAGGTTCCCTATTTTTATCTCTAAACATATTGAGAACAAGACTCAAAAGCTTAGATCTTAGATTTCTTTGTTCCCTATTTCCCCCTTCCTTGGGGAACTCTATCATATTCTGCCTGTCTCTTATCTACACTTCTTGTAGCCTTCTTTTTTTTCTATTGCTAAACTTTTATCCAGAACTGTTTCATTAATTTCCAAAACACAGTTCTTTTAGTCCATGCACTGATCTTCTAACGAGTTCAGAATCTATCGTCTTTACAATTAAAACTATAGAAGGTTTGCTCTACCATCTCTCAACCTTCATCTCCTCCACTACTACCCTCAGTAGATGTTGGTTTCCTCATACAACTTTGCCCTTTCCCTCTCTCTGTTTATATTTAGGCTCTGAAAGATCTTCCAGTTTTTAAAATTCTTCCCTCAAAACTATCTTCCCCAAGAGGCTTTTAATAACCCCTTAATTCATATGCTGTTGTCCTCTGCATTCAATATATGGCTTTCTTTTCTCATTTATACCTGCCTACACACCTTTTTAAAATGATTATCCACTTGGGCCAAAGATTCATTCTTATTTCCCCCCCCCTTTCCCTCTCTCTCAGAAACATTTTCTGATCAATTCAGATATTTAAATTGGCATGCAACGCCATGCATCTTTAAATCTCTGTGGTTTTTTTCAGTTACTAATAAATGATTTCATATTATGTTTTTATGTTTCCCTTTAAGTACAATGAACGGCTAAAACAATTAGATTTTTTTCTCTACTCTTATTACTGAAGTGGACAAGACAGGCAAGTTGCAATTCTGGAGCTAAGCAATATTTGCAGGGGTGGGAACATTTACAGAAACCATTTCCACCCACATACTGTTCTCTATTTTACAATTGACAACAACAACACCACAACTGGAGTTTTTCCTTGAGTCAGCCTCCAAACAACCAATTGAGAAAGTGAGCTGATGCCAAGTTGTATAAGAGATTATACAAAACTGATATTGTTTATAAAATTTTTAGGAGGTACACCACTGACTTCATATAACTGACACATGTTAAATTTCCTAGAAAAAGGTCTTCATAAGTAGAGTCCGCCTATTCCATTATTCTCTTATTTCACTCCAAAATTAATATACAATTCCTTAAATCTTATTTCTAGGCTTTTTGATTAAATGATAGCACAACCCACACTATTCATAGAGACACCCTGAAAACAGTAAGCACCCACTCATAACACCATTAGAGCCCAATATGTGTCATATTTTCATGCAACTGGCAACTCATTTCGGATTGCAAAAGTGATATCCATGAACAAAGCATACTAAGCATTTCAATTACAGAATAAACATGAGACTACAATGTACAGAATACTAATATATTAGAAGTCTACGCTTATCGAATAATAAGAACATTTAGAGCCACTGGGTGAGTTTACAATATTCTTGCCAGATGAAAAGCATTTAGCTGCTGCTTGCATAGCTCCTGCACAAACAACCCACCATCTTTTACAGCAGTCTGGTCTGTTGCCAAGAAGCTCTACCCACAAATAAGTTATTTGCATGGCTTAACTGCATTTTATTTCTCTGCAGTTTCCAATCACTCGTTTTAGGATTTGAAATGGCAAAAAAGCATTAGCCCAATCTGTTCTCCTCGGTTAATAGGTATCTAATGGCAACAAGGGTTGAAAGTGTTATTGAATAGGAGCTTTAACAGCATAAAGGGGGGAGAATCTGTTTTTCAAAAATACTTTCAAAGCAAATCAGAGTAGCATTAAACTTCCACTGGTACCACTGTATTTTATGCATAGGAAGTAGTAGTATTCATGCTATACTTTTCTATTTTTCTGTAACTTAAGCCAAAAGCAAACTAGATGGCAAAACAAGCGACACGGTATGGAGAACCTTCCTGTAACCAGGAATAACCTACCAAATAAGCCAAGTTACTGATGCCCTTCGCCATGGCTATTCCCATTACTTACCATGAACAACCAGTTTAAGGGTATATTTTTAAGCTCATGATAAAAAAACTATTAAAATCATAATATTTCAAATACTTTAGATTCTAACAAGACCGTATCTTTCTATCCTAGGGACCCATTTCTTTCTCTCCTATATCCCATTCCTGGATTTCCACCGGTGTTGATTCAGCAGAGCCCAAATCCGTCAATAGTTTCTTCTTGAACCCTTTCATTGCCAACAAACTTTTTAATATTTGGTCTGGTTATTTTCCAACTGTACATTTGGATGCTTGCCTTCGCATCCTGCAGCTCCATATTTATCATCTCCATTAAGCTTTTCTAGCGGGATCCGAGAAACCCAAAGAGCGTCCCCGCTCCCCGCCCCCATCGATCATACAAAATCCCCAAAATTCTTGAGTCCTCAAAAAGATACCCGGCGCTTCCTCGGATTCTCCCTCCCGCCTCGGGGGCCTTCTTACCTTGTTCCCACAGCTACTACAGCGGAACGGTTGCCCTACTTCGCGGTTCCGAGTTGGGTCGGGGCTGCTCGCCAGCTTCATGCCTGGACGGGGAGTTGGGGATGCCGCCGCTGTGCTGCCCCGCCCGCCGCTCCTTCGCCCACCGCCAAGCGCCGGCTCAACAAGCCGGCCAAGACTTTAAAAAGCAGCTGGCGGGCAGGGCATGCCGAGCCGGGTACAAACAAGACAAACGGAGCCCCGCCTTTTGGGCTGCCGCCCACCAATGAGCGGGCCCGGGAGGCTTTGGGGGCGGGGCCCGATGGGGCTACCTTGGCGGGGAAGGGAGCGAATGATTAGAAGGCTCCGGGACGAGAGCGGGGCCTCTTGCAAGCGGCTGATCAACCAGGGCGGCCGAGAGCTGCAGAAAAGGCGGCAGGCAAAAAAAAGGCCTCTCTCCTCTCCTGTGTTCCTATGCAACAATCAGAGCAGGCTTTGCAGTACAGTACGAGGAAGCCCAACTCTGATGAGAATCCCTTGGCCGCCTTCTGCAAATAAATGGAAGAATTGTTTGCAACAACAGAATAAAAAAAAGACTCTTGTCCAATGCCTTCCAGTGTCCAGATCTGTTCAATTATCTCAAGGGCTTCAGCATTCTCAAGTACAGGAGTGCTTACAGGGTTGATAAGACAATATAGTTTGAGTGTTACCCTCCCCCCTTTAAAAACAAAACCAAACCTGTATGCTTGTAGCAATATTTGAAGTATTTGATTGGATCCCAAAAATGTGTTGGGAGGTCGTAACAACCTTCTGTTAGTAAGAAAGAATATGGAAAACGTTTCAGTTGTATCAAGTGCAAATGTTTGTTGCGGTAGAAAACACACAAAGTGCTAAGGGAATGCATAGGGAAGATGATCCCACCACCAAACAAGGCCCATATACTTAACAAGCCCTTTGCAAGTGATTTCCAAACTTCCAATTTCTTCCACCCACAGAGCATTTTCTGGAATTCCCCTGTCACTCTGCCCAAAGGCCGTCCCATAACTTTCTGTATTCCAGGCCAGATAGTATTTCTCCTCATAAAATGTCACCTGCATTATATGATGCAACCGTAATCAATAACTTTTATAGCAAATTGGTCCAATCAGCACTTTTCCAGCATTTTTTCCAGCATATTTCCAGCATTCATTCATTCATTCATTCATTTATTTATTTATTTATTTATTTATTCGACTTATATGCCGCCCCCTCTCCAAAAAGGACTCGGGGTGGCTTACAACTAAAATACAACAATAAATAAATTAATTAAAAGAATATTAAACAAATTAAGCCGAAATTAAAATTTAAAACCCCTAGTTAAAATAACACCAACCGAGAGAATCAGCACAGTCGGATAAAAGAGCCAGGTCTTCAAGTGGTGGTGGGAAGGTCTGATCGAGTGGGAACAGAGCTCCAGCGGAAGAAGATCCCGTGAGTCCAGGAGGACCCCCAGGTTCCATGCCCTGTCCATGGGGGCAACACTTCCCCCATGACCAAAGATGGAACATCCAAACTGGACCGAGATGTCGGTATGCACAGCCACTCTGTCTTGGCTGGATTGAGTCGAGCATGTTCCTGTCCATCCAGATCCGTGCGCTTCCAGACAACGGGACATCACAGAGAGAGCATCACTGATGTGGTCTGGGGTGGAGATGTATAGCTGAGTATCATCAGCATACTGGTGATAACTCACCCCAAAGCCACGGATGATCTCACCCAGCAGCTTCATATAAATGTTGAACAGGAGGGGCGAGAGGACCGAGCCCTGGGGCACCCCACAAGTGAGATACCTTGGAGTCGACCTCTGCCCCCCTGCCAACACTGTTTGTGAACGTCCCGAGAGGTAGGAGGAGAACCACCGTAAAACAGTGCCTCCCACTCCCAACCCCCCGAGACGTCGCAATAGGATACCATGGTCGATGGTATCAAAAGCCACTGAGAGGTCTAACAGGACCAAGACAGAGGACGAGCCCCTGTCCCGAGCCCTAGAGAGATCATCAATCGGCGCGACCAATGCTGTCTCCGTGTTGTACCCGGGCTGGAAGCCCAATTGGTACGGATCCAGGTAGTCCGCTTCCTCCAGGAAAAGTGGCAATTGCTGAGCCACCACACTCTCAACAACCTTCGCTAAAAAGCGAAGGTTGGAGACCGGACGAAAGTTGTTCAACGCGGCTGGGTCAAGGGCAGGCTTCTTCAGGAGGGGCCTCACCACCGCCTCAGGGAACAGCCCCTCCCTTAACGCAGCGTTGACCACTGCCCGAGCCAGCCGCACGTAACCTCCCTGGAGGCATAAACCAGCCAGGAAGGGCACGGGTCCAGTAAACATGTGGTGGAGCTCAGCTGCCGCATAATCCTGTCCACTTCATCCTCAGAAACAGGATCAAACTCAGTCCAGGTCACATTGGCCAAACCACTCGCAACCCCATCCTCAGGCCACTGCAAGTCCGAGCGCAACCCTTCCCAGATCTGAGCGATTTTATCCTGCAGATACTGACCAAATTCCTCAGCTCTGCCCCGCAACGGGTCTGCCACCCCCCCTCCCAACTGGAGGAGAGAGCGAGCAACCCCAAACAGGGCAGCCGGGCGGTTATCTGTGGATGCTATGAGGGCGGAGAAATAAGATCTCCTCACCGCCCCCACCGCTACCAGATAAGTTCTAATATGGGCTCTTAGCTGGGCTCGGTCAGATCCAGAGCGAGTCGCCCTCCACCTGCTCTCTAGTCCCCTTCTGCGATGCTTCATCTCCCGGAGCTCCTCAGTATACTAGGGAGCTGACCGGGATCCGCACCGAGTAAGGGGACGCATGGGGACAACCCTGTCGAGAGCCCTCGCAGCCGACTGTTGCCAGGTAGCCGCAAGGACCTCGGCAGGGCTGTGGGTAAGGGATGCAGGAAAAAACCCCAGCTCTGCCTGGAACCTCTCAGGGTCCATCAGGCATCTGGGGCAGAACCATCTAGGTGGCTCCTCATTTAATAATTTTTTATTGTAAATTTTGTACTGGGTTTTTATTGTTAGCCGCCCTGAGTCCTTAGGGAGAGAGGGCGGCATACAAGTTTAATAAATACTAATAATAATTTTAGACAGCTTGATTTAGAGAGTGCCAAAAGATTTTTTATATGCAAAATATTCTGTTGCTAGAACATTATGTTTTTGTCAGCCGCAGCAAAAATTTCTTACAAACAACCTAATAGGAATTCCCATATATCTTTAGACCAATCGTTACATGCAGTGTTGTGGACTAAATTGATATTTTTTTCCCCTTTTAACTAAACTAAACATTTGGTGTACATACCAATAGGTCTTGTCACATCGTCTTATTTAACCTATTCAGAGCTCTAAATTTCTTGACGATCTGTTTAATAATTTTTGGGCACGTTAAGTGAGCCATGACTCTTTGCACTTAAAAAATACATGAAAGTTACAGAAATTAAAATTTCAGTTTACTTAACACATATTTCCTTTGTTCTCACATAACCTCTTGTGTGAGGATTTGTGTACAGTTAGTAGACAATATTATTAAACTTATATCTCCCAAGGAATGGAACTATTTAAACTGCAAAATTGAAATATCTTTTACATGTACGTTTTTAAAACACAGAAATGATCATGTATTCTGGAAATAGGTGGATTTAGTGTGACATGAGAAGAAAACTTTGCTATTATTATTGTTTCTACAGAGCAATGCAGCTACTTATCAGCGCTGCCTCAGACAACAACACTATGGATCAGCTGGGAAAGCATCTATTTGATTGCGGCTATATATTTTGTGTTTTAAGTATTCTAAGAACAGATCATTATGAGGCAGCTACAGACCACATCCACAATTCCCCTTTCAATTTCATTTTCATTTGCTTTAACTCTGGGAACATATCGTAAGTCTGGAGTGGCGGGTGGGGAAACCTTAATCCCTCCATTAGCTGATTTGGAGATATACAGAGTGAGTGGGTATGGAAACTAGAGCTACACATTCTTCAAAAAGGATTCTGAAGAAATGCTTTAGTTCTTTCCCAAATATAGAACCTCTCTAGAATAGAACAGAAGAGAATTCTTTATTGTGTGATTGGACACACAAGGAATTTGTCTTCGTGCATATGATCTCAGTGTACATAAAAGAAAAGATACATTCGTCAAGAGTCAAGAATCATAAGATACAACACTTAATAATAGTCATAGGGTACAATACTAATACTAATTGCTGAATCTGCATGACTCTTTCCATGCTTTTATCTGAATTTGAAAAATATGTAGAACCTTTAAGGAATCTATTTGTTAAAGTTAGGGAAACTTTTAGCAGCCTATTTTCTAGGCTTCCATGAAAGCCTGGAAAAAGCCAGACCCCATTAAACATCATCAGAGAGATAATGTTCTCAACCATTTTGTGTGAAAAGCCCTGAAGAAAATCCTCACCTTCAGGTAGGCGTCTCCTTTTTGACAGCAGATGTAGCATCACTTTAAAAAAATGCCCATGTATATTATTGCTTAACTTCTGATACTGAAAAATTTTGTAGATAAGACTACAATGTTTGGCAGCTCACTACAAAAGAGACCACAGTATTTCAGAGATACTAAGTTGTTAGATTTTCCTCTTATACAGGAAGTCCTCAACTTACGACCACAATTGAGCCCAAAATTTCTGTTGCTAAGTGAGACATTTGTTAAGTGAGTTTTGCTCCATTTTACAACTTTTCTTGCCACAGCTGTTAAGTGAATCACTGCAGTTGGTAAATTAGTAACATGGCTGCTAAGTGAAACTGGTTTTCCCATTGACTTTGCTTGTTAGAAGGTCGCGAAAGGTGATCACATGACCCCTGGACACTGCAACCCTCATAAATATGAGTCAGTTGCCAAGCAGCTGAATTTTGATCATGTGACTGATCATGGATGCTGCAATGGTCGTAAGTATGAAAAATGGTCATAACTCACTAAATGAACTGTTGTAAGTCAAGGACTACCTGTAGTTAATGATAAATATTTTTCAATGGGCAGGCTTTGCTCTTGTGCAGATATTATTACATTAATCTGACCAATTATAATGTTCTTTTTCTGGCTATTTTCATGGGTATGTCTTCATTTACTGCAGGCATTTCTATTACTCCATGTTCGTGCAGTCACTACAGTTTAATGCAATAATTATTTAAAACTTAATTCAGCATAGTTAAAGTAAGGACAAGCGAAGAGTATGTGTAATGGAAACAAAAAGCTTAGCTCCTCCACTATTAATTTATAGAAATAACATAGATCATTTTTTACAGGGATGTTTTCTTTTTTCTTTTCTAAGAAAAGAGTTACCCATAATCTATAAAGCAGAATTTAAAAAGCTTGTATCATAAACTAAATCTCATCTTCCTTTAGGACAGGAGAGCAGGTATAAGGCATACCCAAAATCATGTACACAGCTTGTTCTTAATAACTCCAAGGAAAATTCTAATCTTGTTCATCTTATATAAATAAAATGTACGGTAAATTTGGGGAAATTAGGAAAAGATATTGTGTGAAATGTGTGAAAATTTATTCTGCAGCAAACAGTTTGAGTCTACAGTTTTATTAGTTAAAATCTATAACTGCCATATTTATAATTCCTTTTCAGTTTATTTCTTAACATTACTGTATTCTATTTCAATTTGAGATACTGCTTTCAGCAATAATGGGTCGTCCTTCCCCATGATCCCTATTTAATAATATTCATTAAATTATTTGTATTTCCATGCCTTCCTAAGAGACAGCAATGTTACTATGTATTCTAATGGCCCTAATTAATATACCATCTAATTGCATTGTTATAATTGTAACATTATTGTAATGATTGCTACCATGGCCTAGTATTGATATTTCTGAGCCATGTAAACGCACTCCATATAAAGGTTAACTTCCATAATAGGTTAGCTGCTTTTTTAAAGTCACTATATTTTTTGGGTGGCCGAAATACTTTTCAGTAGTTTTCAAAGGGAAAATCAAAGTAGTATTCTGCCACAGAAAGAACAAATAACGCTTTGTTGGAAGAAATATCCTTCTGGGTTTAGTTCCAAGTGAGGAAAAAGACACTATAATCATGGAAGTTGTTTGGAAAGAAGAATGGTGGACAGGACCACATGGCTTGGAGATCCTGGGCGAAAAGGGAAGAGATGCTGAGAATGCCTGGGATTTATGCCTTCTGTTGGGCTTTGAATTTGAGCTTGTATTCTGATTGGTTGTCAGACTCCCATGGGGCCAAAATGCAGGGGTAACTTTGTAGGTTGTCTTTTGAGTCCCAGGCTTGGTTGACTTTTGCTGGGTGATGATGTAATGAAAGGGCTTTGGGCAATTCCTATAATGGTTCTGCCTGAAGGAGGTAGATCTTTGTTATGCAGAATAGACTGGCCCAGGCTTAATGGCCCATTAACAAAGGTGGGGGAGCTGAGTTTCTGCCTCTCTGAGTTTCTATTTCTCTTTTAGGGGAAATGTTCTGCATTTTAATATTTTATATCCTAAAATGTTTCATTTTCCTAGGAGTGGGGTGGGTTTTAACTTCCAACAGCTTAAAGTGTAAAAAAAAATACAATTGTGTAGTCGATTGTGGGTCACAGTACACTTCATCAGATGTATAAAATCTCTGTTGAACTGGGTGATGATCCTCAGCAGTTTGTGCAATCATAATTTTATTCTTCTTTAAAGAACTATACAACCCTATACATATGCTATAAAATGAAAAGAAAGCCTGTTTTATTCTTTAAATGAAACAGCACCTTTGCCACGTAAAAAAAACATTTTTTTCATTTTGATTTACAGCTCTAAAGCTTAATGTACCCAAAACATTCATGTTTAGTGCTTAGAGACCACTCAGCCTTTATTATATGTGTTTCAACTTTAAAAAGATGTGAACTTATCTCATTTACTGTACCTTCTGAGGAAAGAACAAAGGCAAGAGAGAGGGAGAAAACTGAGAAAAACAAGGCAGCAGTTCTAACAGGTCATGTTCAACTTTCTAATTTGCCCAGGAACTAAGAGCCTAGCAACAGTTCTTATCCAATCAGAGATACAGGTACAAGGCTCAGCTCAAAACCTCACAAAAACCAGCCTCCTCCAATGGTTTCTTAGCAATGCCTTGCAACAACAAAAAACAAAAAGAACTGCAGTTTCATAAACTGAAATGGGACACAAACTTACCAATCTTCAGATATATCCTCCTCTGCCTGCAACATCAAGACTATTTGATTTTTAATCAAGCTTTTAAAAACCGCAATCTGTTTTTTAACCACTCTTTAATTAAGACTCCCTATGTGTGTTTCTGTTGGACATTAGCAAAAAAAAGAAGTTACTGTTTCATTGTACTCCTTTCATTCCTCTGAATATTTTCCTTTTGTGAACTCTTCATTTTCCGTAGTTAACTCATTGCACGCCTGCTCATTCTTCATTCCTAGGCACTTCAGTGTTTATATTTTTGTAGCCCAGTTTCATATGCTCTTCAGGAAAGATAAAGTTTCAGAATCAGTTATACAATATGAACCGAGTTCTCTCTCTCCAACCAGTTTATAATCAGCTTCCACTGAAGCTGATTATTAAGACTGTCCAGAATGTTTTTGACACTTTGCAGTATAATTGTCCAGCCACTCCTGGTTAGCACTACAGCTATTTTAAGTATGGAACACCCACTTTACTTTCTAAAAAACATGTTTATGGCAATAAAGAAGAGTGTTTGCCTAGAAGTATTTCATGATCAAAATAAAACTTAAAACTCATAATTTAAAAAAAAAATATTTTAAGCAATCAGCCCAAGCATCTTACACAAAAATCTAAACTGTTATTGAAGGCCAAATTCTAAAATATTCAATCTACCTACAATAGCCAGAGAAAAGTGATTCCTTCTTTTTTGTTTTCGGAAATGAGATTAGTGTTACATTTTGACTGTTCCCAGAACTGGTGTCCTAGAGAAAAAGGATAAGATAGATTTGTGTTATACTTAAATAAACAAGTGGCAATTACCGTGTTTCCCCGAAAATAAGACACTGTCTTATATTTTTTTGGCTCCCAAAAACACACTAGGTCTTATTTTCGGGGTAGGTCTTATATATTTATGGTGCCAAATAGTGGGTGTGAGTGTGTAGGGGGGTGTGTTTCGCGGGTGCACGGTTGCTCCCTGAAAAGTCTCCCTGGAACTGGAGATTTACACTAGGTCTTATTTTTGGGGTAGGTCTTATATTAGGGCAGGTTTTAGAAAATAGTGCTAGGTCTTACTTTCGGGGTAGGTCTTATTTTCGGGGAAACATGGTAGCAACAGAGAGTACTGTGACTGGGCTATGGAGTCCTGTTTTCCTAAGCATTTCAGAGACAGATGAAGCTGCTATAACTGTAAAGGATTCAGAAGCAATTAGTGATATCTCAGACCATTTTTCCCCATATACCAGGATTATTGGTCCCTCATTGGTGTCTAATTCTCTCTAGGCCATATTTATGAAATCAAATCCAGACAAAGGTTCAGCTTCTTCCTCCACACTTGCCCAGCTATAAGCTATCTGCATGCTCAATCAGGAAGTGGCAATGGCAGTAAGGGGAAATCCTGCCCTCTCCTGAAGTTCTCATTCTGCTGTTCTCTGGCCATCTTTCCTCTACCCAAAGAGAGGTTGGGAGCTCTGAAGAAGAAAGAAGAGGTTGGTGGGAACTGCCTCGTTTTCCAGGGGCTAGCTAGTCCCAGGGCCAAAGGAAATGGCTTAACACTGGTCACAGCAGACTGGAGACAACCTTCTATTCTCTTGCTAGAACTCTTGGGCGAGCAAGACTCAGTCCAGAAAGAATAGACAGGTAGAAATATTTGGAATGTGCTACCATTTGAACAATACAGCACTAGTGAAACAACTGTACCTCACTGTACATTAATGGGTCCAAGGTTGAGCCGGGGTGAAGTGCTGAGTCACGCACTGCAGAGTTCCCTTCTCAGCCTTCTGCAATTCATCATATTTATTAATGACTTGAGTGAGGGGTTCAAAAACGATGGATATCATATTTGAAGCCAACACAAAAATAGAGCGTAAGTTGGAAAATAGATAAAAACCAGCAAGTTGAACTTAAAGACAAAGGCCAAGTCCTACATTTGGTTAGGATAAATCAAAGGCATGAGCATAGGATGGGGGTACAACAGTGGTCAATGGTATATGTGAAAAGAATGAGGTTCCTGCTGGTTATTCAGGTAAACAGGAAGTCAACTGTGTGAGGCATATTCAAAAAGAACTGTAATCCTAGGTTGCATCCATATCAATATGGCATCAAAAATCCAAATGATGTCTAGGGAGGTCATTATTTAAATCGCATTAACCCATCTTAAGATCCATGATTCCAACTGGTCTACTCTAAATGTGATCAAACCTCAAACTAGCAATGACTAAGCCAAGGGTAAGAATATAAATTATTTCTTAATTAAGATTTTTCAACAGTATTTATATGGATGAGAGTTTTAACATGGTTAATTAGAATTTAAGCACTTTGGATACTTTCTACTGAAAGGAACAAGCCAACAGCTTACAATAAGGGTTATTTTAAAACTACATTAGAAATTCAAAATGAACCACATTTAGTTTGGAGAAGGCAAATGTGTTACTAGCCAAACAAGCATTTTTCTAGTTCTTCATTCTATAAATATTCACCATTCATCAATCTGCAATAGTGTTTGTGATTTACATACCATTTATGGTCTCTATGAGTAGTTTCTGCTGACAAATTAAAATTCCTTTTGTGCACAATAATGGGATTAGTTTTCATAAAGCTTCCAATTTTGTTTCAAATGTGTTTTTCTTACTTAATAAGTAAAAAGTTGCAATGTTTTTTCCTTCTGAAAATTTGTTAAGTAGATAGTTATTTAAAACCTTATCTAAAAACCAACATCTGTAAAACAGCAAAATACAATTAATAAATGACATATTTATTAATATTTAAAACTGTAAAATCCATTCTTTCATTGCAGTGAGTTCTTCAAGTCAAAATGTTTATAAATTGAAATGCTTGGGAAAAGAGAAATATTTTTGCTCGGGTGTGCTTCCTCAACTTGCTGGCTGGGGAATTTTGTGAGTTGAATTCACTTTTACCTCTGTATTTTAATATTTACTTGACACCATTGGGTGATACCCAGTTGTATAGTTGGACATCTGGCCAAACATGAAGTGTACCAATGGATTTTCAGTTTAATGTGCTGGTTGCATCTCTAAGACCCTACGTGGCTTTAGATTCTGCTGTCTAAAGACCACTAGTTGCAATGAGATTTGCCCTTCCACTAAGATCTGGAAAAGTCAGCTCAATTCTTTTTTTAACCTTTTAACTCTATGTGTTGCTATAAAACTGCCTTTGACTGCAGTGTTATTTTCCATTATTATGCAATTCTTACACTATAGGTCCAGGCTTAGATCGCACATTTAGTACAAGGCTAAATATTAGTGCTTTAAGCCTTTTTGGCTTATCATCATTTACAATGAAAAGCCCACAAAGATAATACATAGCGTATGTGTTGGCGACCCACTTGGGCCACTAGAGCTGATGATAAGATGAAGTTTTCAGAGACTTCCAAAAGATCGATAGGGATGGAGCTAGCCTCACTTCGGGAGGGCGGGAGGGTATTCCACAAGGCAGGCACCACACCAGGGAAGATCCACTGCCTGAGTCCCACCAAGTATAGTTGCCTAGCAGATAGGATTCATACCACGCTTCGTCTACAAGATCTGATAGCTGGTCCCATACTATGAAGGGCTTTAAGGATTAAAACCAGCATTTTCAACCCGGAAGCAGACTGTCAATCAATGCAGTTCACCGAGCAGAGGTATAATGGGTGCTGTTTTAGAGACATTTTACATCAGCTGAAGTTTTCCTACATTCTTCAAAGGCAGTTCCATGTAGACCATAGTAGTCCAATTGGTAAGTGACTACAACATGAGCAGAGTCCCCAGTCTAGGAACAAGAGCAACTGGTGCACAATATGAAGCTGTGCAAATGCCCTCCTAGCCACAGCTGCCACCTTTTCTCTGAGCAGGAATCATGAGTCCAGGAGGATTCCCAAACTGTGCACCAGGTCTCAAACTGTGCACCAGATCTGTTTAAAGCAGTGAAATCCCACCCAGCACCAAAGATGGCATAGTCACAGAACTGTCAGGTCCATAAACCCAAAACCACTCAGTCTTGCCAGGGCTCAGCTGAAGCCTCCAGATCCTCACAAGTCTCCAGGCATTGCTCAGTTTGCCAGGGGCAGAGGTGTATAATTCAGATATTATCAGCATGCTGATGATACCTTACCCCACAGCGATGAATGACCATACCCAGCAACCTCATGAAGATGTTGCATAGGAGTGGAGAGAGCACCGAACTTGCAGCACCCCACATAGTAGGAGCCAACGGCAAAATCTCTCCCCTACATCTCTCCCCCTACATCATCTCTCCCACTACATCATGGAATTGACTCTGGAGAAAGGAGGTGAATCAGCACAACACAGTGCTCCTATCTTTTGAGCCGGTTCAAAAGGATACCATAATGATAGCATCAAAAACTACAGAGAGGTCAAGTACAGCAAGGATGGATACACAACCCTCATTCCATCCTTGCCAGAGATCACCCAAAAGCCTGACCAATGCCATTCCTGTCCCATACCCAAGTCTGAATCCTGACTGAAAGGAATCCAGATAATCTAGTTTGTCCAAGGTCCTCTGATGCTGTTCTGCAATCACCTTCTCCACTCCTTCCCCCAGAAGGTGGGGCTAGACAGTGGATGAAAATTGTCTACTCTATGGGGTCAAGAGATGGCTCCTTGAGGAGAAGGTGAACCAAGGCCTTCTTGAAGGTAAAGGAAAAACCTGCTCAAAGAATTCACCATTGCTAGACTCCATTCACATCCCAAGGACGTGAATGATAAGCCAGGAGGGGCATGGATCTAAACAGCAGGCAGCTGAGCTCAGTCCTTAGGATCCTGTCCACTTCTTCAGCACAACAAGGGCAAATCATTCCCAGACAAGTAGGTAAGATTCCTTCTTAGCACCTCCCCTGGACCTGCAACAAGGCCAGCGTTCAATTGCAGAGATTCCGTCTTAGTTAAGCTGTTCCTGAACACAGGTGTAAGGCTCTATGGAAAGACTGTTACACCTGTATAGTCCAGCCAACAGGTCACACAGGCCTAAAGAAGATTCCTGCTTAGTGATATGTAACAGCAGAGTTGTTACATTTTAAAAATAATGAATAGTAATGAAATTGTTTTGTAATGCCATGTATCCCAGAGCCTCCCCAAATAAAGATGAGTTTGAAAATATAGGCAGTTTATAATAAAAAAACAGTATTTATTGCTTGCCAACAAAATTCAAAGTGTTTTAACAAACTACAATTTAGTAGGAACACAACAGAAAATGGGAATGAATCCTTTAATTAAATGAGTTAAAGTACATTTATATTTGAACAGTATAAGGTAAGAAACAAAGCATCATTTACAGAAAACGGGGAGGGGATAATATTTTTAGAATAAAGGACTTTTGAAACTGTAAAGAAAATTAATTCAATTATTAGATATGCAAGTAACTAAAACTCCAAATTCTTAGTTTAACTATAGCCCTAATTCCACCACTACAAACTCCCCTCATAACAACTTCCTTCTGCACAGGTCCGCAAATTCCGTATGACAATCAAAAAAGACCTGCCCTTTTTTTTATATTGGTATAAGTAAAACATAGAATCTCTTACAAAATGTCATCTGGTATTTTCATAACAGGACACTGCATCAGTGTTTCTGCTTGCTACAAAATCATACTTATACAGGTGAAACTCAAAAAATTAGAATATTGTGCAAAAGTTCGTTTATTTCAGTAATGCAACTTAAAAGGTGAAACTAATATGAGATAGACTCATTACATGCAAAACAAGATAGTTCAAGCCGTGATTTGTCATAATTGTGATGATTATGGCTTACAGCTCATGCAAACCCCAAATCCACAATCTCAGAAAATTAGAATATTACATGCAATCAATAAAACAAGGATTGTACATAGAACAATATCGGACCTCTGAAAAGTATAAGCATGCATATGTACTCAGTACTTGGTTTGGGCCCCTTTTGCAGCAATTACTGCCTCAGTGCGGCGTGGCATGGAAGCTATCAGCCTGTGGCACTGCTGAGGTGTTATGGAAGACCAGGATGCTTCAATAGCGGCCTTCAGCTCTTCTGCATTGTTCGGTCTCATGTCTCTCATCTTTCTCTTGGCAATGCCCCATAGATTCTCTATGGGGTTCAGGTCAGGCGAGTTTGCTGGCCAATCAAGCACAGTAATCCCACGGTCATTGAACCAGGTTTTGGTGCTTTTGGCAGTGTGGGCAGGTGCCAAATGAAGTCAGCATCCCCATAAAGCTCGTCTGCGGAAGGAAGCATGAAATGCTCCAAAATCTCCTGGTAGATGGCTGTGTTGACCCTGGCCTTAACGAAGCACACTGGACCGACACCAGCAGATGACATGGCTCCCCAAATCAATGCAGACTGTGGAAACTTCACACTGGACTTCAAGCATCTTGCAGTGTGTGCCTCTCCATTCTTCCTCCAGACTCTGGGTCCTTGGTTTCCAAATAAGATGCAAAAGTTGCTCTCATCAGAAAAGAGGACTTTGGACCACTGAGCAATAGACCAAGTCTGTTTTTCTTTAGCCCATGTAAGACGCTTCTGACGTTGTTTGTTGTTCAGGAGTGGCTTGACAAGAGGAATACGGCATTTGAAGCCCATGTCCAGGACCCGTCTGTGTGTGCTGGCTCTTGATGCACTGACTCCAGCCTCAATCCACTCCTTGCAAAAGTCCCCAACACTTTTGAATGGCCTTTTCCTGACAATCCTCTCCAGGCTGCGGTCATTCCTGCTGCTTGTGCAACTTTTTCTTCCACACTTTTCCCTTCCACATAACTTTCTATTAATGTGTTTTGATACAGCACTTTGGGAACATCCAACTTCTTTTGCAATTACCTTTTGAGGCTTTCCCTCCTTATGGAGGGTGTCAATGATGGTTTTCTGCACAACTGTCAGGTCAGCAGTCTTTCCCATGATTGTGATTCCTCCTGAACCAGACTGAGAGACCATTTAAAGGCTCAGGAACCCTTTGCGGGTGTTATGGCTTATCTTGCTTTGCATGTAATGAGTCTGTCTCATATATTAGTTTCACCTTTTAAGTTGCATTACTGAAATAAATGAACTTTTTCACGATATTCTAATTTTTCGAGTTTCACTTATATTCTGGCTTCTAAAATGGAACAAAATGGGAAATACTTATTTTGCTTCTCTAAAACAGAAAATGAAGAAGAAAATAGAAAAGTAGTGTTTTCATCTTTTCCTTTCTTCTTTTTTCTATATTTCAATGCCTTTAATCCAGTTTTTTTATATGGCAGCAAATGAAGTCTGGTTTTGAAATTTGAGGATTTCAGGATTCTGTAAAATTAATTACCAAAGAGGCTTCACAGAAAATAACGTGCAACCTTCTGAAATCTAGACCACTGTCACCATGCACAAAATTTACATGCATTATTCTCAGAAACAATTTGGAAACTTGGCGTGAAAACAATTTAAATAAAATTCAGTGGAAAAATATGTACCCATTGGAAGTTATTTTTCCCTAGACAGCTGTTATTCCTAAATTGTTTTTTTATGCAAGAGAAATTTAAGAAGTGGTGTCCCTAAAAACAACTACATAATATTATAATTCTTACCACTTATGCATGCAGAACATGGATCATAACCAAAGCCTCCTCCTGAGCTATCTAAACAATTCCATATTATAAAAAGAGGCCAGTTTGTAAAAACATAACACTGTTCACTCACACAATCATAGTATTACTTTAGAATTTTATAAAAGCACTTTTTAAAAATCAAGTATAATAAGGGACTATTGAGAAACTGCAGCCTACACTAACCACCCACATCAGAAAATTTCATAGAATTTCAAATTAAGAATTTTAATAGTGTTTGTATTATTTTCCTGCTTCTAAAAACACAATAGATACACAAAAATGTAACCAACTATGTTCTTTGTAGATTATCATACCATTTCTCTGGCCATCTTTACTATTTGAGAAATAATCTTAAATTTCTTTTTAAAAGTTAACATATAGCTTATGCATGCTTACATCACCACCCCCTACCCAAAACACGAAGCTGCAATCCTATATATGTGATAGCCAGGAAGCAAATCACCATGAAATGAATAGATTTTACTTTCAAGGAGACATGTATACAACTGTACTGTTAGACAACAAGTCAAAGGACTTACTGTTCTCAAAAGAAATACTTATTCATTCCCCTTATTCATTACTAACCCACCCAAATAATTTGCAAATACTGTAATCATGTTTGCTTGAATATGAAGCATTGCATAAAAGGTTCTCTGAAATTCAGAGAAGATTCTATCTTGCTTTTAGGGATAAACAGATTCCAAGGGTGTGATCTCCTTCAGCCAATCACAGCTCTAAGCCACAACGCTGCCATTCGTTCATGTCCTCTTACAGCAGCTCGTTTTTCTGCTTTTGTCTGAAACCTTAATGATGAATGGCTGCTTCAGGGAAAAGATTAAGCAGTGTTGTTAAGGCTTATTATGAAAAACAGATGAAACAAACAAACAACAACGGTTAATAGAATGATACCTCTAAAATCCATCTGAATTTCAGGGAGAAAACATACTTCACCCCAGGATCTGTAATATTCCAACCTGGATTTTTGTGACCAAATTTGACATGACAGCAGCAAAATTGGATCAGTGTCTAAATCTCTAGGAAGGTGGGGGGAAGGAACAATTTGAAGTACAATATGGCCAAATGTGAAGAGCTGAATTTCCTGTTTCACCCTTCCTCCACAAAACTACTGTAAGTGGGCATACTTAAAAAAAAAAAAACCAGGGTTGTTTTCCATGCCCAGACAGAATTCTCTCTGGCAAAAAGGTTTTGAAAGCAAGTAATTATGGGTAAAAAGGCAAATATGGAGAAAAACTGAGCTCTCACTTCCACTGATGCTCTTCTGGACAAAGTCTGCATACACACTTTGCAGAGGATGTGGCTTATGCATTACTTTTGCCAGCCGTCTCTTGCCAAGGAAAACAACCAGAATATGAATTTTTTACAAACATAATTTAGGGTACTAAAAGCAGGTCATCAGTTGAACTGAAAATGGTGTCGACTGTGTACACATTAATTTAGATGACATAGTGACACTTTTGCCTGCCCTGAATGAACCTGTAAGGAGAAGGTAAAGGGTGCTCAGAGTCTAGCTTGACTCCATGAACTGGAATAAACAAATACATTACAGGTAGTCCTCCATTTATTGACTATTGAAAGCTGCAACATTTTGGAAAAAGTGACTTATGACCTGTACTCAGATTGAGGACTGTCATACCATACACACCGCATAGTCACGTGACCATAATATGGGCACTTGGCATACTGTTTCCTAGTATGATTTGATTGCTTATTGTACCCTATGATTATTAAGTGTTGTACCTGATGATTCTTGACTCTTGATGAATGTATCTTTTCTTTTATGTACACTGAAAGCAGTTGCACCAAGACAAATTCCTTGTGTGTCCAATCACACTTGGCCAATAAAAGAATTCTTATTCTATTCTATTCCATTCCATTCTATTCTATTTGCTCACAGTTATGAGCTTTAGTGATCTTATTGATTTGCTTAACAACCACTGTAAAATTGTTGTAAACTCAGGTCTGACTCAACTTATGACCACAACTACTTACAATGGAAATTCTGGTCCCAATTCTGGTTGTAAGTTGAAGATTACTGTAGCTTTCTTGATAACAATACAAATGACTGGCTGCTGCCTTCTTCTGGGATTTTGACCCTGGATTTCCTTGGCATCTCCCCTCCATCTAATAATTTGCTAGCTAAAAATTTGATAGTTCGCTTACTTCATCACCCCAAATCTTGCCTCGATCTACTTTCATATTTTTTCTTGCTATCACTTCATACATCACAACATTTCTACGTTAAATCGCCTACTGCTGGGATTATGAAACTTTGCATGTCCTTAGGATATGTAATAACTTAATGCCTTCATTCAATTTCAGGCTACCTGACTCCCCAGAGCTTTGCGCAGCTTAAATTTAAAAAAATTAAATAAATTTGAATGAAAACAATCAGTGAAAGAGAATACAGCTGACCAAAATAGGGGGTATAAAACCCAAAAGGGTTCAGCTATCATTCTAGCCCAGGGGCGTCAAACTTGCAGTGTCACGGCAGTGTCATGTGACGTATCGTGACTTTCCCCCTTGACTAAACTGGGCATGGCCAGCACGTGACACATCTGGCTTGCAGGCTGTGAGTTTAAGACTCCTGTTCTAGCCCAAGGCCTGGGAGAACAACCAGGTCTTTAACGATTTACAGAAAATCAAAATACCTGGGTAATAATATATTAACAGACGAAAGTGTGGATAATTGAGATGACAATACCAGAGGAAAGTAGAATACAACACAAACAATGGGGAAGATCACAGAGGATCAAGATTTGAAAATGTGAGTTGAAATTTTATAGTATAAATTGGAAGTGCTGCTCCCAGTGGTTATCAGCATATCGGATGCCATATAAAAACCTCTGAGCGGCACTTTAAAAAATCTGCAGAGTGACAAAATTTCCCTCTGTCAAAGAGCCATGCTGCTTGGATCAGCACATACAGGTAGTCCTATACTAGTCCTGTACCATTCATTTATTGACCGTTCAAAGTTACAATGGCACCGAGAAAAGTGACTAACAACCAGTCCTTGCATTTATGACCATTATAGCATCCCTATGGTCACATGGTCAAAATTCAGGCCCTTGGCAACCAGCATGCATGCACAAAGATTGAAGCATCCTGGGTCATGCAATTGCCATATGCTGGCTGCCAACAAGCCAAGTCAATAAGGGAAGCTATATTCACTTAAAGAGCACATGATTCACTGAACTGCAGTGATACGCTTAATAATCATGGCAAGAAAGGTAATAAAATCAATGCAACTCACTTAAAAACCATCTTACTTAGGCAATGGAAATTCTGTTGTGGTGGTAAGTCAAGGACCATCTGTCACTGACTTACAATCATAATTAGGACTGAAAATTTGGATTGCTAAGCAAAAAGAGGTCATGTGACTGCATCGCCTAGTAGCTGCAATCCCAGCAATCCCCACTACCTTTGTTAAAATAATTCTACCAGTCGTTAGCTGACATGAGGATCCAGCCCTGAGCCTAGGAAGATAAGCAACTGTCTCTGACTGCCCCAAGCCACCTATCTCTCCCATATCACTGGCCCTTTGGCTCTGGGGCTACATCTGCAGTCAAAGTCACCCTTGCTACCCTGGACCTCAAGAACCCCGCCACCCCTGCTAATCTTCATCACCATCTTCTTGTTCCTGCTGATGAGGCGTGTCTGGCCTGGCCGCTGGGCTGTATGGGACTGGTTTCATGTGGCAAATAAGGAAAAAAGCATAAAGCAGCCGGAAGGGGCACAGCATACTAAAACTCCCCTTTGCACCATGTTCCTGCGCTATACGGGGCTGGCTTCACACTGCAAAAAATTGAGGAAAAAAAGGCTGCTTTTGGCTGCCCCTCACCCCATGTTCACAAAGCCAGCCTCAGTCCCACCCAGGAGCTTTTTTGCAAACAAACAAACAAAAAAAGCCTTTTTACTATTGCAGTAAATCAATGAAAATGATTTCATTTTCTAGATACTAGAATGTAAAAATCATACTTTTCAAATAGAGAATAAGCTTCATTTTATGTAACCTCATGGTCATCGGTAAAATGTAATTGACCTGGATTCTTTTCACCAGGAAGCTTTCCACTTGTCATAGAACCTGTGCTCTTTTTGGTATCCATTTTTGTTGACCTTCAGCAGAACTCTGCTCATGCGTTAGTATTCCCATACGATAAAGCAGAAAGTATTTTGTTAAGTAGTTAAGCAGGATTCATACAGATGAGGAATTGATACAAAACCTGTTGTGGCTCTCTGAGTTAATCTGTGAGCAAAATACACATTTTCACCATGAGAACCATGCAGTACTTCTAAAAGACGTCACATTCCCCCCTCCTCCCTCTGACGATTAAGGGTTAGAAAATTTAAGTAAGAATTAGGGCAATATGTGTTACCTAGCAGCATCAATTACAGTAACATTGCCACAGAAGGAAAAGGGGGGGGGGGCAAGAGTTTATTCCATTGGTTCTGGTGAGAAACCAACTGTTTATTATTATTTTTCCTCATCTGTTGCTTATTAGTAGTCATTCCCATCTGGACAACTAAAATGTTTCAAGTTAGTCGAAAGTTTTATATGTTTAAAAATCAGTACCTATATTTGACTGTTCTTCCCTATTCCCTTTCCCTTGTTCATCTTATTTATCTATTTATATAAGCAATTCATATAGCCTCCTATCTCACAATAATGACTCTGTCTTTTAGAATGTCAGTAACCATGTTTTAAATTGGGATGGGTTATTATTTATACAGGCCCATAATGCTGTCCATCTTGTTAAACAATGCAAGCATACAGGACATTTGATAAGATGCTTCACTTTGGGTCCATTCTTAACCAGGATCGGATCCTACCAGCATAATAACCGGTTCGGTGACCGTGTGCTTTTGTGCATGCATGTGCACTTTGTGTGCATGTGCACCAAACGTGCGCTGTGCGCATGTACACAGTACTTGCAAAACAATTTCTCCTGCAAGCAATCACCATCTCCTGCTGACGTGCAGCACTCAGCTGTGCCGCGCAAAGCAACTAAGGTAAGAATAAAGGACAGGCTAGAGCCTGGCTGGGCGGGCGGGTGGGCCCAACCGAAGAAAAGAAGATCTTCAGAGAGAACGGGTTCGGTGTCAGCTGCTTTTCGGAGCTACCGGTTCTATAGAACCAGGCTGAACCGGTTGAATAACACCCCTCCCCCCAGTTCTTAACTTTCCTTCTTGGTTTTCATGTCTTTTATATAAACACCTAAGGAAGCCTTCATGCACCAAGCCTTTGAGTAACTAGGTCTACTTTGCTTGAATTATTTTCAGAGACCTATTAAACTTACATATCAGCTAATTGAAAGACACACAGACACACAGCTAATTGAAAGACACACACACTTTTTTTAATTTATTTTATTTATTTATTTATTATTTGAACTTATATTTCATACAACTCAAGACAGCATGCACAGTGGTCTTGCCTCCTATTTTCCCCACGATTACCCTACGAAGCAAGGAGCTGTGCTGAGAAAGAATGACTGACCCAAAGTCAACCGGACAGTTTTCAAGCCTAAGAGATGTAAGGTAAGGTCAGTTCAAAATGCTTTGACTCAAGTGGGACTCTTTGTTAGTTTTTTTTTAAATTCATATTTATATGCCGCCTTTCTCTGGAGACTCAGGGCGGCTTACAATTTTTGGAGCGCAACCCAATGCCTCAGCAATAGCCTTCATTCCATTGTATATGCCTGCTTATTACTAAGCGGCATTTTTACAAAAGTCAGCTTATTGCCCCCAACAATCTTGGGTCCTCACTTTACCTACCCCGAGAGGATGGAAGGCTGAGTCAACCTTGAGCCTGGTGGGATTGGAGCCTGAACTAATTGCAGGCAGCTGGAATTAAGTGCTAGGCATTTAACAGCCTGCACCACCAAGGTTCATGGACTCATCCATATACTGTACTTAATTAATTCCCAATAATACTGAAGTTGCTTGTCATTGCATTCTTCTGCAATGGTTTTTCAACTTTTTCAAGTCTAGCCTACAGTCCTTATATTTCCTTTTAGTCTCCAATTAACCAAAGCTGACCTACTGCACTTTTGAAATTTAACCAAGATGTCTAGGTGCTACCAAGAAAAAAAGAAAAACTGAATGAACTCAATTATTTTCTTTTCATGATAGTGACAAGTTTTACCCATAAAACAGATAACTACATATATCAGATTGCAAAAGACCAAGCAGAGAAAGTCTTTTCAGCATAAGAATCTTTATCCAGATCTACCCAAGGGTGGATTTTAGTCCAGATTTTTGACTCTCTAACTTTTGTTATTTTGGTCTTGGCCTCTTCTTCAACTTCTTAAGTATTAGATTATATCTTTTAATTATTTATGCCCAACTGCACAGTTTACACCAATTTTCTTTTCCAGATGTTGACCCTGTTCCTACAATTACCAATGACTGTACCAATGATTGTAGGCTAAATTGGGGTGTGGGGGTGTACAAACCATTCTGAACTTTGAAAAGTTTTCCAATTTCAGTGGAAATGTTCCAATGTTCCTCTGACCATAACAGCAACATCCCAAGTAGCCTAAAACAGTTTTGATATAGTAGGAATGTTTCTGCTAAGGTTGTAACTCATCTATTTTGAGTCCAACCTCAAAATGTTCAGACGCTGAGACAATCTACAAGCTAAATAGGGACTATGAACAAAGTGACTTAATGCTAGTGGGTCACAAACTAATTTTATATTAAAATTGGATATATGTGAATATCTTTTCACAACTTCCAATCAATTGCCATGGATTTGGCTTTTCTTATCTAGAAAAATCCAAATTCCCATTCATCATTCCAAAAATGCATATTTTATATTGTTTCAAAGGAATCAAATCCTTCAGGCTTGTCTCACCATAATTTTGACCTTACTTCTTTCTCAAATAGGTCATAGATTAAATATTCAGTTTGTACAATGGTGGCATATATATGACTGCCATAACCACACAAATTTTCCTTCTAAGTCTTAGAAACAAAATCTTACAAACACTTTAATTTATCCATCCCAAGAACCCAAAGCTGAGTAGGAGTTATACGTTCCCATGCTGATTGCTTAGGGGATAATCCGTGCCCCTAACACTTTTATTTAGAATTAAAAATGTTCTTAGCATATCTTAATAATCATTAGAGTCTGAATAGGAAAGGACAACATAAAGCTTGTGAAGGAAGCTGCAGTACTTCTATTGTGTTGTAAAATGGCCTTGGCTTCCTTTCATCCTTGCCATATCAGATTAGAGGCTTATATTATACCATGGTAGCTCATATGCCACTTTCAAAGAACATCCATAAGTCTTATCAGGGAGCAGGAAAAATTGGTCTATCGATCCAGTTCTATCCATCTAACTGTAATTCTCACTGGTAGTTCTTAATGCATCTGCTTCACTATCTAATGTTTAGAGCATATTCAAGGAATACACATATTTAAACTGTACACAATGGGACATTCTATGATAAGATATTCACATCTTTTGAAAACTTCTTTTTCAAATTCAGTATAAGGAAAACTTACAGTGCATTCACCCTCTATGCTTGTCTTAGAAATCTATATTCAGTGCAATTAAGAAGGAATCTAGGCAGAAATATTTTTGGTTTGAAGTTAAAATCATATATTCGTTCAGATAACAACATCAATTACCTCACAAGCAGCCAACAAACTACTGTATTTTTAAGCTCATTTATATATATTTCAGACTGGTGGCATAATCAGGAATCCAAACTTGCAAAATTCATTAGGGGTATTAAGAATATTTTTAAAACTTCTGAATGTAATTTAGACTATTACAAGAACAGTTAGCTATTTAAAATATAGACAAAACCTTTGCAAGAAGCTACTCAAACAGCAACATTCCCTGATCAGAATAAAGGGATATATCTCAGTTAGAACAGCAGGTGCAATTGGATAGTTTCAAAGGGAATTCTTAATTTTGTTTTTTCTTGAAATGTGGTACTTGCAATACAAGCCAGCAATTCTTATGGTGACACTGTGTCTTCCCCCGTATTTTTTTTATTATTATTATTCATGTGAGGATGGGAAGAAGAGCATTTTGTATGACTTCTTGAGTATTGTAAGTATAAAAACTCTTCAAGATGAAATTGTCTTTTTGTGATGGATAAATACAATATCTCAAATGTGATAACCCAACATGTTCTTCTTTCATGGAAGAGTGGAAATCCTCTTCCTCTGGGCAGGAACAGGAAGAGAATTGGAGCTGACAAAACCTTTTTAAACAGAATAGCCAACTGCTGTGTAAACACATGTTTCAATATTTGGCAGCAGTTCAACCAGCAGATGGTAAAACAAGAGAACACAAACTCTGAAATAATAATGACTGTGAACTAGTAACTAGAAATGCATTGCCCTCTTTTCTTAAGTAAAACCTTTAACTCTCAATGATTTAGTCAATTGCACCCTTTTTGTCCTTGAGCTTGACAATTGCTGTAGGAGGCAATCAACAGTGGTTGGCCTCAAAATACATGTTCTAGGGAGCGTATATATGTAGCTGACTATATGCAGACAGCAATCCTCCCATTATTCTTTCATGTGTACATGGAGAAGGTTTAAATTATCTTTCCCTTTCTGGTGACATCACTCTGCACCACTCTTTCTTGACAGTCAAGAAAGCACATGATTCAGTCACGCCTATATAGAGTCTTCTCTATCTGTCTCCATGCATTTCCCCAATTTAATTAATTTTCCCAGCAAGCAACTATTTGACTGCATTGAAAACAGCATTTTCTCAAATGAAATCATGGAAGCAGTGGCATGGAAGCAGGGGAGATCTGTAAGCAGATATGAACATTTTTGACATTTTGACATCTATATATCCATTCAGTAAATTACATAGCTTTAACCCATGTCCTAGATCAGGGATGTTAAACTTGCAGTCCACGAGCCAGATTTGTCACATGCTGGCCCCATCCCTGTCTGGTTTAGCGAAGGAGAAAAAAGTCACAATACGTCATGTGACACTGCCGTGATGCCACAAGTTCGACACTCCTGCTCTAGATAATATATCTGATTTTTGCTCTGAGTTGTGAAAAAATGTAATGAATATATGCTATAGGTGTAACACACCAACCATTAATAGTTGGAAAAATTAATGTTGCATAGAATAACTAAAAGATGGGAGCTTATTCTAGTGAATATTACATTCCTGCAAATATTTTATTTTGAATGAAAACATTTCTTTATCCAGGACTAGATAGCCAAGACTTAAAAAAGAATCCAGGGTACTGAAAGAAACCACTCATAAAAATACACTTCAGGATACTGTTGATTGTTCTTTTATATTCTTGAATGTTTCATTTGGAAAGTTAATGTACTACATTAAACAAAATGCTTTGAGTTGGCAGAATGCTTGGAAAATTCTGCTCTCAATTTAGATTCACACATACTCTTTTCTTTAGCACTTCCTGCCTGTGCCATCCTAACAATAAGTGCCACTTGAACATACTTTCTCCAGTAATCCTTTGTGCATCACAATAGGAGGAATATTAGCAAGATTTAAAGCTTTTCACTTGACACTTGTCAAAAACTCTCAAGAGCAAAATAAAGTAGAAAAGAAATTCAGAATTTCAGAAGACCACAGTTTATTGACAGGCCCTGGTTTACCAGAAAATACCTGAATTTTACAGAGGACAGAAATCATTCTGATAATTACCAGAATTTCCATCATCTGCCCAAATCTCAGGAAGTGTGTATCCTTTGTCTAGTCAGCTCCTAGTTTTTATGCAGCAAAAGATTCTGCATGTTCTCAAATGAGAAAGCAGGCTTAGCTTCTTTAACGTAAGAGGTCCTAATCAACCAATACTCCATCTTGAACTTCTCCCTACATACCAAAGCAAAATTGCACTTTTATGTAGGCAAATCCTTCAGTTTCAAGTGAGACAGCATGCTGGTAATAGGCAGCTGATCATCACTATTCCCATAGAAGACCTGTTATGGAAATCCTAACTCAGTATCTGACAGAGCTGAGGGTGGACGGGTAGAAACAAATTCAAAATTAATCTCAAGAAGGTAGAATTGCTTTTTGCCCAAACATATCTCAGCTCAGACGCTACCCCAGGTAGGACCATGACATCAAGGCAATTGTTCTGGATGGGAATTTCCGGTGCAATAGGATGGGTGGAATGTGGCGGTAGAGATTTCTAAGGGTGTCTCGGTAAAAATGCCTGAAAAATTTAGCAGTTCTTTCATGAACAGGTATTTAGCTGAAGAATAGGAAACAAAGATTGGAAAGATGGAACTATACAGTGGAACTTCTCAAGGATCTGTATTAAAATTTGTGTTTATTAGCTTGCTCACAGATAAGTAACAAATGAGCAATGAAGTCAGTAGCACAAAATCCCTATTAATAATGTATAGGCTATTTCCCTGGTAGTAGTTTAAAACATCTCCATATTATCACCGAATCATTGCTTAAATGATATATATTATCAGAATTTTGGCACAAACGTAGTTGAATGACCGTAGAAGATAGTCTAATGGGGAAATGACCAGAATCTTCTAAGTTTCACCCAGTCATTGCTGTAGTAATATAAAATCCATCCTCACTATAATTTAAACCTCACCATTTATTTCTATTTGCTACTAATGTTCTAATGATCCCAATAAGATTCATTTAATAATAAAAAAATGAATGAAGAGCTTTAAAAGTAGACAAAAACAAGGGTTAAAACAGCAAGAATGGTCAAATATCTCTTCAGCTTCAACTGTTCTGATTTCACTATTATGGGAACATAAATATTCTCCTGGCTGAGAGAGACAACAGGAACCCTAACCAATTACTTTCTTACAATGAAAATGCATATATTTGTGAATGCTTCACAGTTCTATATTTCTTTCTTTCACGCATACAAGCCATTTTCTGAAAATCCAACTCTCCAGGAATATGCATGATTTTCTTTTCTCCCAATTATTTTTCTATTAAATATACCTTGTATCTCTACAAACTATCTAGAGTTAGCTTTGTATATGACAATGACTATCAGGATAATTCATGCCATTTAGTGGCAATTACACGTTAATTCCCTGTTTAGAAAAATGGCAGACTAAAATTGTGGGAGTATACATCAATGCCCAAAACAACTTATCTGAAAAGCAAGCCTGACACACAATGTCATTCAACATGGAAACCACTTATGTGGAAACATTCTGCACAGTAAAGAGACTATTTGGAAATGTCACCATGGGGAAATCCTACAATATAATTATGGGAACCTGGGAAAGCAGATCATCTGGTATTTTATTCAAGAGCACTCTTAAATAAATAACAGCTCAATTGTCACGGTGTACCTGGACTTGCATCTCTGTAGGATAATATGCCTACACCTTTCATTCTTGCAAAATCATGTGCCTTTTTCCTTTCTAATAACATTGGTGCAGGATCACTGGAGAAGGAAGAAGAATGTCCAGAACAGTGTGATATATCAGACATGCATGCTCTAAGGTACAAGAAGGCAATGCTGAAGGTGAGAGGTGTTTCTTTTGGATATAGTTTTTTATAACTTTCCTTAATAAAAAATTACTTATTAGAAGTTCTGAAATGAATATATCAATTTGCATATGTATTTTCAGTCGTGCTTGTTGGCTTAAACCTGGCAATTAATATCATTCCACACTCTAAATAGGGCAATACCTACCTACCGTTACTTACTTACCATGCTAACTCCTAACTTGCATTGTTTGCTTATGATTGATGCACTTTGGGTTGCTATAGTGGACATAAAAGCTTGCTGACAGATTTATTTTGCTGTGCAATCTGACTAGCTAAAGCATTACCTCTAGACTCGACTACTGCAACGCTCTCTATTTAGGACTGCCCTTGCATACCATCCGGAGATTGCAGCTGGTGCAGAATGCGGTGGCGCAGGTGGTGATGGGAGTTTCCCGATTCTCCCATGTTACCCCCCTCCTGCGCTGCTTGCATTGGTTGCCGGTTGCACTCCGGGTGAGATTCAAGGTTTTGGTTTTAACATACAAAGTCCTACACGACATGGGTCCTCAATATTTAAGGGAGCGTCTTCTGCCGATATCGAATGCCGCCCGCCCTGTGCGAGCACATAGGCAAGGACTCCTCGGGGTCCCGTCAGCGGGCCAATGCCGGCTGGCAGTCCCCCGGCGGCGAGCCTATTCTGTCGTGGCCCCTGACCTTTGGAACCAACTGCCCTTGGGGCTCTGCCTGGCCCCTGACCTCGGCACCTTCCGCCGTGATTTAAAGACCTGGTTGTTTGACCAACCCGGGCTGTGACTCCTTCCTGGGAGGGGATAGATTTTTAATTTAGTTTTTAGCATTTGGGCTTGTAAATTGGTTTGTTTTTTAAGTATTTATTGTCTCTGTTTTTTAGTTGTGAGCCGCCCCGAGTCTTCGGAGTTGGGGCAGCATACAAGTTCAAATAAAATAAAATAAATAAATTTTTATTGACATAAGCATTTTAAACTGGCATAGAAATACAACTTTGGCTTTGGAAGAAGGCTAATTTCAGGAAGAATAGCTACCCATATCAGAAAGTCAGCCACCTCCTTTTCTCAGTACTGAATAGTTTTCAAAGAACTAGACACAGAATTATTGTTAACTGTGTTTGATTCCTTAATTCCAGCTAAAGCTACCAGCACTTTGAATCTGAATCCCCAAAGGTGTTCTGGAACACATCAAAGTGCACACTCAGTACCTGTCTGCAGTACTTTATAATGAACACATTTTTGTCAGCTCATGTGGCCGGTTGAAAGGACAGCCATTCAGTATGGGAAAAACTGCTTTAAATAGCTGTGGAGAAGTGCAATGTTTGTGCCTCTAGAAGCTCCAAAATATTGCACAGAACTAATGAATATATCTTTATTCAGTTGTTATACCTGAATATTCTAGGAAATAGAACCTGCAGAACTAAAGTCCTTCCACACTTGCTATCGTATTCATGTACTGTTAATTAGATTCCCCATGCGAGAATGGGATAATGAATTAGGTAAATCTCTCATCCAAAAAACTTCTCAACCTCATATCTACTATCTACATTTTTGTAAATCTTCAAGTTAATCATCACCTAGAAATGTTCAGGCATACCACCATGAGATACAGTGCATCTGTGATATTTATTCAATGAAATACATATATATATATAAAACAGCCCAAAAACATGTTGCAAGTTTAATCATATAACTTACATTCTGATACAACTCCTTATGTTATGCTTATAATGCCTTCAAGGTGCTAGTAACAACTTATAAAGCCCTAAATGGCTTGGGTCCAAGGTACTTGCGGGAACGCCTCCTGCCAGCATCACACTCCGATCGCCCCATGAGCTCCCACAGGAGGGGCCTCCTTGGGATTCTGTCGGTTAGACATTGTCGGCTGGCGGTTCCCAGGGCTAGGGCCTTTTCTGTGGGAGCGCCCACCCTGTGGAATCAGCTCCCTGTGGATCTCCGTTTGGCCCCTGATCTCCGCTCCTTTCGCTGAGACCTGAAGACCTGGCTATTTCAGCAGGCCGGTCTGGATTGACCCGGAGGTGGGTTATTTTAGTTGTTTAAATTTTTAACTTTAATTGGCTTTAGACTTGTAGTTGTTTAATTCTCTTTTATTGTAATTTGTATGGTTTTTAAATGTTCGCCGCCCTGAGTCCTTAGGGAGAAGGGCGGCATACAAGTCTAAATAAATAAATTAATTAATAATAATAATAATAATTCTTTTCATAGCTCCTTAATGGGACAGAAAATAATGAAATAAAAACTTCATATGCCTCAGCTTACAATCCCATTTGATGCTAAACAATGAAGAAAAAGTTTTTTGTCTCAGATTTTTGCAGGTTATATTACTATATGCTGACTTTCCATATTAATAAACATGTGCGCCCCATTACTTTCTATTTTCTATTCCCTCCTGTATGGCAATTCAATCAAGATTTGAGGCTTACCTACTCAAGAGTCATTGAAAACATATTGAGCTTCTGCAACCCAGGCTTTATTGCCTTACAAGACATTGTTTAAAGCCTAAGTGGTGCAAATCCAAAGTGATGCCTATTTCAGATTCAGAGAATAAAGCTCTCAACTTACTTAAAAACAGTGTGAGAAATGGCAGTAAGAGGGTAATGTGCAAATACTGTATAAATCCAGGTGGTGATTGTATGAATGGCAATCTAAGTTATTTTTTAGGCAGTTGGTGTACAGTAGCAAAGTAACTAACATTAAAGGGAGCATCATTTATCATTTTAAAAAAAACTACAACAAAAATATTTGTATTATTAAGAATGATAGGCCAGGCAATATAACATAATTGCATGATCGGTTCTGATACCTCAGACTGATTTTCATGTCCCATAAGAAAGCTGCACATTTTTGTATGATTCCCAAAATGAATTTTACTCCTTCAGAGTAGTTGCACTCCGAGATGATCATTATTCTATGATTCTGTCACATTTTCCCCGAGGTCATTGTTCTGTTTGATCATTGCCACTCCAGTTCCCATTAGTGTATGGATGTTTTTGTGCTAAAAGTCAGAAAGGCAAGACAACCAAGCGTAATCAGGAGCAGAAGGTTATAAACCATGCTTTTACCTGAATGTGCTTCAGAATGGCCTCGGTCTTCTCTCTCACATCTCTGAAGGGACATCTCTTGGAAAGTGTGAGCAGACGAGCAAGCATTTGGTTCAGCTCACCTGGCGCACTATTTGCAGAGGTCAGGAGCCCTTTTGCAGCTGGAGGAGACCTGCTGCCTTGGTCCTGAGCCACTGCCTTGCTTTTCTTCAGGACCTCTTGCTTTATGTTTTCCAAGGCGCTGACTCTTGCACTGGCATCCCGGCTGCACAGTCCGTCCCATCTCACCTCTCCGTCAGCCATTCTTGGAGAAAAAAAACCCGATCCTCCACTCTTCGGAAGTCTCAGTTCGTGGGCGCCATCCTCATGCTGAGCTTTGTCTGGAAAAAATCACACAAGACCTAAGGAGAACTGCTAAAGAATAGAAGAGGCTGGCATCACCACCGGGTTTACCTGTCAACCCCTAGACATCCCACCGTTTGCATAGCGGAGCAGCACCAAGCGGTGCTCTCGGCCAAGTAGGCGGCGCAGCAAAGTGCCGAGTTTTCTGCCACCATCAGGCAGCGGATACTTCGACTTCCATAATAGAACGGAACAGAATTCTTTATTGGCCAAGTGTGATTGGACACACAAGGAATTTGTCTTTGGTGCATATGATCTCAGTGTACATAAAGAAAAAATATAATACTGTCATCAAAAACAATAAGATATAACTATTAATCCCCGGCCAATTACGAACTTTCATGGGGAATGACTGAAAAATCTGGATTTTTTGGGTTGCATAAACTGCACTAGGAGGGGGATGAAAAAGTGGCTGGCTTCCACGGCTCCAGGCGCGGCAGAGTTAGTCCCTTCCTTCCTAGGTCTGCCGTGGGGAGGGGGTGCGATAAAGCCCGAACTCGCCTTTTAAATTCTCTCCCTCTTACTTCTCGCCTTTGGCAGCAGAGCCAAGACAGGAGTTGGGGCGGGGTGGGTGGATTGCAAGCATGCAGAGACCAATGTGAAAGCGGGGAGGGAAGAAGCTGGGGAACCTGATACGAGATTTTACCTGAGGAGACTGGCAAGTATGGGAGCAGACGAAACTACGCGCTCCGACCCCGATTCCAGAAGTCCCCACTACTCTTCTCCGACCCAGAAGGCGGCCGCCGAAGAGCCCGGGCTCCGCCTTCCCTCCTAAAGTTACAAGAACCACGCGCCTCTGAGGGAACGCGACAGGGATCCGCCCCAGCCAATCACGTTCTTTTTAGAAGCAACCAATCAACGTGAAGTATTCCCGAGGTATCTGGGATTTGTAGTGCCAATCGGGCGGAACCAGAACGCCGCTAAACCCGAGGCCGAAAAAAATCCCTTAAAAGGTGGGGGGGGAGGATAGACTTCATGATTTAAACACGTGGGCGTATAAAATGAAAAAAAAATTGGATGGGTTTCTTTTGTTGTTCGGTGGTGTCAGCGTTTTTGGATCTGGGTGAAATGCATACGATGAAGCGGACGAGTTCATTCAAGTTTTTCTCAAAACTTTCAAGTTCATTCTAACTTTGCATTACTAATGTATTAGCCCTAAAGTACCAGAAATAATTGTACCCTCTGCTGATTTTTATAAGGGACATTTATACAATAAGCCTAGCGGAAAGGTACTCTTTACATTCTGTAATTCTCGGTTCCTAAGAGGTTTATAGGAAAGGTTTAGATCAGAGGTCTCCAAACTTGGAAAACTTGGGGACTTCAGTCCACAAGTCTTAAAGTTGCCAAGTTTGGGGACCCCTGGTTTAGATAATCAAGATTATATAGACACACTATATTGCCTTAAGGTAAGAACCAGTTTGAACGCATAGAAGGCTAAACTTTTACAGTGGATCTGAATTTTAAAATACTATATAAATAGAATAATAATAACTGAGCTCATTGTCAGGCCTTTCCAGTCCGTTTTCTATGCAGGGATTATTAATCAACAAAATGAAAAAGGCAAAGAATTAAGTAGTCTCCCACTTTCTAATACAGTTTGGCTGACACTGTAAACTGCCTTGAATAATTTCAGCTTCTTTACTGTGGATCTCACCACAGTAATCATTGCAGCCATGCCTGGCTGTAGGTGGGTGATATCACTAAATGCTGATTCTATTTTGATAATATCATTGCAACTCTGAAGTGCATGCTTGCCCAACTTAACAGCAGAGAAGCAAGTTTTTGTATCAACATGATAGTATTACATAATATTAGTTTATCTATTACAATAAATTTCTAGCGAGCCTCTTGCGACACATCTGGTAGTAAGAGCCATTGGTTGGGAATATGGGTGCAATAATGAGCAACAAATATGTGCACATTACCATTTTAAAAATACAGAATATGTAGAAAGGGACAGGACAGGAAATAGTTTCTGTCAAAACCATTACAATTTTCAATTAGTTTATTAACCTAAAAATAAATATATAAAATAAAGTAAATATGTAACCTATGATAAGCAACAATTTGCTAGACAGAGGAATGAGCAGTACAGAACGACCCTAACCCTAACCACAATATACCCCATCAGTTAGGAAATACATGCATGTACTGATCTGCCCAAGATTCCTTTTTAAAAATCTCTACATTACATTACTAATTATAGAATATATATAGGAGCCGTTGTGGCACAGTAGTTAGAATGCAGTATTGCAGACTAACACTGCCTACAGCCAAGAGTTTGATTCTGACTGACTCAAAGTTGACTCAGCCTTCTATCCTTCCAAAGTCAGTAAAATGATTTGGATTGTTCGGGGCAGTATGCTAATTCTGCAAACTGCTTAGAAAGGGCTGTAATGTACTGTGGAGCAGTAAAAAGTCTAAGGGTTATTGCTATTGCTATTAAATATGATACTTTTCCTCCAAAAAGTTAAAAATAGAATATAATGTTATTTGCCCCCTTCACTTTAAATCTAAGCTTCTGACAATTAAATTATCCAAACAAAATATTCTACATTGCATAAGGGTAAGAGAGGGAATAAATTCATAACAGAGGTAAAGGAAGCCAATTTATTTGGGTATTTATATGATCAGGCTTGCATTTGTGCTATTCCATATGATTTGTCTGTTAACTTTTAGCTTCTCCAGAACTTAAGGCTTAAATAGCAAGACAGTTTACCATCCTAGTACTTAACTTGCCAAACCACATGAAAACATTTCTGATAGGATCAAGGTGGCTACATTATGAAAAAAATATTTTAAAGTCAAGTGTGAGCAACATATAATCTTCCATGTTTGATTAAACCTCATGCAAGTATTATAATTAGTCATGCTGGCTAGGGGCTGATCTGAGGTGAAGTTCAGCAACATCTTAAGGACCACACATTTCATCCCTTTTAATGTAAATTCCAAATTAAAGTTCAGGAAAATAGCTGTACAAGTAGACTTCCAGTCTGGAGATAATAGCTTCAGTTTCTAAAATTAATCAGATATTCAATATTATATTTTTCCAAAGTAAAACTTCAATTATTACTAAAATAACTATTTAATACTTCTAATAAACCAAAACTAACATGTATTCGAACTAAATGAGGGTGTATAAATCCTATTAATTTTAAAACCAGAATTTCCTGCTAAATAGTTTGAGTCATTTCTATTCTATCTACTATAGAGCATATATAGAAAGGAGACATATACAGTACATCAGTAATCTAAAAGTCACTAAGTAATATGGCTAATGACTAGCAAACAAAATATATTCAATAGCCTTCTAGTTATAGGATTTAACTACAGATACAAAAAATATAATAGACATATTATAAACTATATACAAACCTTCTGTTACCTCAAGAGAAGAAAAGGACTGGACAAAAAGGGTATAGGAAAAGATTTGGGGCACTGGACAAGTATTGTTCTGCAACTACTATTGTTTTCTAATAAAGATAACTCCTAAAACTAAAAACCTAAAGTTTGTAAAATGTGGGGTTAAACTGAACAAACTGGATTTTCCATAAAGAACATGAAAGAAATATTAGACTTAAGAAACATATGGCAATTGCCATTCATTGAATATCAATCACAAAGACCAAAGCAAAAAAACCTTGAGAAGAATGTCAACATCATGGCACAGTGTACAAAAGAGATTTCTGTAAATTACAAATTTACAAACATTCCAATAATCGAAAGATGTAGAATGATTATATGGTGGTGGTTGATTAATTGTGGGAATTCTGCTCCATCAAACATAGATACCATGATGTTGGTTGCCATGGGCCTAGATAACCTGACCATCCGTTGATTATAATGGTTTTCTCTAACCTGAGAATGACTGGTTGTTTTCTTTGCCATTTTCATTCCTTACAATAAGGAACTGTTGTGTAGATTCTTTTAAATTTAAAGACAGCTTTTTAATTAGCAAATATTTGGAATTAGTCACATTATTTTCAATTGATATGTTGTTGTTGTTAGTCACAAAGCCGTGTCCGACCCATCGTGATCCCATGGACGTTCCTCCAGGCCTTCCTGTCTTCTACCATCCTCCAGAATCCATTTAAGCTTATGCCTAATGCTTCAGTGACTCCATCCAGCCACCTCATTGTCTGTCATCCCCTTCTTCTTTTGCCCTCAATCTTTCCCAGCATTAGGCTCTTCTCCAGTGAGTCCTTCCTTCTCATTAGGTGGCCAAAGTATTTGAGTTTCATCTTCAGAATCTGGCCTTCTAAAGAGCAGTCAGGGTTGATCTCCTCTTGGACTGACCGGTTTGATCACCTTGCAGTCCAAGGGACTCACAGGAGTCTTCTCCAGCACCATAGTTCAAAGGCCTCAATTCTTCGTCCCTCAGCCTTCCTTATGGCCCAACTTTCACAGCCATACATTGCAACTGGAAAAACCATAGCCTTGACCATACACGCTGGCAGGGTGATGTCTCTGCTTTTTAGTATGCTGTCTAGATTTGCCATAGCTTTCCTCCCCAGGAGCAAGTGTCTTTTAATTTCTTGGCTGCAGTCCCTGTCTGAGGTGATCTTGGAACCCAGGAAAATAAAATCTGTCACTACCTCCATTTCTTTCCCATCTATTTGCCAGGAATTGAGAGGGCCGGATGCCATGAACTTATGTTTTCCTAATGTTGAGTTTCAAGACTTTTGCACTCTCCTCCTTCTTCCGCAACAAGAGGCTCCTTAGTTCCTCTTCATTTTCTGCCATCAGAGTGGTATCATCTGCATATCTGAGGTTGTTGATATTTCTCCCGGGAATCTTAATTCCAACTTGTGATTCATGTAGCCTCGCCTTTCTCATGATGTGCTCTGCATATCAGTTAAATAGGCAGGGCGACAATATACAGCCTTGCCAAACTCCTTTCTCAATTTTGAACCAATTAGTGGTTCCAGGTCCAGTTCTCACTGTTGCTTCTTGACCCGCATATAGGTTTCTCAAGAAACAAATAAGATGGTCTGTTACTCCCATCTCTTTAAGAATTTGCCACAATTTGTTGTGATCCACACAGTTGAAGCCTTTAGCATGGTCAATTAGGCAGAAGTAGATGTTTTTCTGGAACTCCCTAGCTTTCTCCATGATCCAGCATATGTTGCCAATTTGATCTCTTCAATTGATACAGGCATTTCTAATGCTGTTACTGAATAATAGTGCAACCCTAAACTTCTTTGCTAACATACAAGTGCCAATAAGTTGCATAATTTCAGGTAATTAGGTTCAGGCTTGTTGCTTTGGTTTATTTTTACTATTTGTGTTTTAAGCATTAGGATTAAATAAACAAAACATCCTTTGAGGGCTGTAATTAAGAAAAAAAATGAATCTATTTGTAGAGGCATACAAGATGGGAGGAAAAATTTTGTCTTCATCTCATCAATGTCTTCAACTTCAGTTCTTTTATTTTCTTTTACTAAAGTCCAATAGATTGATTTGATTACTACACAGCATTCCCTAGTCTAGTATTTTTGATTCCAAGATAGCTTGACTGATATGCTACATTTGGAAGGAACTAAATGTGCAGACTAACACATCTCAAGAATACCAGTGGGAGAAAGCTGCTTTAAAATAAAAACATTTCAATAAAACCTCAACTTCTTGGAAAAAGTTTTCTGTGCTACCACACTAATGTTTTTGCTGCTATATTCTGTCTTTCCATGGAGTTAGTCAGCAGACAAATGTCTGTCAGCCAGTATAGTACTCCACTTACTCTTATTCTTCCTTTGCTGCAAAGGAAAAATGGAGATTTTTTTAGCTGTAAAAGTATAAAAAAGAAAATAAATGCTTGGAGAGGTTGCGGGGTGTGTGTGTGTTGGCAAGTTGCCTTCAAAGGAACTGATGAGATGATGATAATGGCAAGGTGTCCAACCTTCTTGGCTACAGTTCCTCCAGTGGGAACCTGCCTACAACATAACCCTAACGGAAATGCTATAAAAGTATATCCAATGAAGCAGAAACTAGATTGAGTTAACTGCTTTAGCTTCCCCAAGTTCTATGGCATCACTAGATGAATGAAAAACAAAAAGCATTCTGGGTAGCACTAATAGTTTTGTGTTATTAAATGCATATTTCAAACATGTGACTTATCTTCCTTATTAGATGCCTCCAAAAGCAATCTGTTGAGAACATATTCCCAGAAAACTGGACTGTTAATAAAGACATTTCAGGCTTGCTTCAGAAAATAAGGGACCGCCAAAAATCCAATACTCCACTTTTTACAGTTATTTACTAATACATTGCAATATTTGCACTGTAATATATTTGTTTCCCCACACTGATGTAAGAGTCTTAAATGTACACAACTGTTCTCAGAACTGATGAAATTCTTAGTAGTTGTGATTATATAAAATGTTTATATAAATAAATGGCCTTTTAAAGTCATTGAATGATTAACTGAAGATTTAATATGGTATAATGGAGATAGTGGGGGGTGGTTTTGGAAATGTTGGGAAACAGGAAAAGAAGAGAGCAAAGTTTTACAGTTTGTTTCCTCAAGCTAACAAGTAATTACCCTATCAGGAGGAATTCCTAAAGTAGCCACTGAAATAATATGTGCAGATGTTCAGCCAACTATTCTGGATAGAAAACAAGTTTTAAAAGTTCACATTCCAAGCTGGTCTTTCTAAACAGTTTATTGCCAGTTGTATTGGATCCTGAGAACAAGAGCCAAAAGAGAAGGGAGTTTCCTCATATTGCTGCTCATATTGCAACTATTAACATGAATTTTGTTTGGAATGCAGTCAGGAAATGCTGAAGGTTGAAATATGTTCATGTTTTGTGCATAATCCAATAAACTATCTCAAAGGGTTTGATACAATAGTTTTCTTAGAAGGCAAAGCATAATAGCATTTTTCAATTTTTTTTAAAACAATCTTATCAGAAAGTCTAAAAGGAAATTTGAATAATAAAGCATATTTATTGGGTTCAGCAGTTTCTGAGTTTGGTTTATTCTGTATTTTGAGATGATTTTACAAAATAATACATTTAAAACCAGAATTTCTTTTGAGCCCTCAATAGTCAAAATTAGGGTTATTAGTGAAAAACTAATATTGTTTCCATATGCTTGATTCGGACACTTGGAATGTTTTCCTGTATGTGAGGGATTGCTCTCCCCCTCTCCCGGTGGGCTTCCCACGGTGAGCCAATTCCACACAAAACCTCTCCAGTTTTGTCATGGGGTGAGAGAGCCCCGAGAGGTGGACTCAGCCCCTTTTATTAGGTTTTCTCTAAGCAAGCAGTTACAGTACAAAGAAGCTCATTCTTATTGGTTACATATTACACTTAATACCATATTTGGTTATTGTGATATAATGAAGAAAAGAAAAGTGGCTGTAATAGGCATGTAACTTTTGCTGATATGTACCTATCATGTTAGCCACCTTATCAGTGGTGGGTGCAAGCACTATCTAGCTACTGGTGAAATGCAGGGGCGAGCATCAAACAAACTTGTTACAATTTGTGTGGAGCAAGGATGTTACATTCTGTGTGCGAGAAGCAAGCAAGTTGTTACATTTTACGGCTACATGGTTGGAAAAACAAACAGACAGTGCGGCTTTGATCTTTGCTGCTAACTCAGCTTTTACAGAAGCCTGCATAATGGCTGATACAAAGGCAATTAATGATCTTATAGCAACATCTCCTCTGTTTTTGTTTTTTTTAAGGGAATAAGGTTTCCTTCTAAGGGAAGGGGTTTTCCTCATCGGATAGCTCCAATTCAGGTGGTACCTTCAGCAGGGTGATACCTTCCGTGGAGAGGTTACAGGTTTGAAGGTGCATAGCTTCTATGTGCTTTAAGCGGGTTTGCAAGAATCGCAGGAGCCGGGAGAGTATACAGGGGCCTATCAGGCAGGCAAGGAGGAGGAGGAGGAGGGGCCCAGGGCGCACTAATTAAGGTGGTGAGCCAGGGAGAGGAGTTGAACATTCCCTCAAACCAACCTTGCCGTGCCTCCCTCTCCTTTTTCTCTCTAGTAGTCGTTTTGAAGTTGGGCCATAGAGTCTAGTACTACCCCAGAATGGTCTCGTAAAAGCAGCACTCTTCCTTGAGGGCAACACAGAGGCCTCCTTCTTTCAAAAACAAAAGGTCCAGGCCTCTTCTGTTTTGTAGGACCACTTCCGAGAGAGAGGTGAGGGAGGTCTGCAAATGGGTTATGGAGGTCTCAATGCGTTCTAGGTCAGCATCAATATCAGCTCGCAAGGAATGGAATTGCTGATTGCCGACCACCAGGGCAGTTATCCCAGTGCTTGCCCCTGCTGCTCCCAGGCCTAAAAGTAAAGAGAGAGTGAGTGCTGTAACCACTTCGCGCTTGTAAAGGTGTGGGGAAGTAGTTTCAGCAAGAAAGTCAGCCAAATTGTGATAAGAAAGTTTTGGGAGGAGGTACACCTGGATACAAAAACTTTCGGTGGAAATCAAGACGTCCCCAGAAACAAGGGGAAAGGCCTGTGGAACATGCCCAGACAGAGTCATTGCCAGGGAGAAACCACTGTCCTTTTAAGCGTGGAGTTATGTTACCTGAGGTGGTCCAAAGCCGACCCACGCCATTTATGCTTAGGTTTGATCTACTCTTGGGGAGATATAGCTCACAAGAGGAGCTGTTTGAGCAATATTTGCTAAAATTGCCAACAATTCCAATACAGCAACCTTTGCCTATGACAGAGTTGACAGTCTGAGTGCCATTAAGCCATTTACAAGTTGGGATGGCGGACTGATTGGCAAATGGTTGGGGGGAGCCAGCAGCCTCGTAAAAGGGGGGTACAATTTGTGTAGAGCAAGGATGTTACATTCTGTGTGCAAGAAGCAAGCAAGTTGTTACATTTTACAGCTACATGGTTGGAAAAGCAAACAGACAGTGCGGCTTTGATCTTTGCTGCTAACTCAGCTTTTACAGAAGCCTGCATAATGGCTGATACAAAGGCAATTAATGATCTTATAGCAACATGTATGTTGATATATGTTTAAACTCAAAATTCAAACACATGATCCTCAAATAGGTGGTTTGCATTTTACTCCAAGCTAAGGCAAGGTTTTTTATTGTAGCCTTTGTAGAATTCAGAAAAATAAGTATCAGGATCAAAACCTTACATACACCTACCAATACTTGGGAGTAAATCTCATCAAACTGTGAAAACAAGCAGTTTTATTCAGATTCCCTACTTAACTTTTTATTTCTACTCAGAATGGCAATGGATTTGGGTGAAGGCCTGCGATTTTAAAAGCTGCATACACGCTATTGTAATTTACTATAACATGTGAAAACACCACTTCAAAAATAACATATAAAGGTAGAAAGAAAAAACAGAGTTTGAACCGCAGAAAGCGGCAAATGCTCCTTGGCTTCATCTGGTTGGCACCATGTTTGATTAAGTTTGGGAGTCAACAGAGTTTAATCACAATGGTTTAGCATTGGGTGTAAATAGCAGAAACTAGAGAAGTCCCCTTCCCTCTTTTTAACGCGTTCTTAGCAGCTCTGCCTCTGCGTCATTCTAGAGTAGACACTTAACAAGCGCTGTTCTTAGGGGGAGGGGGTAATGCAGAAGAACTCCACCTCTGCATAGCAAAGCTCTGAATGAATTGCATTCCGTGGAGAAGCGAAGACACTTCGTTTACATTTTTTCTTATGCAAGACCCTCGCCTTGGGGATGAAGCCGGAGCTGTGTGCAAGCTTTCTGCACGAGCCAACAACCAGCAGGCGTCTGAGTAAACAGGAGACTAGCAGCAAACCCCTACCAGCCGCCTCGAGCGCACATGCTTTCTCTGATTGGTGCAGTAACAGCGGGCAAGAAGAGTCCCGGCGGAGGCGAGCCTCATCCGGGTCTCTGTGCGGAGGCGGAGATACGTTTGAGCGGGAGGGGAGGCGGTCTATTTAAAAAAACGGCCCCCTGGTGAGGGCGCTCTAGGAAATATTGTTTTCTATGGTTTGTGCGGGATATCGAGTTCCGAGGTAGGAGCCTAAGGGAAGTTGCCTGTGTCTTTGGCCCCAGCGTGCATTTTGCACCCTCTGTGAGGAGAACAGGAGGAGGCGAGGGTTGTTCTCGGTTGAATTTCTGCTCGAACTTTCTCCGGGGTTTTTTTTAAGGGGAAGGGGGAGAGGACTGGCCTAATCGTTTGGAGGGGGCCGACTATATGGCCTCAGTCGGAGGGGAAGGTAATTGTGTATTAGGTTCCTTTACGGGCTTCTGGGCAGCTCTAAATGGGAAAAGCTCTCCTATTCGCTTTTCTGATTTTCGTTTCCCGCAGAAATGACCGGGTCCATCGGTCGCCCTACTAACCTCACAGAACGCCACTTGTGGCTTCCTCAAGGAAGAAGGGATAGTGAGTGTATTAAATGGATGTTTGTGTGTGTGATGAAAATGATGTGTGTTTTAATTTCGACACAGAAATAAAGGAATTTAAATATTAAACACAAATATTCCAGCTGAAAGAGGGAACAAGTAACCAATGTTTTGTTTTGTTTTGTTTTGTTTTAGTTGAATGCTGCCCTAGATCCTATATGATGGAGGTGAGTAAACTTTAACAATCCATAAGTACCTCGTTTTAAAGTGATAACTTAGGAATAGAAAAGGCCTGAGCCTTTTTATATAAAGTGAATCAATCCTGCTTTTATGTTGAATTTATCAGTCAGATTCTATTGTTTTAAAGAAAATCGGTGAAAATCCAAAATGATCCTTCCACATTTGATTCAAATGACAAAAGATAAAAATCTAAAAAGAAAAATGTTGAGGAACACAGTATTTAAGTTTTAATATGGATTTGAAGCACTTTTCAAAAGTAGAATTCTGAGATCTAAGTGAAACCTGGTGGGAAATATCCTTATGATTAGAATTGTTGAACCCAGGAAATTATTTTGAGTAATCAAAAGCAATGTTACTAGAGGGCATTCTACATCAAACATGTTTACGATTACTGTATTTGAAATTTGCTTCATTTCAATCACATAATACAATATGCCAGAGGAGTTATATTTATGCTGCTGTTATCAAATAATTAAGTATTATGAATCCCTCAACATCTGCATTTGGAATCTATGCATATATTCATAGACACTCCATTCTGTTTTCCTGCAATTTACTTGCAACTAATTGTATTGGTTTTAGGGGAAGAGGATAGATTTCCTGACACCTGTACTTTTTGGTGGCAGAAAGCTCTGACTAATAATGAAACCACTGGTGATCAGTAAACAGACTCCAAATTAATTCCAATCATAAGCAGTATCTGCTCTTTTGTATCAGCAAATAGATCCAGACAATTCAATGGCGTCTGAATGAGGCCTTAAAACAAGTGGACACATATCATTTTCTTTGCTGATTATGCAATCTCATTGGACACCAGCAGAATTTGCAAAAAGTACTACAAGATTACAAAACAGAAAATTAGTTGGGAAAGAAATAGGTGCTATACTCTTCTCTCTAAAAGATAGGATAGGGTAGAGTTGTCAGTAATTGATACAAATACTCAGTAGCCTGCCTTTACCATTTTGCAACCATCCTTGGCAGTGTCAGTGTCCCATTATTATAAGAAAATTGTATTTAGTGAGATCATTGCCTCTTTTATCCTGTATATTTTATTAGATATAAGCCTCATAGAGTTTCTCCTAAAACAGTTTATATATCTGAAATAAATTTAAGTCTAAGCTAGTTATTCTTAGGCTCCCTGATCTATACTTTCTCCATCAATAGAATTACAGGTCTTTTGTTAATCTAAATTAGATACTATGATCTGATCATAAGTATGCTATATCTGGCTTGCATTCAAACAATTTTTACTACTCTTGTGACCCCAGAGGTCCTCAGAACCTTTTTTTATTTACTCATTTTTACACATTTGATCAAATTTTAAGAGATATCTCTGATACATGAATCTATGCAGGAGTTTTAGAACACCATTTCATCCCTTAGGTGTTAATAACCCTAGGAATTTGGGATCCTTTTTCAAATGTGATGTGCAGTTAAAGCTCTATGTAATTCTCAAACTAATGGAAATTCTGTGTATTCCTGATCTAAGTTTTTAAAAGGAAATGGGTGAATAAATACTTATGAGGAATTATAAATGCTACTGTATGTATTTTTCCGCAGTCTGTGGATAATGAATCAAAACATAGCTATATTGGAAGTTTTCTTCAGCCTCCAGATAAATTAAAATCTGCTTTTGCTGATCTCAGGCCAAAAAGTGTTATCAACTGCCCACCAAACAACCAAGGTAAAGTACAAAGCAGTATAGTATGACATACTATTAATGTGAAGCATGGTCAGTTTGTCTTCTTGGCCCATGTTTAATGTCTTTTAGAACATGGTACAGATACTCGAGTTATAACCATTCATTTAGCAATTGTTTGAAGTTATAGTGGCACTGGGAAAAAAACCTCTTGACCCTGAGCCAGCCAAGGTATACCGTCAAGATCCTGTCCCAATGCCTTGAGATTGGGCAGATCTGGATGAGGAGAAACTGGTCAGGACTGAGTGTGGATATCAAGGCCTGCAGATCCTATTTTTCCCATCTTTAATCTTAGATGGGGGCTGCATTTCAACATTCAAGATTGGTGTGCAGCCTAGGAACTGTCCTGGACTCTCAGCTCCTGTTTGCACAGACCTTTCAAACAGTTACTCACTGACCCTAGTTACCCCATGTCCTGCCACCGCTTTGCAGCTGCTCTGGTTGCCAGTATCTTTGCGGGTGCAATTAAAGCTATATGACACATTGTCTACCTTCCCATGATTTCTGTCCATCTAGTAATAGCTGACAGTGTTGATGCACTCTGGGTCTCCTTGATTAAACAGTGAAGTATGCCTTCTCTGTTGGCAGCTGTTTTGTGGAATGAGATCCCCAAAGATTTGCATAGCTCCCATCCTGATGGCGTTCTGGAAGGACTTGAAAATGTGGCTGTTATTCTGGCCAGGCCAGGGTAGATGAGATTCCTTCCTGTATATATATAGTATGCTGCTGTGACAGATGCTGACCTTGTATACTTCATATTGTGTTTTTATACTATTGCTTTATTTTAAATTGTGAGCTGTCCAGAGTTGCTTGAGTGGTAGGCAATACCTAAATCTAATTAATTAATGATGTTGCTGTGTTTATGAAATCCAGAATGCAAGAAATGCTTCCAAAATTGTCTGGGCCATTAAAATGCATAGTCATTTCCTGTCTTTCATAATTATTGATTTTGTGTGTATGTCAGATCATGTCTAAGGTATTGAACATATTAAATTTATTTGGTCTGCTAACCACCACCATGTTAATCCTGTAAGTCAGGTTTGGACTGTTGGATTCTTGATGTTGTCTGAGCCTCATTATAGCCTTGTCTCAGATAAACAGCCAGGGAGGAAGTAATAACCAATCAAGGAACCATCAGAGAGGAAACCACACTCCCACCAAGACTGGCAGGCCAAGCTATTATGCATAAATAACTAGCAAACTCTACTCTCTCTTACTCTGCTGATGTTACGTAGCCTGGTAACAAAACATCTGCAAGAAACTACTAAGAACCGAGAATTTTTAACATCTGCTTAGATACTAGAAGTGTAATATTGCACTGTTACATTGTGCCATGCAGTAATGCATACTGCTTCTTTTTCTTTTAATTATCAAAACTGAAAAATTAATTAAAGTTTAGTCGACCTGTTTACCAGCTCTAGTGGCAGCCCTAAAAACTCTTCAAGAAAAGATCCATCGTCTTGAGATGGAGAGGATACAGGCTGAAAATGACCTGAACTGCTTGTCTAGAGAAGCTGCACAGTACAGAAGAGCCTTGCAGCAGGAATCAAATGAAAAGAACATAGTTCACCAGGAACTGATGGAAGAAAAGAAAGGTAACTTCTCAGTAGTATTGGTAGCAGCTGTTCCAGACTACTTCTGTTCTACCTTAATCTGAAAGACCAGTCATAGTATTGTGTTCTTTTTTGCATTCCATCTTAATATGTAAGTAAGGTTATAATATGGTTAAAGGAATCTTATTAAAGTTTACATGTTCTTTTAAGAAATTGTAGGAAGTATGTAACATACATACTCTATTTTTTTATTTTTTTATTCATATTTATATGCCGCCCTTCTCCGGAGACTCAGGGCGGCTTACAATTTTTGGGATACAACCCAATGTGCTCAGCAATAGCCTTCATTCCATTGTATATGCCTGCTTATTACTAAGCGGCATTTTTACAAGGTCAGCTTATTGCCCCCAACAATCTTGGGTCCTCAATTTACCTACCCCGAGAGGATGGAAGGCTGAGTCTATCTCTTGTCTATCAAATTTGTTTTTTTAATCTCTAATGAAACATACTATTACAATTAAATCTCTCTCCCTGGTTTTCCTCTCCTTTCAGATGTGAGTGTGCCCTTAAGGGCAGCACAATCACGCTGCTCTTTGCTGGAAAAGCAACTTGATTATATGAGAAAAATGATGCTCAAAGCAGAGCTGGAAAAAAAACTAGTTCTGGAGCAGCAGGTAAACAAATTTAACAAATCATTATTAACATTTACTTCTCCATGTGGTGTTTTATGTTAGTTTTCTTGATGTGGGTTTCTTTGTAATCTTGCATATTCATGAATCATGGACTTGCTGGTAGTTCTTGTAGATTCTTGAGCTTTTCCTAATAAACCACCTGCTGATTAAACTGAGCTCTTGACAAGCTCACAGATGACAAGTATTCATTTTTTTCTCCTTTGAACAGATGGATGCCTAGAAATAAAAATGAAAAATGCTCATCTAGGCTTTCCACCCAGATTTCTTAATATTAGAGTTTTCAGTTTTATCACGTTTTCAACATTATAGGCTTTTGAACTTATTTTTAAAATGTTTTAAAATGTAAAATATTCTTTTCTATGCAATTTGTTTCTTAATTCTTAACTTCATGCATCAAGAATTATTCTGACGCTGAAGAAAGGCATACATACCTTGCCTACAGGTAAATGAGGATTTTGATTGGATGTTTGCTGAAAGAAACGTAGTGAAAGTTGGCATTTTGGATTGTGATCCAGAGATACTTGGTTACGGCTAGATGTTACTGGGAGTAATTAGTAGATAGGAGCTATTAGCAGTGGATCTAGATTATAGTGAAGAGAGAGATTTCCATTTATGTAGCTCCTACCCATATTGTAAATTGTTGTTAGGGTAGGCATTTCATTTGACTACTATGCCCTTGAAACACAAGTCACAAATATGTCCATTGTCAACTTGCCATTCAACTTCCAGTTGTACCCAGAAATCTTGCTGTGGGCAACCTTCCATGGGCAACAATTATCTATACCAACAGTGCTACGTGTCTGAGCTTCCTGTCCGTATCTATTGTGCTTGATATATCACACCTATATCTGCCATTGTTTGCCATTGATTCATCTTAAAATATTTGTTTAAATATGGTTTGCTATCAGTTGCATATGTTGTGCATATTTTACAGACACATCTTCAGAAGGAAGATGACCAAAATCAGGTGGAACTCTGTGCAAAACTTGAAAAACTTGAAGTTCTAGAAAAGCAGTGTTGGACTCTTATTAGCACTCAGAAAACGGCAGAAGTAAGAAAATATTATGGCATCATCCAAACAAACCTAGAGCATGTCTGTGATTCTCTCTATCTAATGAGGGCATTTTCAAAAGTGGCCATAAGAAGATGGTAGTGCTCTTCAACTCCCTTCATTCCTCCCAGCCTCTTTTCTATCAACAGCAATTTGGCTTGGGAAAATTAACTAAAAGCATTTTTTCAGCTTGATAGTAACATAAAAACCCAGGGCACCATTTAGTTTAGTTTTAAGTCATCCTTTTCGAGACTCTGGCGGCTATAAATGGTGAACTGCTTGCAGTCTAAAAGTTTCCCATCTAATCTTTTATATTTTTATTTTTTTCAGGAAAAGATCAAACATTTGGAACAGAAGCTTCTGGAAGAACAGCATCAGCGCAAGCTAATACAAGATAAAGCTGCACAGGTAAGGAAAATCAATATTGATATTGCCCTAGTGAATATAAACAAAAGAACCTGTAGATTAAAAACTGCTAATCAGCTTTTGTTGAAGAATATTGTCATATTTAGAAACTCGGTTGCTTCAAAATACTTTTTGGGGGCTACAGTAAGGGAGTAACAACTGTTCTCATAACAAGGCCTTGTGCCAGTCTAGCTGCCAGGATTTATTGTTTTTTAAAAATATTTTTAACTCTTCTGGTGGCGAACATACCTAATATTCCTCCATATTCTGATATTCCCCACAAAAATTACCCTGTAAGGTGAGTTAGGCTGAGAGAATGGCTAGTCCAAACTCACCTAGCTGGCTTTTATGCCTAAGGTTGGACTCAGTTTGATTGTTTCTAGCCTGGTGCCTTCACCTCTAGACCAAACTGGATCTTCGGTTGAACTGATGTTTTAATTTCACTGTCATCAAGATTGCATATTTTAAGACTATTTTATAATACGCCTTGCATGTTATTTTAGCTGTAGATGTTAGCTTGAATCTTATTCTCAAAAATGCAGTCTTGTTTTTAAATAGCGCAGCCATTACATGTCATTTCTCTCATAAGACAACTGGATATGAACCTCTATTAATTTAGATTGCTTGCTAAAAATTTTGTCAAGAAGTTCAAAGGATGTGGTTAGGATTTTCAGGAAGCTGCAAAATACACTGTGTTAGTTGGGCCTATAAAGGTCACCATTTAGTTTTGTGTTTCAGAGAATGCAGCCCATTAGGGTTCTCAATTGGCTTTGATTGCAAAAAGAAAGGAGTGGGAGGGCCTGGCAAAGAATACTTGACACTGTGACAAAAATAATAGTTTTATGCTAAGCAGATACTTTTTAATAAACTTAGGCATGAAATAGCTGATAAGAGCTCCTGGCTAATGTAGTGTAAAAGTGTAGTTTTTAATGCCTTTGCCAGTAAACCATTCATGATTTACTGTAAGTTGTACAGCTTCTATGACGGATCATGCAAAGCAAATTTTTAAAGATATTTTTTCAGGGAGCCATTATATCACACTGTGACATTCCTGTCAGGCTCTTATATCAGGCATGTACTCATATTTTTCATCTTATTTATTTACCTGATTGCTGGCTGTTAATAATTTTTACTACAGCTCCAGACAGGTCTTGAGATGAACAGAATTCTCTTGTCCTCACTTTCACCTGAGGTGAAGAAGAAAAGCAGGAAGAAGAAAGTCCTCAAGGTAAAATATTGTTAATAATATTGTGAAGTTAGGCAAGTGACAACCTTCCATGTATTTTGTCCAAGGCGGGTTTCCTAGGTGTGCCTTTTAAGATGTGTTTAATCCCAGCAAAGAAATGTAAAATGTGTCCAATCTTTTCTGTGATAGACCCTACTCCTATTTGTAGTTTTCAAATAAATTCACCTGAATTCTGCTTTTCCTCAAAACTATTAGGCTATTAATCAAGCCTTCCAACTGGATTCCAATCTTTTTTCTGGGGATTACCCCAAGACAGCATTTCCATTAGACATACCGGTATTTTGGTTTTTCTAACTTTCGAAATGATAAATATTATATGACATGCTTTTTGACCACCTACCGTGTTTCCCCGAAAATAAGACACTGTCTTATATTTTTTTTGGCTCCCCAAAACACACTAGGTCTTATTTTCGGGGTAGGTCTTATATATTTATGGTGCCAAATAGTGGGTGTGAGTGTGTAGGGTGTTTGTGGGTGCACGGTTGCTCCCTGAAAAGTCTTCCTGGAACTGGAGATTTACACTAGGTCTTATTCTCGGGGTAGGTCTTATATTAGGGCAGGTTTAGAAAATAGTGCTAGGTCTTACTTTCGGGGTAGGTCTTATTTTCGGGGAAACACGGTATCTCTTAAACTAAAAAAAAAAAGTTGGATCAATTTAATTTAAATCCCATCATCCCTTATTCTGAGATTTATGGAAATATTCAGGAAATGTTTGGTAAGTGATGCAAGGAGGCTATTAAAAAAAAGGAATGGACTGGCAAACAAAGATTACAAAAAAGGATTAAAATGTTTCCATAATTTAGTATATAAGAAATACTTTGAAAATTGATATGAAACTTAAATGTTCTAAAGAGAAAGCTATAATCTTTCATATTTTGTCGAGTCTCAGGTTTTGAGTCTTGAAACATTTCTCTTAAAAGTAATAAGTCATAGGATTAATAAAGAGTTCTCATTCATCTCCCTTCTTTAATTGAAGTTTAGAACTTCACTTCTTTTCTTTTTTTTCCAAACGAATAATAAATCCAGGTTTTAATTTTCAGAATAATTCTAGTGTGAAGAGAACACAACCAAGCTTTCAGGGTGGAATGTTGCCTTTTGTTGCTGGCAAGGTAAGCACTGTGTCTTTGTAAATGAGAGTTTAGTCTAATTATTATTTGCTTAACAAAATGTTATGCTTTGCTGCTTCTCCCACAAGTCTGCCAGCTCAAGTCACTCTGTTGTTGCAAATGTACAAAGTGTCCTGCATATGATGAAATACCGTAGCGCTTGTATGGCTTCGCAATGTCCAGAAGGCACTGAAAAGAGGACTTCAAGATGGACTGGTATTTGCAAACCAGTGTCTTGTTCCACGACTCCCTGTGCTACTGAAACACTTTCTGATCTTCTTCTGGGTATGCAAGATGAGTTGGGACAAATGAGTTTGTAAGTATTTGTGTATCGTTTTCCATACCATCTCTGCGGTGTCAGTGGGTATTTTGACAACATGTACTGTTTGATCTCCTGTCACCTACCAGATACTGGGGCAACATAAAAAGCACCAGATGTTTCTTTTCCTCCTCTCCCATCCCACAGATAGGCAGATATGGAAAATGGCAAATTGCTTTTTGAAAGCAGGTGATGATCCTGCTTGGGGTTGATCCTATTCAAATATTTTTTAAAACCCAGATGCTATTTTTGTCACATCCACAATGTTACTACCGTGTTTCCCCGAAAATAAGACACTGTCTTATATTTTTTTTGGCTCCCAAAAACACACTAGGTCTTATTTTCGGGGTAGGTCTTATATATTTATGGTGCCAAATAGTGGGTGTGAGTGTGTAGGGGGTGTTTCGGGTGCACGGTTGCTCCCTGAAAAGTCTTCCTGGAACTGGAGATTTACACTAGGTCTTATTTTCGGGGTAGGTCTTATATTAGGGCAGGTTTAGAAAATAGTGCTAGGTCTTACTTTCGGGGTAGGTCTTATTTTCGGGGAAACACGGTAGGAGCAGGATTGAACTTTAGAGGCATGTTACTAAAAGCAACAAAGTATCCTGAAGCTCTTAGTAGAACAACAGGCAGTTTATGGGTTCTTGGGTTGATGCCCCAGCTACAGGAGCTGGCAGCTTTTGGCACATGTGACACTCCATGAACTGCATTGGTTGCTAGTACAGGTAGTCTTCAACTTAACAGTTCATTTAGTGGCTGTTCAAAGTTACAACAAGACTGAAAAAGTGACATGACCATTTTTCACATGGCCATTGCCGCATTGATCACATGATCAAACTTCAGATGCTTGGCAACTGACTCATATTTATGACCATTGCTGTGTCCCAAGGTGATGTGATCCTCTTCTGCAATTTTCTGACTTAATCATGGCAAAAAAGGGACATTCACTTAACAAATGTTTCACTTAGCAACATAAATTTTAGGCTCAATTGTGATTGTAACTCGAGGACTAACTATGTTTTGAGGTTCAGTTTAAGATGCTTTGTAATTACCTTTAAAGCTCCTGGGGTGAGGTTAATTGTGCGACCATGTCTCTCCAGTTGTATCTATCCATCCTGTTAGATTCAGCAGGAAAAGCTAGCTCTGGGCCCTGTCCATCCAGGAATGTTATCTGGTAGGTCCCAGGAACACAGCCTTTTCTGTCAGGATGCCTGCCCTTTGGAATATCATTCCCCTGGAGATCAGACACTCGCATTTTGGCTGTGTTAATTGTTGTAGTTGGTTGATTTTGTCACCTGCTGTTATTTATGATATACCTTACTAAGGTAAAATAAACAATATGTTTGTTATGTACCTTACTAGAAATCTATGGGATTTATAGGTTTCTTGTAAGAAAAATATCCTAGTAGGATGCTCAGTTGCATGCCCAAATAACATCTGTCTAGTCTCAACTGCGAATATTCATTTCTTTAATTCTGATGCTTCTCCAGTAGCATCTGGAGTTTCATGCAGCAAACTTAATGGCTGCATTTATTTCTCCTGCCCAGTTAATCTGTACAAAACTTAAATTTGGAAATACTCCACTCAAGTAATATCCACATTCTGGTAATCGTGGACTTACAACCATCTGTTTAGTGACTGTTCAAAGTTACAACGGCACTGAAAAAAATGATGTGCAACTAGTCCTCTCCCTTACAACTATTACAGCATCTCCATGGTCACAAAATTAAGGTGCTTGGCAACTGGCATGTATTTATAATGACTTCAGTGTCCCAGGGTCATGTGATTGCCATATGCAACTTTCCCAGCCGACTTTGTCAAGCAGTCAATGGGGGAAGCCAGACTTGCTTAACAACCGTGATTCATTTAACAACTGCAGTAATTTGCTTAACAACCGCATAATTTGGACGTCAGTATTTTATGACTCTTGATGTACAAGTAATAAACCTACAAGGATGAACAAACAAAATGTAGATGTACAGTAGAAAAATGCTAAATTGTGTTTAAACAACTGATAGAATTTGTCTTCAACAGTGAACATCAAGAACTATCGAAGCAGATAGAGGAAAGTCAAAACCAGGACATTCGGGAAGACCTAGAACGTGAATTGGATTGTCTCGTGAAGCAGATGGAAATCAAAGGAGAACAGATTTCAAAACTGAAAAAGCACCAGGATCATGTAAGAGACAATTCTGAAATCAGGAGATGTGACTAGTTAGAATGTACCTTGTTAGATGTATCATACCTAAATGTATCCGAAAAGGTGCTAAAAAGACATTGCTAGCTTTGCCTCGCTGAAGTGAGTCTATCATAATTATTGTGCAATTTTTCTTTTATTTAGGTTTATAAACTAAAGCAAAGAGCTCAGAACCTGAAGAGAGAGACAGCATATTCAACATCAAGGCCTAATGAATTAAAAGGAAGCAAAGAGACTGTAATTTCTTCAAGTATCAGTTCTACAAATAAAACCACAAATTCCCTTCGGCTGCTAAAAAGTGCTCAGAAGCTTCAATCAGTATTGAAGAAAGATGATATTGTGTGGGAATCATAGCTTCCACATCCGATTTGAAATTTGATTTTATAAGTTTGGTTTGCCTTAATAGTTTATCCCAACTAATTCTGTGAGGTAAATAAGTCCCCTGTTTTCTGTATTGGCATTTAAAAATTGATTATTTTAAAGAAGCTTGTACAATATTTTTAATTAAAGGACCAATCATTCTGTGTAGTCAATTTGTTGTTTGGCTTTCCATACTTCAATGAGAGGCTTTGAACAAAAAGTATTACTTTGCATCTGGATTGATTTATAAAATACCTAGTGGTTCATTGTTTTATTTCTGTAAAATATGTATAGACTGTTTTTCAGTAAACCAAGAAGCTTCAAAGTCTTAAAAAAAAAACTTACCACAATTCAGATCTAGGTTAAATCTCTATGCTTGCTTGCCTAACCGGTACTGTAACGCACCCATCATGCTATTCTGCTAGCTTATAAAGCAGACTAATCATTGTACATTAGAACCTCAATCGGGTGACCAGAAGTTTTGCTTCTGTTTTGCTTCTGTTTTGCTTCTGGTCGTGAGCAGATCTTCGGGTGGCGACCAAGCAAACCCAAAAATCGCCATGTTCCCCTTTGGCACCTTTTTTTATTTGGTCCGTGCATGTGCAGGCAGTCATGCTTCCGGTCACGACCAAATCTGGTTGTGACCCTAGTCCTGGAACAGATTACAGTCATGACCGAGTTTCCACTGTATATGAAATCTTTGTCAGAGTAAAGAAGGTATTGCCAAATATAAACACTAAAAACCAAGTTTATCTGGTACAAGCAGATTGCAGGGTTCGTAGAATTCTTCTCCCCCTTTTTAGCACCCCAAGACTTGACCACACCACCTCCGAACTCTCCAGAGAGGAGAAATTGGGTGCTTTAGCAGAATGGTCATGGGAAGAAAACCAGTGGAATGCATCTCATGGTTATTATATTCAACTCTTGCTCTTTTTAACGCCTGATAGCAAACCGGCTCTTAATAAATGAATGTATGAAGATGGTGTGGATTTGCAGTTGTTTAAATCAGTATTTCAAAAGGGCTTCATTTGTGATATCTAACGTCCAAACAGAACTCTATACAAATATTTGGGCACCTTGAGGCCTACTAACCTTTCACATGGTTTTAATGTCTCTAGAACTCGGCAAAATATTGTTTTCTCCCACTTATGTAGAAGAGCCCCATTTTTTTTGGATTAAAAAAAAATCAACATGCCATCTATTTAACTGGAGCCCAGGAAGTTATTTCCTCAGCTTTTGTGTATAGATGTTGTTAGGGTTACCAGAAAGCCTATCCAAGCACTCAGAGGAAGGTCTTGATTGCATCTTTAGTTTTGATCACACTAGCTATAGAAACCTGTGGGAGATATTTGCTGCTACTGTTTCTAATAACGCAACTGAGCTCTTTGCTAGAAGCTGTTTACCTTCTGTGCTTGTGAAGTTGTGGCCTTTCTATTGATACCAGGTATTGTATTCTTTTAAACTATGTGTTCCAAGACAGGAAAAGTAATAGAAAATTAGTTTTATTTGTCCCAGAAAGTGCATTTCTTTGTTAATTTATGCTAAAGTAACTGCATATGAAAGACCTTCAAAGAAGAAAAATACTGGACCTCGATACACAGAACCAAGTCTTGTTCTGCTAAAGAAAACATCTACAGTAATCAAAACCAACAGCAGCAGTTTCGCTCTGGAAGATTTTTTAAAAATGGGTTTCTGAAGGAGGTTAAATACTATGTTTTTAGAATTATCATTTAAATGCTTCAAAAATTAAGAATTGGAGAAGAAATTCTGACATTTTTTATTCTCTCTACCTCCCCTCCTTTCCCTTCCCATCATCATAATGAAGGTCATTTCAGTTTTGCCTGCTTTTAGGGAACAGGCATGCTTCCTAGTATTAATTATGTCTATTTTGAAATCTTATATGTGTTGCCGGTATTCTTAATCTGATTACCAGCTAACACAATCATGCCTGTGGCTTTTTCAGGAGGAGAGACATCAACTGATCATGGATTATTTTTGAAATTGTGATCTGGCACTCAAAAATCCTGTAAGCATCAGTTATACATCAGACTTGTTGCTTAAAGAAAAAGCTTACAAGTTTCATAAGAAATTGGGAGAAATTATTTTGTTAAGGCATTTCTATACCTTGGCAGAAGCAGTCATTCCAATTTAAGAGACATGCTTAAGATAAATATTACATCTCTCACAGTTTTAATTTATATATTAATTAGATGGAGTCCTTTTTCTAAAGAAATTGCATTGCATTTTCCAAATTTGTTACGTCGTGTGGCTTTGAGCAACAAGTCAGGAAAAGGGATGTGCTTTTTTTCCATAAATCAATGGAAAATTATCTGTGTGGGTTCAGCTGCAGCTTATGTAACTAGAACCCATATGATTTATTCTGATAGAATTTGTGCCCCCAAATCACGTCGAGAGTCAGCTCTTACATAAAAGCTACACTAATTTAATTAAGAACTGGGACTATAGAGTAATGCTCGAAGAGGAGAAATTGACAATTCTGTGTAATTATCAAAATCTTTGATACAAGTGATCATACTGTTCTATGACCATAATAAAGATTTGATTTGATACTGGTGATTAGGTATGTTCTCGCTGTCTTTGAATTATATATCAAATGTCAGGATAAAATAATTTAAATTAAATATTTTTTAAAACTTCTGTCTAAACTGACCAGAATGAGCCAAAGATGTGAAGCAGTGTTGGAAAAATGCAGTCAGTGTTCTGCATTAATTACAGTGTTGAACGTGAACTTGTTTCAAATTCCTTTTGGTCATTAACCTTATTACTCTGCCTTGCACCAATCAGTATCTTTTCAACTATCTCACAATCTGATTTTGGAGGGGAGGGAAATGGAGAGAAAGAAAATTATGTATTACACCCTTGTGTTTCTTGAAAGAAAGCTTACATATAAATTAAATCATTGCATATTACCACCACAGTAAGAACAAGCAGAGGACAGAATTTGTTATGGAACTGACATTTGAGGCAACAGATATATTAAGTCAATTTTTGACCTTTATGAAATATTCTGTACTAATACTCAGCAAGGAATCTCTGATGTATTCCAGGTAGACAACATATAACAGCCTCAGTACCTAACAAACTATCCTCTCTCTCTCTCTCTCTCTCTCTCTCTCTCTCTCTCTCTCTCTCTCTCTCTCTCTCTCTCTCTATATATATATGTATATGTATATATGTATATATGTATATATGTATATATGTATATCTGCTAAAAGAGATTTGTAGGCCTGTCAAAGTTTCTAATGGTTTGGGTAACTAGGCCAGGAATAAGTATATTTCTTTTCTACCAAAGTTCTTCTGCACTATAATGTTATAGCACTTTATAATGCTATAAAGTCTGCTGATGTGGATCCAATATTAATGAGGTCAAATGTGGCTGTACTGAGAATGATCTGTTCATATATCATAATTGATTGCATTTGGTTTGGTCTTACCATAATGTGTGAAATTATAATTTATAAGCCATTTTTATGGTGTGATGACCCAGAGTATCTCAGACATATAACAAAATCCAAAACGTAACTAAAAGTCCTTTAATGCCTTCAACTTGGCTTCACTGTTTAATTGTTCACAGTGGAGGAGTCAAAATAACATTTCAAAGGCAAGGAACACAGTTCGCATTTAAAGAGCCGATAACGAAGAAAAAGCCAAAAACAAACCGCATTAATACAGTTCCTTGGCAGACCAGGATAGTTAATTGCCAGCTGCAGGAAGATAACCAGGGACAGTCCGTTGGAATAATGCCAACCAAGATAAACCTTCTTTAGAACTAAAACACTAACCTTGACTCCAGCAGCCTGACTACGCATTTCCGAACTTATATACAGAGCTCCCAGCTGTAAGCCTTGAGGAGGAACATGGCCCTCTCCTCCTGAGTAGATCACACTTTTCCCTGATCCTCTCCTCCCTGTGTGCCCTGGGATGGATAGGAGATGGGCCTGGATCCTCCTCTGAGTGCTCAGCCAGCCTCTGCCCTTCCCCAGCCTCCTCCACCACCTCTGGAGCCACACTCCCACTCCCTATTGGCTGTTCCTCCTCTTCCTCGGAGTCAGTCTCCACCAGGGGCATGACATATGGATTATAATTTGTACAATTTTGCTAAATTATGCCTTATTCAGTGAGCCGTTGTAAAACCAATAATAGTGATGTGTGAACCCTGTTACTATATGACATGAAAATACCTTATCCGTGTTTGTGTAAACACTATATGATGGGTATACTTGATCTCTGAATAGTTGCTCTTTTATGAATATTGTTGTTTGTCTTGTCTTGTTTTTCATTTGTAAAGCTGCCCAGAATTATTGGGAGGGTTGCAGCCTAGAAATTTAATGAATAAATGAATAAATACCTTACACTGATTGAGGTAATAATTAACTTTCAGCTTGGTCAGAATAAACTGCAGTGATGTTTTAGTAGTTAGTACTATCAACCAATAACCAATTTCTGGGTATTGGGGTACACATGCTTTCAACAAGTGAGCCAGGAAAGGGGTAATTTGCACATCATCTTCCCTTTCCTTTTATATTGGTGACATAAAAGAAGCTTGAATCACAGCTAGATGCAGAGCTTGTTTCAGCTTAATGCATATGATCTTTTGGTCCTTCAAAATGCTAACACAGTTTCAAGTAATAGGATACAACAGGCAGCATTCATTTGCATGTTGAAATGATTCTGTTGCAATTAACAATGCAAATAAAAGCAATGTCATTAAATTGTTTAAATAACTGGCCTTTTTACTTTTGTGGCATGTACTGTTTTAATGCATAATCTGGGCAGTTAGCATGAAAAGGTAAGTTACACTTCTGCTGGTTCTTTTGTTCTCAAACAAGAAGTGAAACAAAGATCCATCACACATTATAACTTAATTCTTTGGTTTGTGTGCATTGTAATTATGCACTTACTTCTACAATGCTTGGTTCTGAAACTGTATTATTGAAAATTAAATATAATTTTATCTACACTTTTCTCTTTATGTTACAAGACAAAATGGAAGGAATTTATAAGATCTCTTCAACTGAGAGAGTCCAACAGGTTGAGAAAGAATTAGCTGTGCAGCTGGCTGAACTGAAGAGAGAAATTGAAGGAAATGGGATCTTACAGGGAACTCCACATTGGTAAAAACGTCATTTCTTATTTAGGACCATAGCTGTTTCGTAAAGGGCCACATAGCTTTGCTCCAATGCAGTTCATTCCCATTCTTGGCAAGGTTGCTCAAAGGTCTTCCTGTAAAATCATTCTGAGGAATGTACTGTGCATCTGTGGAATAAAGTCAGTTTGCTCTAGGTTGGACTTTAGCCTTGTAACAGGTCCTACGTTGGGCTCAGTCTTGCTCAGTTATCTGGGAGGAGGTTGACCCTATTGATGAAGTGAACAGGATTATCATGACTATTAGCTTGGTCACCTGTCCTCAAGAAGCCATCAGTAGACCCAATGATGCTGGACAGATTTCTTTAGGGGAAGTTATAGAAAAGGTGGTTGCGCACAGTGGCTCCCGAGAACTCTGGTGGAGATGGATTTTGGATCCCTTTAATCCAGGATTCAGGCCTGGGAACCATAAAGCAGTTATTGTGCTTTTAGATGACTTAGATAAGAGCAAGATGGAGGCAATACATCCATCCTTGTTCTTGATAGCTGTTATGATCTGTCAGAATGTCCTTGAGAGACAGGAGGAAGAGGAAGAGCTGTAGCCCACCTAGGTGATGGTCAGATAAGAGGTAGCTGAGCCCACAGAAGGAACGGGAACCTTGAAACTGTCTCACAAATGACCCACCTTGACTTGTTGGATTATAAAGACAAGGGGGAGAGAGATGACTTCAGACTTTCAAGATTCTGTTACCCTAACCTTACAACACAGGTAATGTTAGTAGCCGTAGTTGGCCCTCCTTGTCTGGACTAACTTGAAGAGTTGAAATCTCTCCCCCCACAAATTAACATCAACTGGGACCAGCCCTGAAGGAAAGAATAAAACTAGCACAATACAATACCAACCACTCCCAACCCCCAGAGCTGATTCAGAAAGATACTGGATGGTATTGAAGGCCTTCCTTCCTTTGAGGAAGTCCGCAGCAAAAGTACCAATAAGTGTCAATATCACCTTTAATTTTTTTTACATTTGTTTTTAATTATTGTTAGAATAATGAATTTGAGATGGATGGCCGTATAAGAAGAAATAAATAAAAAATCCACATTATAAATATAGGCTTAATTTCAGAAAGAACAGCTGAACAATGATAGTTCCCAATCAATTGTATATTTCTCTGCAGCACATTTGATGTTAATAATTCCAGCACATCATATGTAACCTTAAAGTGATATTCTTTAGGCTGTACAATCCAATGTTTATCTACTTATTAAACAATATGTCAGGAGTGAGTTACTGTTGTGATATCAGCGACTCACACACTGATGCAAATTCATTAGATTACTGCAACTTGTTTATGGTGTTGCCTTTAGAGATAAACCAGAAAATCCTGGCATAAAACATGGTAGTGAGATTACTAGCAGGGCAAAGTTGCTGCACTAGTTGATTCACAGAACATCAGACAAAGATGGAAGAAGTATACTGTAGTTCAGTTAAGGTGTCAGGATCCATGTTATATTAGTTATTCCCTATTTAGAAGAACTTTTACAATTGAAGGTTAAAGTAGATCAACACATCTGGTTGTTTCCAAATTTGAAGCTTATCAAATTAATGGAATGGCTATAAGAATATGGGAAGCAACAGAAGAAGAACCAGTAAAGGTTCTAAGCAAATTGTATCAACAAATCTGAAAAATGACATACTGACCAACAGACTGTATACCAATACTAAAGAAAGGAGGCGTAGCAATGTTTGCAAATTATTATACCACATCCTTAAATTCACAAGCTAGCAAGAAAATGCTTAGGATCATCCAACACAGAGCAGATCCCTGCAGGGAAATTGAGATGTCATTTGCCCCCCAGATGTCTATGAAGATTCTCAGGTCATGGTTGTCCCTAAGGTACTTTTTTCAAGAGGCAACTGAACTTTCTGGTTTTTCTTTGAAGACATTCCACTTCTCATCCAAGAAGCTTCTTCAGAGCTGAAGCACCTTTGGGACATTTACCCCACAGATTAATCCTTTGCCAACCTTTTTTCATTTCATTCTCACAATTCATGGAAGTGTTTGCTACTGTGTGACCCCCTTTTAGAGAACATCATGGCATCAGCCTGAAATCAGGGCCTAGGCCTGCTCATCTCTGGTTTTGACTGCATTCTACTGCAAGTGATGTTCTGTTCAAAATGTGCAGTTATACAGTTGTTGACTTTCTCAAATAATCAATTTCCCACACCAATTGCTACACATTTATTTGTCCAATTAGTATTCTAATCTTTGTTCTGCTTGTGATTGATAAGCTGCATTAATCTGTATCTCAAGCCTCTCCATAAAGGTGAGGCCGACAAGGTCTGACAGAGCTGAATTGGCCTTTTAATTTCAGCAGAAAAAAATCCAGAAGTAGTTGGAAATAAGAATATATTTAACAAGAGTAGGTGGGAATAAATATTGACTTGAAAGTCTCAGTCTGTGGTATTTGGGCTACAAGCTTGAGTTTCCAAGTGATTATTGTTAAATTCACCCTATATATTTTGCAGCTGTTAAATCATTTCATATATATTTTACTGCTAATTCTGCTTTGGTCCGCAATAATATTTCATCATGTTTCATAGTTCTGTGCCCCTTCCAAAAGACGTTGATTATTTCAGAAGAGAAAGGGAGTGGACACTGAAAAAATGTTTACAGGTAAGTAATAAATGCATCACTGTAAATAAAATATGACAACATAGTCCAAAAGTCATACCTCTTATGCCTTTTCTCAAACTTCTCTCCTGCTTCTCAAACTGGAGAAGCTTATTTCTGATTTTTAGTAATTATTTTATTGAATAACAAAATTGTCATTAGAATTTTGATTGTTACTAAACAGCATTTTCTACAATTTTAAAAGATCCCTTTTAAATATTATAAGAATACCATATTCAATACCACAGAATAATTTTACACTGTTGTTGATTTTTCTCAGGTTGCAGAGGCAAAATCTCTTGTAATTCAGACTGATGTCCTGAAGAGGGAGCTAGATAGCTGTCTAAAAAGAGAATATACACCAGAAAGCTTACCCTTCTTGTTGTATCAGGTAATGTTTGCTTTTTTCACATATTTGCAGGTTTTTTTCCAGCCTAAATTTTCTGCCAAAAAACCCCTGACATATTATGGTTTCTCAGCCTCCAAATTCCTCAAAGTTGTGCCTCTCATTGCACATATTTTGTATTGGAATTTTTTAGTTTGAGCTGGACAGTGAGCCAATGTGTATGCGAATGATATTCCAAGGAACTTATTTATGATTGTTGGAAGAAATAGCTTTCTGGGTTCAGTTCCAAGTGGGGAAGAAAGACACTGGAAACATGGTGACTGCTTGGAAAGATGGTTTAATGGTGGACAGGATCACATGTCTTGGGTGAAGAAAAAAGGAAAAGGGGTGAGATGCTGAGAGAGACCCTTAGTTTTATAACCTCTCTTGGGCCCCACCTTAGTGTTTCCTGTTCCTGTGCAAGAAATGTATCCCATTGGCTGTCAGACTCCCAGGGGCAGGGGTCTTAGCTAACTTTGTAGGCTTTGTCTGGACCACATGGCTTTACCTGAGTGCTGGCTGATGCAATCTTCCCAGGCCAGGTGGTGAGATGGGCAGAGGCCTTTATTATGTAGAATACTCTGGCCTAGGCCTTAATGGCCCACCCATTAACAAAGGAGGGGGGGCTGAGTTTCTGCCTCTCTGAGTTTCTACTTTTCTTTTTAGGGGAAATATTCTGCCTTTTTAGTATATCCTAAAATATTTCATTTTCCTAGGAGAGGGATGGGTTTTAACTTCCAACATGATGTATAGTTTTTTAGAAGCAAAACTAATTTTAATCTGAAAAAAATCTCTTATTTTTTTTACAAAGTTTTTTATCGACAGGATCCCACAGTTAGTCCAAAGCAAATACTTACATATGCTAAGATGGAAAAGATTTTGTCAGCACAGTAGTGTTATTGAACAACTGTACCCTTTCTACCAGGTATGAAATCGCAGTTTGCACATTTGTTAAATACAATGTAAAATATTTATTTTCAAAGGAACTTAAATATGATTTAATGTTTAAGTGCAGAGGCAAAGCTATAGAATTTTCCTTTAAGTTCAATTTAGTATGGGGAAAATGATGTTTTCCTACATAATGACTTAAAAAGCTGCTCATCTAAAATCATTGACTTCTTATTAATGTCTATTTCTATATGTGGGGACCTGTAGGAGAGTATTAAAGTCTACCAACAAAAATAATTTCTATAGAATTATCTATATAATGTATAGAGTAGAATCTATAGAATATAGAATGTATAGAATATATCTATTGAATATCTGTAGGATAGATAATAACTATAGAAATAGTAATATGTGTATCTGTTCCATGTATAGATCGGCTCTAAAACCAGGAGACCAGTGGATCAATAATGGATTAACAATTTTGTTAGTTATGCCAGCCAGTAGGAAGGATTGTTGAAGCTTCAGATGATTCCAAAGAGATGAATTTAGTTTTAGAAATAATTGATCCCCAACAAATGTTATGTTTCTAGTTCTCTAGGCAAGACATTTTATAAGTAGGGGGGGAAACCTTTATAGCAATAGGCAAGCTTTTTGGTTCTCTGAAGGAGATGGGGGGTTTAAAAATGTGAAAACAAACAAACAAACAACTTCCCAAGGTTTTGGAAGGATATCTGTGGGGTCTTCAAGGCATTCCTGAAAATAAAAACAATACTACACTGGCACTTTGCTTTTATTTATTATTTTTTAATGGCCCCTGCTAACATTTTGTAAGCTTTATTTTTCATTTTTTAAACTGAAGGGAACTTGTAAAAAAAGCCTTGTAGAAAAGGGAAGTCTAGGATACTGTAATGAAAAAGTGTTTCATAATTAAATACTTATAAATGTAAAATACATATAAGGAATTGCCAGAAGCTAAGGCCACCAGAAGCTAAAAGAAAGTGGAGGTAGTTAAAACAGAAGAGAGACAGATAACTGTTGGGCAGAGAGAAGACAAGATAGAATACGACCCTGCAACCTTATGACAAACTAAGTTGTTTATTAAATAAGCACAGAAGGAGAATTTTGATGATGTACCTCTTTAAAGAAAAAACCAATTTTGATAGAATCATAGAACCATGGAATAGGAAGGGACACAAGGATTATCTAATCTAAATCTCTGTAAAGTTCAGGAAAACAAATTAAATCATCCTTGGGAGTTAGATATACTGACAACCTTATACTGTCACCTTAGACAGAGTTCCCATAAATAACTGTAAATACTCTGAGTAAATAAGAGATAGAATATGATCTTCCTTCTTTGTCTGGATATCACACTACTAGGGAAAAAACAGTAAAAAAGAAAGCAACTGGCTATATGTATGTGATAAATAAATAAATCTCAGTGTAATAATTCTTAATTTTTTTAAATTGTGGGTAAACTTAGTTTCTGGCAACCATATTTTATAGTACATTCATGTATCTGCAAAAATAACACAGAATTGTGCTACTTCTGACCAATCAACTTATTTTGCAAACACACCACAGATGCTGTTGGAATACACTTCAAGCAGCTGAAGGTATTGTATTGTTTGATAATGGTGCTTGATGCTCTAGGTAGTTCGTTAATTCATCTTCCTGGGACAAGACAGCCACTTCCATCTTTTTCCTCCTCTCTTTGTAGAAACAAGTGGCTCAAATTATGCAGGAGTATAATGATGCCATTCAAAGGGCTGCGAGACTCTCAAGTGTACGAGAGAGCTTTCTGACTGGAAAAGAAATTCCTATAAACCTGGTGACCCAGGAAGATTTGATGATCTATACACAATGGCTAATATGTCATTTGCATTCACTTAAGACTGTCCATGCCTATCTCCAGGTAAGATAATGGCTTACCATGAAAGAGGCCATGAAGCACTATGGGGAAGCTGAGACCCATCTCACAATTAATATTCATACATTTCTGCTAAAGGCAGGAGGACACTTATATAAGTTGTGTTAAAATTCTGCCAATAGCATTACAATATTAATGTAAAATGGCAGCACAAAGTCTGGGCCCCTTTGCAAATCCCTTCCCAACATCTAGACCTTTGAGAATTAATTGGATTCCTTGAAAAGCAGCTCTTTTTTCAGATGCAAGGTACCAGAACCAGACATAAAGAGTTCAATATTTATTCTATAATTAAATAGCAGTAGATAAAGAACTAAAGATTTGCAAACATTTCTACAGAGGTTGCACTCTTACATGGGCATTTTTCAAAGGAGTAGCCTGAAGAACTCAAACTATTGTAGGCTAAAGCATTTATTATGGTATAAATTTGACTGAGCATGAAAATGTGCACCATAAATTGATTGGACCTCAAGGAAATATGAGATTATCTTTCTCCTAATAGATAGGGAGTCTGGAGCTCTCCAGACATTGCTGAACTGCAGTTTCTAATATCCTTCAATAAGAATGAATTTAATAACTAGATGAGAAAGTGAAGTCAGGATCCATTCTTATTGCTCTACTTGGGCTAGTATATAAAACATGAAACATCCTTTCTGTAGGAAATTGGAGTTTATAATAATATTTCTTTTATTGATAACAAGATTCAACCTACATTTTCTGAGATAACAGTCTCATAGAAGTGTTTGTATCTTCAACCAATATAAAAAAAGAAGAAATAACCTTAGTTGAACAACATATTTCAAAATTTCCTAGGTAGGATTCCCTAAATTGTATATCTTTACAAAGACTGGAAATCTCAGTCCATTTCCCATAAAACAACAGTTTCTATCATTCTCTGGGGAGAAATATAAAAGTAAATATTAATTAAATGTGTATTATCTTCTGCTTTAAATACATATAATGAATGTCAAACATGTGCTCAAATCTATAGGTACTCCAACATTTGCCTATCTCTCACAGGAGAGAGGTAGCTATTGACAGACATCCATTTCAAGGTGATGGAGATAAAGCTTCTGGAAAAATGGATTTTTTGTCTTTCAGGATGCAGGTCTCTATCCATCCTAGCACTTTAGCCATAGAGGGTAAGGAATTGTTAAGTTTGCATGAAGAGGCAGACACGGAGTGCTTCAGCACTTTAGTTTTATTGTGACTTCAGCTCAGAACGGACCCAATTTGGTTTAGCCAAGGCAGCTATATATAGCCGGCTGCCTCGGCTGACAGCCAATCAGAGTGCAGGGTTTTCCTGCACTTTTTAACCAATGATTTCAAACACTTTACAAGAACAACCAATCAATTCAAACTCTGCATACATAACACCCCTCCCCACTAGGTTCAGTCCATACTCAAACCCCATTTATCTAATGTATTCTTTTAAATAGTTGGGGCTCTCACGTGTACGTTGAGACCTACGTGGTTCAGATGTTTTAAGGTTCTCACCTTGTGAGGGAGGAAATGTGTCTGTTGACATTTCCTTACTTGGACTTCTAGTAATGGTAGAACCTGTTTGGTTACTACAACCTGGTCTCTCCTCCCAATCCATCTCCAGCCCAATTTCAGCACCTAAGTCAGGTAGTAATGTGCAATTTTCCATTTGTAAAAATGGTTGTTGGCACTGTGACAGGTTTTGGGATGGTTCCTGTCGTGTTAGCTCGTTACACATGGGGTTGATTCTTGCTTGCTGATTATCCTCATAATCCTCCCCTTCCCCCCTAGAAGAGGCAGTAGGTATGGGAACCAAAGAGGAGCTATGGCGATGCTCCTGAGGTAGTCTGGATCTCAACTGATCAATGTGCCTGCTCCAGAGGACACCATCCTCCGTTTGTATCCTGTAAGACCTGGGGCCTGTGATTTGGGTTATCTCAGCAGTAATCCATAATGGTTCACCCAGAAGGTTTTTTGCATAAACAGAATCACCCACAGTGAATGTGCGAATTTTGCTAGTGGAATCAAGTGGTGCGTTGGGTGCGTAAGTGGGATGGAGGCGGTCAAGGGGAGATCTGAGTTTCCTACCCATCAACAACTCGGCTGGGGTTAAGTTAGTTGAGGGGTTGGGAGTGATATGCTGGACACTGAGTAGTTTTTCAACTTTCTCAATGATGTCCCCTGGACCCAATTGCTGAAGTTTCTCCTTGGTAAATCGTACCATGCGTTCAGCCTGGCCGTTAGCCGAAGGATGCCCAGGGGCTGTCAGGGCATGTCTGATACCCTGCTGTGCTAAATATGATTCAAAAAGGTTGGATGTAAATTGAGGACCATTGTCAGAAACAATCACATCAGGTAACCCATGAGTTACAAAAAGTTTCTTAAGCTGTTTGATGACAGCTTCAGCTGTGGTGGATGCCATAGGGATAACCTCTAGCCATTTGGAATATGCATCTACTATAATAAGGAAAGTGTGCCCTCTGGTAGGGCCAGCAAAATCAATGTGAATCCTGGACCATGGGCCCCTAGGACATTCCCATTCATGTTTGGGGGCGAGAGGTGGGGCAGGCCTGACTACCTGACAGTTGGGACAAGATGCAACCCAGTTTTCAACCATTTTGTCAATACCTGGCCACCATACATAACTCCTGGCCAATCCCTTCATTCTGACAATTCCCGGATGACCCTCATGTAACATTTCCAAAACCTCTTTCTGTAGTTTTGCAGGAATAACCACCCTGTTACCCCACAAAATACATCCTCTTAATACAGATAACTCAGTTTGTCTGGATTTAAAAGATTGGGCAAGTTGAGGTAGATCTTGTAGCGGCTAACCTTTTTTGATCCAGCCTACAATAGGAGCCAATAAAGTGTCTTTGGCAGTTTCTCTGGCAATCTCAGCAGCATGGACTGGAAGCTTGGCAACAGTTTCTAGAAAGAAGGTGTGAGTCTCAGGAGCAGGGTCCTCAATGTGTGAAGGAAGTGGGCAGCGACTCAAAGCATCTGCGTGCCCAATGTCTTTTCCAGGTCTGTGGATCAGTTTGTATGAATAAGCAGTCAGAAATTCAGTCCATCTCAGCATTCTTGGTGACAGGATCGTGGGCATTGGTTTGTCCCCTGCCACAATGCCTAATAGAGGTTTGTGATCTGTGACAATGGTGAATCTTCTGCCATAAACGTATTCAAGGAATTTCTTGACAGCTGCCACAATTGCCAATGCTTCCTTGTCCAGTTGGCTGTAATTTCTCTTTGCTTTAGTCAAAGTGTGAGAGTAAAATGCAATAGGAGCTTCCCTCCCACTGGGAAGCATGTGACTCAACACCCCCACTCCAAAGGGGATGCATCACAAGTCAGTACAACAGGCAAATTCTCAGAGAACTGTATTAGTCAGACGTGATTTGTCTCTTAATATTGTTAAATGCAGTTTGTTCCTTTCTGCCCCAGACCCATGCAGATTTTTTGTCCAGTAATCTATGTAGGGGTTCTGCAATGGTTGCCTTCTGAGGTAGAAACATATGATAGAAGTTAATGAGTCCCAAGAATGCTTGTAAATCTGTTTTGCATTTTGGTCTGGGGGCTTCTTTGATTGCCTGAACTTTGGCCTCTGTGGGGTGGATGCCATGTTTATCAATCATGTAACCCAAGAATTCCACTTTATCTGTTCTAAGTGTGCATTTTTCTTCTTTGACTTTTAACCCGCTTTTTGAATCTGGTTAGGACTTCTCTGAGTCTCTCGTGTAACTGAGTGTCATTTTCAGCAGAGATTAAAATGTCATCAAAATAGGGCACCACCCCTGGCAACCCTTGTAGCATCCTTTCCATAAGGCTTTGGAAGATGCCTGGTGCCACCCTTACTCCAAATTGCAACCTTTTGCATTTGAAAGCACCTCTATGGGTTACAATGGTTTGGGCTTCTGCAGTTGCATCATCAACTGTTAACTGTTGATATGCCTGGGCCAAGTCCAATTTGGCGAAAACTGTGCCCCCTCCAAGAGAATGTAATAAATGATGCACTACTGGAACTGGATATGCGCTCTGTTGTAGCGCATGGTTCAATGTCCCCTTGTAGTCTCCTCAGATTCTCACAGACCCATCAACCTTGACTGGTGTGACTATGGGTGTCTCCCACCTGGAGTGGTCAGTGGGCTCTAAAACCCCTTGAGCTATTAATTTATCTAATTGTGCATCAATTTTTTCCTTTAAGGCAAATGGAACCCTTCTGGGTTTTAAATGGATTGGTTGTACCTTGGGATCTAGATTAAAGGTGATAGGGGTCCCCAAGTACTTGCCTAATCTGTTGCTGAAGACCTCTGGAAATTCCGACTTCAAGGCCTCTTCCCACTCAGTGTTGCTCACGTGATTGATGCCAGTCACCTTGATGCCCAGCGGGTTGAACCATTCAAGTCCCAGCAGACTTGGGCGATCCTTGTCTACGATGGTCAGGGGTAGACACTTGATGTGGCCCTTGAACTTCACGTTGAATTCTCTTGTTCCAACTACTGGAATCTTGTTCCCTTGGTAGTCTTTAAGAGTCAATGCCTGCTTCTTGAAGTGAGTCTTCTGAATATTTGGTAACAGTCTTTGAATAGTGTCCTGTGACACCATAAATAGGTATGAGCCTGAGTCCACTTCCATTTGGCAAGGCCTTCCTTCAATAAGTACCTTGACATGCACTTTTCTGCTTTTTAAAGGAGATGAATGACCAATAGTTACTGTCTGATGAGTTTCATTCTTCCCATTTGCTTCTGTGCTGCCTCATTTCTCACTGAGGTTGTTAGGCTTGAATTCTTTGTCTTTGCAGCAAACTTCCTTCTGTTGGGTGGAGTTCTGGATGATTTGCAGACTCTTGCTAGGTGCCCTCTTTTTTCACAACGAAAGCAGATGGTATCAAGAAACTTGCATTCAGTGCGGGGGTGCCCCCCCCACAACCTCTGCAATAAAAGTCTTGCCTTTTTCTTCCCAGGTCTTTCTTTTTCTTTTCCATTCTGAGTCTATAAATTCCTTCCTCCACCTCACTACAGTCTGATTCAGAATCTATCTGCTCGCAATGAGGCAAATGGTGTCTAGAAACTTGCATTCAGTGCGGGGGTGGCTTCCCCCACAACCTCTGCAGTAGGAATCTTGCCTCTTTCTTCCCAAGTCTTTCTTTTTCCGCTCCATTCTGAGTCTGTAAATTCCTTCCTCCACCTCACTGCAATCTGACTCAGAATCTAGTTCATCACAATGATTTGTGGTGGACTTTTCCCCATCAGAATGGCTCATGGCCCTGTTCATCTTCCTCATGGCTGCTGCTGAGGACTTGGTGGCTTCTGCTGAAGATGCTTCTTCTATGGCTTCTTTCAGCATGATTTTAGGTTTCATTAATAACTTGCTCTGTAACTCCTTGTCTTTAAGGCCCAGTACAAAGCGATCGCGCATGGCCTCCTCTAAACTGTTGAATTTGCATGCACCCCCAATGTCTCTTAAACTTGCCACGAAATCGTTTACGCTTTCGTTTTCCCCCTGATCACGATGGTAAAACTCGTGTCTCTTAATGAGGCACGATACTTGTGGCGCGTAATGAGTTCTTAACAGCCTTTCCAGATCAGGCCAAGCCATTACCTTCACGTCTGCTGCTCCCACGAGTGCCTTCGCCATCTTGAAAACTGCTGGACCGCAGTACGTAAGGAAGACTGCCCTCTTCCGCTGCTCGGAAATGGCAGCAAGATCGTTTTCCTCCAGATACATTTGGAAACGATCTGCATACGACTCCCAGTCTTCTGCTGTCGGATCGAACGGGGCTGGGGGGGTGTTCAGCGCAGCCATCTCGCTCTTCTTTTGTTCCACGTTGCCTTCTCTTCAGGAGAATCCCACCTTCATTGCCAGTGTTAAGTTTGCATGAAGAGGCAGACGCGGAGTGCTTCAGCTCTTTAGTTTTATTGTGACTTCAGCTCAGAACGGACCCAATTTGGCTTAGCCGAGGCAGCTATATATAGCCGGCTGCCTCAGCTGACAGCCAATCAGAGTGCAGGGTTTTCCCGCACTTTTTAACCAATGATTTCAAACACTTTACAAGAACAACCAATCAATTCAAACTCTGCATACATAACAGGAATAATGAATGATATCTGTATGATTTGAGAGCCACTGTCTTGAAGGGCTCTTAGGACTCTAAAAATTAGCTGAGAGACTGAACATGGGTCTCTCTGTCTCTCTTCATCGGTGTTTGTATACGAAGTAATTGTTTTGGCCTAATAGCTGTGCAGTAGGGGGTCTAGTTGCTAAACAGATCTAGATGTCTTCCTGAATTTTCTAGAGAGAACATGTTTTTCAGTCTTTCCATGTTTCTCAAAATTAGAGCAGGAAGATTGGAAAAATACTGATTTAAGGTAAGGTGAGGTGAGGTGAGATAAGATGATGAGAAGATAAGATGTTCTGTTGCCTGCTTTCAAGAGAAATATTTTTTATTTACCCAAACACATACATAACACACACATACACATGCTATATACACATATATAAATATATACTATTTATATTTAGCATTTCCTCAGGATATAGTATCCTCTATGATGATAAGACTGGGCTAAGAGAGAGAATGACTAAACCCAAATTATTGAGAACTTTGAACCTAGATCTCCGCAGTCCCATTCTTAGGTTTACTGCTGCTTTAGGGTGTTGTCCTCGACTTACCACAAATCACTTACAGATCATTTCAAGTTTCAAGTTATATCAGACTCCCTAAAAGATACCTATGACCTGGCTGCACCCCCACAATTATGTGACTCATTTCGGGTGGTTAGCAATCAGCATGCATTTACAGCTGTTTGTAAGTATCTGGTGGTCAAGGGACCAGAGTTTACAATGTTTTTGCCGAAAATTGGTGTTTACTTCTAATTTTTGGGCAAAAACACCTCCTGGTGGACAATACATTCGCTTATGACTGCTGCAGAAAAGGTCATAAAATCGGGTTGCTTATGCGGGTGTCTTATTTTACGACCTTCAAGACTTATGATTGTAATGGGCAGCCTACTGTATGGTTGTAAATTAAGGTCTGCCAGTATGATTATACCAACATTGCAATTACTTCTTAGACTGAATTAACAAAGATGAACAAATACGTGCACATTCTACCTTTAGGCTGACTCCAAGGTCATTTCAGGATTCTGGCCATGTGATTCTGTAGTCTACTCAGTTCATGACTGGCTATAATTTCAAAAGGAAAATAGGCTTTTATGGAGCCAGAAAGATAATTTAAATGATTAGTTTCTCTGTTGTTTACTTTCAGGAACAAGTTATCCCAATCCATTTATTTTGGAGATATTAAATAAAGTCTACAACTTCATCTGCTACACAGCATAGATTTAAATTGGATAGATTAAATGAGAAGATGATTAAGTTGAACATTAAAAGCAAAGACAGAGTGAAGTGCAGAGTAGGAAAATGGATGGCTTTATTCATGCCAAGCCATCAAGCAACAAATGAAATTACCTACAGTTCTACAAATCTGCGTGAACCTGATTGAACTTTAGCAAGTTGTTGCACAGTAATTAAAATACTTGTATCAATAAACTTATAAGCAAAGGACATCTGTGCAGGGAATGTAATTATATTTGGGCTTTGAAACATACCTTGAAAATGTCTCTCAGTAGAAACTGCATTAGGCTCACGTTTGGGCTACTAAACTACAAACCAGAACTTAGTGTTCTGACCATAAACAGTTTTTCCCCCCTATAGCACTCTCTCTCATTTTGGGGCCCAGATTAAAATGATGTTTTTTGCTCACTTATTTTCATCTTGTATGGTACAGGTGGCCCTTGACTTACAACAGTTCATGTAATAACTATTCAAAGTTACAACAGCACTGGAAAAAAGTGACTTATGGCTGTTTTTCACACTTATGGCCGTTGCAGTGTCCCCATGGCTACATGATCAAAATTCGGATGCTTGGCAACTGGCATGTATTTATGGCGGTTGCAGTGCTCCGAGGTCATGTGATCACCTTTTGTGATTCAGTGGGGAAGCCAGGCTCACTTAACAACCATCTTACTAACTTAACAGCTGCAGTGATTCACTTAACAACTTTCTCAGCAAGAAAGGTTGTGAAATGGGGTAAAACTCACTTAACAAATGTCTCACTTAGCAACAGAAATTTTGGGCTCAGTTGTAGTCATAAGTTGAGGACTACCTGTATTTTCCTTTTTTTCTTCTTCTGATTTTTATTGGTGTACATCATCAGGGATCACAGATTGTGAGAGGAGCAGTTTACAAATCTTTTAAACTAGCAAGCAAGCAAATTGTCTGAGAAATACTCAGTCTGAGAGACTTCTGCTTTCTCCCTGATGTATGTGCCCACGCATAGAGAATTTTCTCTACCACAAACTACAAGGGGGGCAGGCAGCTGCTGGGGTCGAGGCCTTTTGGTATCACCCCACTTTAGGACATTTTTTGACCAAAATACTTCCCTGGCCCATCTCTGTTTTCTTTTCAACACAAGATGAGGGCTGATCTCAGAACTCCAATCGTTGCCATTTTAAAACTTGCATGTTTTGAGATGCTGTGACTTTGTTTTATTTGCCTATTTGTTTGTTCAACTTAGAACCGACTCTAATAGTGTACAGTTCAAACCAGTTCAAACCCTAACAAGGAAATAAAGATGGAAAGGACATTATGTAACAGGGAGAAACACGCAGCCAGCCCAACAAGAAATGCTCATCACAAAAGCTAACGGCTGTTGTTTATTTTAAGGTTTTATACACCTGGGGTGGTTTTTATGTCAGCTAACTGAAAATCTTGCAACCTAACTGTACTCTATGCCTTTTTAAAGATCCCACTAGACAGAAAAGACGAACAATTTTGAGAAGATGGCTCAACATGCAAAATGAGCAATGAAAGTTTAGGCCACCAATAGTATGAGGTTTGGAGGGGTGTGGTTGTCTTGAGAGTCAGGAGGATCTAACATTTCTTATATTCTTCCATTAATTTTGCTTTCTTAAAGGAATCATTGCAAGGAGTGCACTTCCCCAACACACTGCCGACATTGACGAACTGAAACCACAGCTCAGACTTCTGCTTTCTCAACTGGATATTAATTATGATGTAGAGAATCTGAGACATTCTGCGAATGAGATGGAACTTTTTTCCATGGTAATAAAAATCCTGTTTTTTATTTCTTGTATACTGATGAAATGCAGTTATGTTTTTAGTTTTTAGCCTGGTATGTAACTTTAAAAAATTTAGTGTAAATTAGATCCCATCACCTAACTCAGGCCTGTCAAACTGGTGGCTCGCAGGCCAGATGTGTCACACGCAGGCCACACCCACCCCTGCTCTGCAAAGGTAAAAAAAAGTGATACATCACAATACATCACATGACGCGATCATGTTCGACACCTGGGATCTAACTATTTAATGCACTTATCAGACAGCTGTATTTGCAATTCTGCAGACACAAAGTAAAATGTAAAATTTCCTACAGGTTGCACTCAGTTTTGGTGAGTTAATAGATACTTCTGTGCAAGGGTGGGATTCAAAAATCCCAGCAACCAGTTCGCTGCCCGGTTGTTGGGTGGGCGTGGCCTACCGGAACTTCCTGTTTCTGGCTTCCGGTGGGCCTCCAGAGCCCAGGGGAGGCTGTTTTTGCCCTCCCAAGGATCCGGAAGGCTCCCCTGGGCCTCTGGCAGAGCGAAAACAGCCTCCTCTGGGCTCTGGAGGCCCTCTGGAAGCCAGAAACAGGCCCGTTTTCAGATTTCTGGAAGGCCCATTTCCCCCTCTCCCAGAGCCTCCAAGCTGACCCTGCACTTACCTCCATCAAAAATGGGCTGTGTGGGGACTCCTGGGAGGGGAGGGGTAGGGGCGCTAGCCAGTCAGTTGAAATACTGGTTCGCAAACCAGGTGTAACTTTAACATCCGGTTCGCTCAAACCAGTCCAAACCAGTAGAATCCCACCCCTGCTTCTATGTTGTTTTTCTTGCCAAAAATATAAAAGTGGTTTATCACTGTTTTCTTTTGAAATCAGTCCCATTTGCTACCAGGCACATTGATTCCAAAATGACAAAGCATGTGTTTCAATCTCATGATTCAGGCCCTACCACCTATGTACTTGCATGTGGTCTTGTGATGCAAAAAAAGGGGCAAAATTTGCATTGTAACTTGGTGATACTTGTTCCACAGCTGCAGAAACCTCTGTCTAGAATATTTCTCACTTTCCTGGTTTATGATTTTTCTAATTCTAATTCATCCAAATACTGTATTAACCAAGCCCAGTCCACTTAGATCCTGAATGAGGCAAGATCAGCCAGGGGCTGCTATCTTCTGAGGCATTCCATGTTTTTAAACACAGCACAGTTTGTTGACATGCCACATAATTTGAACATCTTTCTTAATAGAATTAATCTGGGCTGCAGTATTTTTGGAACAGAATTCCTCTCTGCGTATGTGTACATTGCATGCATAGGGCATATGTACAGTATATGCATGAATGGACAATTGGTTTGTCTAAAAATAAACTACAAAATTATACAATTCAAAGGCTTTTAGAATGTTATATAGGAAATGAAAGTTTGAATCCAACCTATTAAAAGTATTTTGTACAACGGGATAAAACATATTGGGAGATACAACATGGAGATACCTACCACCTTTCACATAGCCAGGTGGCAGGTATATTTTTACAGCTTATTAACTAACTTCATATAATCAGTAAACAATTATGTAGCTTGTACAATGCAGGTCTGGATTTTTCCCCTTGAAAGCTTATAGTTAAAAAACAACAATCCAAACTATCACTTATTTTAACATCAACAAAGAATATAATAATCCTATCAATCTTCCATTCCCTTCCCTTTCCTTCTGTTAGGTAAAAGTAAATTTGGTAAAAACCAGACTTCAGTGAACTCAACCTTGTCCTTGATTATAATTTTTCTGTACTGAGTAAGTGGATTCTGTCCTAATACTGATGGAACATTAATTCAGTGTAAAGCAATGTTATTTTTCTAGCTTAATCAGCATGATCTCCCCAACATCCTCAGGTCAAACATAAATTTAGGAGCATTTTCAATAAACAGCAAACAATGAGAACATTTCCTGTTTATGATGCTGGAACCCCTGGATCAGAAAAATTAGGCATGATGAGCTGCAACGTGACTTTGAAAAAGAGAGCAAATTGGACCTCTTTTATAAAGGTAAAAACTAAATTTCAACTTCAAGCTATGTAAGCAGCTCTCTGAGCTTTTGAATTTTCAAATTCTCAATAGCTAACTGCTATATAATCATCCTGGGTGAAGCTGAAATTAAATATATTTAAGAAAGATTATGTGTCTTGTGTGTATAGCTGTACGCGGAAAACCATGCAAGGGCATCACTTTATATATTATGCTTCTATCTACGAAACTTCGAAGATGCTTCACATGTAAGTTGTTATGTATGCAGGTTTGAATGTCATTGGTTAAGTTTGAACTGTTCTTGTAAAATGTCAGAAATGATTGGTTTCAAAAGTGCGGGAAAACCCTGCACTCTGATTGGCTGGCAACTGCGGCTGCTGGCTATAAGTAGCAGCCGCAGCCCAGCCAAATCGGGTCTGTTATGAGCTGTAGTCACTAATAAACTCTTCACTGAAGCACTCCGCGTCTGACTCTTCATGCAAATCTAACACTGGCGACGAAGGTGGGATCCTTCCCGAAGAGAAGACAACGCAGAGAACAAGCTGAGAGAGATGGCTGCGCTGAACACCCCCCCAGCCCCGTTCGATCCGACGGCAGAAGACTGGGACTCATATGCAGATCATTTCCAAATGTATTTGGAGGGAAACGATCTCGCCGACATTTCCGAGAAGTGGAAGAGGGCGGTCTTTCTCACCCACTGCGGTCCAGCTGTTTTCAAGATGGTGAAGGCATTGGCTGCAGGCATTGGCTGAAGGCTGCAGACGTGAAGGTAATGGACTGGCCCGACTTAGAAAAGTTATTAAGAGCCCATTACGCGCCACAAGTATCATGCCTCATTAAGAGACACGAATTCTACCGTTGGGATCAAGGGGAAAGCGAAAACGTTAATGACTTCGTGGCAAGTTTAAGGGACATTGGGGGTGCTTGTGCCTTTACCAACTTAGAAGAGGCCATGCGCGATCGATTTGTTCTAGGCCTAAAAGACAAGGTTTTGCAGAGCAAATTATTAATGAAACCTAAGATCACGCTTAAGGAGGCCATAGAAGAAGCTTCTTCAGCGGAAGCTACCAAGTCCTCAGCAGCAGCCATGAAGAAAATTAACAAGGCCGCAAGCCATCCTGATGTGGAAAAATCCACAACAACCCATTGCGAGCAAATAGATTCTGATTCAGACTGTAGTGAGGTGGAGGAAGGAATTTATAGGCTCAGAATGGAGAAGAAAAGGAAAGACCTTGGAAGAAAAAGGCAAGACTTTTATTGCAGAGGTTGTGGGGGGCACCCCGCAGTGAATGCAAGTTTTTGATACCATCTGCCTCCGTTGTGAAAAAAGAGGTCACCTAGCAAGAGTCTGCAAATCAGCCAGAACTCCACCAAGCAGAAAGAAGTTTCCTGATAAAGAATTCAAGCATAACAACTTCAGTGAGAAAATGGGGCGCAACACAGAAGCAAATGGAAAGAATGAAACTCATCAAACAGTCACTATTGGTCATTCTTCACCCTTAAGAAGCAGAAAAGTACATGTGAAGGTACTTACTGAAGGAAGGGCTTGCCAAATGGAAGTGGACTCAGGCTCCTATTTATCTATGGTGTCATGGGACACTATTCACAGGCTACTTCCCAATATTCAGAAGAAGCATTTCCAGAAGCAAGCACTGACTCTTAAAGACTACCAAGGGAACAAGATTCCAGTAGTTGGAACAAGAGAATTCAACATGAAGTTCAAAGGCCACACCAAACATTTGCCCCTGACCATCGTGGACAAAGACCGCCCAAGCTTGCTGGGACTTGAGTGGTTCAATCCACTAGGCATCGAGGTGACTGGCATCAATCACATGAGCAACACTGAATGGGAGGAGGCCTTGAAGTCTGAGTTTCCAGAGGTCTTCAGCGACAGATTGGGCAAGTATATGGGGACCCCTATCACTTTCAACCTAGATCCCAAGGTGTCCCCAATTCGTTTAAAGCCCAGAAGGGTCCCATTTGCCTTAAAGGGAAAAATTGATCCATAATTAGATAAACTAATAGCTCAAGGAGTTTTAGAGCCCACTGACCACTCCAGATGGGAGACACCCATAGTCGCACCGGTCAAGACTGATGGGTCAGTAAGAATCTGTGGAGACTATAAGGGGACATTGAACCATGCACTTCAGCAGAGCGCATATCCAGTTCCAGTGGTGCATCATTTATTACATTCACTTGGCAGGGGCACAGTCTTTGCCAAATTGGATCTGGCCCAGGCATATCAACAACTAACAGTTGATGATGCCACTGCAGAGGCCCAAACCATTGTGACTCATAGAGGTGCCTTCAAATGTAAAAGGTTACAGTTTGGAGTAAGCGTGGCACCAGGCATCTTCCAAAGCCTTATGGAAAGGATGCTCCAAGGACTGCCAGGGGTAGTGCCTTACTTTGATGATGTGTTAATCTCTGCTGAAAATGACACTCAATTACAAGAGAGACTCAGAGAAGTCCTTACCAGATTCAAGAAAGCGGGGTTAAAAGTCAAGGAAGACAAATGCACTCTTAGAACTGACAAGGTTGAGTTCTTGGGCTATATGATTGACAAACATGGCATCCACCCTACAGATGCCAAGGTTCAAGCAATCAAAGAAGCCCCTAGACCAAAATGCAAAACAGATTTGCAAGCCTTCCTTGGACTTATTAACTTTTATCACAAGGTTCCTACCTCAGAAGGCAACCATTGCAGAACCATTACACAGATTACTTGACAAAAAGTCTGTTTGGGTCTGGGGCAGGAAGGAACAATCAGCATTTAACAGTATTAAAAGACTAATCACGTCTGATGCTGTACTCATACAGTTCTCTGAGAATTTACCTGTTGTACTGTCTTGTGATGCATCCCCTTTTGGAGTGGGGGGGGGGTTTGAGCCACAGGCTTCCCAGCGGGAGGGAAGCCCCTATTGCATTTTACTCTCGCACCTTGACCAAAGCAGAGGGGAATTGCAGCCAATTGGACAAGGAAGCATTGGCAATTGTTGCAGCTATCAAGAAATTTCATGAGTACTTATATGGGGGAACATTTACCATTGTCACAGATCACAAACCTTTGTTAGGCATTGTGGCAGGATACAAACCTACACCCACTATCCTGTCACCAAGAATGCTGAGGTGGACTGAATTTCTTGCTGCTTATTCATACAAACTTATCCACAAGCCTGGCAAGGACATTGGACATGCTGATGCCTTGAATCGTTGCCCACTTCCTTATCACAAGGAGGACTTTGAACCTGAGGCACACACCTTTTTCCTTGAAACTGTTGCCAAGCTTCCAGTACACGCTGCTGAAATTGCCAGAGAGACTGCCAAAGACACTTTATTGGCTCCTATTATAGGCTGGATTAAGAAAGGTTGGCCTCTTCAAGATCTACCTCACCTTGCCCAACCTTTTAAATCCAGGCAAACTGAATTATCTGTATTAAGAGGATGTATTTTGTGGGGTAACAGGGTGGTTATTCCTGCAAAACTGCAAAGAGAGGTTTTGGAAATGTTACATGAGGGTCATTGTAAGGATGAAGGGATTGGCCAGGAGTTATGTATGGTGGCCAGGTGTTGACAAAATGGTTGAAAACTGGGTTGCATCTTGTCCCAACTGTCAAGTAGTCAGCCCTGCCCCACCTCTCACCCCCAAACAGGAATGGGAATGTCCTAGGAGCCCATGGTCTAGGATTCACATTGATTTCGCTGGCCCTATCAGAGGGCACACCTTCCTTATTATAGTAGATGCATATTCTAAATGGTTAGAGGTCATTCCTATGGCATCCACCACAACTGATGCTGTTGTCAAGCAGCTTAAAAAGCTTTTTGTAACCCACGGGTTACCTGATGTTCTTGTCTCTGACAATGGCCCTCAATTTACATCCAACCTTTTTGAATCCTATTTAGCACAACAGGTATCAGACATGCCCTGACTGCCCCTGGGCACCCTTCAGCTAACGGCCAGGCTGAGCGCATGGTACATTTTACCAAGCAAAAGCTTCAGCAATTGGGTCCTGGGGACATCACTGAGAAAGTTGAAAAACTTCTTAGTGTTCAGCACATCACTCCTAACCCATCAACTAACTTATCCCCATCAGAGTTGTTGATGGGTAGGAAACTTAGGTCTCTCCTTGACTGCCTTCATCCCTCTTACGCACCCAATGCACCACTTGATTCCACTAGCAAAGTTCGCACGTTCAGTGTGGGTGATTCTGTTTATGCTAAGAACCTTATGGGTGAACCTTCATGGATTCCTGCTGAAATAACTCAAATAACTGGCCCTTGTTCTTACAGGGTACAAACAGAGGATGGTGTCCTCTGGAGCAGGCACATTGATCAGTTAAGATCCAGATTACCTCAGGAACATCACACTTATTCCTCTCTATTTCCCATACCTAATGCCTTTTCTAGGGGGGAGGGGGAGGAGCATGAGGATAATCAGCAAGCAAGAATCAACCCCATGTGTAACGAGCCATTACAACAGGAACCATCCCAAAACCTGTCACAATGCCAAAATCCATCCTTAAAAGTGGAAGATTGCACATCACTACCTGACTTGGGTGCTGACATTGGGCTGGAGATGGGTTGGGAGGAGAGACCAGATTCTAACAATCAAACAGGGTCTTCTTTCACAGGAAGTCCAACTAGGGAAATGTCAACAGACACATTTACCCTCTCACTGGGTGAGAAGGTTAAAACTTCTGAACCACGAAGGTCTCAACGTACACGTAAGAGCCCCACCTATTTAAAAGAATACATTAGATAGGTTGGTGTTTGAGTATGGACTGAACCTAGTGGGGAGGGGTGTTATGTATGCAGGTTTGAATGTCATTGGTTAAGTTTGAACTGTTCTTGTAAAATGTCAGAAATGATTGGTTTCAAAAGTGCGGGAAAACCCTGCACTCTGATTGGCTGGCAACTGCGGCTGCTGGCTATAAGTAGCAGCCGCAGCCCAGCCAAATCGGGTCTGTTATGAGCTGTAGTCACTAATAAACTCTTCACTGAAGCACTCCGCGTCTGACTCTTCATGCAAATCTAACATAAGTGATTAGGGTGCTCTTTGAAGATAGAATTATATTGTGGACTGGGCAGATGCATTTTTCTTCCACAGCATTGACTGCACAGTATTCTGGAGGGGGTGTGTGTCCTTGGTGCTTTCTTGCACTTGGTGATTTTCTTGCACAGGTTTCGTTACCAAATTAACATCACCGGTGCACTGATAATGTTATCTAGTTTGGTAATGAAATCTATGCAAGAAAACCACCAGTGCACCAAGTGCATTGATAATGTTATCAGTTTGGTAATGAAATCTCTGCAAGGAAACCACCACCAGTTTAGAGAGCACTAAGGGCCCTATAGTTCAATACTGAGCTACAAATGCTCTCTTCTATCAGCACAATATTTTTTTTCTACATATACAAAATCGTTAATCCTCAACCACTACTAGATTAGTAAAATCAATTTTCTGTATTTTACTTTGGATATTTACATCTTGTCTGACAGATTAAGCCTCAACAAGATCCATGGCAACAAAAACTATTGATAAAACTAAAACAGTGGAAAAAGGTAGATGAACAGTTATGGATTCAATCAAAATTGTTACAGGTAAATAGAAACTTTTTTTTAGATTTACAGGTGGGTGTGTAACATCTTAGACTATTAATGACATTCTCAAATTCATTGTAATAGGCATAGTAATATTACATGATACTTTCACTTCAAACAATTTTAGAGGTTTTGGGGTATTAAGACAATATGTAAAATCACTGATGGAGGGAAGGGAGTCTATTCTACAAAATCATGGAACTTCCTTTCCACATTTTCTAACAGGTTTCCCATAATATAGTTCTCGTGGATTTTCACATTATTTTGACATTCCTATAACCTTAGTTTTGACTTACAACCAATCTATTAGTTAAATCTAACTCCCACCAATTCTGATAGTTGATGACTGATGTTTATCACAGATATCAATAAACATACAGGATACTGGATAATCCTACTTTTTGGGAGCTGTTTCCTGTGTAGTCCACCTCTCTGTGCAATAATCTTATCAATATTCATTTTGACAGGTGGCTCAAAACTGGATGCAGTATTATTATTAATTCATGAATGTGGTGAACAGTGAGTGCCTTTCAATTTAGTTCTAAAAGGCTCTGCACATAATCAGAGAAGAAACCTATCAGCTTTCCTACCTGAGATAACTTGCTCAGATGGGAGAAAGTGGGGGAGGTAGAATAGAAGGGGTTGCAAAAAGAAAAAAAGGGGAGAGTGGAATAAAAAGAGAAATTCTCCCACAGATTCTATCCCAGCAATATACTCTCCAAGTAATATCTAACACATCATTCCCAATGCCCCGGAAAAGCCTCCTCATTTCTGCCCCAAGCAAATATGTGAGAGTGATTACATATTAAATATTATGAATGTTAATAGTGCATAATTGTAGTATATTGTTACATATAATAATCTAATAATAATCAATCACATATAAAAAATGTAAACGTAATATTATACATGTTATATATTTGCAGTTTCCATAGTGTAGTTTTTATGAATATCATACTTTCCATTTTCCTAACTAGAAATATTTCACTTGCAAACATGTTTCCCGCTAGGAGAGCTGGAAAATTCATGAACAAAATGCTTTACAACAGTCACTGTTAGAAAGGAACCAACCAAACTGATACTACTAGCCTCAAGATCTTTGTTCTTTGGATTGTACAGTTTGTTTTCCTAACTTGAAGTATGTGGTTGTGACAAACTAGGCTTCCAATCTGGAGTATGTGATGGAGGCTCTCCAGGAGCAAGGGGTAGCTGTGCTAGAAACACCACCAGTGACATCTGCCTTTATGACTTCTTTCCATTCGAAACATTACAGTCAGATCTGGGAAAAGCTGTATCGCAATCCAGAATTCTATCAGGTAATAACAGAGACGGTATCTGACAGTTCATTCTAGGCAGCAAATAAAACAAACGCATTTTGGCAAAAGATCTGTATAATCTGAAGAGAAACCAGAGTATGGGATTTTTTACAGAGACTTTGTTCTTGTGGATCAAGAGAGATCAAAACTCTTGTCCATGTCCATTTTATGATGCCTTATGACATCTGATCTCCCCAATCATTTCTAAATATAAGGGCCATATAGATAAATTTTATGTTTATTATTGTTTAAGGGATACTAACCCTACACTCACATATCAAAGTAGCCAGTTCATTTAATGACTGTTCAAAGATACAATGGCACTGAAAAAAGGAATTATGACCATTTTTCACACTTATGACCATTGTAGCATCCCCATGGTCACGGGACTGAAATTCAGATGCTTGACAACTGACACATATTTATGATGGTTGCCGTGTTCCGGGGTCACATTACCCAACTGTGGAAAACTTTTAATTAGATATGCTGCTTCATTGTCCTGTTACTTTCTCCCTTCTCCATTAACTAATAGCTATAGCACTTAGACCCAGTGGTGGGACTCAAATTGTTTTACCACCGGTTCAGTGGACGTGGCTTGGTGGGCGTGCTTTGGCGCGCAGCTTTCCCCACGCCAGCTGAGACCTGCAGCGCCAATCAGTTGAGAGGATAAAGAAAAGCGCACAGGCGGGTGGGAGGGTTGATCCTGCATTTTTCTCTTCTTTCTCCTCTCAGCTGATTTGTTTCCTCCTCTCAGCTGATTGCCAGAGGCATTTTTTTACTACTGGTTCAGCTGAATCAGTGTGAAAGGGCAGCATACCACCACTGCTTAGACTTACATACCACTTCACAGTGCTTTACAGCCCTCCCTAAGCGGTTTACAGAGTCAGCATATTCCCTCCAACAGTTTGGGTCCTCACTGGATGTATTAAATGGATGTATTAAGCTATTTCCCTTTTCCCTTTTCCCCTTTTTATTGTAAAGGCTGCTCAAAAACCATAAGAAAGATATTTCATTTGCCTTTTGGCTGTTTTCATTTTCCTAAGTCATATGTTATGTAAACATAAGATTGAGGAAAAGGATTTACAGGTCCACGTGTTCATAATTTCATATTTATATAATATTGAAAAATAAAGGTGCATGTATCCATTTGACCGTAACATTTAATCTACAGGGACAGCAAACAAATGACAAAAATAACAATCTTATTATGGCAATTGATGAAAAAAGCATGGAAAATGTCAACTTTAAAGAGGGTTCTGCTTTTTCAGGAAAGAGGAAACATGGAAGGTAAAAACTATTACTTATTGTGTTTGTGTTGAGATTATACACACACATGCACACATACACAAAGACAGCTTTTTTATGCATAATACTGTATATATAGCAAGAAAGAGTGATTAATATGTATGTAATGCATCTCTTAGTAAACTGGAAGTTTTGTGATTTTCCCTTGCCCTTTAGACATTTTATTAATGAATAAATAATAGAGCTTTGCAAGAGTTCTAAAACAATGTGAGAAAAGTGGATGGAAGTGCATTGGGGCATGAACATAGCACTTTTATGCTGCAATTTAAAATAGCTGCAGGTTTCTTATCATTGCACAATTGCTTTCTGAAGCTACTACTTGATTTTGAGAAAATACCACCTGGGCTATCCAACAATCTGTCTGATTCATCTTTCTTTCATTTAACATCTGACCCAGTATTCAAAAGCTGATAATCTAAAGACAGTCATCAATAAATAGATCTCCTTCACATGTTCCTGGTACAATTTTCTGACCCATCTGCATTGCTCCTATAAATGAATGCTGTGCAGACAGTGAAGTCCCTCACCAACTTCCATACTGTAGATAATAATGGGACATTAATAAGAGAAGATTTGTAGCTCAGGACAGAACTGTGGGGTCCTTGGTGCTCTTTGAGCTTGGTGGTTTTCTTACAGACATTTTGTTACCAAACTAGGTAACATCATCAGTGCCAGTGCTAATGGGGTTCCAGTTTTTCCATTGGGGGAATGCTTCAAGCTAAACTTCTACCTACTTTTCTTCCCCAATTATCCCATGATAGATGTATGAGTACAGAATTTAGGTAGATTTGTCCACTTTGTTCTCTTCTCCTTTGATCTCCCAAAGGAAAGATAAAATTATAACGTACTATAGCCGTGATGGTGAACCTATGGCATGCGTGCCACAGGTAGCAAGCAGAGCCATTTGTGCCGGCACGCAAGCTGCAGGCAAACTTACCTCACTGCGCATGTGCGTGCTTGCCAGCTGATTTTCAGCCAGTTTGAGGCCTTTTTTGGCCTCTCAAAGGCTTGAGGAAGGCTTCTGCAGGCTTCTGCAAGCTTTGTAGGCCAAAAACTAGCCCCGTTTCATCACTTCTGGTATTTTCGGAAAAACAGGAAGTGGTGAAACGGGGTTAGTTTTTGGCCTACAAAGCTTGCAGAAGCCTTACTCAAGTCTTTGGGAGGCCAAAAAAGGCCTCAAACTGGCTGAAAATCAGCTGTGAGGTGCAGTGCAGGTAAGGGGACGGTGGGGATAGTAGGGTGGGTGGGTGGATTGCATGCGCATGCATAGGGAGCATAGAGGGGGTCGCGCATTGCCTTCTGGGTGCTCGCACACGAGTGTGAGCGTGAAAGTGCACACACATTTTTTGGCACAGGAGCCCAAAAAGGTTAGCCACCACTGTACTATAGGAAAGATCAAAGTATACTAGCATATACTATTCTATTTTCTCACTAACTTATTCATTCTTGAATTTCTTTGTTCATCCAAGTCCACAATTAGTTCTTCAGCAGTATTAAGGGTCCAAGTAATTGTCAGGCAGGAAGAGAAATCTATGATTAAAGGTATGATGTAGGAAGTAATGGGACAGAGATACAGATAGTCCTTGATTAACAACTGTTTGCTTAATTACTATTCTAAATTATGATGGACTCAAAAAATTAATGTACAACCCATCAAAGTTATATCTACCACATTCTCTCTCTCTCTCTCTCTCTCTCTCTCACACACACACACACACACACACACACACACACCAGTCATGTGATCACATTTATGGCAACCAATCTGCATTTATGGCTAGTTGCAGGATCCAGTGGTCACATCTTGTAACTTTTTGGCCATTTTCTGGCAAAAATTTCAAAAAACTCTATTGGATAAGCAGGATTTGAACTTACAACCATATGATTCATTTACTGACCATGGCGACCCATTGAAAAATATTTGTAAAAACAGTCATAAAATTGAATCTGGTCATGTGGTGATCCAACTCACAATTGCAATGATTTATGACCAAAATTCCTAATTCAATTGCGGTCATAAATTGAGGATAATATGTATAAAAGGTATAATAGAATGCATAATGTATAATGTTGATACAACCAGTAAGTATAGCGTGGTTGTAAAATTGAAGCTGTAATACAAAATGAAGAAAATGTATAATAAAACTTTTATTTAAAAAAAACATTTCATATCATATGCTGTAAATATTATAAAAGCTGAAGGTGGTGTTTCTTGACTTCTGCTCCTTAACTCTGGCTGGCATTGTCAGATATAGCAAGCTTTCCCCAAGCATAAAGGATAATTGCATTTATATGGTTTTTCATAAATTCTCCTTATCTTAATCTGATTGCATCAGAATCCATCCATTCTAATTATTGTTCTAATACAGAGGCATCTCTATAAGTGAATTTGGTAGGAAATTTACTTCTAGGAAGGAAATATAAAGAGATTATTAAATTTAGATATAACAGAAAATCTGTCTGAGCTACAGTAATATGATTTAATTTCTCTTTCTTGGAAAAAAAAATAGCGAATTGACTGCCTCAGAGCTGCTAGGTTTAGATGAAGACCTGGAATCTCCCAGCAAAGACCTTTCCACGAGAAAAGGTGGATACTTGTCTGTCCTTTATTTACGCCACTTGAGAATCAGAGAATTACAGGTAATAAAAAAAAACAGAAACAGGGCCATATAAAAGCCTGAGGTGATGTATTTTTGTCAGTTGGTATTGTTATCATCATACTCATCATTGTTTAATCCCAATGACATTGATACCAGAGAATTTGTTTGGGAATCCTCAACTATTTCCGATCCATTGAAAGAACTCTGACCATCAGCACCTCAGGTCTTGCCTCGCGCAGCGGACATCTGATCTCCACTGCAGAAGATGCCAGTTGGGTGAATGCAGCCAAAGGAGGCACTGGCGCCTTTGGGGGTCTCGGCTCACACTCGTACATGCATTACACTCCAGCTGACTATAAGGTGAGGCTTTGGTCACATTAGAATAGGGTTCCCTAACCTTTCTGGCTTTATGGACCAATGGGGGGGGAGGGCGAGAGGGGATAGTTCCACGTGAGCAGTGGGTAAGCGTGCATGCGCAGCTCCATTTGCATGAGCATCAGGAATGCATGCCTACTGCTGGCACAAATGGGAGTGTGTCCACAGGCGCACGCATGGTGCTGCTCATGCAAGAGGTGATGGGTGCATGCACTTGCCCACCATTTCTGCAGCCCGGTTCCAAATGGCTCAAGGTCTGGTAGTAGGCTGCGGCCCATGGTTTGGGGAACCTGGTATTAGAGAATATTTTCATAGTCATAGATCTTTAAAAATAAAACATTAGGCCCAGTATATTGTTTTTAGGGAAATTCCTAGTATATTTGCAAGAGGAAATGGACTGAGATCTAGTTACAACAATGTTTGGACAAAGTAATAAAGTCTAAACCTGAAATCCAAGACCACCTAAATTATGCAGGGTTTCACTGGGTGTTTTACTTTTGACCCAGAGCTTAAACTTCTTATCTGTCAGAATGCAAGTTCAAAAATAAAAGCAATAAACCAGTGCATGAAGGAAGGAAAAAAACCACCTTCCAGTTCTCTGACCCTGCACAGAATATTAGTCATGCAAGTTTATGTGAGGAAGGTTTACTAATGAGCTTAATTCTGTAAACCTAAGTATTCTGATCAGCCAAGTATCAAATACAGGTAGTTCTTGATTTACATCCACAATTGGGACTGGAACATCTGTTGCTAAGTGATGCTGTCCTTAACTGGCAGGTGATTTTATATCCCTTTTTGCTGTGGTTGTTAAGCGAATCACTGGGATCATTAAATGAATCACATGGTCACTAAGTGAATCCCTCTTCCCCTCTTCAATATTCCTTGTTGGAAACCCCCTGTGATTGTTGTAAATAGTAATCATACTGCAACAGTTGTAAGTGTGAGAAGTGGTCATAAGACATGTTGTTGTTACTTTGAATGGCCATTAAACAAATGGTCATAAGACAAGGACTGTATGCTAAAACTAAGTTCACACATCCCAATAATCCATAATCATGGTTTGTTGAACAAGACTTAGTGGTTTGGTTCATACATGGTGCTAAGACATAAATCTTGGTTTACAAACCAAATTAGCATACATTGCATTAAGCTCAGTTCAAACAAACCACATCCTATCTGCGGGGAACTTCAGCTCTTGCTAGAAAAGCAGAGGAAAAAACCTAATCAGAGCTTTAAAGTATTTCAGTATGTACTTGTGTGAATGGATATCAGTTTGTCTCTTCTAGCTACAACTTGGGTGAATGGATAAGGAATAAGAGGTTCCTTAAATGTAAAGAGTGATGGATTATGGTTCGGAGGGAGGTCCCAGTGGGAAAGAAATGGGTGAAAACCGCTGAAGTGCACAGCTGTTTGGTAATGGATTTGGTGGTCAACTGTAATGTTTTATTTTCAACATCTATGGCTCCACAGGTCCACAGTGTGCAGTTCATGGAGTTTGCTGAGGTGGAGAACCATGATGATTTTTACACTGTTGAAGAGGCATACATTCATACGCAGGATCAGAGAGGGGCTTTTGTAATGTATGATGTGGCCCTCCAAGACCTGAAAGAGACAGAAAAGCAACTTTTGCTTGTGGCAAGCCAGTACATTGAGGTAGAAAAAGGTAAGGCCTTTATACAAACTTGGCCATGAAATATCTCTGATATTACCAATGGTTGAGGGACAGAAACTTCCATAAAAAGCAGCCACCCCCAAAACAGGAATTACTTAGTAAACTAATAATAGAACCAAAGGTAGTTGTTTTGAAGTAATGGTTGGAGAAGTTGCTCCAGAGGCACTGATTGCTTGAGAGTTTAACCTTACTGGTTATTTGGGGTTACTGTTTATTTTGTAATGCATCTGTGATTATAGTAAGCGTACCTATATTGATAATATTCAGTTCAATTCTGTGAAGCGAGAAAATCTTGATAATGGGAGGAAATTCACTGTATGTGTTTTATTTTGGCCTCATTAACTGCAAGTGTTTGTGACCCCTTGAATTTGTTATTGCTGGGTTGAAATCTTTTGTGTTACCCTTTTCTTTCTGAGGCCAGAAAGCAGGGCCGGATTCCTCTAGCAACAGCTACTCAAGGCGGGCACAAACATCAGTGGATCGATCGGCAGTCTTGCTTGACCTTTGGACTTGGGAAGCAGATTTCTTAAAAAATAAGTGGCAGGTATACATATTCACGTTTCATTAATCCTCTAAGAAATCAAGGCAGAGGTGGTATTCAGCAGGTCCTGACCAGTTCTGGAGAACCGGTGGCGGAAATTTTGAGTAGTTCAGAGAACTGGTGGTAACCTTCCCCCTGGAGTGGGGTGGGAATGGAGATTTTACAGTATCCTTCCCCTGCCACGCCCCCCAAGACACGCACATCTGCACTCCGCCATACCTCTGATTTAACTGAGCTACCTATTGTTCTGAACATATTTATTTTGATTTTTGAAAAAACTGGTGTGATATAGCAAAACACTAGACATACTGTATAATAGGTGGAGTGGAGAATCTCATTGAGAAATGTACATGTGACACACACAGAAGCATTTATTTCCAACTGAAAGATTTACTTTATTAGCAGATGAAAGCAAAAACAAACTAAAACAAAATGAAAGAAAGATAAACATGTCTTGCTTATTGTTTTGGCTATGCTTGAAATATATTTTCAGCTTCTCGATAGTTACTTTGAAGTACACCAACATGCTTTAGATTCAGAAGAAAGATTTGCGTTGGCCCAAATAATAACTAACATCATGTACAGACGTCCTCGATTTGATTTCCACCTTGGGTATTTTGTGAACACTTATAGAGATGAATGCACTTGTCTAAAGCTTCACCTCTGCTTGGTGAGAAATATTATGAACCGACAGGTAAGTTGACACTCTATGCAGTAGAACTTTGCAGTAGGGTAGCCAGGATAACTTTGGATCTAATTCTGTATCTTTTTCATTAAATGCATGCCATTCAATTTTTAGTATTTAAACTAGTGATGTGCTGAGGCATGCTGACTGCCTGTATTCAAATACAGAAGTTAGCATCTGTTTACAAAGCTTTGAAAACGAGGATAAGATGAGGAGACAGGTGGAAGCTGGTGAATCTAGCAAATTCAGTTTACATGTCACTTTAATTGCTTATATCAGGCTTCCTCTACCACTGAAGTCAATATAAGATGGGGGGGGCGTTTAAAATTGGAATTTGCTATATTTTATGTAACAAGATTTTTTTTTAAATTTTGATCTTTTTCCCCCAGATAGAGAATCAGCGTAAATATAATCATAAAATTTGGCGTGGTGGTCCTAAAGGTTGTATCTCTGAATTTGGCTTCCCCCCACATATAGTTACAAAACAGTTCATTGCTCTCAGTAACAGCCCGTGAGTATCATTTATCTCTTTAATATGGCACATAGGTCTATAATGGAGCTCATGTTTGCTATTGCTGTTTAATAAGAAAGTCACACAAGCAAACTCCATTGTTTATGCCCCAGGCTTCAAGCAATTCTTATTTAAACACATCATCCAGCCAAGCCATATGACAAAATAGCTTTCCTTATGCTGTTCTTCCACCTGCAAATGGTCATTTCTTAGACATAGTAGTAATAATAAGGCATTAATTCTGTGTTTAGCATGTATATATGTACCGGGTCATTTCTAAATTAATAATAGACATGCAAACAATTATTATTTATAATATTTCATTATCCCCTAAAATATTTGTTTAAAAATTGTAATGTTGTATTATTTTAAAAAGTCAAGATCATGTCACTGTACTTGGACTCAAACTTATAAGAGTGTTTCAACATAGAAGGCTGCCTAAACCTTAAAAGCTAGAACTGCAAGCAAAACAGAGAATCTGTGACTTTTTTAGTTGTGTTATCTGCTGAAATTGACAATGTCTATTCCTCCCTCCCATTTTGTAATAATGCATTACTCTTTATTTACTTAGTTCTATTCCTCTGCTTTCTCATGATAGATTTTAAAAAGTCATCTTTTCAACTGTGTATTTACAATATAAATAAATATATAAATGTATTTTTCAAAATAGTTATGTTAAACTATCATTTCATCATTCTGGTATATATGGATATATATATATTTTCGTAGATTTTCACGGGTAAAGGTATGTAGGTCTTGGTGTATTCGGGTCTTGTCCCGTGTAAGATTGAGAATACCTTGGCAACGTTTCGACGAAATCTCATCCATCATCTTCAGGCTGGTGTCTTCAGCTTTGTTCTCCTGGGAGAAGTGTCTGACCGTGGCTGTTTTTCCCTTTTAAACTCTAGAGTTGGATGTGTTGTTACTTTTTGATTGGTTTGTGGAGTTGATGTATGCAGATTGGATGGCTTTTTCCTGAGACCCTGTGTGGCTGAGGTGCTGGCTGTGTGTCTCTCAGCCTTTTGTGTTGTAACGACCTGGGTAATGGGCTGTGTGATGACCTTCTGAGTTCTATTGTTGTGATGTCACGATCACACACTTCTCCCAGGAGAACGAAGCTGAAGACACCAGCCTGAAGATGACGGATGAGATTTCGTCGAAACGTTGCCAAGGTATTCTCAATCTTACACGGGACAAGACCCGAATACACCAAGACCTACATATATATATATATATATATATATATATATATATATATATATATATATATATATATATATATTGCCCTGAGCTAAAGGGCTGCAGCTAAGTTTATATATGGATAAATAAGAACATAAATTGAGTCATACATTCAGTTAAGAGAATGCTTGTTTTCTAATCCATTTCACCACTGAAGTCATCATTTTACATTACTTGTCATTTATGGTCATGTTTTTATTAGGTTTTTTTGGGTGTGGTAGTTTTTATTAGTTCATTTTCAAATAATCCCATTCTCTCATAATACATTTAATTCTTTTTTCCTTTAAAGTACAGCTCTGAAGAACATGTATTTATTGGAATTCCATTCCTCCCTTGGCCTAGTATCTTTAATTCCTAAATCTCTAGATCGCATCCTTCAAGAGTTCCAGCAAATCTATAGGCCAAACACAGCCAGTGAGGCCATTAATTTGGAGGAACAAATACTTCAACTTTCGTTGGATGGATGGATGACCATGGAAAATCCAGAATCTTTTTATGGCACTCAAATTCAGAGAGATGTATGTTGTGTTCTACTTATAGGGGCTTGGGTGCTGCTTAAATGGCCTAATCTTATTAAGTAGACATATAGGATTCGGTTAATAGAGAAAATTCAAAATTTTTGTAGACCTGTTATGGATTCTATGTAAGCAAATTACTAATAAGAAAGGACTGGTATCTTGATACAAATCTTGAATTTCACTGATACAGTGGAGTAAAGCCATTTCTCTATGTGAGCTGGGCACAAGGTACTATTTGTGCTTTCAGAGAAACTATTTGTTGTTTATGCTTAAAAGTAAAAAAGAACATTTCCTCCCACAGTCATACTTACCTGTTGTCCAGTCATCTGAAGGTTCTTGTTCCATCTTCTCTTCTCTTTCAATTAAATATTTCCATGGTACAAAATAATGTCTTGAACAATAAAGTGTCAATCGTAATATCAGTACAACAGTCAATTGACATTAAACATTGATAAATACTAATCTTTCATGGTAGATATTTGCAGATGTTCTGGTTGAGGATCCTCTTATTATAAGAGAAATTGTTACATTAGCCTTGAAATCGGTATCAGAGGAAGAACAGAGACCGAGCAAAGAAAAACAAACTATTACTCTGAATGTGTTTTCAAGATTCCTTGAAGTTCTAACCCTCCGTCATCGGTTGATTGAGGCAGCAATAGAAGGAGCACAGCTGGGCAGGTTAGCAAGGGGACATAGAGGAAATCAATGTAGAAAGTTGTACTGAAATTTCAGTGGTAAATTTTTGATTTAATCTAAGCCTTATGTTAATCTTTAAAAGTATAATGGCAAAATCCTTATTCAATGTAATATTTATCTTCTTGCTGATGTAGTTCCCCCACTTTCTTCAATTCTCCAAAATTACAGTTTACATCATCTTATTATTTTCTTAATTGAAATCACTATTCCTCTTCTTCCATCCTGACCCAGTACAGCTTCTGACCCCATGATCTATACTGTCCCTATCAGTATACTCAACTGAAAAGCCATTATTTTTAAGGGAAGCCCCAGATATCTCAGCCTGAACTGTAACGTAGATAGTTGATAATTGCAGTTGAATGCTTTTGATCAATACTGTTTAAATGTGTCTGACAAATCAAATTATACCGGCTGTTTTTGCTTTGGCATGATTATTAGTTAGAAAATATTACAAATATAATACACCAAAACCTTCTACTTATCTTTTCTTAACAACCCAAACTACAACTTGGCTTAACAGTGAACAAGCAGCATGTTGTCTAGAACTGTGGCTTATTCTGTGCAAATCTAGCCATGCAAAGAATCCAAAAGAAATAAGCCAAAATTCCTGATGCAGGAATCACAGTAATCAAATTACCAACAAAATTGCACATAGTTTTTTAGCGCCCATTTGTGGGAGGTGTCAGCAAAAATGATCTGAGCAGTGGACAAAGTGAAATTATGGATTGAAATATTATACTATATTCATTTTTTCTGGGTATGAAACTCAAATAAATATATGACAGGCAATGAATGTGTGTGTTTTGTGTGAGCAGAGTGACCACTATAAGCAGTTATTTCAATTATGTACATTCTTTTTCTGCTTAGACTGTACAAAGAAGTTGCAGAAGAAATGGGCTTTAATGAGTTCCATTTGTACTTACGGCCTGTGTACTTCGAATGTGCAACTCACAAAGAGAAAGCTGACCAGTTCTCGCCAATGTTCATCACTTCACTTCTAGAAGATCATGACCTTAACGTGGACAGGTAAGTCAGAGGCTTATAAAGGTTTTCAAATTTCAACAGATATAAACAACCAACAAACTTAATAATATTTGCTTCCATTCTGAAGATACGCTTAACATGTGATATAGAATAGCTACTGCTTTTAAAAAATGTTTTGTTAGAATGTTACAATACAATAAAAGTATAAAGAAAAATGAAAGTAAGAAAAAGTTAAAAATTGGAAAGAAGAAAAAGGGGAATAAAAGGAAACAGAATTTTTATTTCTGCCCTTCTTTCTGTAGTATAATTGCCATCTTACTCTTCCCCTTCCTTTTGATATAAAGAGATACACACATCTCAAAATGGAAGAAACACACATGTTCTTTTAAAAACTATGACTGAAATATTGGGAATATTTGTAAGCATGATTAATGTTAAACGTTCTTCAAAAACACTGTTCAAATATATATATTCTGCATAAACAAGGAAAGCTGAAATCACTTGTGATTTCATGTAATTTCTAAATGTCATTTCATGTAATTTCTAAATGTGGGTTGGCATTTCATTTCTGAAAAATGTAGACAATGGTTGTTGTTGTTTTTTTGCAGATATATTCCTTCTAACTTAATGTTAGAGATCCAAGATATAGACAATCAAATTGGAAAATTTAGCTTTTGCACCAGGGAGAGCATTCTGCAGGTAACTAAAATATTTTTGTTCCAGTCTCAATGCTATTATATTATTTTATTCTTCCTTCCCTTTCCCTGTTTGCTTCATTTCATTTTGTACTAACTCAGCAGTATTTGTTACTGTACTTCTGACCACAGTCATACAGATTCCATAAATAAATAAAAAATTGTAACTGCAATTTGAAGATTTAGACCTTTTAGCATCTAGACTTTGAACAAATCTTGAAACAAGAAATGCAATTCTAAACTATATCAAAAATCACATTATGCAACAATTTGGTCATTCTGAAGCCTTTGGGGAGGGGGAAAATTAACTTCAGTGAATCCCAACCCTAATATGTTCTGTCCAAAACAGAAAAAAGGATATTTGTGTTCCAAGGAAAATTCAGTGTTAAATAATTTATGTGAGTGGAGTCAGGTATAGCAGATGTCTTGGGTGGAAAAATTGATCACTGATCTTAATCACATATCATTGCTGAAATGACTATTGCTTCTGTATGTTCACTGGAGATCTTCTGATCAACATTAATACTTGTCTATGGCATTTGATTAAATTTGTCTTGTGCTAAACTAAGGGGCGTGCATAAGTGCACCATCATGCCTACCATCCCTGTCTTATTATCCCCATTTATTCATACCTATTTCCTGTATTCTTACTCATTTATACTTATATCTATTATCTTGTAAGTGATTGACAAATCAAGTAAATAAAATAAAATAAACTATTGTCACAGAAGGTGGCAGCATGTAGTTAATTATGGCTAATGTTGAAAATGCTATGCAGAGTCAGACGTGGTGATAACTGAACAAAAGACTACTTGGAAATGACAAGGCTACACATGATAGACTGGAAAGTCTGTCAATGCACAATATGTGTTTGCTTGTGTATAGGGAGAAAATGATAAAATGTTAGGTATTATTACACACACATCTTAAGAACGTTACATGCACATATCTGGAGTGAAGGTTGACTAAGAGACCTTCTGACTTAGATATTGCTGCTTCCAAACTCCATGCAAAATCAGTCCTGCTTCTTGAACGCAAATACAGATAGTCCTGGCCTTATGATTGCATTTGAGCCCAAAATTTATGTTGCTAAGCGAGACATTTGTTAAATGAATTTTGCCCAATTTTACAATCTTTCTTGCCAGAATTGCTAAGTGAATCACTGCAGTTGTTAAGTTATTAACAAGTTTGTTAAGTGAACCTGGCTTCCCTGTTGCTTTTGCTTGTCAGAGGGTCACAAAAGATGTTCACATGACCCTGGGACACTGCAACTTTCATAAGGAGAAGTCAACTGCCAAGCATCTGAATTTCGATTCCTTCATGGGGATGCTGCAATGGTCATAAGTGTGAAAACAATTTCACTTTTTTCAGTGTTGTTGTAACTTTGAATAGTCACTAAATGAATTGTTGTAACTTGAGGATTCCCTGTACAACTGAAACAAGTTTATAGCCTCATTGTCAGACCTAAAGGAAGTAGATGTGCAATGTTATATTACAATGACCACTAATCTTTGTATCGTCACCCTTCAGCTGTTACTGAACCCGTATGGACTGGAAAACTTGCAGATTGCCCTTGCTTGCCAAGTCACACACAAAAACATGCTCCTTGTAGCTGTTCAACAGGCTGCATTTTGTCCTTCAGTGCAGCCCACACTAACTGGAGACTTAAAGGTTAGCAACTTTTCCCCCTCTCCCTCCCTTTCAAAGTCCAAATTTCACCACTGCTCTTTAAAAAAACAACAACATAAAAATCAGAAGCAAAACAGTTACGAGGAACAAGTAAGTCTTTCTTGCCTTCCATGCTGTTTGACCTTATTCTGCTGGGAAAAAGTTAGACACATAGTTAGCCTGGTGGCCATCTCTGTCTCAGATAAAAAAGCGAGATTATGGGTACTTTTCTGTGCTAGACTTTTTCATCAGGGGTACATTCCAGATATGCCAATGTCAACTCCAAGGATTCTCTACCCAGCATCACTATTGATGAAACCCCTATTCCAATGATGGAGTTTTTGTCAATAGATTTAATTTCTCCGTAAAAAAGGTGGTGGCAAAGCTCATTAGGTTGCATCTGCTTTATGTGATTACACACCTTGTTGTTAACCTTCTAAGATTCAGGAAATCTTGTTTCTGAAACTAGACATTTCCTTCAGTCATGCAATAGGACTTAGGTCTTAAACTTATATATACTGCTCCATAATATTTTACAGTACCCTCTGAGTGATTTACAAATATCAGCCTATTGCTCCCAACAAACTGGGGCTCCGTTTGGCTCCTGATCTCCGCTCTTTTTGCCACGATCTGAAAACTTGGTTGTTTGAGCAGGCCGGGCTGGACTGACCTCTTGAGGGGGGGGTTAAATTGATTTTATCTATTGGGCTTGTTGGGTTTAATTCTTTTTTAAAGTATTTATTGTCTGTATTTTAGCTGTGAGCCGCCCTGAGTCCTTTTGGAGAGGGGGCAGCATACAAGTCCATACAAGCCTGGGTTGAACGGGGTTGGGGATTTTAATATTGGGATATTTTAATATTTTATAATTATTTGGATTGGGTAAATTTAGGAATAAGTTTATATATTGTATTTATGTTTTTGTGTAAGCCTCCCCGAGTCCCCCTGGAGATGGGGCGGCATATAAATCCAAATACTTATAAATAAATAAATAAATAAATAAATAAATAAATAAATAAATAAAATTTTACTGACCTCGAAAGGGTGGAAAGCTGAATTGACCTTGAGCTCATTAGGATCAAACTCCTGGCTGTGTTAGCCTGCAATAACAATAGCAATAGCACTTAGCCGTATATACCGCTTCACAGTGCTTTACAGCCCTCTCTAAGCAGTTTACAGAGTCAGCATATTGACCACAACACTCATTTTACCTACCTCAGAAGGATGGAAGGCTGAGTTAGCCTTGAGCCTGTGAGATTCGAACTGCCAAACTGGTAGCTAGTCGCTAGCAGTCTGGTAGCTAGCAGTCAGCAGAAGTAGCCTGAAGTACTGCATTCTAACCACTGTGCAACCAGGGCAATACAATAACGAAGCAGACATACAATAATGTAATACAGTAATGTAAGAGTCATAGGACAGGTGATTCTTTTATAGAGGCATACTCTGCTAGAAATAATATATGTCATTATGAACAGTGGCCATTGATAGTCTATAAAGAAGTAACAGCATTTATTTACTTAACAGTGTGTCATATTAAGCAAGATTAGGTTATTATACAAGCCCCACCACTTTTCTTAATCCCTGCAGCCTTCCTGTGAAAAAATTAGGACGCCTCCCCCTCCCCAGGATACTCTTCAAAGTTTGCCTTTAAGTTTAACCCATGTTGCTTGGTGAAAGTCAAACATAACTGTAGCTCCATATTGGAATTTTCTGGGGTGGGGGGAAGGATTGCTGGTTGTGATTTGTAGGCAACAATCTGTCTTTTTTTCCTCTTCATTGCTCATGTGGTTTATCTTTTTCAGAAAAATGCATAATATAAAAAAGAATAAAAGGGAAATCAGTGCAGACTTGTCATTTAGCATGTCCTAACAATTTGCCTCAGGAGATCATAATATTCCTCTTAAATGCTCTGTTAAAATTAGATTTTAAGCAATTGTTGTTTCCAATTGGCTGCTGGTTGCTTTCCGTGTGAGATTCAAGGTGCTGGTAACAACTTACAAAGCCCTATATGGCTTGGGTCCGGGGTACTTGCAGGAACGTCTCCTGCCGTTGACAAATACCAATCGCCCAGTGTGCTCCCACAGACTGGGCCTCCTGGGGGTACCGTCAGCTAAACATTGTAGGCTGGCGGCCCCTAGGGGGAGGGCCTTCTCTGTGGGAGCGCCCACCCTCTGGAACCAACTGCCCCTTGAATTGCACCTGGCCCCTGATCTCCTCTCCTTCCGCTGTGACCTTAAAGCATGTTTGTTTTTACAATCTGGCCTGGACTGACAGGGGATCGGGATTTTAATTTGAATGTTTATTTGGCACTAATTTAATATTTTTTAAATTATTTTAACTTTTGTATTGCCTGTTTTTTATGTACGCCACCCTGAGTCCTTTGGGAGAGAGGGCGGCTTATAAGTCTAAATAAACTAAACAAAAATAACTAAACAATTGTGCCTGTTTTTTTTTCAGAAACAGGAGACTACATGTACTAAAAAAATCTCATTAGTTTTCTTCCTAGACAGCTATTTTCTGAGTTTTTTTTAAATTACATTTATATGCCGCCCTTCTCCGAAGACTCAGGGCGGCTTACAATTTTTGGAATGCAACCCAATGCGCTCAGCAATAGCCTTCCTTCCATTGTATATGCCTGCTTATTACTAAGCGGCATTTTTACAAAGTCAGCTTATTGCCCCCAACAATCTTGGGTCCTCAATTTACCTACCCCGAGAGGATGGAAGGCTGAGTCAACCTTGAGCCTGGTGGGATTCCAGCCTGCAGTAATTGCAGGCAGCTGGAACTTTAGTGCTAGGCATTTAACAGCCTGCACCACCAAGGCTCTTTTTAAAAGTAAAAGGAGTAAAAAGCAAAGTGTGTTTAATATGTGCACTTCATTCAGTAACGTTATTCAGGTCCACACCTATACCGACTTCTGGCTATTTAATGCTTCCTTGTTCTTTTTTTTTTTCAATTTTCAGTATTTGTTTTTCTTTCGGGAATATTAGAAGAAGCCAAATTACAAGAACTTGAAACTGCAGAGTCAAAATGTTCTTCAACAGGGCGCGTAAGATGGCATCAAGCGTCCAAGAGCATGTGCTGAGTTCCAGGACACTTACAAGGGCCTCTGTTTACACTTTTATAAAAATATTTAGTGCAACAATCTGAGCCACTGAGACTATCTTCCATTTAAATTTCCCATAATGCCCCCAGCAGTGGTTGTCTTCCACAGCAACAACTTGCCTGATGGTGTCAGCATGGCTTCCTTGAGTAAGAGACCCCATTGCTCTTCTCTTTCAGGAAGGACATCTGAGTGTGAAAGGTCAGAGCAGCAGTTCACCAAATGGAAGAAGTTCTACAGTTGGGAGTGAAGCAGAGGATGCCTTTGTGTCTCATTACATTAGGCGATTTGCAGCTGGAGGTTGCAATTCAAAGAGGTAAATTAAAGACACACACACACACACCCCTCGTGGTTTTGGGGCAAATGTGCTGAATGAGGACTGGGGGGAACAGGTCCACCTCCAACCAGCCACAGAAAACTATTGGATGACTTTGGAACCATAATTCTCTACCAGTGTAATCTATTTCATGGGATGGCTGTAGAATAACCTACTCCCAAAAGGCCATTGCTCCCAAGGAGCTCTTCCAAGTAACTTATCCCTCCTCTGATCCTTTTTGAGGGGATCTTCCAAAAGGGAAGGAATATAGTAATAGTTCTGCCACTGATTTTTTTTATTTTTATTTTATTTTATTTTTATTTTTAAAATTACATTTATATGTCGCCTTTCCCCGAAGACTCAGGGCGGCTTACAATTTTTGGGATACAACCCAATGCGCTCAGCAAATAGCCTTCATTCCATTGTATATGCCTGCTTATTACTAAGCGGCATTTTTACAAAGTCAGCTTATTGCCCCCAACAATCTTGGGTCCTCAGTTTACCTACCCCGAGAGGATGGAAGGCTGAGTCAACCTTGAGCCTGGTGGGATTCGAGCCTGCAGTAATTGCAGGCAGCTGGAACTTAAGTGCTAGGCATTTAACAGCCTGCACCACCAAGGCTCTTGATTTGTAATTTACTCTGTACCATTGGTGTCTTAAGACAGCAAGTGCTGCTTCAAATACATCTGTGTGTTACTGCTTTGTGCCTTAAAGGACAGTCTGTGCTTTCAGTGGAGAAATTCCAGCTCCTGGTTTAGCAATATAGTTGGGAAAGATTCCCAATGCAGGACTGTTGTTAGGCCAGCATTACAGGTTCAGAAAACAACATGTATTCGCCATTTTGAGTGATTTATAAAAATGCATAAAGATGGAATATAAATAAATAAATAGATAGATAAATAGCAAGCCTGATGTCACAGAAAATGGGGAACTTTTCCAAGACTTTGACATATTTGTCTATATATTAAACATCTTTTTAATACTTTAACTCATCCTGTTAATATAATGCATGGTTGTGGTTTTGGATTCTTCATAAAAGCCAGAAAACTCCCCCAAAAGCAAAAGCATTATGTGTAAAAAACGTTTAATGCCTGGGCACAGTCAAAGAATAAAATGTTAGTCATGAATACATTTTACATTAGAATTTCTTAGTAATGTCATTTTCCTTCGTTCTCCAGACCTACCGAAGCTTTTGTTTCAATTCAGCTGGAGAAACAAGGTCCACGTGACCTGATGCTGAATACATTCATTCAGAAGAAACAAATCTTGGAAAGTAGAGTACAAAATCCAGTAAGTGTATCTGAAATTATGTAGGAATTAACCAATGTTTGATTATAATTTTTAAAGGATTATTCATCAACTTTACTCTAATAGCTTTGGCTTTAAGCTTTTGGATATTTTTTTTGTCCCTACAGATAGTTCTCAACTTAAAATTGGGGCCAGAATTTCCATTGTCAAGCAAGACACTTAAATGAATTGTCTCAATTTTATGACCATGTTTGCCATGGTTACTAAGCAAATCGCCGTAATTGTTAAGAGAATCACATGGTTGAATGGATCTGGCTTCCCTCATTGACTTTGCTTATCAGAAACTGGCTGGGAAAGTCACAAATGATGATCACACAACCCTGGGAAGCTGCAACCATTGTAAATACATGCTGGTCACCAATTATCTGAATTTTGATCAGATGACCATGGGGAATGTTGCTGCAGTCCTAAGTAATCATAATTCACTTTTTTCAGTGCCATTGTAATTTCAGCTGATAAACAAAATTGTTGTAAGTGGAGGACTACCTGTATTGTAAAACAATAAATATATTTTAGGTATCTTTAGCCATGTTCCATAAGATTGGTGGCCATGTAAACAGGATCAATAAATAAATATTAAAAAAATTAAGTCAGTCTTGTAATCAGAACAAATAAGAACACGAATGTGTATGTATGAAAGAAATAATAGAGGAGTAAAGTCTTATGAATACTTGAGAAAAAAAACTTAATAATGATTGTTTCTTTAATTGTTACCATAAAAATGTCAAGTGGTTGTTCTTTAGATATGGTAACCTTTCAGATTTTCTTTTGCTATTTGAGGGAACTGTTATACAAAAATATTTCCGAGAACAGGGAGGAGGATCAAATCCTATTTATATTTTAAAATCTATATACTTATTTGCAATGTATTTGTATATTTATTGTTATATTCCCAGAAGTTGGGGCATTAGATTAGGTAAATCGCCAACACACTGAAATAATTCTGAATGTATCAGGTTGGGATTGGAATCAGAGAAGTGTTACAAGGATTCCTGAATCTTTCCACTACAATTCCCTGCTTTCCTTTAAAATATGCTTTCAAGGCTCCAAGACAATATAAAAAATCTGGAATGGACTGAGCAAAGAATCAGAATTCAGGGCCTCTACTGTGTTATTTTATAAAATGAACCTGTGGTAAAAATATTTTAAAATTATTTAACCTTAAAAAAATAGTTGTGCAAACAAGGGTTCCTTTCCACTGCTATATTTTAGCTTTTGAATCCAAGGTATTATATTTACATTTCAATACAATTATTACAACTGTGTACAAGTTAGATAACAAACTAGTGGCATAATTTCTCCTAGGATGAAGCTGCAAAAGTCAAAAGAGAAGTTATTGCTGAATATTGCCACAGGCAAGTATAAGAAATGTTTGCAGTATCTGTCCTTAAGAGTCATACGTAGGATGTTTGTTTTTCCCCACAGTCTATGTTACGGTAGGAAATGGTGCAATGTTGAGTTTTATTCAGCAGAGCCTATAAAGGAACTAGAGAGTAAATATAATGCTAAAGTGAAACATCTGATACATAATATTCTATTATTAGTTAAAGCAGGAAAGAAAACCAAAAAACCCCTATTAATCCTTTATAGAACCTTTCAGTGTGTATTATACGAACTGGATATATATAGCATTTATATAAATAAATCATTCATCAACCTTAGTGTTATATATAAGGCAGAAGAAACTGCCTTGATATTCAAGCTATGAAGTCTGGATTGTTACAGTGCTGATTTTGTTATAAAGAGTCTCAGCAGGACGTAGCCATTGCTACTGATATCATATATCATGCCGCTGAATCAGAGATAAACAAACAGAAGGGTTCCACGGAGTTCAGATTATAACTCAAACAACATGACTAGTATTCAGGGATTTGAGGAAGTGTAGTTCAGAATATCTGGAGGTGGGCATGTAATTTAGATCTGCATTGCACCCTATCTGATATTATAAGTATTGTGACTTGAATGTTTAAAAACGGGGGTGGGGGGTGGGGAGCATGTCACAGGTTGGGATTTTGAGTTAAAAATTTACAATGAAATGTTTTATTTTCCAATGTAGAAGTCACTTAATTATTTGATACCATCACAATGAAACAATAAGAAATATAAACGAATGTCTGCATTCTTCCACCATTACCCATTGCTAAGGCTGAAAAGATAAAAATCCTTTGCATTATGATCTCACAGCAACACTTATCATTTTTGAGACTTCTTTTTGAAGTTGGTAATTTGAATATCAAGGCTCTGTTTTTTTTTAAAAGTTAGCTAGATCATTCTTCTGATATTAAGATTTGGATCCCATTTAGGTTGACTCATCGTATGTCTCAGTACTCTCTTCGAAGTCAGATCATTGCCTATTATTGCAGTATAAAAGCAATGTTGGATGACTTTCCCAAGGTCAAAAACAAATACTTTGCCATAGGATTGCCACAAGAGAAAAAAGATGCAAAAGAATCCAAAGAAAAGGTTAACAGTGATCCCAGGTTTGTAACTTGTTTGCAGAGTTCCCTAACAACTTGATTGAAGTGCCAGAAAGAATGGAATTAGCATTGTGAGGGAACAGTGGGGTTAAATCAATATCAATTAGTGGTTCTTGGGTGCTGCTGTGTACCATTTAATTTATTTGTATAAGTAATTCAATTATTCTGTTAACAATCAGGTCATTCCAGCCACGACCTCGTTGCTTGCTGTCCAGTGATGGACAATCCTTCTTGAACCTGTGGTTCATCCCTCACCCTTCAGAAACCCTAGCTGCATTCAAAATGTTACCAGAGAAGGTCAGTACTTTGACAATCTTGCAAAAAGTTCTTTATTGGCCAAATGGCCTAGATCTGAGATTGATCAACTAGTAGAGGGCAAATATGAACAGCACAGGAAAATATATTTTATTGGGAATCATGATTTTAAATGTGACTGAGATATGACCCAAGATATTTGATACTTTGCAAGATTTTCTCTCATCATCATCTCTCATACACAATCAGAGATACTATGAAAGCAAAAAAAAACTAACCTAACTTAATTATGGACTTAGTCCAACCTAATGGATGCTCCGTTTTGGGAAAGTTTGGCGGATAGCAGGTGCAAATATTTTATCAGCTGCTGATTAGTGTACATTTAACCTGACAATAAAATTCTATTCCATTCCATTCCATTCCATTCTATTCTATTCTTCTTTGTTGGGTGATACCTGGGTTATAAGGAACACAAGTTAAGTAAGCCTTTCTCCTGTATAGAGATCTAGCAGTGATACTCAAATTGTACAGAAGCTAAATTGTACTGCTTCTTACAATACATAATAAATAACGGTGATGCAGTGAAGATCCTCCCAGTTTCCCAAGAGATTTGGTTAACCCAATATGCTAATCCATAACTGTTTAAAACTATTATTTGTTTAAAAAGCCACAATTGGCTGATTTCTTATGGAATGGGATAATCATTAAAATGCTACAATTTTAAGGGTTCATAAATCCTGCTGAACTGTATTATGATTTAGTGCAGAGGTAGTTAATTTTTTGGAGGCCAAAGACCATGCCTAATATTTTATACCGTTGGCCAGACATTGTCGGCTGGCGGGGCCCAGGGGTAGGGCCTTCTCTGTGGGGGCACCCACCCTGTGGAATCAACTCCCCTTGGACCTTTGTTTGGCTCTGGATCTCCGCTCCTTCCACCGTGACCTAAAGACTTGGTTATTTCAGCAGGCCGGCCTGGACTGAACCAAGAGGGGAGGGGGGTTTCTTTTAAAAATTTTAATGGTTTTAATAGTTTTAATGTTTAATATTAGGCTTGTACTGTTTAATTATTTTTAGTTAACTTATTGTATTGTATTTTTTATTCTGTGAGCCGCCCTGAGTCCTTAGGAAGAGAGGGTGGCATACAAGTCTATAATTTTGAGAGAAACTGAGGGAGGCAAAAAGACATTGCTGATGTGGAAGAACAGTGGTTGGGGAAACAGTTTTGAAGGTTTACTTCGTTTTTTAAAATGTATAGGACTAAGAGCTTACCTCACAATTATTGTATTTTTTGTATTTTCAAGTTTAGCTCCTCATGATTTATGAAATAACATGGCAATCATGATCAGAAGAAGGCTTTGGGACCACAAAAAAGGAGGTTTGGGGACCTCATTTGTATCTGCAGCCATAGGTTGCTCACACATGATTTAGCACAGTGTAGGAATTCGGTTACAAAAAAAGTTGAAAAAAATGAAGAACTATAGTAGAAACCTTAAATAACCTTGGTTAACTCCTAAATATTGGATGTGCTACTGTTTCTAAGTAAAATACAAAGTTCATCCGCTAAATTTTAATTCGCCCAGAAAAACAATTATCTGGCCTACTGTTTGGTAACTACTGTAATGGTATTTCCCTTGGGATACAGGGAGAAGAGAGGCAGACAAGGGAATGATCAGATAAAAGCAGCTTAGCTTGCGGTAGGAATGTAGGCAGGACATGCGGCTCAGAAGAGAAGCTCCCTAGTTTCTTGGGCTTAAAAGGGATGTGGGGAAAGCTGTCATTTCAGACTGCAAGATTCTGTTAATGTGAGCTTACTCTAAAGTAGAATTAGCTCATCTGGCTGTGGATCTGACAAGGCTGACATCTACCAGTAGGCAACTCAACCACACTGCTTGTTGGCACTAAATATAGAAAGACAGTGAGACACTTAGTGAACCTGTTTGGAGAGGATTTGTGAAAGGTAGCAATTACAGTAGTTTCTGAACGATTGAATTGGTGTCACTCTGATCCATTCAGTTTCTTTAAAGCCTTTCTTGGCCAGTTCTTGAATTGGATAGACAACTAAACGGATTACATATTTAATACAAGCACGACAGGCTTGCCATCCCAAGCGACAGACACAGAACAAAAAGAAAAGATAGGTGTAACTTCTAAAAGTTATAAGGTCTTTATAATGGTCAGATATAAAAGGGACTTAATTCAAGTGGAATATTGTTTGCCCTCATAACACATCAGCCAGGCAGTTCAGAAACAGCAAATCACCCAGCTGAGCCATTACAGCAACTGTGCTCCCTGCTCTCCCTCTGCTGAAGCCTAATGGAAAGGCCCCTGGATGATCAGTGTAAAAGAGGTCAAACCAGGTGTAGCTGGCTGCTACTTTCATTTTGTGATTGCCAATTGCTTGATAATCCATGCTTCTTTCTGAAAGTCTGTCCCTTTAACCCTCTTTCTCACAGGTTGGCTGTAGTGCCCTGCGGCACACATTGCAAATCGTGGCATCCTTTCACGACATTATTGCATACATTTTCAGTTTTGCTCAGCTTGGAAGTGCACCAGGTTGCTTGGATTACAGGTGTCCTTCTGAACATCTCACAGCAGACTGGGGAGGGACCGAGCAGATTGGTTAGTACCTGTTGCTCAATATTGGGAAATGATTTGTTCTGGTTGGGGATAGAGTATTGTTTATTGTTGTGAATGCTGGAAAAGAAGTTGATCTACTTTGCCACAGCTTGATAGCAGCTGTTCCTTAATGGCAGACTAAATGAAGACCTGGGAGATGGGGCAAGTAGGAATAATTTTCTCTATTAGAAGAATGATCTGCCCCATACATTGCAGAAATGAAGCTACACTTTTCAGTGTACTAATAGTTGCAGAATAGGTTGCAGTCCACTAATGATTTCAAATGCAAAGCCATGTTTTCCAGAGGAGTGGCACTAAAGGGTGGAGGAAGCATAGACTGTATATCCCATTTTGGATGGGACAGTTATTTCAAGTGAGCTGTCAAGATTTTTCCTGACGATTAATAAATTTGTCTGAGAGTCTCATTAGAATCCCTGAACCAAATCGATAGAAGAAAAGCACACTAATCAGAATAAGTCAAACTAGCAACTTGATTGTTTTTCATAGAGAACTGCAGTGTAAAAACTGAATAAAAATATTTGATGTGATATTAAAAAAAAGACCAAATGTACCAACACATGCTCTTCTTTGGATTCCAGGAATTGAACTTCTTGAAATACAGAAAAAAATAGACAGCCTTCCAAATCCCTCAGATCCAAAGAAAGTGTCTCACATGCTGACCATGCTCAAAGAAGTAAAGTTTCTTCAATTTGAAGCAGCTGTGAGGTATTCAATGAGGTAAGATATGAAAAAGAAGCACATCAGAGGTATTTTCTTTAAGATGTTTGCAACTTTTTCCTGATTACTTTTAATTTCAGGGGCAGCTCAGCCTTTATCTCTGGGTATTTTTTCTACTCACAACTATGTATAGCCCATTATTTATCTGCTTACTAGGGAGCAAATATGGTGGGAGATTGGAAAGTGTGAGAAAGTTGGGGGCACACTTTCCAAAGGACTGCTGGGAGAGAAAGTTGCCCACTCACAAAATGGCTGTCAAGAAGTAGCCTAACCAGCTATAAGATTCTATTGCCTCTCTCTGTCTTCCTGCAAGATCTCGACTTCCCAGTTCCTTTTTGTTCTTTTTTTTTGTAGCAGGCAGGCTTCTTTCCAAATAAATACTCAATTGCAATGCCCAAACTTTTGTACATTGATTTACTTTACTAAAATTCATGGTGCCTCCTTGGGTTGCAGGGCATAACAGGAAAGAAAGCTGAAGGCTGATTCACATTTTTTAAAAATTAAACCCTTTTTAAAAACATATAAAATGATAAGAGGACCTGAAGGGTATCACAGGGGGGTCTCCAAGTAAGCACTGGCACCCTGGGCAGAAGATTGAGGAGCTTATATATATACTTTTTGTTGTGGCCCCGCCTCGTGAGCCTGTGCTGACAGAGGAAGAGGACCTGGATGATGAAGAAGAAGAGGAGGAATGGGCAATGCCTTCCTCACCAGGGCCTTCCTCCCCAGGATCTTCCTCCCTGGCAAGGTCTCCCTCCCCAGGACCTTCCTCCCTGGCAAGGCCCCCCTCCCCAGGACCTTCCTCCCTGGCAAGGCCCCCCTCCCCAGGACCTTCCTCCCTGGCAATGCCTCAGGTTTCCTCGGAAAGCCAAGAGGAACTGCCTGAGAGACGTGTATCAGTACGGCCACGGCGAGAGAGGGAGGAGGAGGGTTCCTGGCTTGATCCCAGGCAACGCCGAGGGAGAAACGTCAGCAGCAACGTGGGGCGTGGGAGGGCCAGAGATTGAGCTGGACCACACTCCACCAGGTATAAAAGTGGGTGTGCCTACATTGCAGACTCTGTATGTGACAAAGTGTAACATGAAGCCGAGGTTTCCGTCTGTGTGCTTGATTTAGTTTTTGGACTCTGAAAATAAAGCAAGTCTTCTGTGAGTACTGTATTCCTTGTTGGCTTTGAATTTGGCAGTGAGAGCCTGGGTGACTGCCAACACTCTTGTCGGGAGAGATAACGGGGATTTTGGAGACAGCCAGCGTGACCCTCTGTGTTAGCTAACGTTCCTTACCTTCTGGGGAAGGGAAGGTGAAACAGAACACTTTTTTCTCCTGCAAAGCAACTGGGAAAGGAGGTAATTCTGATGCAAATATGTCCAGAAAGAACACATCTTTTCCATCTATTGTCTATGGAGGTTCTCAGACATTCAGGTCATGGTTGTCCCAAAAGTGCTTTTTCAAAAGGCAACTGGTCTTCCTTTGTTTTTCCTTGAAATGCTAACGACCAGATGACTGCAAGGAATATAAATCCTTCCATTCTCCACCATTCAGTCAGAACTGAAGAAGCTTCTTGGATAAGAAGTGAAATGTCTTCAAGGAAAAACAAAGGAAGTCCAGCTGCCTTTTGAAAAAGCACCTTTGGGTTTTCCACCAATCATTCTTTCATTCCAAGTGATGTCCTCCAAATTGAATTAAAATAATTGTGGGAAATCACAGATGACTTTTTATCTAGTTTCATGCCAGGTGTCCAAAATGTGGAGTAGTGTAGCAGAAGCACAAGCACTTACTGTTTTGCTTTGTTTTTTAACCTTTTAAAAAGACCAAGTGAAAAATATCAATCTTCATTTCCTGATACTAAAATGATTATGAAACTATAATCAGAGAAAATATATAGTACATCTTACATAACCTGAAAGGTTCATCCTGCTCAATAATTTTGTTTAGGGGGGACAGTTGATTTAAATTCAGTGAGAATTTAACAACATAGGCAAATGAAATTTCTGCTGTGAATGGATAATTTTAAATTTGGAGTCACACACATAGACATGTGTATGACACGTGTGTGTGTGTGTATTTTAGGATCAGATCTTTTTCAATAGTAAAATAAGGAATAAGGAATTAAATAATATTAAATAAGGAATTTTAAAAGGTGTAAATAAAATTTATTCAAATGAATTTTTGTTTTGTTTACTTCTAGAAGTTATAAAAGTATTTTGTGGAAAGCTATAAATATAATATGAAATAAACAGCACTGATTATTGTGGCTCTTTTTAGTGTATTAAACCTGTGCACTACTTTATTTATAAAGTGCATTTAAGATCACATACGAAGAGTGAGTTTGCATGTCTCTTTACTGGTGAAATAGGTAAGCTGTGAATGTTCATGGAAATGTATTGTGTAAACTTCAGTAAAAGGGTGGAAAAATAAGAATTCCAAATTGGTTTCATTGAGGTCCAAGAGCATAATTATATTACCAGCCAAAATAACATTCCTTCTCCATGGGAACAACAGGAAGCAGTACATTTTTAATGAGAAAGGGCTTTTTGACTACCTAAAGCATCCTGCTAGGGGTTCAGGGATAAAACAATGGGAAGTGCTAGATCACTTTTCAGGCAGATGATGTCACAGTTAAATGCATTGTGCAATGTTTAAGCAGAATAACTTGGAAACTGGATTTGTTTCGGTATTTATTTATTTAAAAAAATTATATGGCCACCCATCTTAAGCAATTCTGGGTAACTCACAATAACAATAAGTATTGTTCTATTTTTTCCAACAACACTTCAGGGAAGCATTTTTATCATCTGGAAATGTTTCTGCATATCAGAGTATTACAGACAACATTTACCATGCATGGCCTCCCATGAGTAATGCAGTTTTTGGAAGTGCATTTGCTTCTCAACTCCAAATTCCACAGCTATTAGATCCACATGGGCAGAGAGTGAGTAAAATGGCTTTTTCAAGATATATTTGCTTTAACTTCTGAGACTTCTTTCAGAAACATTTATCTCTCATCTGTTCTCCAAAGAATACTGTTCAGCATTTAACAATTAAAAACAGCTGAAGTGCTCTGCTTCTCATCTGTACCAAAAGTATATATATATAGAAGGTACAAATACAGATAGTGTGTGTGTAAAATGAAAAAGTTCAAGCAAATGTCTACTGCAGAGGGCTAGTATATTTTTCTGACCGACTTCTTCACAAAAAAGATATTGTAGTTAGTAATTTCTGGTTTTACCCGTAATGATAGAATTTGTAATTTTAGCAGAGGACTATACAAATCTGTGGAGAGGAGCTTTCGAGCCAAAACATTTGACTGCCCTCATAGCAGTCAATAGGTTTCTTTCTCTGTACTTCTGGGGAGCTCATGTTTCAGCTCATATTTCCTGTAATAAAAAATTGTGATCTTCAACGTTGTAATGAGAGGGGTTGTAAAACTTCAACTCACACATATGGCTTTTCTGATTCTCTTTGTGTGTGTCTGTGTACCTTCAAGTCAGTGTTGACTTCTAGTGACTATCTGGATGAGTCCCTGCAGTTTTCTTGGAAGATTTCAGAAGTAGTTTTGGTGTTCCTGGTGCTCTCTGAGCTTGGATGTTCTCTTGCAGGTGTTTCCTTAGTCAACTAGATAACATTGAGTTACCTAACTACATTACCTAATAGGTTATGAAACCTGTGCAAGAAAACAACCAAGCTCAGAGAGTACTAAGGTCTCCAGGGTTAAACCCTAGCTACAAATACTCTATTCCAGAAGTGGTTTTTCCACTGCTTACTTCCTAAGGCTGGGAGAGAAAGACTGGCTCAAGGCCACCCAGCTGGCTTTGTGCCTAAGATGGGACTAAAACTTTCCCCATTTGTAGCCTACTGTCTTAACCACTACATCACACTGGTTCTGTACATAAGTCTTTAACTCATTTAGTTTCCAAGCCAAGAGCTGCTCTTGACAACGTAAGAGACTTTATGCAAAGTCTCTTTCCCATGTTCATATCAATTTTCCTCTAGTCTTTATGTATTTATTTATTTTATTGATCGCCCATCTTACCACAAGGTAACTGAATGGTTGAACCCGTGGACCTTTTCCTTGCCCACCACAGTCCATGCCCCAGCAAGCAGACTTTTGTGACATTCCATAGGTACCTTCTTGCTCCATCTTGCACGGAAGAGCAGAACTTGGCCTTTTGCCACAGCAAGGAGATTGACACTTTGAGTCCTGGAAGCTTGAGGATTTTCTGTCAGTTTGGGAATGGGTGTCTCTTTTCATTCATGGAGCACCGGGTGTGAATTTAATAACTTTCCAGTGCATTTCCAGCTAGCTGAATCTCAGTTGCTCAGGGTAAAAAAAACAATATTCTCTTGAATATTACTGATAGCACTCACATGATGAGAAAAAGACAATGCAAGGAGACTTCTAAAATGATCGTGGCTGAAGATGAAGAGCAAATGTGACAAATTATGCCCATGTAGGGATTTTTCACTGTGATGATAAATGGATGAAGTGTCTACATAAGTTTTTCCTGGAATTTTACTGTTCTTCTTTTGCCTAGCGCAGTTCACTGATCAATGCACACTTCTGTCAATTAAACTGGACTTAAGGATACTAGAAGTAATATACAAGTGCCTGGGGCTTAATATTAGAGCTTGCAATTATCACTCTTTCTTTAGGCATTAATGCTGTTTCCCTGGAGGACATTCCTAGCAAAAGGAGGTCTATTTCCTGCTACCATAAGCAACTTAAATCCCATCAATTCTAGTATGCAGGTATGAGGCTTTTATTCCTTAGTAATCTTAGATTGCTTTATGTTTCCAACACTATGCAGATGACTACAGAAATTAAAACACATTTATTGCATCTAGAACAAATCTATTATATTGACATATCTGAATTAAACACATTGGGTACCATATAATTGTATTTCATGTCCTGGTATGACTTCTTAAATAAATCAATGATTGATTTACTTTCATCAAAATCCAATCAAGTTCTGAATTCCTCTCACCTTTTCTAGTTATGTCTATGTGGTCTGAGCACTGAGGATCAAAAAGTAGCTCATGGAGAGCTGATTGGGATGCAGTTTGCAATGGAAGATGTTCTCTGGAATTCTGAAATTCTGACTGACCACCAAGAAGTGCAAAAACCATTTGGAAAGGTAAAACAAGTGGAATTGTGCATAACTATTGTTCTGTTGTGTTTGGGGCTGACCATATTTGCATTTAGCACTAAATAAAGAACTTTAACTCTACAGTTCTTTTATTTCTTGTATTAATTACATGATAAAATAATTCAGCTTCCAGAAAAATTGTGTGTGACAATTTTTGTTAGAATGTATCACATTATATAACTGAATGACAGCATATCTTTAAATGACTTGGCATCAGACTTGACATTAAAAAAAAAAGATCCTGAACTACCATGTCAAATATTAGTCACTTACAGACTGGAGACTAATTAGATCAGTGCTCAGTAACAGGAAGTTTTTTATATAATTGATTCAGAAATAAGAATAATGGAGGGATCCTTGGTGCTCTCTGAGCTTGGTTATTTTCTTGTAGACATTTCATTACCCAACTAGGTAACATCAACAGTGCTAGTCTTTTCTGCAAGAAAACAACCAAGCTCAGAGACCACCAAAGACCCTCCATTTCAACTCTGAACTACAAATATTCTCCTTTATTGGTGTAAGAATAACCGTATGAAAAGTTTACAATTGCTAATTCACACAATGTATGTGTTGGGTCTTTTGACATGGAGTATTAATGTGGACTGACACAAGTTAGCTGTAGACTTGAATCATTCATTCAAATTTTAAAATGTGTTAATTGGCAAAAGTGCAGCTCTGTTAAAATCTCTTTCTAAAAATGATCTTGTATTTTCCAATAATTGTTTCAGCAGGTTTCAGCAACATCAACAGCTGAAGCAAAAGGAAAAGCTTTAACAGCACCACTTGATACAATGACCTCATATGCCTTGCAGAGATCATATCTGATACAGTGGAAGCAACTGGAAATATTAAAGGCAGAATGGGGAAGACTTAAATTGAAAGTTGAGGATATCAACACAGTTCCTCTGTATAAGCAGTTTTCTGAACTGTATGAGTAAGTTACATCCTAATGTAAAACTACTTTTTAATTTAGAGATTCAGTGATATTACATTTCAGCAATGCACATTATAAAATATTATTTATATTTCGTTTTCCTGTTCTCCTTGGTACATTAAATTTAATTGTAAAACAAAATAAATTTAACAACAAACAGTATGTATCCTTGTTTATAAATAAGGATAAAGAAAAATCTATTTTCTTTCTTGAAGTTCTATGTTAAATAAAAATCAGAATATACCTAATGATGTATTTAATGTTACACTTGTCCTATCTTGGGAATGAGGAAATATTACTGGCTGTAATTCTAATGGAAAGTATTCATAAGCTGCATCTCATTGTTTTCACAACTTTTATGAGGTGAGTAAACAAGGAAGAGATTTGATTGCCTTCAGTCATAAGTGTTTATGGTGATTTTGCTAAGTTATTTAAGAATTGTGATTTGTAGGCTGATGTACTTGAAGGGGCCTGGTGAAATCTATCCACTGTCTATAGGAAATAAAACTAGTAGGCTTCTGGGTGCAATTCAAGGTCCTGGCCAACTGCCTAGCATCTCTCAGTTGTTTCTACCCACCCAGAGTTGATACACTTAAGATCTCTTCCATAAAGAGCTGCCATCTTCTGGGATTGAGGAAGCATGGTCTCTCCATCACACTGCCCTGCCCTCTGGGACCCCATCATCCCTAGATACAAATGATACCTCCTCTCCTGGGATCCCAGAAAGCTTTTAAAACCTGTTGCTTCAGCTCTGACGTTAATGATGTATCTTTAGGGGCCCTCTCATATTCGTATAATTTATCATTCTGGTTGTTTTAGTCTTGGCTGCCTGTTTATATGTATTTAATTGTTTTTTTATTGTTTTCTGAATGTTTTCTGAATGTTTCCAGAGCCTAATGGAATGGATGGTTATATAACCCTCTACATAGGGTTGAACTGTAGAGTTCTTAGTGGTCCAGTGAAGTTGCATTGACGATGTTACGTAGTTGGGAAATAAAACTTCTGCCAGCAAAGAGCCCAGCTCAGCACCAAGAACTTTGGAGTTAAAATTTTACTTTTACTTCCATTGCTTTAGTCACTTGACACTGAATGGAATTAGCGATATTGAAATATTATTTTCATTATTAGTGGCACCATTTTCCAAATATCAATATGAACAGAAGATATTTGTAAATATTGCTATCATTTGAAATCACTGAAAAGTTATTTAATGAAAGAACCTATGTATGGAGATATATCTTTGCATTTTTTTTAGAGCTGAAATATTTCATGCTGCAATGAGATCCATAGCCAGACATTGGGGTATAGAGGATGACTTTGAAGAATATGGCACTATTCAACCATGTTCACTCTTCCCTAAAGAAGTTTCAAAAATTGATGTAATAACACACCAGGTAAAATAGCTGTGTCAGGACAAAATATATTTCCTCTAACAAATTAGAAGAAATCTATCTCTAGCCAGATTTTATTTGAGTTTCCAAATGAAAAGATAACAAATGGGTTACAATTATTAATTTATATTGTTATGTTCCCTTTCCATATTTCAATTTTTAATTTAATTTTAATCTTGTGAAGCAGGTTAAAACAGAGATGGCATCTATGATCATCCAGTAAATTTCATGACTAACTAAAGTATGCATCAGTCCTTTTTTGGGAGGCAAGTCAATTTCATGAGTGGCAAATAAAATAAAATGTTATTAAAGAAAAATTAAATTTCTTTCATTTAAAACTTTAAATATTTAAATTTAAACATTAAGTGTTGGAAGAAACAAATTAGAGCTGTTCAAACAGCAGGAAATAAGAAAAATACAGGAGAAAATATTCCAGACAGCTACAAGATAACATTGGTTGCTAGAAATGGCATGGTCTCTTCTAGAATCTCAAATGAGATATTATTATAATATCTCATAATAATATTATGAGTCACAAGATATTACGAAAGAAATTTTTGTCTTTTGCACATGAGTAAGATATAATTAAAAGGTAACAAAATCCAGTTTCATTTGCTCAGAACAGTAAAGAAAAGGGATTTAAGAGAACCTATAAACAGAAATCAAGACTGGAAAAATATGTGGCTAGAACAGTTTTACTTATTTCTACAGAAATAGTACCTGCTTGAAACAAATGTTTCTCTGCTTCATCTTGCTTTTTGGAGGTTCTGATATGTTAATATTGGAGTATATGCTGCAGAGATGGAACAGATCCTATTCTCTCAATGGCTTTTCCCAAGTTTGCATTTGATTTAAAAGGATCACAGGATCTATCTCCAGCAGAAATGGCTGGGAGTATCTACTCTTTATTTAAATGACAGCCACCTGTTAATTGTGTACATGTGTACTGAACATCTGTCCAGGCAGGTTGCACTCTGATATGCAGTCCAAATGCATTCCCAATAGATACTATTATAATTTCTACATGTATTCTTGCTTCATTATTTAGTGTTATTTTCTATAATAAAAATAATTAATATATTGTATTTGGAGAGGATTTTTTAAAATAAATCTTGCACCTTCATAACAAATGTATTTCTTTGATTCCTATTCTGCCTTCTTACCTTGGAGAGTGTATATAAAACCTAAAACAGACATATGCTGTTGGGCCACTTCACCTGATATTGCCTGGCAGCCCTTTGATCATAATCTCCCCACAAACATATGGGGCTTTGTGCTTTTCCTGTTGCTGAGAAACAGAAAAACACGTTTGTCAGAGGCAGCTATGTCAATCAGTTGTAGAAAAACCAATAAACATTCTTATGGATTCTTAAAGTGTAGCAAGTCTGTTATGAAATAAGATTTGGTTGACAAGTTTATTTCATCAGGTATGTAAAATGAGGAAGTAAGTGAAAATTGCCACTTTAATGACTGTGGAAATCTGAGACAATTTTTTTTGCCAGAAAGCTGGTAGGGAAGAATCACAACAGGCTACATCAGGAACTCTCTGTTATTGTTATCAGAACAAAGCACTCAGTTGGGTAACCTTGGGCCAGTCACTCACTTATAGCCCTATAAGTGAATTTTTTTTTTTAAAAAAAGTTAAATTTTAAAGTACTCACAGTACTCTCTAAATCAATGTGGTTGCTTTTGATAAATGAAAAAAAATTCTGCTTTTTTCCCCTAGTTTCAAAAACTTCTGGAAAATGTAGAAATACATATGATCCATGAGGTACAAAAGAAAATTAACAAAGAAATAACACTGGTTTTATCTGAAAAAGCAAGAGAAGGGAGACACCTCCCTACAGGTAATAACTAAAAATGTTTCAAATTAGGAATGGTGTTAACAATGAGGAATAAGCATATGCTGGGAGATTCCTGGGAGCCACCGCACTCAACGGACAATTCATTTTTAGTACAAGGGAGTCCGCAACTTATGACCACAATTGAGCCCAAATTTTCTATTGCTAAGCGAGATGGTTAATGGAGTTTTGCCCCATTTTATGAACTTTCTTGCCACCATTAAGTGAATCACTACAGTTGTTTAGTTAGTAAAACAATTATTAAGCTAATCTGCTTCCACTGACTTTGCTTGTCAGGTCACAAAAGATGATCATATAATAGTGTAACTGTCATAAATATGAACCGATTGCCAAGCTTCCAAATTTTGATCAAGTGAACATAGGGATGTTGCAATGGTCGCAAGTGTGAAATTGTCATGTCACTTTTTTTCAGTGCTGTTGTAACTTCAGTTACTAAATGAATGATTTTAAGTCACAACTACTGTGTACTTTCAGTCAACAAATACCGAGCGATTATTCTTCTTGTTTCCTAATGAAATTTCCTGTTCCTTGTTGGATTTGGCAGTGGAGGGTTTATGCATATCTATCATATTTTTCGGAGTATAAGATGCTCCGAAGTATAAGATGTACCTAATTTTTGGGAGGAAAAAAAAAAATTCCCCTCTGCCTCCCAGCAATTTGCCTCCTTGCAGCAAACAGCCTGGTTAGCTTCAGCACAGCCTGATTAGCACAAGCAGCTGATTGTTGGTTGGATCGACCTCCCGACAATCAGCTGTTTCAGGCTGCAGGGATTGCCATCGCCCATTGCCGCCTCCACGTGCCCCATTTTCAGCCTCTGCATCCCATTTTTGGCCTTCAGACGCCTGTTTTCGGCCTCTGCATGCCCCATTTTCTGCCCATTCTGATCTCCACCGCCTAGAACGGGCCAAAAATGTGGTGTGTGGAGGCCAAAAATGGGGCGCATGGAGGCAGCAATAGGTGATGGCAATCCCTGCAGCCTGAAACAGCTGATTGTTGGGATGCCAATCCAACCGCCAATCAGTTGCTCTTGCTAAATCAGGCTGTGCTGAAGCTGATCAGGCTGTTTGCTGCAAGGAGGCAAATTGCTGGGAGGCAGAGGCTGAAGGGTGGGGGTTGCGGGTGGGTGGGGCTTCAGCAACATTTGCTGTATAAGACGCACAGACATTTCCACCCACTTTTTGGGAGGGGGGGAAGTGTGTCTTATACACTGAAAAATACGGTAACTATGCACGTAGACCTGGCTGATACTTTTTATAAGAAACATGAATTATAAGAACAAGTTTTGCTTTATGAAACAAAGACAATAGGGAAAAAAGAAGAAGGAAAAAAACATGGTATGTGTGGAAGTTAACATGAACGGAAACTTTTTTCCCCCTAATAATTGTAGTACTTGTAGTAAGGATTCAGTAAAAATTTTCTCTGGGGTTTCAGAAAGGAAGTGTCATTTCTTTGGATTCCTTATGCAAAATCCTTGTCTTCCTCATGAGTATTCAACTTTTTAAAAAGCCGTCATAGCATTGCATATAGCATATAGCAGTGGTCCATATTTCATGAATCTGAATATTGCTGATGCAGCTCTTTTGTTCACTCTTTCAGAACTCTGGAAGCATCACAGCATGCAAGAAATGTTCTCTGTCCCAAGGCCCGAAATAGTTGAATCATTTATACAGAGGCTAATGGAAGATCATCAAGAAATTAATGCAGAGGTACATATGTTACACCAGCTTCAACTAGTAGAGATTATGAAGCATTTTGTTTCAGATTTAGCTTCTCATGTCGCTGAATTAAAATAATCATATTAGATGCATCTTGGGTTTTTATATATGCAGTACATCTTCTTCACTACCAATGAACTGTGGAGAAACCAAATTTACCTATGTATCTGTGGAAACACTGAGAGTCAGTTTGGTCTAGTGGTTAAAGGTACCTGGCTAGATACCAAAAGACCGAGTTTTAGCTCCATCTTGAAAGTCAGCTGTGTGATTTTGGACCAGTCATTGTCTTTCAACACAACTCACCATACAGAATAGGAGGAGGAAGGGGTATTATGTCAGATTGTTACATTCAGTTACTTATAAAGTAATAGCGGTCAGATAAGACAATCTTAAAAAACAGATTTATTTTCCGATTTTATTTTATTTCCAGATTATCTTTCAAAAGGACCACTTCAAAAAATGCCTCACCTCTTTAGCTTGTGATGCCATGGCCAGAGAACGTAGCAACTTTGAAACCTACTCCATGTTCTATGAAAATCTGCTCCGTCGGCAACATCAGCTACTATATAAAAAAGAACAGGTATTCTCCTGCTACTGGATCGATAACAGGAAAAGAGGGAAGTGATTCTTCATTACTTTGAACAAAATAATGTTTGCAAATTACTGTCCTAAGCATGGAGAAAAGGTAGCAATTTCTGAAAGGCAAAATTAGTTAAAAGTATATTTCCATTCTGTTTCAGGAAGTGCATGTCGTAGAAGACAACACAGGAGCTGTTGAAGTGGATCTGAGTCAAGTTAGTGGCTGTGACTTTGGTGCTTTTATTCAGGAAGGTCTATGAATGACTCCTGGTGTCCTTATACTCTAAAGACTTATTTTGAAAGATTGTGTTTACAAATTAAATTGTAAATCATTGCTTCTACCTCTTCTGCAGATAGCTAGACTGAGTCACGAGATGATTCTGGAAATAACTGCTCTGAGAGCCAAAGTTACTGATCTACGAAGAAAAGATCACAACATTAAAGAGAAGATAAGAAAAGAAGTTCAAGAGGATTACGAAGCATTGGTGCAAAATATATTTTTGGTGTGTCTGCAAATAAAAGTAGGTACAAGATCCAGAGGGATGTAAAATCAAGTCGATTATTCCAATGCTTTTTCAGAAAGGTGTTGAAATTTAGACAGTATCTTTTGCTTTCTCAAGAACAAATGCTAAGTTCCAAAGATCAGGTCCTGTGTAAACAAGATAAGACAGCAGAGCAACCTGTTCATTGTGCCATATTAATTCTGTCCATGCTTTCCTTACTTCTCAAATTTCATAAACTGTAAATGGAATTACTTAACTTCCTTGCTACTTTATTTTAGTGGAACTTTACCAGTGAAAAGATCAACTGTCTGCTAGTTGTTTTCAGACTACCATAGTGAAGGATGGTACCAGTTAGCAACAAAAAAAATTAAATGTAACTCCCACACACACTATGTCACTGGTCTTGTTTTCATTCATTACATTTTATTTCTTATCAGAGCTCAGTATATAGAATTTCAATACACACTATGAAGTAAAAACAAAAAAACAGTGTCAAATTTGGTTTTTATTTAATGGAAAGCTGGTTTCAAAAAGCTTTTTCCAGAAATGGACTGATTTCATTTTCTCATGTTGCCTTTGCTTACTAGGTAGGGATCAGGAGAAATGTCTAGGTTGCTGGTCAGTATTTATTTTACCAATCATAATGTTAAAAATGGGGAATTTTATTTTTGTGTTTCCAGATTTTAAAAATTCTACAGAATTGTTTTCTTAAAATTCATTTATTTGAAAAAAGACATTCATAGTTTGATTTTGTGTTATGGCTGCAGGGGAAGGTAGATGAATACCGTCTAAGCATGAACAAACAAATGCTAAAGATCATCAGTGAGGTGAGAAAAGAAGGTGTGGAAAAAATTATTAATCTGAAGAAAAAGTTTGGATCTACAAAGGATAACAGTGCGCTTGAAGAACATTTGGCTCAGGTAGCCCTTTAGTTTGCTTAATGCCTAGCAATAAAGGAAACAAACCTAGGGTCAAAAGAAAGAAAACAAACTGAGAATTCCAATTTGATATGGATGCCTGAGAGAAATCCCTCTGAAAGCTACTAAAGCAAACAAAACAAAGCATGTAGACATGAAATTTTCTGTATTCTGACATTGAATAAGGATTATGCAAGTTTCTATGGCTTTTTCTTTTGAATCGTTACCAGATATTGTCTGACTCTCACATTCATTAAAATAATGTGTTATGAATTAGAATATAACTGGTCTGAATTTCACATCTTTCTGAGATTGATTTTATTTAGGATTAGAAACCAGAAAAGCTGAGCAAAATTGAATTGTGCCTCTGCCTGAGGTTGCCTTCTTTTTTCTCAGTCTTAGTTCCTTTCACATCAGCCATATTGGGAAGGAGTTCAAGCATCTGATGAACTTAATGATAAACAAAATTTATTCATTAGCGTTTTTTATTAATTTTTATGGACATAATGTATATATGAATATTATGTGATGAAGACAAAAGTTATTGAAAAAATGAATTATTGGGGATAAAAATCTATTTCTTTTATAATTGTTTAAATGTAGAAAATTTATTTATTTATTTATTTATTTATTTATTATTTATTTATTTATTTATTTGGATTTGTATGCCGCCCCATCTCCGGGGGGACTCGGAGCGGCTCACACGAAGAATCGAAATACAAAGCATAAATACAAGGCATTAAAATATAAAAGCCATCCAAATCCCTAAAATACAATAAAACCTAATTAATTAAAAAAAAACCCAACCAACCTGAATCCAAGTTCTTCCTATTTTCCATATAAATATGAATTTAACAGTAAAAAAAATGCCTGAAATAAATTGTGTGCTGGGACTTGCTCATCACATTATTTACAGAGTCACCAGAAGCACAATCCTACTGAGGATAATGAACATTATTTCCACATTAAATGTCTGTAGAATTTCAGCCTGAGATGTTTCAAATAGCAACGGATGAACTTTTTACATTAGTAATTTTATGAGAAAACAAACTTCTGAAAAATATATACTCTACATCAGAAATGGAAGAAAGAGATGATATTGCAGATTTTGTTCAGAGCCAAAAAACTTATCACTGATTCTATACATATGTCATTGCGAGCATAGCTATAATGCAAAAAGAGAATATGCTATCCATTTAATCGTAAACTGAACTACTGCTCTGGGTATTCCTGAATAGCCATGGAATTATTTTGTATTATGGAGAGAGATTATATGACATACAATTTAATATATCTTTGAGTTTTGTATTCATATCTCTTTCCTCACAAGAACAGAGACTGATGTTTATTGTTAAAAGGCTATTGCAAAGATTCTGGGGAGAGAATGCTAATAAAAAGAACTTATGCTCTTTATCAGGGGAAGTTGCAGGAACTACGGGATGAAAACAGTGAATTGGAGAAGTTGTTATGCAAACTGAAGGTCTTAAAGTTCTGGAAAGAAACAACGCAAAAAGCACATTTTTTGACAACATTGCAAGAAATAGAGAAGGTAAGATTGCCCCAAAAAGCTACTGGCTTTTTAATAAGAGTATAATAAATAAACAAGTAAATCATGACATTTTTGTAAAAAATAGCATAAATTGAGATAGGACAGGTCTCCAGGGCAGAATATATGTTTTGCTTATATGTGTGCTCGCTTCTACACGAAGATATCAATCAGCTTCTGGGACTAACATGTGCATTAATTAGAGGAGTGCATAACCCTGCAGGCCAAATGTGCACGCCCTGTGTCCCAAAATTGTGTTGCTGAAATTTAATGAATGCTTATTTTAAATTAAAAATAGGATTGCAATTACTTTCCACTCTGAATCACCTTAAAAATAGTCAATTTTCCCCCCTCATTTTTATGCTAGCTATAGCTCAGTTCCAACTTTTTAAAGGATGGGAATAGAAACAGGAAGTATTCCATTATAGAATGACCTCATTACATGATGAATTAAAGTCTTGAACCGGCAGATAGTTGGAATCTGATTTGTGACCTCCAGCCTCTCAAATATTGCCCATACCTACATTGCAGAATCACTGAGAAAGGGAGAAGTTTTTGTGTCATTTTCTTTGTCACAAGCCCCCAGACTGCTGCTTCCCCCAGTTATTAGCATTTGACTTTAGCAAGAAAGGAAAGGAAATGTTGTCAGTCTGCCTCCTGCCAGTTCTGCAGCAGACAATTTTTAATGTTTACATCAGGGGTGGAAAAGTATCTATTGCCAAGCATCCAGCTGCAGGCAGCTGACAGGTGGGTGATGGGGAAAATGAGAAGAGCTCCTATGGACTGAAATCATCCACCACTATCCCCAAAGGTACTTTAAGGTGCCTCATGGGTTTGTTGTTGTACAGAAAAAATAGTTAGGTATGCTGCCTTGAGTTGGCAAATGAGAGCTGCAAGATCAATCGATTGGCCATAGCAACAACTTATTTCACCATAACTTCATAAATCTAAACAGTCTATTTAACTGTAGTTGTAGAAAGAATAACTTCTCTCACATTAGGAGATATTCTGCCAGTTTAAAATGGCCGTGTACATGATTATTTAAATTAGAGGAAAGCCACATTTAATGGTTGGGAATAGTACTTTTTATTTCAGGAGAGAAATAAAGCAGCAGTGTATGCAGCAATGATGTTGTGAAAATTAAGAGTCAGAAGTGGAGATTTTCTATTGTTTGTTTGGTGTTAAGCCTTAAAAGATCTACAGTACACCAAAAAAATATGGGGACTTCTTCCCACATTGTAAAGGAGACAAAGTTAAACACATTGTAAAGGAGACAAAGTTAACAACCTTATAAATAATTCAGCCTCTGAGAGTTGATTCTCTAGCTTAGATCTTGATGAATCCTTTGCCTTTACAGGAGGCTATTCAGAATAAAAAAGAGTGCTTGCAATCCCAGATGAAGGCGGAAGAAGAGGCCATTTTGTTTAATCATCAGTTGAGAGCTGTAAGGAAAGTCTTGGCAGAGTCTCAGAGCGAAAATAAAAAGCTGAAGCAACAGCTAGAGAAACAGGTATCTGCCCAAGCTCATCATATACCACGTAGCCAACAAAATCCTTTTATTTTATTATTTTTACTAAATTCAATAACATCTCCCTCATTTTTAAACTGTTTTTATGTATTTCATTGTTCTTTAACAAGAACCTGTGTATTTCTTCCTCCTACAAAACTTTAACCATTAACCCACCTCAATCTGTTTAAAACATACAAATGGAATCAACATAAGCATTGCTTGCAAAATATCTCCACATTGGCGATAGGAAGGGCATCCGGCCAGTACACACTTTGCTAGCTCCATTCAGTTGCCCAGATTCCATCCTGCAAGGGATTATGAGGTCGTTAAAAGAAGACTTGCAGGTTCCGGGTTGAGCCTTCTCACTAACGGGCGGCGGCTTGCGATTGTCCGTGACCGCAGCCCGGCTCTTGCGTTGGAGAGCTCCGATCCTTACGGTTCGGGGCTGAAGCTGCCTCAGAGGGGCGGCGGAGAAAGGGAAAGCTGCCAGCCAGAGTGAGGGGAGCTGCATCTCCCCCCTTTTGGGTCTGGTCTTTTCCCTCCGAAGACGACAAGAAGCGGTGGTCAATATGGCCACCTCGAAGAGAAGGTCTCAACTGGACTAAGATCAGTGCAGGAGGAAAGAAAGAAGTTGACAGCAGAGGAACCTGGAGTATCGGATGGTAAGATCAACAAAGGCACCCCGGGATTAAGATAAAGATGAGTTTTTAAAAAAAGAAGAAGAAGTGGCACAGTGTCAAGTGAAGGAAAAAATAATAAGTAAAATATCTTTGACAGCTATAGGGGCTTCGAACCGGGAAAGGAAGAAGCCGCCTAAGAACTTAAGTTTGGGGCTCGAAAATCCTGAATATTAAAATAAAAGGAAAGGAGAAGATTTCGTGTAACAGAAAGTGCCACTTGTGGATAAAATTGGAATTTAAAGAAGAAGGAAAATATCTTGTTCCTTTGTGAATTGGAGTTGTTACAATTTTAAAGAGACACTGAAACAAAAAAGCAAGACCCATAGAGGGTGAAAGTTTGAATTAAAATAAAAGACAGACTGCTGGATTAGTTGGTGATATTGATATAGACTCTGGACTTGAGCTAAGATCTTAGAAAATTTAAAGAAGAAGAAATAAGGAAAATAAAACTTTGCTGGCCATCCAAGGAATTAAAAATGGAATTTAAAAGTATGAAAGAACTGCTACAGGAAGTGACTGAACTAATTCTGCTCGTTGCAGAAGACATGGGCATGGAAATGGCGAACAAAGAACAAGAAGAAGGAATCTTGGAAAGGGAGGAGCCAGCACAAGGGAAAGCCATTTTAAAGAAGACAATTAACACAAAGATTAATACAAATAAAAGGGAAAGGAAGGGTGGTTAAAAAAAACGAACCTAAAAAGTAATAAAAAGGGGAACATTTATGAAATTCGCATGCTAGAAAGGTCCAGAAGAAAAGGAGCAGAAAGGCAAAGAGAGAGAGGGGATTCAAATTGGATGGAGAAGGGATATAGTAGGATAAAAGGAGGAGAGGGAACAAGAAACAAGAACAGAAGATAGAGAAATACGGGAATTATATAATGAAGAAAGAAACTCATTTACATAGAGATAATGGTTAATGTATTAAGAAGGGTTCTGCATGGAGAAGAGGGGTAATAAGAATATATTGTAATCATAAAATGTAAAACAATAGAGGGGGTTACTGACATTTTTATTAGATGAAGGTTGCACTTTTACTTTATTATTTATAAAATGAAGGGTTACTGACAATTTTATTAGATGAAGGTTACACTTTTACTTTTATTTATAAAAGAAAGGTAAATGTTGATTAATAAATTGAATTAACTGAAATGATTTTTGAAGATGTTTAAAACCAGATTTGTCAGTAACCAAGGTTAGTTTTACTATTATTTTGGAACTATAAACAAACTTTAGGGGGATATGTGTTGCAGAACCCGATTGAAAAGAGATATAATGTTATGTAGCTTTTCTTTTCTCTTTTTCTTTTATTCTATCTTTTGCTTTAAAGGGAATGATTATCACTATGTTAATATGTTAACTACTGAGGTGTCACTTTCAAAGTAGTAAAGGGGGACAAGTCTAGGTTTTCTTTTTATTCTTTTTTGTGTTAAAGCTTGTATTGATTTAGAATTATGGAGAGAATATGTGATGAAAAGGCAAATCTGACGGATAAAAGAAATATGTAAATGATAAAAGAGTATTAACAATGTGAAGATAGTTAAACGATAGATATGGATAAACTTTATTTTCTATATGATGGGCAAACATATTGTTATTTTTAAGATATATAAACGTTTAAAAAATATTTACAACTAATTTGAAATGAAATGAGGGGTTATACAGATTGAGATTAAGGTTTGAGACTAGGATTAATTTGTTTGGCCCTTTGTTTGCCAAAAAATGGAATGGAAGTAAAAATGGGATAAAATAGGAAGTTAAATGTCAAAAACGAATATAGAACTATTGTCATATTTGCATGTAAAAGTGATGACCCGGGAATATGCTGTCTACTGAAAAGAGCCTTATTTGAACTGTTAAAAATTGAATAAAACTTGTTTTTTTTAAAAAAAAGACTTGCAAAATATCAATCACTCTTGAATCAAAATACATTTTCACATTAACTCCTCAAAATTTAAAAATATTTTTCTATCTCTTAGTAATCATCTGGATGATACATTTAGAAATGCTTTTAATAATTAAAATGGGTATTATCCTGGGGATAACAGTCTTAATTTAATAATTTATGGATAGTATATAAAATCTGTTTTCCTATATTCTTTGGACCTTCATGTTTGGCCTAACAGTTGACTTAAATCCAATTTATTTATACCCAGAATATTTATTAAAGTATTCAATTTTTATAAATTTAGCTATAGATCGTATTTAATGACAAAAATCTATAGACCAGGACAATAATACAAGTCTTCAATATTATTGTAACTGCTAACTATAAGGCCATTCAAAAAGGGACCAGCTCCAAGAATCTTATAAAAAGAGACATGGGAAGTACTCCATCTAAAATTTTGTTTGTTAATGTGACATTATAGTGCAATGTAGCTCAGGATTCACTTTTTAAACAAACAAAATAATTTGTTACAGCAGTATGCAAGTTTTAAAGAACATATATTACATAAATTATTCAAAACAAAATACTGCCAGACAAGATGATTTTGCTTATCCAGATGTATTTTAATTCCTAGAGTGTCTATCATACATTAAAAACAAGTCTTTGGAAAGCAATCTGACATTATAATCTAAATCTAAATGATTGTTGTAATAAAATGATATGTGTGAGACAAATTATTTTACATTTTAGTCCTAAAAAATTATAAAAATGAAAAATTTAACTTCTTGCTATTTTTTTAAAAGATGGAGTGAAATATTTTTTCCTGCAATTTTTATCACTTTTTTATTTAAATATTCTATGCAGTATTGCAAAACATATATTTTGATAAAATTATTGTCTCTGAATATGCTATAGTCTATATTAATAAATTTATTTAATTCCGTTTCTTTTCTCCTGAGGTTAAATACAGTATTATACAAATCTTGCTAATATTTTCATATAGGAATACTTACTTCAGGAAGCAGAACGTAAGTTTAATCGAGAATTCTGTAAAAGACAGCAATTAGATTTGATTAAGACAGCAAACTTGGATAAAATGTTAGAAAACCTTGGAGAGAGAGAAGTGAAGTTGTTGAACCTAAAAGAAGAATCGGAAAAATCCTCTAGAACAAGAAATCTTCAAGAAGCAAAGATGAAGAAAGAAATTCAACAAGTAAGTTTATAAATATTTTAGTGAGTTAGTACATGCTTTGAAATCTTCTTGCTAACATGAGTCAAAAAAATGGCATGCACCAGAATGTATATCTGAATTTTAAAATGCAGTAATAGAGATAGACAAAGATGATCCAGATTTTTTTCCCATTTTTTATCGCACCCGTATCATTTTATATTTTAAAAAAATCAAGGCAGCAAACATATTTAATACTCCTCTTTTCTCTTATTTTCCCTGCAACAACCTTGTGAGGTGAGTTGGGCAGAGGGAGAGAGAGTGACTGACCCAGTCATCCAGCTGGTTTTTCATGCCTAAGGCAGGAGAAGAACTTGTTTATTGGTTTCTGGCCTGATGCCTTAACCACTAGAGTAGACCCATGCAGAAGAGTTCCACCTTTGGCTTCCATTTACCTTCAGATCTCTTTTGCCTGGCAGAATGAGGGCACCATTATTTTGAGGCTAATATATTTTATTGCTGTCCTTTGTTTTTTCTGATTTTCTGTAGTCATCTGTTCTAAACTGCTAGGCTTGTTCTGATGCTAGTATAATTGATACGGAATATGTATGCCATCCTTGCCATAAGGCAATTAATTTGGCTGTTTGTAGTAGTTGAGCACAGTTGTGGTTAATTTTTATTCATTTTCTGAGTCTTTCCAAACTGGCACAGGGGAATCTGGAAGATGGTCACTTCGTATTACTGTTTTCCTGCCAGAAAAAAAAAATTAAAAAACAAAATTCCAGGAGGGTGATTAGCATTGGCTCCATCATGGGTGTCTAATTTACTATCAACCCTTTTCTGCCTCTGTTGTTCTATAGCCACTGGGGAGAGGGTGAAAAATAAAAAGGAAACATAGAACCCGTAAGTCTTATTTTCACAAGGTGCTCTAGCATTTAGCTCTCTCTTGGAAGCAGGAAAGTACAATTAATTCCAATATAAGCTTCATTTGGTCACACGGAATTGCTTTGTTCTCAAACAGTCCTATGGCTGCTTCAATCTAAATTTAATCCTTTCTCATTTAGCTGTCAATATTAATTGAACTAAGGTTAAAAGCATTTCCTTTCCTTTCCTTGGTGCACTCAGTGTTTTAAGTATGGATCATAATATGAATTTGGGATTATTTATAAACATATACATATACACCTATTTTAGATAAAAAGCCAGCTGATCCAGGAACGCAATTTAAAGCTGAATGCTTTCCAAAGGATACATGAGCTACAGTGTCAACGTAATGATTCAGAAGCTGCAATTTCCCAGAACCATTCCCCTGCAGGTATAAATGTTTGAAAGATAATTGGTTGCAATTATATATTAGTTACATTATACGGATGTTATTCCAAACAAAAACGAAATCAGCAGTAAGAGTCTGCGGCCTTGGAAAGGCAGGGCAGGTGAAAGCAATTAAAGAAATAAAATCAAGCCTTTCGCTAAGAATTACGTCAGTATGTCTCATTTCTCAACATGCTTTAGATTTACAGTACTCACCAATTAATTTCAGTGGGCCAAAAGCAATGGCGAAAAATAGTAACAATGGCGTAGGGCAGGGGTCTCCAACCTTGGCCACTTTAAGACTTGTGGACTTCAACTCCCAGAATTCCTCAGCCAGCTGGCTGAGAATTCTGGGAAGTGAATCCACAAAAGTGGCAAGGTTGAGACTGGCATAGGATACAATTCAAAGAAATTACCATATCATCCTCAGAACCCTCAATTTTGAATGAAAAAGTGGGAGAAGATTCGCTCACTCTTGGTTTTGCTAACTAATGCTAATGTCCTATATTGTTGAAATTAATCTAAAACGGGCGTTGAAAATATTTCCTGAGTAGCTTCAGTATGAGAGCAATCCCTTATTCAAAATCAGTAGTTTAACACACTGTTGCCAAAAAGCAGACACTTCCTGCAGCCTCCAGTCAGTTCACATTTGATATATGTGCTGAAGCACAGAATCTTGTTCTTTTCTATTAACTTGGCATCCCAATTTCCCTTCTGTTGCATTTGTTTTTTGTACCATTTTCAGTCAATACATTTGTTATTTGTCGCTCAGGACTGAAAATATATCAGGATTTATATTGTGATACAGGCAGCAAAGCATACTTCCCTGCCCTTACTGCACTTGCAGTTAACTACCTATTGGTCCTGTTTCAGGTAATCAGTCCCTTTGGGGTAAGGAGGAGCTAGGAAAACCCGTTCAGGACTGCTATGAGTTGCTCAACTTTGGTCAGGGTTGGACTCTGATTGGGCAGATCGTTTGGAAATAACCAATACACATTTGAGTCATGTAATCCGGGAGGAGTTTGAGCTGGTTGATCCTAAGGAAGTGAACAGGGTTTCCATTGTTGTGAGCTCAGCCACCTGTGGTCTGGATCCATGCCCCTTTTGGCTGATTTAAGGTGTCCTCAAAAGTGGCATGTTTGACTCCAAATGGTGGTTAATACATGTGGGAGGGGGTGGCACAATCTGCCTCAAAGGAAGCACAGATGTGCCCCATGCTTGGACCAATCATGTTAAATAATGTTCATCCAGATGTTTTTAGGGAAGGTGGTTGGGAGGGTGGTTGGCACTTAGCTTCAGAGTGCCCTCGAGCAAGTGATTTATATGGACCTTTTCAATCTGGGTTTAGGCTGGAAAAGACATTGGTTGTGTTGCTATTGACTTTTGATGGGCTTGGGACAGGAGTGGTGAAACCATTAGAATTAGAATTCTTTTATTGGCCAAGTGTGATTGGACACACAAGGAATTTGTCTTGGTGCAAATGCTCTTGGTGTACATAAAATAAAAGATACATTCGTCAAGAGTCGAGAATCATAAGGTACAACACTTAATAATAGTCATAGGGTACAGCAATCAAATCATCCTAGGAAACAGTCCATATAAATCGTAAGGATGCAAGCAACAAAGTTACAATCATAGAGTCACAAGTGGGAGGGGATGGGTGATAAGGAGTGATGAGAAGATTTAACAGTAATAGTAGTGCAGACTTTATAAATAGTTGGACAGGGTTCAGGGAATTATTTGTTCAGCAGAGTGATGGCGTTCAGGAAAAAACTGTTCTTGTGTCTACTTGTTCTGTTGTGCAGTGCTCTATAGCATTGTTTTGAGGGAAGGAGTTGAAACACTTCATGTCTAGGATGTGAGGGGTCTGTAAATATTTTCACAGCCCTCTTTTGGACTCGTGCAGTATACAGGTCCTTGATTGAAGGCAGGTTGGTAATAATTGTTTTTTCTGCAGTCCTAATTATCCTCTGAAGTCTGTGTCTGTCCTGCTGGGTTGCAGAACCAAACCAGACAGTTATAGAGGTGCAGATGACAGACTCAATAATTCCTCTGTAGATCTGTATCAGCAGCTCCTTGGGCAGTTTGAGCTTTCTGAGTTGGCACAGAAAGAACGTTCTTTGTTGTGCTTTTTTGATAACATTTTTGATGTTAGGTGTCCATTTTAGGTCATGTGATATAATAGAACTTAGAAATTTGAAGGTCTCTACTGTTGATACTGTGTTGTCTAGTATTGTAAGAGGTGGTAGTATGGGAGGATTTCTTCTAAAGTCTACCACCATTTCTACGGTTTTGAGTGTGTTCAGTTCCAGGTTGTTCCAGTTACCGCACAAGGCAAGTTGTACAACCTCCTGTCTGTACACGAATTCGTCGTTGTCTCGAATGAGACCAATCACTGTTGTGTCATCTGCAAACTTCAGTATTTTAACCATCATCACTGTCCTAGAACTGTTAGCAGCTTTTAATACAATGCTATCTTTCTGGATTGCCTTTGGGGGTTGGGAACAGGAGCCTTTGTTTTGTGATTGCCAGGATGAGTCAAAATTGGTTCCAGCCCTTCCAGTTCCTCACAAATTCCAGACAGTACTGCAACAGCATTGCATATGTAGCTTGGTGTGATGTATCATCAACTTGCCAAGATTTGGTGATGTGTCATTTAATTCCAGACAGACAGGGTTGCACTCCCCACACTGATCTTGTAATTTGGGGTTCTTGTAGACTCTCTACTCCTACTTATGGAATAGGTGGCAGCAGCAGTACCTTGGAGATCAATTGTTGTTCCAACAATTGTGAACTTTTCTGGACTAGGAGGCTCTGCTTATGGTCAATTCCCCTTTGGAGTACCACAGTATACTACATTGTACATAGGGCTGCCCTTGAGCACCACCCAAAAGCTACAATTTCAAGATGCAGTACATGGAGTGTTCAGCACTCCCATGTTACAGCCCTGTTGCATGCGTTACATTGGCCCCGATTTTCCTTCTGGGTACAATACAAGGTGCTATATATTACTTCTAAAGCCTTATCTGTCATGGGAATATATGGCGCTCTCTGAGCTTGTTTTCTTGCCAACATCTCATTATCGAGCTAAGTAACATTACAGCACTACCCATCAGAAGATAAACATCTGCCCCCCCAAAAAAAGTACCAATGACCCCACAGTTCCACTCTGAACTACAGATAATTCTTTTTATCAATGGGATTGCCTCTCCCTGAGAGTATCTGCCTGTTCAAGCAAATTGATGGGGTAGGTGTGCTCCAGATCCTTTCTCTGAAATGTTGCTATCTAGTGTCTTTTCTTGTGGAACATCTTCCCTCTGGTGATCTGGGAGCCATCCACCCCTTTTAGCCTTCCAGTTAGGGTCATCAACCCTAACCTTATTGTGTGCTCGGGTGCTGGGGTAGTGACAGGAGCTTGCAGATGGTTATAAGGGCATCCTAGGAGGATGTTTCAGGCATGGGATTTTTATGATTTTAATGTTTTTGTAGTATTGTTGTGAGTCACCCAGAATTATGTTCTGACAGGAGCCATATAATATTGTATATAATTATAAATAAATGCTCCAAAATATAGATCCAGGCAATTTGTTCCATGAAACACTTGCATGCATTTAAACCTTTATCATGTTAATTAAATCACCATCAGTAATGAAGCATTACCTAAATCCATGCCATATAGGAATCATCTCTGTGAATACCTTCTTTGTAACCAGTTCTTAATTGCTTAAATAACAGGAGTATTATCTACTTGTACAGTTGGGAAGAAATGTTTTAAAAATCCATTACAGGGGATTTACTTGCTGATGAACTCTCGATTCTGTTTACATGCACAAATGCTTAAAAGTTAGGACTCCTGTGCTTGACAATATCATACTGATCAAGCAGCTGCTGCATTACAGCATACCTCTATTCGGAAATACTATTATTGAGTTGTAAGAAAGTTAAGACAGTATGAGCAGTTGAGGATGATATGAGAATTTAATTATATCCACTTATTTATAGTATTGCATGTAGCAACAAAAACAATGTCAGAAGATCCCAATCTTATTTTAATAAATGTTAACTAAATTTGAAATCTGATTAATCATAACCTAAACATGCTACTCTGAGTTCCTGCAAGCCGAATACAAGTCTAACAAAAAGTGATGCATCCTTATCTTTTAAAATGTAGAAGTTTTGATATTTTTTTGTATTTTTCATAGTTTATTTTAAATTCATCTTAATTATGTTCTTGCTTTCAGTTACAAGAAGGTCTGCTAATCTTTCACACATTACCAAAAGCAACCCTTACTATTTTCCAGGTAAGAAGAGCTAAACTATCAATATCATTTTAATTTTAGCAGACTACATTGGAAAGCTGTAAGGAAAAACATACAAACATGTAAGCTCTCTTTACCAAATAGTTATTAGTCTATTATATAAAAGGAAATAAAGTTCATGGATGGTATGTTTTTATAAACAGGGGGAATTTATTACTATCTCATTGCCACCATAATTTTATAATGCCCTGAGTTGAGCTTGACCTCTGGTCAATAGACCTATCACTGTGTTATACTGTGCATGTAGACAGATAGGAAAAAAGTATTAAAGTAGTTTGCACCTGTCATCTTTCAGAATGCTTTTCAACTTCCTAGTCAAACTAAGTAGATTGCTCTGATTACTTCAGCTACATCCTGGTAAGAATGTAATTTAAAGGATATCCTAGCTAACCTGGATTAATGTCAAAAAGCTAAACAGGATCAGGTGTTGTATTTGGATGGGATACCATCAAGAATGTCCAGGGCTTGGAAGTCCCAAGTTTTTTCAAGAGGCAAATGGACTTTCTGGTTTTTCTTTGAAAACGTTTTGCTTCTCATCCAAGAAGTTTCTTCAGCTTCTTCTTCAATGAGCCAAAGACGCTTCTTGGATGAGAAGGGAGACATCTTCAAAGAAAAACCAGAAAGTCCGCTTGCCTCTTGAAAAAGATCTTTGGCACAAGCATGACCTGGATGACTAAGAATCTCCATAGACACCAGGGTCTGGAAATTGTGGGAGGGGGAATATTCAGAAGCAGTTGCAATCCCTTTCAAAAGTATTGCCAATATTTCAGATGCATTCTGTTCTGATTGCTATAAAGTTCATTCACACACTTCAATTGTCATCCACACCAGCACTGGAAACATTCTAATGAATAAGCATCTTTTCTGTGTAGAGCTGTGAATGGGATGTATTAACAAAGAATACAATGTAGCATTGTGTACCTGTGCACAAAAATATTCCAGAAATTATTCCAAGCTCTAAGATTAACTGTACAAATTAATTAAAGCCTAGAATGTACTGCTAGTCTTGTGTAATGACATCATTGCATATTGTGCTCTGTTTACATTGTTAGTAGAGGTAAATCAAATGCTTTGATTTGGAATGTTTAAAGCACAAAATTTCACGAAACGTCTTGCATCGAATGTGAAATAGACACGGAGTATTTTGGACGTACTCTGAGCTCTTGACAGAGATTAATGAGTTTAAAACACCTCCAAAAATGCTGAAAACCACAGGGTGTTTGTAAATAGTATATTTTTAAGAAGGGATATGTAATTGCCTCGATGTGACCTAGAAGACATGCTTGGAAATTATTTAGAGACCAAATGGAGTACCTGCTCAACTGGGAAGAGGCTGTAACATTACCAGTTAACAGTAACAGTAGAGCAGAACATGCAGAGATTGTCCAAAACAGGTGCTAGATTCTCATTCTCATGTGTTCTGAAGGACACTATTTTCAAGCCAACCATAATAGGTGCTGTCAAACTACAGTGATTTCTCAAAGGGAAGAAAGTGATTGGTACCAACCTTGAAAATAAACACATCTGCTTCTAGCATCTATCAGAATGATGGCTGTAGGCTTCTTAGCTGGCTACTCTCACTGACAAGAGAACAGATGTGAACTCCATCTCTTCTCTGCAACCCCACTCAGCTGCCATCTACAATAATTGTCAGGCGAGTTGCTATTAGGCATGGCTATGCAAACAAAAAAGAAGTTATAGATTTGCCTGGAAAAAAATCACCTTTTTTGATATGCGGTGCTATCCCTATTCCCAGTGAGGAAGCATTATTTGTATTTGTTACAATATATTTTATAGGGATAGATTTGCCTAACAGAAGATAAGAAGCTATCATTGACTTTTGCCCGGGTGGGGGTGGGGAGATTTTGTTTTTGGATGGACAACTATATAACATTATATTACAGGGGAGGCTGGATGCGTCACATGCTGGCCCCGCCCCCGCCTGGTTTAGCAAAGGGGAAAAAAGTCCCGATATGTCACATGAAGCCATAATGATGCAAGTTTGACATCCCTGTTATTATTATATACTGCATTTATATTTCAGACTCTTCTTCGTGCAGTCAGAATGCAGAATTGCCAACATTCATATTAACCAAGGATTCCACTCAGAAACTTTTGACAGCCAAAACCAAGTTAGAGAAGATTCCTAGACCAAAAACAGTGAGTAGTGGAAAGTTAATGAAAACATCAGACAAGTAAAATTATCCAGTCAAGAGAGCAACAAGTTTATTAATTTGAATGCTATTTTTTAAAGAGCTTCACTATGAAAGAATACCAATGGTTATTCTTGTATGTGTATATACCTCAGATATGTAGTGGGGGTTTTTTCTGCTCTGTGTCCCCAGATTATGCCGCTACAAAAAATAGCCATTCCCAAATCTTTGAAATGCTAATCAAAGCGTAAAACATAAAAATAACAAACTTTGTCTTTCTAGGTACCTTCAGAATGGAAAAATAGAATAGTAGACTTTCTATTGCCAGATCTTACCCAAACCTCACATTCTACTTTTCCTGTGCAACAAGAACAAAACCCATCTCAAAAATAAACTGCTACTATTTAGATTTGTCATTGACCAAGACTGAAAATATTACTGTGCACATAATTGCTGTCAGTAATTGTTAATAAAACTTTTCTTACCATATTTCTTCAAAGCTTTTGAGTAATACTATGAGAATAAAAGATTTTGGCTTCGTTATGCCATATTGAGATTTCATTGTTGTTCTTTTGAAAGTTACATATTGTCATTGTACAGGTAGTCCTCAATGTACGGCCACAATTGAACCACAAAATTTATATTATTAAGAGAGAAATTTGTTAATGCCCCATTTTACAACTTTTCTCACAACATTTGTTAATCACTGCAGTTCTTAAATTAGTAACATGGTTATTAAGGGAATCTAGTTTCCTCATTGATGTTGCTTGTCAGAAGGTTGCAAAATGGGATCACATGACACCAGGACACTGCAACCATCATAAAGTGAGTCAATTGTCAAGCATCTAATGTAAATAACATGTCCATGGGGATACTTCAAGGGTCATAAGTGTGAAAAATTGTCATAAGTCTCTTTTTTCAGTGCTGTTGTAAATTCGAACAGTCACTAAATGAAGTGTTGTAGTCGAGGACTACCTGTATATAATGCACATGCATTGTATAAAGCTGTAGTTTCATATTTCTTAAGCAAATGATCTCTTGGGTCCCCTAAATAATCAATGCCTTATAAAAAATACATAGCACTGTTACATGCTGTCAATGTAACATTTATTAGGTTGTTTATGTAGTCTAGCTCTAAGTAACTAACTTGGACAAAAAAAGCATTTTAATAAATGATTTATTATTTTGGTATTACGGTTGTATTTGCATTTCTTCCAATGACAATACCACATATGAAGTACATAGTATCTATACATTCCATTCCCTATGCAGTACATTTGCATATGAGAGTTCTGAGAACAATCCAGACAAAGAATGAAAGTCACAATTTACTATCTAAAGAATTAAGGTCCACGTGATCAGTTATTCTTTACAGGCAATTGCTTAAAAAACAAACAATATGCTGAATTTCAAACAACCAACAATGTGATAAAAATCTATTCATACTAATTCATAAGTAATGGCATTATACTGAAAACAAAATTTTATCTATCTAAATGTAGATGGTAAAGAATTTAAATATGCGAATAACAGGGAAGCCCCTTAATGCGTCCACTGTAGTTTGGTAGATTACAGATGAAGCTGGTTTAGAAAATCAAATCTACTGTCACTGTATGAAATTGTTAAAAATGCCCTAGTAACTAAACGTATAACTTTATGCCACCTAAATAGAAAATATAGATTTCCTGAAAGGCAATACTAACACCTGAATTTTCTAAAATCATTGGAAAAGAGCAATTGCTGAAACTAAGGGGCATATTGATTAAAGTTTATTTCCCTGACATGAGGCCAACATTAAGAAAATTTAAGGCACTTGAAAGAGGGTTCAATGTATTTAGGAATACATGTTTTAGTGTCTTTGACAGGTATTCTTGGCTCAGTAACAAAATCATCTCACATTTTGATTTTGGAAGTGCATACTGCACTGTCAGTTTTGAAACATTTTTCCCTTTAAATTTACAAGATAAATATTAACATTCAAGAATAAGGATGGAAGCAAAAAGTAAATACCCTTTTAGTCTTTGAAGAATACATTTATCTAATATTAAGAATGCATTTTTAAACCGTTCTTTAGAATTTCATTAGCTTTGTGTTTAAATTTTCAGCTTCTTAGCTTAAATTTATAAAGACCATGGGGAGGTAGTAAAGTGACTACCACAAGGCCATTAAATATACACCACCTATTTTGGAAATAACTGAATGGAGTAGTCAGTTCAACTGTCTTATTGACCTGAGCTATTGTCTTTTAGGAGTGCAGTTGTCAGAAGATTCTTTAAAATTACAGTACTCTCTACTAAATATATTTTATGAATTGACTTTCTGGATAATATTAAAGTGAACTTTACTCAAACTGGAAGGATTAAGGAAATTAGAATGATGGTAACATTTTTAACAATAAATCTACAGAGTCAATTTTGTCACCAGCATATCAACCATTCCAGTTCCTCTTTGACTGGAGCTCATCCAGCAGAAGCACTTAACCCGATAAACTGAGTTTTGATTATTTCAATTGTATTTATCACATGACTTGCAAAACAAACATTAAGAAGCTATTAAGAGAATAATCAAAATAAAATAACTTAGTTCAAGTGTTCAATCAAGTTTGTTTCTATCACAATTGTTCTATCACGTAATTTGCTGTATTATGAAACCTATAGGCGGGATATTGCTATGTGGGAATAAAATATTCCAAGATCCATGCAGGACTACAGTACCTTTAAAATATCCATAATGTTGTGAGCACAAACTGTTTGCTAAAATTATTATCCTCATATGAAAAGCACAGCATTTTCTAAGGCAGGTAACTTGAAGGCTACAGACAAATGGCTTTAGAAACAGTAAACAAAGCCTGGATATAGCAGATTGAACCCATACTTTGCCACATTTAACAGGCCCACAAAAATCAGTTGGATAAATTGATCACATGTAGCTTACCCAATCTGTTTTCCTCAAAGGATCTAACTCCTCAAAAATATAGATCCAATACATTATATTAACACATATGAAAACAGTTAACAATGTCAGCATATAGTGCTGAGTTTCCTATGTCTAATGGAGAAAACTTGGTGCAAATAAAATGACATTCTTCACTAAACCTCAAAATATAAGATGGCACAACACTTCAATTTGCAATCTGCTAATTAAGGCACTGGTCCTTCTTCCTTACACACGGGAACTTGTATCTTTCGATCATCATTCTTCCTATAGATGCTTACAATAAAAAACAGTCATCCTTATAACATCATATAATATGGAAAAATATGGGCATTCATATTTGTTAAGAAAAAAATATCCTAAAAACACCCTACAAATCTCTTCCAATTTCCAAGCTGAACAGATAAAAAGTCATAATTTTCATAGATAATTTTTATGTCTGTTTTTAATAATGATGCATAGGGATATTGTATCTAAACTTAATTAAATCATTGTAATTGTAAATTTACCTATCAAGAACATTGCTGCCACTAAATACAATAACTATCAGCAGCTACATTTGGCATATCAAATAAAAGAATAGATTCTATAGTAGCAGCTACTAAAAATTTAAGACAGCAAATAAGGGTTCATGCAGAATATTTGCAAATATTTCTGTTCAGCAAGACATGATTCACACAACCTTATTCCAAGCATGTTGCAGACCTTTTTTTTAAAGTCTTGAAAATAGTATCTTGAACTGCTATATTCCATAAAGAATAAGCATCTTTTGGTGTAGCTAATCATAAATATTGAGCTAATCTACGTCCATTTAAAAAGCAACATTTCCTAGAGAGTGTGATAGTTTTGTTCTTTGGACTTGCAAAATTTATACAGAAAGAAGATAACTGCTTGCAGACCCAGCACAAGTACAATACCACCAATGAAACTGGCTGCATCAAAACTTGCTTTATGATGTGATGGTTTGGTAGTTGGTATTAGAGGTGATGTGCCTGTCAAATAAGAGGATTATAATGATTAGTGATTTGCTCCTGAATTACATTTTCAAAGTATTATTTTTATCATCTAAAAACCAATTCTGTAATAGGTCTGTCTCCATGAAACAGAATTTGAATACACTCTTCAATAAGAAGGAAAGTTACAAATTAGTCCTTTTCTAGATTAGATGCAAAAGGAGGCGAGCTCAATTGCTGTTTAAACTTGTTCAGTACATCCTGTGTGAGGATGCTATAGAGACCACACATATGATTTTTTTTTTAAATTAAATGCTAATCTTATAAGTTTTAATGATCTTGCAAACTCAAAGAATGATTTAAAAGTGTTATATGATCTGGAAATTAATTGCTGATTCACTCCTCACTTTGCAGTGTAGATCTATAGTATCTCTCTTGGAATCATTAAAGCTAAGCACAACTACTGCTTCACAAAGAAAAGCTTATGAACAAACTGAGAAAGGACACTGCTGCTTTATGATTCAGATGTTTTGTACATGGTCCCTTACCACCCTGGAAGGGAACATTATTACCCAATTTGACTCTTGTTTTCCAGTATCTGAAAATGGACATGTACTATTTTATTTCATCCATAGTTCACTTGCCTTTTGCTTTTTCTTATTCACCCAAGACAAGAACTGTCTTACAAGTAACTTTCTTCAAGACAACGGAGTTCATTTTGAATGCCTGTTAAATTTTACCTGTTTTATCAGTAATAACAGAAGTAGTGGCAATGGTTGTAGTGTTTGGAATAGGTTTTCCTGTTGAAGTTGAGTTAATTGTAGTACCTGCTATAAAGAAACATCTATATCATTTTATTTGCCTTGAAATATGAATGTACATGTATACTTAAAGAATCCTATTTGTGATTCAAAATCACTGAATATGACCACATGTTCCTTTCCTATATTTTGAAGGACTATAAAAATTATAAAAATATCAGTGAACAATATACTGAACACAATTTAAAAATCAAATATAAAAGAGGACAATATCATAAATGGAAACTTGCAAAAATGTTGATCTTCAGTTGGAGACTGCCAAGAACAAGAATGTAAAACAAGACTCTTGTATTGTTATTGAGATTAGTGGAAGAAAGAGATCAGGAAAAGGATATAGCCTGCGCAGTTATTGTTATATATTTAGGCAGTGAGAATTTTGGAGAAGAAAATATATATCTTTTTCTTGTGTCTTTTTGCATTTTCTTGATCAAATAGACAAATATCACCTCATGAGTTACTTCTGTAACTATTATGCATTTAAGTACAACTAGATCTCTTTGTTGCTGTGCAAATTAATTGGGTTGAAATGCCTACATTCAATATTATCACTGTGTAGTTTCAACCAAGGGAAATTTCTAAAAGCAGTCAACTAACAATACTGTAAATGCATCTAAAATTTTACCAGTTATAGAAGAAATTACTCATAAAAAGAGAATGGAAATATAGAAACTGAAATTTTTCTTTAGAAGAAATGCTAAGAAATAGTGATTTATGAATTGTTAATTTTTATATTGTTACTTGAACAATACTAATGCATATTCTCAAAGCAGATTTTGCTTGATCTATAGATTTATCAAATTACTGATACAACTGAGCATAATTACTTGAGCACAAAAATCACAAGCATGTAAGTAAAAAACTTACATGTCTCTTCAGATACTTATTTTACCACAGATTCATTACTATTTTACCACAGATTCATTACTAAAACAATAGGTCTGTATTAAATGCAGATTTTTTTTCTTTTTGTTACCTGTTGGGCTGGTGACTGTGGTGGAATTACTAGGTATAGTAGGAGTGACAGGAGAAACTAAAAAAAACAAAACAAAACTATTATGAGGCATAAAATAGATTTTTAAGAATAGTGGCGATAACTAGGTTGAAAATTCTTCTAGGGTTTTAACACACAGATAAATCTTTACTTGAGTAACTTGGTGTTTGGCCTGGCATTTTTTAAAGAAATATGTAACTTTATTAATTACAGCAGTAATTACTCCTTTCATCAGTAATCAGCTGGAGTTCATGAGACATCCAAAATCCTTCCTACAGTAATGGATATACAGCTTTTCATCTTCACTGGGATTGCCAAGCTACTAAGATTCAAGAAGAGGAAAAATATCTACTGAAGAGGCAGGATTGAAATCTTGTACATGACACTTTATAGGCAATCATCTACCCTAGAGGCTGGGAAATATCATTAGGTTCAGGTGTCTGAACTGACAAAACTACTAAATACCTATTCACTTTCTTTTGATAAGGTTCTTTTTTCAGACTTTTTCCAGTGTTTAAACTCTTACCTTTACTAATTAAAAATCCTAACTCTTTGATGGGCTACATCAGGGGTGTCAAATTCGATTTCATTGAGGGATGCATCAGGGTTGTACTTGACCTGGGGGGGCAGGGTAGGCGTGATGAGGATGGGTGTGACCAGCTTGATGTCAGTCATGTCAGGGGTGCCTGTGCTGGCCCAAGCGCTCTCAGGCCCCTGAACTCTGTTTTCGGGTGCGATGGCGCTCTGCAACCCTTTGCCAGTGAAAACGGAGCTTGGAAGGGTCGTGCCAGTCTTTTGCTGTTTCCAGGGCAGCCCAGGGGCCAGATCTAAACACCCCGCAGGCCAGTTCCAGCTCTCAGGCCTTGAGTTTGACACCCCTGGTCTACATAGTGATTGTGTCATGCTCCTGCTAAGTTGATGGAGATTGAATTAGAAGCTCTACATAGGGGTAGTGGGCTATTGGGATTTGAAATGGACTGACAGTCACCATCATCTTTGTCACTGGAAGGGTTCTGAATTGGGTGTCAATGTTCTATTATCCAAACCTCAGAAACCTCTTATGGGATGAGCAAACTGCAACGTTTGGGCAAGGCTAAAAGCCATTGAAGTCAAGACAAGATTCTTTTTGAAAATATTCAGTGATGGAACTCAAAGAGTTCCCATAAAAAACTTCTGACTTTTGTGCTACAGTTCACTCATTTAATTTTGAAATTGTGTGCCTTTTCATTTTTAATGTACAATGAATGGGTAGTCCTCGACTTACAACAGCTTGTTTAGTGACTGTTCAAAGTTACAACAGCATTGAAAAAAATTGAGTTATGACCATTTTCCACACTTACGACCATTGCAGGATCAAGTTTTTTTTTAAATTCACTGTTTTTTTAAAAAAATTGATTGGCCACTGATTCATATTTATGACAGTTGCAGTGTTCTGGGATCACGTGATCATCTTTTGAGACCTTTGGACAAGCAAAGTCAATGGGGAAGCCAGATTCACTAAATAACCGTGTCAACTGCAGTGATTAATTTAACAACCGAGGCAAGACATATTGTAAAATGGGGAAAAACTCACTTAACAAATGATTCACTTAGCAACAGAAATTTGGGGCTCAATTGTAATCCTAAACTGAGGAGCACCTGTACAGAATCTCTCATCTTGTGAACCCATGGAAAAACCTAAACAATGTTCAGACTTTAGAAACAAAGCTAAAAGAGGCTATCAGCCTGCTAAAGTTGTAAGGCTGCATCGGAAAGATCCAAACTGCATCATATTTTGAAAACACTACAGAGTTCATCCCTTTTTAATAGAGTTCTCAACAGAAATTTGTATTCCATAACAATAGGGAAAATGGATGGACATAAAGAAACACAGAAATAGTAAAATGCAAGATTTGTCACCATTGGAGAATTTAAAGAAACAAGAATATTTTCAGTTGTCATCTGGCAGCTGCAGTGCAGTAAAAGATTAGGTGCTGACCAAACATAATATGTTTGTCCTGTTTATTATACTGAATAAAGTTTTCAGGCAGCTTTGTTTTCAGGTTGTTTGGCCCTTAAATAATTATTCTCTTTATCATCATATATGCATCAATACTCACCTGCACATGTCCCATTTTCAGGTATAGCAATACAACCAGGAAATGTTGAGGAATTTGTGCACTGAGACAGATTTCCTTGTAGAGAAAAAAACCCAGGTTTTAATGAATGAAACTTTACAGCATTTGGCTATAATTCTTATTATAAACATTGTTCTATAATGCCCTTAAAAACCCAATGAAGTTCTGATTTAATAAAATATTTAGGGAGAGTCTGTTTCTCCCAATGTCTGTTAAATTGCAAATTAGATTTGCAGCAATTTGTCAAACTGCATAAAATCACGAGTATAATTTTATACATTATTTGTATTATGTGGTATTTACATATTGTAAATTAGTTCAAATGAAATAAAATTAACATAAATTTAATTGCCTTAGATTTTTCAGATTCAATGGATTTTGTCCATTTTTGGAGAGGGCAGAGAGGCAAGGGGACTGTTAGTTCAAAATTTCACTATACACAATGTTATCTATTCAGCTATTATTTGTGACATTTTGATTTTCACTATTATTAATTGGTTTCATATAGGTTACATTTAAAAGACAGCAGTTATATAATAAACAGAATGGAAGAGTGCTAGGGAACTGACAACATCTATGCTCATGCTTTACTGAATATTTATTTATTTATTTATTTATTTATTTATTTATTTATTTATTTATGGGATTTATATGCCGCCCTTTCTCCCGAAGGACTCAGGGCGGCTCACAATCATAAAAAACAATACAAAATTCAGAATTTTAAAAAGCTATCAAATCCCAAAATTCTAATTAAAAGCAGCAAACAGCCAATATCACAATAAAACAATAACCCCTACCCTTCAGTCCAGGTCAGCCTGTTGGAAAAGCCATGTCTTCAGGCTGTGACGGAAGGATCACAGGTCAGGGGCCATCCACAACTCCACTGGCAACTGATTCCACAAGGTGGCTGCACCCACAGAGAAGGCTCTCCCCCTGGGGGTTGCCAGGCGACACTGTCTGGCCGATGGCACCCCAAGGAGGCCCTGTCTGTGGGAGCGCACAGGACGCTGGGAAGATGTTAATGGCAGTAGATGGTCCTGTAAATACCCCGGCCCTAAGCCATATAGGGCTTTATAGGTGATTACCAGCACCTTGAATCTCACCCAGAGGGCAACCGGCAACCAATGCAGCTCACACAGGAGGGGTGTAATACGGGAGTATCAGGATACTCCCATCACAACCTGCGTGGCCGCATTCTGCACCAGTTGAAGCCTCCGAGTGGTCTTCAAGGGCAGCCCCATGTAGAGAGCATTGCAGTAGTCCACACGGGAGGTAACGAGTGCATGAGTAACCCGTAAGTAAGGCATCTTGGTCCAGATAGGGGCGCAACTGACACACCAGGCGAACCTGAGCAAATGCCCCCCCTGGCCACGGCTCCCACCTGATCCTCCAAACTAAGCCATGCATCCAGGACACCCAAGTTGTGTACCCTTTCTGTGGGGGGTAACACCTCTCCCCCAATAACTAAAGATGGAACATCCTGGGCAATCCGAGATGCCGGTACGTACAGCCACTCGGTCTTGGCCGGGTTGAGTTGAAGCCTGTTCCTCCGCTTCCAGGCATCGGGACATCACGTCGAGGGCATCACTGGGTTGGTTTGGGATAAAAAGCTGGGTATCATCAGCATACTGGGGTGATACCTCACCCCAAAACCATGGATGATCTCACCCAGCGGTTTCATATAGATGTTGAATAGGAGGGGAGAGAGGACCGACCCCTGAGGGGCCTCGGTGTCGACCTCCGTCCTCCTGCCAACACCGACTGCAAGCGACCCGAGAAGTAGGAGGAAAACCACTGCAAAACAGTGCCTCCCACTCCCAACCCCCCGAGGCGCTGCAGTAGGATACCATGGTCGATGGTATCAAAAGCCTCTGAGAGATCTAATAGGACCAGGATAGAGGAATAACTTCTATCCCGAGCCTGCCAGAGATTATCCACCAGTGCGACCAATGCCGTCTCCGTGCTGTACCCGGGCCTGAAACCCGATTGATATGGATCTAGGTAATCCGTTTCCTCCAGGAACAACGGGACCTGTTGGGCCACCACACTCTCAACAACCTTCGCAACAAAGTGAAGGTTGGAGACAGGACGAAAGTTGTTTAAAGTAGCCGGGTGCAGAGCAGGCTTCTTGAGGAGGCCTCACCACCGCCTCCTTCAAGGCGGCGGGGAAGGATCCCTCAAAGAAGCGTTAACCACTGCCTGGAGCCAGCTACATGTCACCTCCCGGGCAGCATAAACCAGCCAGGAGGGACATGGGTCCAGTAAACACGTGGTGGTACTCAAGCTTCCCCATGATCCTGTCCACTTCATCCGGAGTCACAGGATTATTAAAAAGCTCATTTTAAAAATTTAATCTGGTTTACAAATTAACAATATTTTGTTTCAATATAACAGCATTAGTCCCACCTAAAATATATGTAGGAAATCCTGTAAAACATGTAGAAATCTACAGTAAAAAAACCTGGCTTCATATGTAAAAGATAAACCCACTCATCTCTTAGTTTTTTTCAACTTTATCAGGTTCTATGTTGTAGAAATAATAGAAGACACAAATGGAGAGGGGAAGACTTCTTAAACATTGCCAGATTATAAACAATTCCAATGTTTCCTCATCAGTAGTTTTCACTGTAAATTGTTTCAATTTTTCATTATTCCAATGATTTCTTGCTATTTCCTTTTCAATGCAATCACTTTCAGTGCTTTCATTACATTTATTAATATCATGCCTATTTTGACATTTTAGTACTTTGACCACACAGAGAAAGTGAATGAGTGGATTCCAGAACCATATTAATGGTGTTATGAAAGACTCAAAAGGATAAATCTATTGTATTATGAGTGACAGGATAGGAAGATATGGAGAGCTGCAGAAAATCCTTACTGACAACTTTGTGTCATCCTGTTTTCTGTGTAAAAATTGGAATTTAATTTTTCATTAACCAACTTTGCATATTTGTCTATAAACATGCAAGTGATATTGAGGCAGCATATTAAATATCTCATTAGATGTAGCATCTTTCCGAAAGATATAGTCCTAACCAGCACATTATCCTGATGTGTTACTGTGTATACTTAAATCAAATTACCACTAAATAGAGGAGGCCATTTTCTTTGGCTTGATATATGCCCTTCCTACTAGTCTTGGGAGATGCAAAAATATCCCAGTTGGGCTAAAGTTTAGCCCACACAGCAAAGGGGCTATTGGGACACACATTACGTTGCTCATTTTACATTCAGATTTGATCATCTCACATTTAAACATATTTTCTGGTCATTCTGATCTAACACACTTCTATTTTTAGATACTTCTATTTTAGATTACTCAAAATGCAGCTAAATTTTGATTGATTTTGCAGCTGCTGATTGATTTGACTAGTTACATTTTTATATAGATGTGAACTGTTTTATATTACAATATTGAGTTTTATTATGTGCTGGTCTTTAGCCCAAATAAACGTATTTTATTTTTGAAATGTTTACTAAGACTAGATTTAGTTTTAAAAAACAACACAAATCCTGGCCTTTCTTTTTATTTACTATTTCTTTCCTCTTCTTTGTACTTTCTATAAGGTTGCTTAGTCCAAAAGAAAGTGGTGGGCTGTCTGTCTTTTAGTTATTAGATTGCTTAGAAGGTATCTCCATGTTTTATATACAAGCCTAAATACCAACATACAACTTAAGGGGCAAAATACATGATTGGGTTCTCTTATCAAATTACATGAATCTCTGAAGCTGCATATATGTAACAATGACAGATTTTTATATGTTTTGGTTGTGAAGAACCAAGCCTTACAATGTTTAATCTTACAATGTGTGCAAAAACTAATAAAGTCAGAAAAACAAAAGTAATAAATCAGAAGTATTTCAATGTAATACAATTTACCAGTGCATTGAAACCATGTGCAATTCAGTTGAGATGATTCAATAGCAACGCAGGAACTACAATTTGTATGTCTTTCACAGCCAACTAGAACAGAAAACAAATTGTAAAAAGAGAAGCCAGTTAACAATAGATAGAAAATAGAAATGTAGAAAATAGAAAAGACAACAAACAGTTTAAACTTAAAGGCTTTAATATATCATTGATGACTAAAGATACTTGCATGATAGATACTTTATATGTGAACTAAAATCCAGAAATAATTGTAATCATCTTCATTTTTAAGTGGAAAATTAACAGAGCAAAGGAGAAGGAGGAGTAGACAAAGCATTGGACACTATGAATTATTCGTATTATAGTTTGGTTCTTCAACAGCTGCTTTTGTTAACTGTTCTTGGCTCACAAAGTATTAGGTTAACCTATTGCAGTATTATTTGCATGCCAAATTTATGTGTCTATATGCCTTAAAGTTCCTTTTTCCCTTTTACTCTAAAAATGGATCTAATTTTAGAAACAGCAATAGCCCTTATATACTACTTCACAATGCTTTACACAATGCTTTAAAGCGGTTTACACAGTCAGCATATTGCCCCCAACAATCTGGGTCCTCATTTTACCCACCTTGGAAGGATGAGTCAATATTGAGCCAGTCAGGATCAAACCCCTGCAGTAGGCAGAATCAGCCTGCAATATTGCATTCTAACCACTGCACCACCACGCCTTCTTTTAAATTACTAATTCTATATACTAATGATACCAATTTAAATTTCAACTCAATTCTTTCAAGTTTAACAAGAATATTCTTAACCATCACAATGAAACATTGTATTTATATTTATGGCACAAGTAGTGCTTTCCCTGTCTTAAGGATAACATATCAATTTCAATGATCCACCCAGTGACAAAATAGATTTCTCTAGATTCCAAAAAGCTCTGTCAATGCCAATTGCTCTGTGGATGTAGAGCTGTCCTGAGAGGTTAATGCAATCACTCCTAAGAACATTCTTCTTGCCAGCAGAGCCTGAGCAGCAACTTGGCATGTATCTGAACTGAGAACTATAAAATAAGTAGGATGTCCGCTACAATACACATGTAGAAAAACCCATGCCAAATAAAGTTCGGTACAGTTTAGGGCCCATTAAAAAGTCAATATGGTACTGTAAGGAGGTCTTTCAAATGCACCCAATGGAGTTTTTTTTTTAAATAGCAAGGGGCATATTGCAATCTGTCCCAAAGAAAGACCCAAACTCTCATTAACACATAAAAAATCCATAAGAAACCTTGAAGGTAAATTGCTTGCATTTATTACAATTCAACCTCTGTGCTGATGCAAATCCAGATGTGGAAGCATCCAGAACACCATCCTGTCCCACTTTGGATGAGTTTCAGTAGTGAGGCCCAAGATGAGCATGGTATGTGTTTCATCTGTCAATTGTGTATTCAACTCTTATAATTACAGGTAATCCTTAACTTACAATAGTTTATTTAGTAGCTGTTTGAAATTACAATGGCACTGAAAAAAGTGACATGTATTTTTTTCACACTTGCAACCATTGCAGCATCCCCATGATCAAGTGATCAAAATTCAGATGCTTGAGAACTGACTCACTTTTATGGCCATTGTAGTAGCCCGGGTTCATGGAACCACCTTCTGTAACCTTCTGACAAGCAAAATCAATAGGAAAACTAGATTCACTTAACTGTGTTACTAATTTAACAACTGCAGTGACTGACTTAACTGTGGCAAGAAAGGTCATAACATGGAGCAAAATTCACTTAACAAATGTCTTACTTAGCAACAAACATTTTGGGCTCAATTGTGGTTGTACGTTGAGGACTATCTGTACTGGCTTATTAAATTATCAGGAGGGGCTGGTTAAGGCCATCAATGCTTCAGGGAGAAAGGGAGTAGTTCCATCCTTCTTTGTTCTCTATTTCTATAACTCTATTGGTCTTCTAGGACTTCTTAGTAGCTTTCAATACCATTGTTTGCGGTGTTTTCTTGAACAAGCAGTCTAAGTTGGGCTATGGGGGAAATATTCTATAGTGGTTTTACTTGTGCTTGAAAAACCTTTTTCATAAGGCAGAATTACTGTTTCTCAACTGTTCTTGTACATGGCAACTGAGCTACAGAGTCCCTGGGGTTTCATATTATTTCCCTATGCTTTTTAACATATATGTAAATAAAAATGCTGAGCAGTCATCCACAGAGGTGGGCTGAGATGCCCTCAACGTACAGTTTTCACCTACCTCTACCTCTCCTTATCTAACGAATGAGACAATTGGCATTCTAAACCAGTTCTTGGACAAGGTAAGGGACAGGATGGAGGCCAATAAACTAATACTTGATGGTAGCACAGATTGCCTTTCATCAGTTTCAGGTGATTTACCAATTATGAGCTTACCGAAACAGAGACAGTCTTACAACAGTACCGTATCCATATTCTGGTAACTTCCTGGCTGGATTATTGCAATGTATTGTACATGGGGCTCTCTTCAAAAACATTCTGACAATTTCAACTGTTTAAAATAGAGCAGTCAGACTGCTCACTGGGACTGGCTGACACAGATCATTTCAGTATTTCACCATCTATATTGGTTACTGCTCCATTTCCAAACCTATTCAAAGTGATAGATTTCACCTTTAAAGTCCTCAAAATCTTAGGATCAGGTTGCCTGAAGGAACACCTTCTTTCATATGTATCTACCCAGACCTCACTATCATCTAACAAGAGGTGATGTGGATCACTGTAAGAGAAAAAGCCTTTTCTGTGGCAACCATCATTTACGGAATGCCCTGCCCAGAGAAACCCAACTGCTATCCACAAGAACTTTTCAGCACTAGGTAAAGACCTTATTTTCCTTAATAATTTTGAAGTACAGGTAGTCCTTAATTTACAACAATTCATTTAGTGACCATTCAGAGTACGATGGCACTGAAAAAGTGACTTATAATTGTTCTTCACACTTATGACAGCATGGTGCCTCATGGTCATGTGATCAAAATTTGGGCATTTGGCAACTGGCATCCATTTATGACAGCTGCAATACTCTGGGGGTCATGTGATCACGATTTGCAACTTTCTCAGTAGGCTTCCAACAAGCAAAGTCAATGGGGGAAGCCAGATTCATTTAACAATCACATGATTCATTTAACTGCAGTGATTCATTTAATAACTGTGGCAAAAAAGTCATAAAATAGGAAAAAACTCCCTTAACAAATGCCTTGCTCAGGCTTAAAAAATAATGTAATAGTTCTAATAACACATTTTCGCTATTACAAATATAGACAAGGAATAAGAACCTTTGCAAAACACAATTTCCAAAGTGCTGATAACGAGAAATAAGGTATTAACATAATTATAAGAACTCTGTAATTCTTTGTTTGTAATTGTTAGAAAAACTTGTTTCAATTAGAATGTTACATTTATACTAAAACAAAATACTAATACAATATTGGCATTCTGAGGAATTTTATTCCTATATCATTTCATTGCCAAAACTTTAGTTCAACATTTATGGGTCTTCCTCTTTGTCCTACAAGCCAGCAACTCTGGTACAATCGATCTTAGAAACATAGAAAACTGTCAGCAGAAAGACCAGTACACCCTTTGAGTTTTGTTTTCTTCATTTATTATTTTTAATTATTTGGATTATTTTTAATTTTTATGTTGCCCTGCCTCTCCAGTTCCCAACTCAATAAGTTTATCAGTTTACAGTGTTACTTAGACAATCCAACACCTGGCAAAAAAAGTCTTCCAGATTAATCTGGATCTAACCTTGTAGTGGAAAATCATTTGTCCCTTATTTTTGTGTCTTCTGGCAGACAGAACTCAACTATAATTCGAGTTTTTTCCTCCTCCGGATTGAATCTCACAGACAAACCTACTTAATACTGTACCACGTTACCATCGAAGAACAAATACATAAATCAGTTTAAAGCTAAGGGCAAAACCTGCCTTTCTTCAGCTAGGAAGAGCCCATATTATACGCCTTCATTACAAAACAAAATTCTGCTACTTCCGGCTTCTATTCGCCTTGCTAAAATCGACCTTGCCGGCGAGCAGAAGAAACTCAAAAGGGTATGATGATGACCTGCCTCCATCTCGCAGGGCTCAAATACACCGGGCGTTTCTTCCACCTCTCCGCCGTCCATTTAAATCCCCGACAAACCAAAAAGTAGCCGCGGGGCTTCTTTATCCAGCAAGCGAAAACAGCGACCGCGACTGTCGTTTAAAACCGTCTCTGCTCTTCAAACGGCTTTTTTTTCCTTGCTGTGAAATTCGGTCGCTTTTGCGCGCAGACCAAAGGAAACCGCTTGGCGTCCGACAATCCAGCGCGTGCGGTGGGATCGCCCCGAAGGCCTTTTTCTTCTGGGATATATCGATCAGCATAGAGCTGGAAGGGACCTCGGAGATCTTCTAGTGCAGCCCCCTCTGCTCAAGCAGGAGACTCTATGGCATTTCAGACAAAGTGGCAATCCAGTCTCTTAAAAACCTCCAGTGATGGAGTACCCACAAGTTTCTTCTTTTTTGTTTTTGTTTTGGTCTTGCCTTCTTGAACTCTCTCTCTCTCTCTCTGTGTGAGAGAGAGAATGCGTTGCAGGTATATATTTATGTATGTATATAGCCATGTATTGTGTGTGTTATGTATGTGTTTGGGTAGATACACACTCTCTCTTGGGAGCAGGCAACAGAATTTCATTTTTAAGGTGGGCCGGTCTGCTCGCAAAAAAAAAAGACAATAAAGTTATCTTCTGGGGCTTTATCTTCCGCCTTCGGCGATCCCACGCTGGTCCTCAGGCCACTCGCTTCTCCCCCCCCCCATGGCCACGACTTTGGCAGCCGGTTCGCCAACTCGAAACGCGCCCGAAGGTGCCGAAGGAAGAACCGCAGCGCCCGCCTCCCTTTCTTTTTGTCACGCCTCGGGATTCGCGGCCAAAACCCTTTCCCTTCGGGACCAGCGGCAGCTCGGGCCCTCCGCCTCAAGTCAAGCCCAGGCGTTTACAGCGCGCTCCCCCCGCCCCCGCCCCTCAATCCCCTTCCTTACCTTCTTCGACACCTGCTTTGCTCTGCGGAATAAGGCAAGAGGCGAGAACCGTCAGGAGCAGCGACCAAGCCAGGGTATCCCACAAGTAGCGCTGGCGGCTGTAACGGCTCATGTCGGCAAACGGTGGAGAAAACTGAGACTAACCCCTCCCCTCCCAGAAGAGCGTCGTCCGTTCCAGGTGGCCGTTTAATGCCCGTCTCGCGCCCAACGTCTTCCCTTCCCGGACCGTATTGCCCTCTGCAATCACGTGAGGCGGCCGCTGAACGGACGACGGAACGACGAGGCCAAGGGCGGCGGCCTCGCTTTAGTATGAAATAGTTTTCAACCACTCCTCCCCTTCCCCCCCCACTCCGTTTTACTGCGTTAGATCGGCCCCTCCCAAACCGGAATAGGTACGTTCTAGTCACGTGACCGACGCTTCGCCCGGGAATGGAGGGTGGGAAGTGCTGCGGCCGCTCTAGGCCCGTACGCCAGAGTCCCTTCTCTCGTAGATCTGGGGACGCAATCAGCGGGGAAATGATGTCATGCAATGATCTGCAGCCGCACAGTTCGCAAATGTTAATGCGGCCCCGCGTGGATTTTTGGGACCGGATTGGTACTGTCTTCTTCCATAGGACAAAGATTTTTCTTAAATCCATGAGATCAAATGTGGGTTTTTTTAAAGAAAAAACTTTTTGGATATGCGCGAAAATTGTTTTTGGAATTTGGGACTCGCAACCCACCCTGCATATAGATATGACTTGGAAGATAAATTGGCAGCCAAAATGAACATGATCTCCCACCAGAGACGTTCGGGCATCTTTGGTCCTTCTTTGGCGGCTAATAAATTACATTTTATTTCCCACTCTTCCAAAAATTCGGTATTACTGTACACAAAATGAACTGTACACAAAATGAAACAGTACAGGTAGTCTTCGGCTTCCAACAGTTCATTTAGTGACCATTCAAAGTTACAACGGTGCTGAAAAAAAGTGACTTACGACCATTTTTCAGAGTTACAACCTTTGTAGCATCCCCATGATCATGTGATCAAAATTCAGATGCTTGGCAACTGGTTCATTCTTATGACCATTACTGTGTCCTAAGGCAACCTTTTGCAGCCTTTTGGCATGCAAAGTCAATGGGGAAGCCAGATTCACTTAACAACTGGGTTAGTAACTTAGCAACTGCAGTGATTCACTTAACAATCCACACGTGGTTGGAAAAAATGATAAAACAACATATAGACTTTAAACCGGAAATATTTTTATTGGGAATAATACCAGAAATTTACAATAAAGAGTTGAAATATTTGATTGTAAATGTCTTAACAGCAGCTAGAATTGTATTTGCTAAGAATTGGAAAAATGATAAAATACCTATGCAGGAGGAAGTTATTAAGAAAATTATGGACTGTGCTGAAATGAGTAAATTGACATTTGAAATTAGAGAACAAGAAGATAATCAATTTTATAGGATATGGGATTTGTTTTATCAATGGTTGAATAAAAAGACTTGGTAATGTAATAGAGTAAATAATTTTGTAATAGAAATTTAATAGATTGATATAAAATATAATATAGACATATATAACCATTGGATGAAAGTGTAATAGAAACTTTATAACAAAATTGAGAATATCTCGTATAAATGATGGAATAAATAGTTTAGTCATGAATGATTAATAATTGATAAATATATATATTTTAGATTGACAATATGAGAATTTTTTACAAACAGCGATGACTACGAAAGGGTAACACAAAAGATCTGTAACTAACTGACACACTGTATGTAGATAAAATGGAGGATGGTTTAATGTTTTTTATGTTTTGTCTGTATTTGTCTGTTTTAAAAAATAAAAATTCTTTTTTAAAAAAATTCAGATGCTTAGCAACTGGTTCATTCTTATGACCATTACTGTGTCCCAAGGCAACCTTTTGCAGCCATTTGGCATGCAAAGTCAATGGGGAAGCCAGATTCACTTAACAGCTGGGTTACTAACTTAGCAACTGCAGTGATTCACTTAACATCTGTAGCAAGAAAGGTCATAAAATGGGGCAAAACTTACTTAACAAATGTTTCACTTAACAACAGAAATTTTGGGCTTAAATAATAAATGAAATTACCGGAAGTGCCCGTTGTCAGCCACTGGAGAGCCTTTGGAGCTCAGGGCAGGCCATTATTGCCCTCCTGGAGACTCGAGGGAAGCCTCAGGAGGCTGAAAAATGGGCCTTCCGGAAATACTGGAAGTGCCGAAAAGGGCTGTTTTCAGCCTCCCAGGACTTCCCTTGAGCCTCCGGGAGGACAAAAGCGGCCTCCCCCCGGGCTCCAGAGGCCCTCCGGAGGTTGAAAATGGGAACATCTGGTATTTCCGGAAGGCCCATTTTTTTGGCATCCCGAGGCTGTAGTCTTACTTTGAGCCTCTGGGTGGGCGAGAAGGGCCTCAAGCGGTCTGAAAATCAGCTGGGGAGTGCGTGCATGCGCAATGCAGGTAAGGGGATGGGGGTGTTGCGCATGCATGCGTGGGGGGAAAGGGGCGCATTGCATTGTGGGTGCCAGCACATGTGCATGCGTGCTATCATGCACACAGACGCTTTTGGCACACCACAACAAAAAGGTTCGCCATCACTGCTATATATGCATACAGATAGATACAGATTAACAGAGTTGGAAGCGACCTTGTAGGTCATCTAGTCCAATCCCCCACCCAAGCAGGAGACCCTATACCATTGTTCTAACCAAGGCATCCTAGACCGTAAGTACGCGCACGCTTATTTTAAAAACAAGACTTATTTCATTGCAACGCTGGGAATTGTTTTTATACTTTCTTTTTCACATGACTGTATTTCGGTTTGGAAAGGAAAAGGACAATAAGTGCTTTTATTCTTTTGTAAAAATTAAAAAGTAATTTTTATTTGTCAACTTTTTTAGTTGCTACAAGTCATACAATCAGAACAGAGCTATACTCTACAATAAAACTAAGTTAACATCTACAGTATACAGTAATCATGGCTGAAAAACATTACAATTAATAATTCTACATTGTAGCTTTGGTCTCTCATTGAATGTCTCTGTGAGTTCCAGTTCCCGGAGAACTTGTGAGCCCTCGATCACCTGTCTAGAGTAATAATGAAAAAAGAAACCCAAGTAAATCCTTGGAATTTATGGCAGTTGGATTGGTATTAAGCCATAGTTTAAGAGTACCATTTGGTTGTTTCTTTATTTAATATCTATGGCCGACCATCTTAAAGAACAACTCTGGGCTGCTCTTAGGAGTCATAAAACTATAAACAATATAATCAGGAAAGCAAAACTAAAATGAACTAAACCCCCCCCCCCGGCACCTCAGCCCATTCTAGGATTTCCCAATAGTCACTGCCCCAATGCTTGGGAAAACAGACAGGTCTTGAAGACCTTCCAGGAGGCTAAAAAATTGGTTGCCAGATTGTTGGGAGGATGGTGTTCCACAAGGTAGAATAATGCAGCCATCTCGCTTCAATGAATTTTCTCACTAATACTGTTTTGAGTTCCGTGATAGAAGAAAGGCAGGAGAGAGACATAAAAAAGAAATGTTCCCATTTCAGTTACAACATTTATACTTGGGATACCCAGAATGACATTTTACACATACCCAAAAGCCACATATTTGGTATTCAGATACGGTGCAGGTTGTAACGTGATGTAGAATTGGGATCCATTGGTGTGATGTCCTTTGTTGACCATTCCAAGAATCCCTCTCTTATCATGGGGAACTGCAAAATTTTCATCTAAAAACAGTACAATAAGCAGTATATAGCTCTGTATGTGTGGTTATACCTACATATAAACATACAAATATCAAGGTTGATGAAACCGTCTTTATCTCCATTGAATTAACTTGCCTCTGTGGGCTACTGCACAAGTTAAAAAGTCTTGATTAGTCAATCCAGAGGTCATTTTCTAAGTCTTTCCAGCTCTTGCAAAAGAGGCTGGGAGGCTGTTGCTTCTCTTTTAATTGCCCTCTTTCCCTGGTCCTTGATCACAATCAGCACCATAATACATAGTCCCACTTGTTTCGATGTATGGTTTTACTCTCCCATTGGAGTGGAGTTGGACTGTGTGTAGACATAGCTTGTTTTTGCAGAGTATCTCTGTGAATTCTTGATTATGGACACCATAAGGAGCAGTTTACCACTCAGGTGACATGGATCAAATAATTTGATTTATGGGGAGTTGTTGGGCCCTAAACAGACCTGCTTGGGACTGAAACCAGGTTTCTCTTTATTTTCTCCCTGGCTCCCTGCAAATAAAGCTATAGCATAAGCACAGTTCTCTGTGGCCCATTAATTTACTTTTTCCAGTGTTATATTGGCTTGTCTGCTTGCCTTAGTTCATTGTAATATCTATAAAGAAACCAGAAAAAAGTATTGATCTTTCCCAGTTTTAGACAGAAAGATGAGGAATACCTACTACGTACAATTCACAAATCCACCTCAAAATGGAGCTCCCCACTATTCCATACCATGACAATGAGTTGCTCTGTGGTTCCTAGGAATAGTCTTGATATCCATGCTTATCAATCTCTTTTATAGCTTCACTTCTCCTGGTGTTGATGGCCAAAAATTAAACACCTTGCGAACAATCGAAAATTTAAAATATATAAATTCTAAACTGCTTTTTAATCTCTTCAGCTCAAACCTTTTTATGAGGAAGTGAAAATGGAAAATAATGTGGCATTTGCATTACACTGATTAAGGTAAGAGCTTCAGTATCTCTATTACTCTGTTACTCTATTTTACACTATTTATTTCAATTCTATTTCTCTTAGATTATTTTTTACATTTGGAATATAATCATTGCCTATGATATTTGTGAAGCCTGCTATTTATGTAGGACCAGCATAGTTTAAGAAAATACTTCTACCTTCAAACACGGGTCCATATATCGATTCACCCCCATTTCCTTTTCCACCATCGATATCTATGTACATTATGAAAAAAAATAAAATTATACATTATCTTTTTATATAAGAATTTTAAATGACACCATCATATATAATATTATAATTTGTAATTTTTCTCTTTAAGCAAAATTAGGAAAAATATCAGAAAAAGAAAAAGGAATATCACAAAATTAAATATAAATGAATATTTTACAGATTATCTGTGGCTGGTTATAATGGTTCTTTCACTGAAATGGTTGTCTAGAACTTTATATACATATCCATGCCTGAGAAGCCCTTATCTATTTCATGACATTGGGAAGAGTGCTATATTAGTTTAACGGTTATTTATTAACAGGTCCTGCAATATAGAGAACTGATACTATCACGGTTGTTGCTGAAATACATCTCTTGACACCCAGGATTGGTCATGTTTACTTGGGTTCCTGGGAAGCATAATTCAGCAGCACTTGGAGGATCACAAGTTCCCATATTTTGTTGTATCAGAAAGCCCAATGCATCTTTATGTCAAATACATTATGACTTGCTTCCATCTGAATAAAAAGGCTTCCATCCAGATAAATTTATATAAAATTTAAATGTTGTGTAAAAATTCCTCCATGTTTTCTTTTTCCTCCATGTTTTTTATATACCGACATGTGATTATCTAAAAGTATAACTCTTATCTAAAGGTTTGGTTTTATTCTGGTGATGGGGAGGAAGAAGAACACTCTCATATGCTGGGTAGTATACCAAATCTGTCCCATACTTCACTCTATGAACAGATTTCAGTACATACCTCCTCCTTGTATCCAGCCATTTTTTACAATTCGATGAAAAATTGAATCCTTGTAAGTGAGTGCCAATCCAGACTCAGAGTACCCTTTCTCTCCTGTACATAAACACTTGAAATTATGGCATGTTCTGGGGCAGATATCAGAATAGAGCTGGACAATAGAAGGAGAATATGGAACATTTCAGAAGATCAGTTCCTGAGGTCAGCGGGAAAAGAAACATTACATTAATTTATGAGATGAATGGATCACAATTAATTCTGTATATTCCAGGAATTTTATCAAAGATTGTGATATCGTTTTAAAATGAATGTTTTATCCTCATGAGAAAAGACAATTCATTTTAAGATGGGAACAAAGAATCCTGACTCAGAAATTGAGGTCTTGAGCATATCCTTCTACTGTTATCTGTTCTATTATTTTATGGTGACATAGAATTACTTTTCTGCCTCAGTCCAACTGCTCACTATTATTTCACTCATCTCAGCCTACCAATAAAGCAATAAAGCGAACAGCCCTTGGCAATGGTGTTGACTCTCTTTTGGAACATCTGTCCCTTGCCAAGGGGTTCTCCTGGCAATTATTCAGCTATGTTTCAGGAAGAAACTAATTTTCTTCTAAAGAACTTTTAGTTTAAGTTTTAAGATAGAGAATGGACATTCATTTTCCAACTTATTCATTTTAGTATTTGCATGTTGTATTAGAATGTTCGCAAGGACACAATGCAGAAATTAAATATGTGTACACACACACACACACACACACACACTGAGGGGGAGAGAGAGAAGGAGAGGGATGGAGGGAGAGAGAGAGAGATGCTGAATATGTTTAAAGAGAAACAAAAAAGTTTGAGGAGAATTGATAGTAAGAGTCTATTGGATTGTAGCTTTAATAAATCTTTAACATTTTAAACATTTATTTCATCAAATAAGCATAAGCTTGCATTTGAATTTTTTAAAATTAAATTATATATATTTTATATTCTGAGGAGGCATTGCATCAACTTTAAAAGTCATTCCTTTAGCTTTGTTACACACATGCCTATGCATACATATACAAGGGATTAAATCTTCTAAGCTGACACTTTTCATATGAAAATTTAAGTACTTATATAAAAATTGATTTCATAAAATTTGCACCATTTACACCCATCCTAAGAAAATATTTTGAAATAAAATGGACTGATCAAATCAACATTTCACCAAAGTGAACCCACATATTTTAGCCTCAAGAGACCCGAAATGTTGTATACACTATTGCGTTGTCACCCAAATAATTCTCATGAGCTCTCCAACTTCCATCTATGTTCCAATGTGTAGTTGATCTCACATCAGGAATTGGACCTTAAGTGTTTAAGTAACAGTTTTGAACATAAGTGTAATTGCTTCCATGCACATGATAAAAACAAGGATTGTTTGTCTTTTTCTTGGGCAACTTACCTCAAAGAGCAATTTTCCCATCGAAACTTCATGAATTGCTATTTCCATGAAAACAAATATATGCTGCCAAGATAAAGAAACCAAACCCTATGGTTAAAGTAGAACTGAGTGAGTGAATCACTGGATAAAGATTGCACCCTTCTGACTCTTAGTCATGCTTTAGAAGGTAAAGGGTCAAATTCTAGTAAGTAGTGAATTTCATCAGCATTTCCCTGAAGCTATAGCCTGTCAATATTTTACTGTTAGAAGATTTGATCAGTAATCATCAACTAAACTTTCAAAGAACTCGGACATCATATGGATGAGTCTGGAAAGCATTCTGGGGTACATGTTAATAGCAGAGGCTCAGGGTTCATCTTAGATCAAATGTAAACTGAGAATATATAGAACAGAGGTATCAAACTTGTGTCATCACAGCATCATGTGACATATCGGGACTTTTTTTCCCCCTTCACTAAACCGGGTGCAGGTGGGGCCAACACCTGATGCATACAGCCCATGAGCCACAAGTTTGACACCCCTGATATAGAACAATCCAATGAAGAGGTGGTATTCAGTAGGTTCTGACCAGTTCTGAAGAACCGGTAGCAGAAATTTTGAGTAGTTCAGAGAACTGACAAATACCACTTCTGACTGGAGATTTTACAGTATCCTTCCCCTGCCACGCCCACCAAGCCGTTCAGAGTAGTTCACAGAACCGGTAGTAAAAAAAAAATGAATCCCACCACTGATCCAATATATCTGTGAAACTTAAGCAAGGGGAAAAGATTTACATTAGGTAGGCAAGCTGTGTTTTAAGGGTTGAATTAATTCCTGGTCATCCCCAAGTTTTCCACTTCTCCACTGTTACTGAACCTCTACTGGGAAGGGTGTGCCAAAGCTTCATAAAGCGTTTTATGAAGGCACTACATGGAACTCAGTGAAGTAAATGGTTAGCTTTGGATAGGGAGGGAGGTGACGTATAAATTTAGTAATAAACAAATACAAATAAAATGAATGAAATGGCATGAAAGTCACCACATAAACCAGGCTTCTGAAAGCACATCTGTCAAGGAACAGCTTGGCCTGCTACAGTTGAAACTGTCTGAAGGCAACAGCGGTGTTTTTTTTTTAAAGTATGTATTAATGTAAATTAGAGAAAATGATACTGAAAATATCCTCCTCCTTTTTGAATCATTAGAATAAAATTATTTCCAGCTTCATTATGCCACTTCTATTTTAGCAGGCATTAAGCCTGAGATCAAAACAGTTTTTATAAGACAAACTGTGAACTTTCACAGTGAGTAATTGCCTGTGTTCCACAATGCATTCTTGAGATGGTGGGAGGAGACTTTTTTGTGAGCTTTTGGGATCATTTTGTCCCCAAAATGGACTGAATGTAGTCCATTCAACAAGCCTCTTATGGCAGGGCTGCCAAACTCCTGGCCCGTGGGCTGGATGCATCACACATTGGCCACAGCTATGCCCGGTTTAGCAAAGGGGGAAAAAATCCCGATACGTCACGTGATGCCGCTGTGACGACGTGACTTTGACACCCTTGTCTCATGGTAAAGGGCCATTTATTTTCCATCCCAGATCTGAGCTGCACCAAAAAAACCCTACCCTATCATGGATATTGTCAATTTTTGCATCAGACTCAGCAGGAACTCACAGCGTTCCAGGCATTTCACCTTTATTAAAGCACTTGGCTTAATTTGACAGAAAACTCTCAGATGTGGCATGGCTATAATAGAATCTTTATGCCAGTTAAGAGTGAAGCCCTAAACTAAATCATTTGTTCACTCACAGCCATGCAAAGAATTCACAGCCTTCAGGTGCAGCTTTGCTCCAATGTGTAGGCTTTTTCTCCCTGCTCTTCTGAATTCATGATATTGGCCAATCTCACATGGCCTTGAAAGGCAGCGGAAAGATGTTCATGGGACAATTGCTATTTGCCTTGGAATTGCTGGTTCCTGCCAAGCTCAGCCCTTACAAGCATTCAGACTGTGCTCTGGACCTCCACTGCCTGTTTTTAACCACTTATTCACTCACTGACAATTTTTTCAACTGGCATGTTGCAATTTTTTTCAACTGGCATGTTGCATATTTTGTAAAAAAAATATATGGAAAACTAACTAGCAAATAAGTATTACTGGCTTGAGTCATGCAGCCAGTGATGGCTCTGGAGTTACAAGCTGGCTTATCATGGCATCACTGACAATGAAATATACTATGGCCCAGTGTTGGGATTCAAATTTTTTTACTAATGGTTCTGTGGGCGTGGCTTGGTGGGGGTGGCTTGGTGGGTGTGGCAGGGGAAGGATACTGCACAATCCCCATTCCCTCCCCACTCCTGGGGGAAGGTTACTGCAAAATCCCATTCCCTCCCACCCCACTAACTTGCTTTCCAGCTCCATTCTCCTGTGCAGGGCAACAAAAGAAGACCCAGCCGAACAGCTGGGACTCGGGAGGCAGAGAATAAGATGGGGGTGGAGCCAATCAGAGGTGGTATTTGCCGGTTCTCCAAACTACTCAAAATTTCCGCTACCGGTTCTCCAGAATTGGTCAGAACCTGCTGAATACCACCTCTGTTATGGCCTCCCACATAGATGCGTTAAATGTTTCAATTTAAAAAGGATGCTGATATATCCTTGCTTGGCCTGGAAATGTCAGTAACAATCCATTTTAGTTTACTTGTGCGGATTGTTTGGGCTTTCCTGAAGGATGGGATTTTGGACAGCTATAAATCTGTCAGAAGCTATTATTGGTGTTTATTTGTAAAGCTTGATATGAAGAGAGGGATTTAAATCTACGATTTTAAAGTTAGTGTTTAGTAAGGTTTATGTGATTTAAATGCCACAAAAATTATGACTACGCAACCTAAAAATGGGAGAAAATTTATTAATTGAAATTCTCCCGGTTACTCTTAATTTTCTAAAGCCTTTTCTAAGTAAACTTTATAAAATTAAACAAATGAATTACATAGGGTTTTATGCAAACTCCAGATATCGTATAGCCATCAGTGAGACTTCTAAAAACCCAAATATCACCTTTTTGGCTTGTAAGTATTTTGTGAGGAAATCTGATGTAATTGCTTCATAAAGTGCTGTGGGCTTAAAGTCTTTATAATCCCAAACATCATAAACCCACTTCAGCAGCATTTTTTCATCTCCAAGAAGCTGACCATCAACAAAACACATCACATTGGATGGATATTCCCATGTTTCACCTCTCAGTTCCTGCAATCAGAAAACAAAATGGCAATATTAAGGACTGATACACATATCACAGAAAATCACTAAACATTTTACATTGATGATAAAATTAAGTATAGATCTGAAAAGATAATGATGAGTTTCTGCTAAAAGATTCAAGTTTGAAAGCATTATATAAGTTGATCAGGATTTCCCATTTATTATTGAATTTCTAACCCATCTTTCTGTTTCTTCAACTGTAGATTCACTGGTTATATTCATGCATCAAAGAAATGCCATATATTGTTCTTTCTGGATCATTTTATTGTGGAATTCCAGCTTACAACAAAGCACACAATAAGGCATTTGTCAATTGTGGCTTATTCAACAAATAATAATTTAGTATAATATGCTATACTGTTAGACCTCAAACAAACCGCTTTTCCTTAATTTAGGCTAATTTGTCCTGATTTGGAAATAGAAGTTACACAATCCAACTATACTTTAATCTACCATGTGGTACAAACCAATCAGTGTAATTACTTTGCAGTTCAGTGTGGTGTGCAAACTCTGAAACTGGAATAATAAAACTAGTTATCTATCGATAAGCATATTGCAAAAATATAGCCAGAAATTAAAAGATACCTTCTTTTTTTCTTGCAGATATTCATCCCATGCAAACTGCAATAAAGGAAGTATTTTAGGCTCAGCTATCTTCTTGGGGAAATTTCTCCTAAGGGTCTAAATATGCAAGAGAAAAGTTTTAAAGACTGAGCTTTAAATGGTGCTCCTAAAATACACATAACCATTGTAATCATATAGCAGATCATATAAGTCACTTAAGTAACAATCTTTTGGGATCACCTATAAGAGAGGAATTTATATAACTTTACTTCCATGTCATATGTCATGCAAGAGTTTTATCTTGTTAATGATGTCAATTTCTTCTGCATTTATTATACAAGAGTAAAATGGCTAAACAGCTTAAGCAGTAGTGGTAGCAGTGAGATGAGATTTGCAAGTCAAGAAATTTATGTTTTTCATCAAGTTCATCAGTTCAACTGAATAGTCCTTAGTTAGCTTCCACCTCTCTCTACAATATATTTCATTGTATCTCACAATCTAGGAAGTATGTGCAATGAACTGACAGCTATTTATGATGTAGCATCAGAACTAAGTATCTGAATTAAGGTCAATATCCTTTCACAGAAAAATCTACTCTTAGGAGATTTTGATAAATGTCAAATTTTAGTTACCCCTCCCCCCCTTTGGATTAGCCATTTTGTTCATAGTAGCTCTCCTCCATCCCTACTTCCTTTTCTTTGTAGCCCTCCCAACTCTTTAAAGGAGATGAGAGGTTGCAGAATAGATAGATGCCTCCTCCACAGTCAATGAAGAAGGCATTCCATCAGTGGGTTTAATTGGTTAACATCTTTTTAGTCTACCCATCTAATTAATTCTTGGTTTTTCATAATAATGTGTGAGTTGACATTGGATACTAAGAATAATAATAAATATTCTTAGTAGAGCACTTTTCTTGCAGACATAATCCCCTCCTAGATTGACATTCTCCATATCTCTACATCTGCAAGGATTTTCAGCAACTGAACTAAACATTTGAAAAAAGTCAGCTTGGGGGAGGTTTTTCTCCACGATGAAGGAAATGACAGATTTATTTCTGTCATTTATTGAGTGAAGAAAAATTGTTTTATTTTACACTTATTTATTTTATAAGTTAATTAGCTGCTACAGAAGGCAAGAGGAACATAGAAATGGACAGTTTGTCAGGGGCGTTATTTTTTTAGTTACAAAACCCTACCTTATAATTCATACTGACAGCACAGAACATAAAAACATATGGCTCAAAAAAACATATAACCACAAGGATCTAGTCCAACCTTCTTAAGGCGGGATACCTTATACCATCCCAGTCAAATGGTTGTCCAGTCTATTTTGGAAAACCTCCAATGATGGAGCACCTACAACTCCAAGAGGCAAGCTATTCCATTGATCAATTGTTCTCACTGTCCAGAAATTTCTCCTTACTTCTAGGTTGGATCTCACTTTAGCTAGCTTTCCACTCATTACTTCTTATAACACATTTAAATTTTGAGCTCAACCGACAATTCTGTTCTGGAAGAATCTACCCTTCGTTGAGCCTTTGCAATACCACGTTTGCGGTCTGAAGAGCTCAGAGGCAACATTATCAACAAAAAGAGCAACAAGGGAAAGAGAAGCAATTCCCAAAGATGTGAGCAGTGAACCTGCAAGAAGGACCTGGGTCCTGGGAATTACCTCCACTGCGTGTGCTGCCATGTGAAAGGAAGGTTCGGTGAGCAGGCCCACCACCTCCACTTCTTGAAGCTTTATGGACTGAACACACGGGCTTTTCGACCACATTGCCCACAAAGTTTTCCTCTCTCTTCTCTTTGCTTTTCAGCTGCCCCACTTCTTCTCAAGCAGCAGCCGGAGAAAAATCAACACGTCCCCTCACCATAGCAACTCCAATCAGGTGCTACCGTTCTCTCCAGCTGGGAGTTCTGCCAGCCAGCAATTGAGTTTCAGCAAACTTTCCCTTTATCTAATGCAACATGAAACCCAAATGGTCAGTTTGGAGGTACGTTTAAATCTGATAACTGTTATTATAAACCCAGAATGTTGATTTTTCCAATGAAACACTGTAATGAGATAGTGATGTGTTGGTTCACTGAACATGCTGAGCTGAGATACCCACTGAGAAGAAACCAACATACTTCTTATACTTTTCTTGCCTGTACATTTTTGTTTTTTGAATTATTTAAATAGTACAGATTGATTAGTGGTGCCTTGTAGAATTAATTTACACAGATGGTAACATCTGATTAAAATCTCAATAATAACATAAAGTGCTTTTGGATTGGTGGTGGGCTTTGCTAAAGGCCAATTTCTTTGTTCTCTGATTAATACAGTTAAACAGATTAATTCTTGCCGAATTAAATAAACTCCGCTGATAGAAACAGCACGTAAGATGTCACATGCATAAGAACAGAGCTTAGTTAATAATTGAGAAAACATAATACATTTAATATGTAAATAACTAATTGTTATATACCCAAATTAAATCAATCATTGACTGCATGTGATAACAAAATGACTCATTGCTTTATGAGTTTATTCTGACTTGAAAAGCAGTCCTTACCATCTGGGATAATGAAATACTAGAATACAGACCCAATAACACTTTTTCATAGCTCCAGCAGTTAAGTAAGGAACTAGTTAAGTATTTGGAAAGACTCCATCCAGTGTAGCATAAACAAGAACAAAATACCATATATACTCACAGATAAGCTGAATCACATTTTTCATGGTATTTTCGGGGGTCTGCTTATCTACGTATATTAATGTATATACTTACTGATAAGCCAAACCTAATTTTTCAGGTGCATTGGTGGCGCCTCAAATTCTGGTAACAACCACAACTGAGCCCAAAATTTATGTTGCTGAGTGAGACATTGGTTGTCAGTTTTGCCCCATTTTACAACCTTTCCTACCACAGTTGTTAAGTGATTCACTGTTGTTAAATGAATAACAGTTGCTAAGTGAAACTAACTTCCCTTTTGACCTTGCTTGTCAGGTCCCAAATGATGATCACATGACCCCAGGACACTGCAACGATCATGAGTCAGTTGCCAAGCACCTGGATTTTGATCATGTGACGTGAGAATGCTGCAATAGTCATAAATGTGAAAAATGGTTACTTTTTTTTATTGCCATTGTAACTTTGGTCACTAAATGAATTGTTGTAAACCAAGGACTACCTGTACAGTAATGAGACTGGAATATTTTCCAGTGTGGACTGACAACTGTTTGCCATCTATACCCACTTCTATTGCAGCTTCTCAGATACTATCACCCTGTGATCTAGAACTGAGCTTGGCTCACAGACGGTTGTTCTGCAATCTGTTTCAATATTTGTCTTTTTTTTCTTCTTGTTATTCTCATTCATTCAAGACTGTATAGAGAAGATCTCACCACCAGGTAAGGAATAGCTATCATGTGGGTCTTAATGAAATTGTGTAGAAGCTTTTCTGTTTTGTCACGTTGTTTTACCTAAGAATTTTCAATTCCTTAGGGATCCTAATGGCAGCCATTTTGTTCCTGTGAAATTTGCAGACACCAAATGATGTTGACAGCCAGATAAATTTCAAGGGAGAAATTGGTAAAGCTAAATATTTCAAAGGTTGCTGTGCAATACCGAAAAGATACACAAACTTACTGTATTCCCAAGTAAAATAGGATATCCTACATATAATGTTTATAATTCAGGAAATCAGTTTTGTTTTTATTGATAGTCAGAGGGAAGTCCAAAAGCCAAACTGGTTCCTGCAGTAAGGAATGGGGAGGCAAATCCTAATTTACATTTATTGATAACTGCTCAGCCAACACTAAGTTTTGGTTGACATTCAGGTTAATGGAGGCGTGGTTTGGGAACACATAGGCAGGGCAATTATTCAATCACTCTTTTTCTGCTAGTTAATGTTTTTCTTCAAAAAATAAACAAAAGGTAGATGCTGGAAACTGAGCCAAGAATAGAAATGTGGTTCATTCTCCCCAGCAGCCTCAAATAATTGACTGAAATGCAGGAATAATTGAGATAGAAACATGTTTCAGGAAGTTATCTTGTGGTATGGCGAGAGCCTTATATTTAAATGTGCCCACCTTTACCCCAGAAAAATAAGGGTGCTGGGAATGATTTGGGAAGGCTACAGGAAGTCCTGGAAAGCATCCTCAAAAATTTGTCATTGTTAATAGGGTATTTGTGACAGATCATATCCATCATGGCTGCTATTTTGTGACAGCATCTAAATATAATCTCAAATTATCATTTGGGCACATGGGGAAACAGTTGAAATGTATTTTTATATTTGCCCATATGATTATTGCAATTATATTTTGTGTGTGTGTGTATATGTGTGTATGTATGTATGTATGTATATATATGTGTGTGTGTATATATATAAATATATACACACACACACACACATACACATATACAATTGCATATGTACTTTGCTGTTATTTATACTGCAGAAGCATAGGTTTGACCTGTAAGAAATACATTTCTGACAAAAGAAGTTTGTAACACACAGATAAACCGTGGAAGAAAATTTTTTTCCAAGAAGGATTAATGTATGCATTGTGTTTATTTTAAAAGCACTATACCCTTATTTTACATAAAGAAGCATTATATTTTAAATGTTTAACTGAGGGCACAATTTAATCATTTAGAGCAGAATTATTTTAATTATTATACATTTTTGTCATTTTTTTCCCTCCTGATATTTTTCCCCCATATGCAAACTTTCATAGTTAATTATCTTCACTAGATCATTCAATTGGTCTTAAGACACTGAACTTTAAAAAAAAACCAGATATATAAAAACCTCTATCAACTTAACTGAGGGAAGAATGGGTACCCTCTCTCCCATGTACAAACTCTTAGCACCTGCGTTTCATCCTGTTCTGCATTACGCCAAAGGTTACCATCAGGATGCTGAAGTAATCTGTAAGTTTTCATTGCCAACAAGTGTTCATTACCACAATGAAGCTTTTCTATGTTCAGTAGAATCCATATTGTAGTTTATGCAATATGAGGAAAGGAAGAATGGAAGGGTTAGTGCACATCTGAGTATGGATGTCCATCACACTGCAATTCCTTAAAGAGAAAGTATGCTCTCTCTTCCTATTCCTTCCTATTTCTAGACTACTTCAGGGCTAATGATTTTGCTCAATGGTTTATTGGCTCAAGCATAAAGCCTTTATACTCCGTCAGTTTGATTCTAGCTTAAAAACTAGAACTACTATATAAAGCAAATGTTCTTGTAGCTATAATGGGAAACAATCATTTTAAAAATTTTTTTATTATAGGAATGCATATACTGCTTATTCACCAGAATATAAAAAGTACAGAGAAAGGAGAAATCACAATGCCCATGTTTGCTCTGATAAGCCAATACCAGAATTGATTTGTGTCAGCTAAGTCTAGGGAAGTCAAGCATTGAGCTGATGTGCATAAATAAAAAAAAAAGCTAATGGAAACACAACCAAAACAAGGCAATGGTTTGCTAAGCCTGTTATTATTATTTAGGAGAGCTTATGCTCATCTGTTTGGAGATGTAACTTTTATTTTTTCTATCTTTTGAAATTATAAATTTACTTTTGCAAAAAGTTGCAAAAATTCCTCAAGTCTTAGTTTGCCTACGCTTGTAGAAATCTTCTAATAAAACTGACTCTCACAAAGTCTTAGCTGACACAAACAGACTGATCCGTTTTTTAAAAATCCAAACATCAGCTTGGTTTAGCCCAAACTATATAATCAGTTGATATGCTTATTAAATATATACAGTGTAAGTCCATTCAGAGGCAATTTTACATCCCATCATTTTCAGTGGAAAAATTAAGCATGCATTGTTCTTTCTCACTGAAATAAATGAGATGGCAAAATGTATAAGCAGGCTTGTACCATGTTCTTTTAATATTTTATTGCAGTTCAGGAAAAATGCATGAGAACACTGGTTAAAAAGCCATGCTTTCAACATATATTTAAATTGATAAATCTGCAAAATAAAAATGCATAAACCAATTGTCGTTAAGCCAACAATCAACGTTACTAGCATGTGAAATTAAATAGAGAATACTGTATATAGAATGCATTTCACATGAAGGATCTTCTTTCATCTTGATAAATAAATATATCTAAGAAGAAAATCAGTCTGTATTTTAAAAAGCCTGCCCTTCGATGTGATGGTCTCCAGATGGCTGGTCAGAGGCTGTTATGCTGAATTGGAGATATGTACAGTTTGGGTCTGTCCCTTGCTAATTTGAGGAGGTAGAATTGTATCTTGGCTAATGCGAAACTGTTGGCTAGGTTCTTGGCCCATCTGCAGATGCGGGGTTGGATGCGGTGTTCCTGCAGCTATTTGAAGCACATCTGCTTGACTCTGATTGGCATGGAGATGTTCCAGAGCTTCTTTGGACAGTGTGATGACATGCATTTGTTCAGTCTGAGGAGAATCCATTGGGTCACTCACAATGCTGATATTCTGAATCTGGTCTGTGGGTTCTGTTTGGCCTGAAAGCAGCAGGTTCTGCAGCTGCTGTGATGGCTGAGTGAGAAGAGTAAGGCTTCCTGTGTGCTCTGTCATCACATTTTGGGAATCATCTGAAGTGACAACACTAATGCCTTGATTATGGCTGGGCACGAAGTTTATGTTGTGCACTGAATCTGTCACCAACAGCTGGATCTCCTGGGGTCCAGAGGTAGAAAGTTGATACTGCTGCAGCTGAAGAATGTTCCTGACGTCCTCTGTGCTGCTGCTGTTGGATGCAGTGTTGGCTTCCTGTAGCTGTTTCTCTTTGATATGGATTTTCAAATGAGATTTCAAATTGTCTAAACGTGCAAACTGCACACAACACTCTGAACAAGAGAAAGGTTTTTTGCCGGTGTGCAAGATACAATGTCTCCTTTTGGCGCTGGAATCGGAAAAGGATTTTCCACAAATACTACACGAATATGGCTTTTCTCCTCTGAAAGAGAAGACATCTGGTTTGATCACATATGTCCATATTTTGCGAAGCACGAATGTTATTAAAAACCCGAAGCATTATTCAAATATCACATCACTGAAAATGAATGGCAGATGGATTCTGTCTCCCCCCCTTACTATGAAGTACACTTACTCAGGTAAGTGATAAGTCAATGGAAGCCATCTTATCATGCAGTAAATCATTACTGTATGATAGAATGAAACACTCTGAAATTCTGTTGTTGTTCATGATGCCTCAACATGGTTGGTTCATTTAAAGCAGGACCCAATAGAGGTCATTGGGGTGTTTTTTTGGACAATATATATTCAATTATGTGACAGTGCTCATTAGCTTTGGACTGAAGACTAAGTATAATGTGCACCAGTGATTAAAAATAATTTGTTTAAATATTCACAATGGCATAGACCAGGCATGACCAGCCCATGGGCCACATGCAGCCTTGGGCAGCTAGTAATGAGGCCCAGCTAGATCATAAATTTTTAACATCATGTGATTTTTATATTTGAAAACTGTGTTATATATTTTATATATGAGGCTCAAGACAATTTCTCTTCACTCAATGTGGCCCAGACAAGCCAAAAGGTTGTATACCCATGGTGCAGACAATTAAAATTGTCAGCATGCAACATAACATGAACTGAATTTACAAACTATGATCTGTAATTGCAGCAGACAATAAAATTGTATTAATAGGCTCACTCAAAATATTTCCTATAAACTGGTTTCCCCACAAAATCACAAAGAAAAAAAGGGAAGGAGATACCTGTGAATTCTGATATGTGTCTGAAGAGAACTTTTTGCTGTAAATGACTTGCCACAGATTTCACAAGTAAATGGCTTTTCACCTATAAAAACTTGCTGATTAGTATAGTATGTAACCATCTCTTATTTAAAGAACAATTAAGAGAGTTTGACTTATGCACAGACTCTTATGAATGACAACCAAATCTCATGCTAATTCATAGCTATTAGGGTGAATACATAATGAATGGAGATATGGACATACAAGAAATTACTGAGAAAATTTTGGAGGACAATGTTTTTATCTTCAGTCTTCTTTAAATGCTCCTAACCTAAAAAATCAGGGGGAAAAGATTATGAAATATATTCTCATATTTTAATGTAACATTATACACAAAATGGATATTGATTTTGTTTCTTTTTAATAATCTGCTCATGGTTTTCAGCCATAATCATTTGCCTTCTGATAAAAAATCAGTTCTATTTCCTACCAGCTAAAAATTCTTGAACAGTAGCAGCAATTTTGACAGTGGAAACCAATTATTCAAGGGTAATAAGTTGGCCTTCACTGAATGTACTGAAGTATACGACTGAAATCAGCAGGACTCCCATACTGGGTGCAAAACTCCAGAGGACTGCCTAATATGGCAGCTATAGTCCATGACCTTAATAGCCCGCACCAATTCTTTCACTGTAAATGTTGCACAGTATTGATTCAGCACTACACAGATTCATCGTTAAAATTAGACTCCATTATAAGCTCATTTATTATCTACAGATGAATGCTGCTTACTTGGATGTTCCTACCTAAATTATATATACTGCCAGCTTTTTTCAGAAAATAATAGAAAGCAGCATTACCTGTATGTGTTCTTAAATGTTTCTTTAATTGAGCGGTATCCATGAATTTACGATGACAGAGGATGCATTCTGGCAATGAATGGCCTGATTTTGTAAAATGAAAAATAAAGTATTATTTTTTGCCAAGTGTGTCTGTTTCATTTATAATGTTTATCTTAACATGTTGGTGGCTAATAATAATAAAAGCATGAAGTTTACAATTCTAATACAACTGCAACCAAAGTAATGCCACAATTGATGGAACAATCATAGAGAACATTTAGAAAATTAAAACATGGGATAACGGCTCCATCAAATGCTATGACTTCTGCTTGCATGGTGGATTTCTCTACTTTTCTTCCACATGTACTCCAATTACTCCCAGATTTGGGAGGTGTGTGATGGATGAAGGAGGAATCTCTTATGGTACGAATACTGTTGTATCAGCAGATGACTACTATTGCATGTGTCCCTGTATTCTTCTAGTTGTTGTGCATCAATAAATTTGTGATTATACTTTTTTAATACAATCTTAGTAACTAAACTATTATATTAATGAAACAAGCTTGTACTAGAACACAATAATGCCAAAGTTAAGTGAACTGGTGGTCCCATTCACCACAGCAACTGTTCCACAAGCAACTCTATTTTTCTTGCTTCTTCATATGCAGGAATTATCCCATTACTATCTCTATCATCAATCATAGTATCTTCATAATTTTTAGCTTATTATGAATTGCTTCCTTTCAATTGTGCATTTTCAGCAGAAGATATCCCCAACTTCTCAAACACAGAATATTTTAATTTTCTCATATATTTTACTCATATAATAATTCTACAAAATAATCAGATGGAACAATGTGCAGAAACATTCATGAAATTCATAGGAGACAAATAGGTACCTATCGGTTATGAATACATAATTAAAAGTACAAGAAAACCCCAACATTCCCTAACAACTTGCAGTATTCTTTAATTCATCATACCTGTGTGAACTCTATAGTGACTTTTAAGTTGCCTTCTCTGGCTGAAGTATTTTCCACACTGGTCGCAGGTAAAAGCCTTCTGACCTGAAAAGAAAGAGGGGAAAGCAGAGTCATTTATTTGTACTTATGGTCATCTGAGCCGCCATCTGTGAATTCACACCTGGTCATTCTGATCTTGCATAGCAACTCAGTTGAAATATTCCAGAGCGCAGGGAATTCTGAGAAAGAGCCCTACCCATTACAAAGTAGGGCATCATCCCAAACCCTGTTCTCAGGACTGCCACAAAAGGTTGAAATCAAGGTTGCAGGTAGGATGAATGGACTGGTTGTATAAATTCTCAAATGCCATTCAAAAAACCATAGTAGCAAGTAGCAACAGCATCCCAGGGTTATTATTTGCAATCTTCTTTATCAGATTCCTACAAAGTAAGTGGGAAAGCCGGAGGGAAGTTGCAAATGACTTAACCTAAGTTGCCTTTGCTGATCAACTTATGATGATTCACTTAATGATGGCAACTGGGAAGTGCCAAAACTGCTGTTGTTAAATGATACAGTCACGTAACATTGCGCTTTACAATCACATCGCTTAGCAATGAAAATTCCACTCACAATTGCCATCATTAACCAAGGACCACCTGGAGAAAACTTGAGACTAATGAACTGTCTGGGAAATGGCTGCAAAAGAAATAGCAATAGAACTTAGACTTATATACCACTTCACAATGCTTTATAACCCTCTCTAAGCGGTTTACAGAGTCAGCATATTGTCCCGAACAATCTGGGTCATTTTACCAACCTCGGAAGGACGGAAGGCTGAGTTAACCTTGAGCTGCTGAGAAGTGAACTGCCGACAGCCGGCAATCAGCAGAAGTAGCCTACAGTACTGCATTTAACCACTATGCCACCACGGCTCTTATCTCTCAGAAATGCCACTGATGAAGCCATGCAGTAACTTCATAAGTTTATGAGATGAAGTACTTTAGTAAAATCAAATTAACTAAACAAGAGGATACCAAAATTATAGGCTATTAAGCAGGCAGAGACATCATTCATGTAAATCAGAAGGACTATGAAGAATACAGGATTTACAGATTTACAGAAATAGCAAATACTGGAAAATGAAACATTTTCTCAGGACTACTTGATAGTATTTCACATTTTGTACCTGGACTTTCATTTTACAGAACATTAGATAAGCAGATTTCTATTTACCTCATTTCTGCAGCCACTACCACATTCTTATTACTTGTCTCTGTTAATTGATTTCAAGGGTATGTAGTAGTTAGAAGATGGAAAAGGAATTTCTCTTGTCTCGTTCTTGGAACAAGAATGGCAGTAAGGCCTTGAATACCAGTGGATTATGGGTGCTATATCCAATGTACCTTATTGAAAGGAAAACACACTGGGGACTTCTACAATAAATGTGAAATTGACACAGAATTTATTCCACAGGGAGAAATCAGGAACTATAAAAAGCTTTCTATAACTGAATGGAAAGATCTAGTCTTATGGATTAATGTAGCCCCTATGAACTAGAGAAGTATATCTTATAAAAAAAACCCAGACACTAAGGATAAAATATTGGGATCAGCTATAATTTCCAATTCCTAAAATGAGTTCTCAAGAAATGTCAAAACATTCTGTTACTGAAATAATGCAGGTATACTCATTCTAATCCAGCCAGGGATTATTTTTTTTTCATGTTACAATTTTAGCCTAGTGAATGGCTTTTCATCTTACCTGTATGAAGACTCATGTGTTCCAGGAGAGAATGTTTTGTGGTTAAAGCCTTATTGCAAACTGTGCAAGTATACGGACGTTCCCCAGTGTGCATCCGCTCATGGACTTGGAGAGAGTGCTTCTGGGAAAAGCCTTTGCCACATTCACTGCATTTGAATGGGCGCTCTCCTGAAAACAAAGGTATGGCACTGTGAATGGGAAACAGGCATTTCAAGCAGATAGAGCAATGCTTGAAATAACAACATGCATCATTTAATTTAAATCAGAAGTAATTTTTCAATACCACTACAGTTTGAAAATACTACAAAGGCAGCAATGTTGATAGTAAAGTGATTGTTTACACAAAAGGGCAATTTTAATAATTTTAATTCTAGGAACACCCAACTTTATATTCTGCTGAATTATTTATATAAATAGCTATAGTCCAGGAAGATAACTAATTATCCTTTCCTTCTCCCATTTTTGCCACAACAATCCTATAAGGGGGGGTTAGGCTGAGAGAGATTCACTCGCCCAAGTCACCCAGCTGGCTTCGTGCCTAAGTTGATCCTAGAACCCCTCGTCTCCTGTTTCTATGGAGGTGCCTCAAACAAAGGGAGACAGACAAACTAAGAAAACAAAAGTGTTCCTTTTTGGAAACTGTACTGAAATGTAGAACCACAGGGATTCCCAATTTACAATGGAGAACTACATAAGCTAATTACTCATGTGAATCCATGAATAGGTGCACAGAGATAAAGTCTCCCATCATTCACTTGAGGATTTTAGGACAAGTCGGCGTGTTCTGGGATTGGAGGAACCGGTGTTCCGATTTGGATTCCCCAGCAGGTGAAGATAGCAATAGCACTTAGCAATCCCAAAGGTGGCTTTTCAGGAGGCAGCTGGACTTTCTTGTTTTTTTTCTTTTGAAGATATTTTGCTTCTCATCCATTCTTTAGCTCTGATAGGATAGTGGGGAATGGAAGGATTTGTATTCCTTGCAGACAAGGAAAAACCAAGGAAGTCCAGTTGCCTCCTAAAAAAGCACCTTTGGGACAATCATGACCTGGATGGCTGAGAATCTCTACAGACTTTTAGCTATACAATTTGGGATGAACCCCCTTTGAATAGAATAGAATTCTTTATTGGCCAAGTGTGATTGGACACACAAGGAATTTGTCTTCGGTGCATAAGCTCTCAGTGTGCATAAAAGATATAAGTGATAAATCATGATCATAGTCATCATAAATGCATTCATCATGAATGGTGTGGGAGTAGGAATGAATTTCCAGAGGAAAAAATGGCAGACAACAGGAACCAGGAGAACTACTCAGGAGACTTGACAAGTTATGGTGTTTGGTGGTGTGTGATATTTTTTTAACCTTATGTATTTTTTTTAAAATTACATTTGTATGCCGCCCTTCTCCGAAGACTCAGGGCGGCTTACAATTTTTGGGATACAACCCAATGCGCTCAGCAATAGCCTTCATTCTATTGTATATGCCTGCTTATTACTAAGCGGCATTTTTACAAAGTCAGCTTATTGCCCCCAACAATCTTGGGTCCTCACTTTACCTACCCCGAGAGGATGGAAGGCTGAGTCAACCTTGAGCCTGGTGGGATTCGAGCCTGCACTAATTGCAGGCAGCTGGAACTTAAGTGCTAGGCATTTAACAGCCTGCACCACCAAGGTTCTTTTATTACTTTATTTTATTACTTATATATCTGATAGTAAGCCATCTAGGTTATTTTATAAAATACAAGTGGCCATATACCTTTCAAAATAAATAAAATTTTTGATTTATTCGTTTTTCCATATATTAATTGATCGTTTATACATTATATTAATCTTTCAATCACAGTTTTGCATATGTAGATAGCATATAATATTTCCCCTTAAGATTGAAAAGAGAACTGACCTGTATGACTTCTTCGGTGTATAGCTAGAAAATGATTATATTTAAAGACCTTCCCACAGTCTTTGCACTCAACTTCAGAACCAGTACGTTTTCTTCTGCCATTGGCCCTTTTTGACAGCCCATTGTCTTCTTCATCACCAATAAGTTTATAATCTTTTAACTTGATTGACCGCCGTATCCTACGTTTGCTGTAACGACTCTGAGTGATCTGTGTATTTTGGCACTTAGGATCATAGTTCTCATCCTTTTCTGTTGAGACAGTGACCACAGCTTCTGTCCTACATACTTCTCTTCCCTCTCCACTTACAGGAATGAGTTCATTGGTATTTCTGTCTTCTCCCACAGCCTCTTGCTTTATAAAATTTTGCTTATTATGTACCGAGTTGTTCTCTTTTAATTGCACATCTTCTGTTGAAAGGGAGTCCAGTTTTTCTTCCTGGGTGTTCTTCATTTTTCTTGGTCTTCCACGCTTTCGCTTTGGTGGGTCTTCACTTTTCTTGTTCTTTGCTAAGACAGCTATTGGGGTTTCACCATTAGAAATTCCAGATAATGTGTTTGTTAAGCTGCTGTTCCTCTCTTGCTCTGTATATGCTCTAACTAGATCATTCACTTTGAGGAGATGAGCAGTGGCTAAAATTTGTTCTATACTTTTTTCACTAGCTTCTAGGCAGCCTGTGTAAATAAATTCCAACAGCACACCAAAAGCATCTGCCACCATCCCTTCCAGCATGTAGATCGACTGGCCAATCTCACCCTCTTCAACGAACATCATGGAGAAATATTCACTGCTGGCAGCAAGTAATGCCTTATGGGCTCTAAACTGAACATTTTCTACAATTAAAGTGATGTCACACAAAAAATCTTTTTTTCTCTGTTCCTCAAATTTAATCAGGATAGTGTCTCTGTGAACCTTGGAGTGGATTGCTATAAGTTTCTCTGAAGAGTTAGATACAACTTCATCCATTATTGCTAAAGACAAAGGGAAAAAAGACACTAAGATTCAAAGTGCTCCAAGACAAAGGGAAAATATTTATTTAAGTACAAGGGACATTTGCTAGCCTATTTGAATGGCACTACGCAATGGCACAAAACGGCCAACTTTCAGAGTTATTCAGGCTAGCCAATATAATTCTGAATTCAGCATCCTAAATAAGGGCCTCATTTAAATACCAACTTAGTTTTAATAGTTAATTAAGTTAATAATTATATAGCTTTAAAAATAGAATAAACATTGATATCAACATAGCAAAAAGCAGAACCCTATGACAAGATCCTCCAAAGTTTGAAAGAGGAAGGCAATTGTCATGAATTTGTCACCTATTTTTTTGTAATGCTTTACTCCTAGAAACTCTGCTTTGGAAAAGTGGGGCGACTCCATGGGAAATGGCAGTGGTGGGAAAACAGCAATACATTTCACCACTTTATTTTAAACTTATAGAAGCACCTAGTTAGTGGAGTCAGCCATAGAATAAGTTTGGCAATTATAAGTTGACCTCAGGATTTATTCCTAAGTATATATCTGTGAATACAAAGAAAGAGGTCTTTCAAATCAACGAAAGGCAGAATTCAGATAGGAAAGTAAGTTTTTTTTAATCATTATTGGAAATAAGTAAAGAAAAATGTGACCTAGTGAGAAACTATACACATTCAAGCTCATTTTTAAAAAACAAAATTGAAACCTCCAATTTAGCAGTGATGCACCTGAAACTTGCAAGACAGATATTGTCCAGATCTGTTTTTTGTTCTTTTTAACACATGGGAATGATAATACATGTTCTGATCAATAGGAAACTGGCCAGTGTTGTTACAATGTACAAAGAGCCCCTCTCTTTGTTTCAGTATTGCAGCTGTACCTTTTCCCATGTTTACATGATTGCTCTGTATGCTGCTGTTGGCTTTTTCCACATATCTGGGAAAAGGTGTGGCTATTTTATTGTTTTGAAGTAAAGTGCTTTATTCAGATTCCTGTCTATTGCACAGCGACTCTTTAGAAGGATTTGCATAGTATTACTGGCCAGTAACACTGACATAAGAAGCACTTATAATAATCTAAGGCCAACTGAGCTTCAGACAGAAATCTATTTTTTTTTCAAATAAATGCTGATGTAGCCACTTTTTCTAAAACCACTTAAGAAATCTTTCACTGGGTCTGTCATAGAAGTATGTATGTTTTCCAATATTTTTTGAAAGATTAAACTAAACAGGATATTTATAGGCTACTCGTTCCATTAAGAACAGGCTTTTCTCTTAGATAATGCATATATATATATATACGGTTGCTCCAACATGCTGACCTGGTCTGAGGGTGGGGAGGGGAGTTTTAGATGATGGTTTTATTTTTAGCTTTTAATTGGGTTTCTCATTTAATATTTTTTTAATTGTATATTTTGTATTGTTTTATGATTGTACGCCACCCCGAGTCCTTTGGGAGATGGGGCGGGTTAGAAATCCAATAATAAATATATGGTATTGTGCCATATCCAACTTTTCTACAGAATCATATTTCTAATTGAACAGTAATTTTCAATATTGATTTAATGCATTGTTTATTCTTCTGTGATTTGTACCACCTTAGTTTAACATGTTCAATTGGGATACTTTTTTTCATAAGTTTTTATACATTTTTTTTACATTTTCTTTTTTATTTACATTTTTATATAATTTTTTCTTAAAAACGACTTTTATTTCCTCACTAAAAATATTTAAAACCATGTATCACGCTATATACAACCATTTACTCCATACCACACTTTCCCTTCCAGCTTAGATTCCAGTGTGTGATTTCACGGATACACAAATAATAAAAATACATTTCCTTTTCTATAATCAGACAATTCCCGTACTTTTTTTCAAAGCTTTTGCGGAAGCAAAAAAACCCACAACAACCCGATTAGAGAAAAATAAGGGCAACCCCCCCCCCTTAAAAATGACTGGTCTTTCAAAGCCAGATCTGCCTGTTATGCCTACTTCCCTTTGCCGTCCTATTTAAAACAAAAGAGAAATCAAGACTGCAAAGCAAGAGAAGGCAGAGGGAGAGAATGAAATAAAGAGAAAGGGATGAAAAACCGGAACCGCGATTCCCGTTTTATTTATTTATTTATTTTTTTCCTCCCGCCAGAACTTTCCTGGCTTTCACAAGCTGCGAGCGAAATTCAACAGGTGACGCTTTTTTCCCCTCCTTCATCTCATCCAACCGTATAAATACGAGGTTTCGGGCTAGTGAATTTCTCCCTCTCCAACCCTCTTTGGAAGTTCGGTCCTTCCGACGATCCTTATTTGCCAACCTAACCCCATTTACCCAAAATAAGCATCGGTAGCGGGCTGAATGCAACAGAAATCCCGGCCATCCCCGTAGTCCGTAAAGAGAAGACCCAGCGGAAGAGTTGGAACCCCCCAAAAGCCTCTATCGCGCTGTTCGTCTAATAACTGTCGACGGAAGAGAGGAGGATCTTTCTCTGGATAACCTATTAGCCGTCCGGGCGGGGGAAGAGGGGAGGAAGAGGAAAAAAAAAGAACCCTCAGCCACGAAGCCGGACTCACCCTCGACTGCGAAAGCTGCAAATAGGGAGCCCTGCGACAAGGCGGTTGACGCTAGCAAAGGCATACGCCGGAAGCGGCAAGCGCGTATCCCGGAAGTGAGGTCACAAGACGAGGGCGGGGATTACGGGGGCGGGCAGAAGCACTACAGGGGCTGGGGTGGAGTTCGGGCGTAGGAAGAAGGTAGATAGGACGGTTACGAGTTCGTTGCCCTTAAGCGAGGAGCAGTGCGGGGCGGATGCTCTACTGTCCAAGCCGGCGTGTTCTGGGATCGGAGGAGCCGGTGTGCAGATTCGGATTTCCCAGCAGGTGAAGATAGCAATAGCACTTAGCAATCGCAAAGGTGCTTTTTATTTCCGGGAGGCAACTGGACTTCCTTGCTTTTTCTTTGAGCTTCTCATCCAAGAAGCTTCTTTAGCTCTGACAGGATAGTGGGGAATGGAAGCATTTGTATTCCTTGCAGACCAGAAAAAACAAGGGTCCATGGAGTTGCTTCCCGAAAAAAAGCACCTTTGGGACAACCATGACCTGGATGGCTGAGAATCTCTACAGACTTAGCTATATACAGTTTGGGATGAACACCCTTTGAATGGTGTGGGGTTAAGAAATGGGTTTCCAGAGGAAAAAATGCAGACTACAGGAACCAGGAGCACTACTCAGGTAACCACGAGGACACAGATAAACCTCCCAAGAGCTTCACCAACCTTCTAAAAGGATGCAAATGACCAGTTGTCCGTAAGGAATATAAATCCTTCCATTCCCAAATATTCTGTCAGAGCTGAAGAAGCTTGGATGAGAAGCAAAACACCTTCAAAGAAAAAACAAAGTCCAGTTGCCTCCTGAAAAAGCACTTTTGAGACAACCATGACCTGGATGACTCTCTACAGACTTTTAGCACTTATCAGTAGCACTTAGACTTACAACTGTGTGAAAAAGTGCTGCACGCTTTCAGTTTTAAGCTGTAGTTACATGTTTAATCAACTTTTCACTCATAGTAACCACACAAAATTAGTACTTTGATTAAAATTTCTGTAGTCGGATTGAGATGCATAATTTTTATCAATATAACCAAAGTCTTTTTAAGGTTTTGAGTGAATTTATGTGCTAAAACAAACAACTTGAATTTTTGAGAGTGTTGGGATCGAAAGTAGCCAATCAGCAGTGAGCTTTGGCTGACCAATCAAAATGCACAGAGGCTAAATCTATGAGCCAATAAATGTTGTCCTACAGTCTGGCTATAAATAGTCAGCATCAAGAAATTTAATTTAGCTCTGGCTGCGGGCAAGGATGAAGGGTTTTGCTTTCACCAATACTGAGCAGCGGCATCGCATCATTGTGCTTCATGAAGAGGATTACTCCTGTACAGAAATAGTCAAGAGAGTGAAATGCTATCGCACCACAGTGAGCAGAGTGGTTGAAAAATACCAAATAACTGGTTCAGTTGATGACAGGCTCCACTCTGGAAGACCAAGAAAGTCAACAAAACAGCAAGATCGGGCTCTGCAAAGCATTTCGATGGCTGACAGGAAGCTCAGCTCACCTCAGATTACAAGAATTTGGGGTGAATCGTGATGTAAAAGTGTGCACAAGCACAGTGTGTCGCAGACTGCCAGAGGGCTCAAAGGCTGCAGGGCTTGAAGAAAACTGTTGCTCATAGACGCTCACCACTCTCGTCGACTGCGTGGGCCAAGAAGTATGCCAAGTGGACCAACGAACAGTGGGCCAAGGTCATCTTCAGTGACGAGAGCAATTTCTACTTGACTGGAAATCAGTGCAATAAGTATGTCAGAAGATTTCCAGCAGAAGAATTTAGGCCGTACTGCCTGAATCTATCTGTGAAGCATCCATTGCACCTGATGATCTGGGGCTGTATCGCTGCTTCTGGTATTGGTCGGATACAAATTGTGCAGGGAATCATGAATTCCAAGCAGTATGATGAAGTCCTGGAAAAGACCATGTTTCCTTCAGCTCAGCAACTTGTAGGGAAGGACTTTTACTTCCAGGATGATAATGCTCTTTGTCATCGAGCCAAGTCTGTCCAGCAGTGGATGAAGAAGCATGATGTTCGACTCCTGGATTGGCCAGCTCAGAGCCCGGATTTGAACCCAACTGAGAACTTGTGGGCCAAGATTGGTTATGAAATAAGAAGCATCCGAAGATCAAGCAGGAGCTGATTGAATCCATTATCGCAGCCTGGCACCACATTGTCACCAAAGATCATGTGCAATGGCTTATAAATCTATGCCGAAGCAATGCTGCCTGGTGATAAGCAATAAGGGCTGGTTACCTAAACGGTCCTTTTCAGGGCCACAAACAATAAAAATGTTAACAAAACAGTAGCATCGGCCTTAGTAATTGCAACACGTATGCCACTGGGTATGCATCAGTTAATCTGTTTTCATAGTCATTGTAAGCATGCATTATAAGCATGCAAGAAAATTCACAATCCCCATCCAAACAGCACCAAATTGCAAAAAGTTTATGCTTTTCACTTAAAAACCACCAGTATTTATTTAAATATAACAATATTTGCATAGCAGTTAGCATAAAATATCATAAAATCAATGGCCTATCCAAAAAATGTCGTAAACCGTAAAGCGTGCAGGACTTTTTCACACAGCTGTATATACTGCTTCATAGTGCTTTACAACCCTCTCTAAGCAGTTTACAGAGTCAGCATATTGCCCCCAACAGTCTGGGTCATTTTACTGATCTCGGAAGGATGGGAGGCTGAGTCAACCTTGAACCGGTGAGGATCAAGCCCATGGCAGTCAGCAGAATTAACCTGCAATACTGCATTCTAATCTCTGTGCCACCACATCACCTCTGCCCCACCACGGCTTTTGAAAATAATACTGATCAAAATCTGGAGTGCAAGGACTCTTATCCAACAAGGCTATCTACTTTTTTGCCAAACACATTGATTTTTTTCCAAACTGAATGAAAACATTGAGGAAATTCTAACCATAGCTATTGAAGATTCTCAGTCATCCAGGTCATGCTCCTTGGCTGACAAGGAAAACGTCTTAAGAGAAGAAACACAGGAAGTCCAGTTGCCTTTTGAAAAAGCACCTTTGGGACAGTAGGCGGAGATCTCATGGGACTCTCCAAGCTGACACCCTTTACTTAGAGTGTCCAATAACAAACTTTGAAGACAGGCCAATGGGTATTGGGATGGCAGGCATGTAAGTACAAAAATATTCTTGGCACTAGGAATGGCAGACACATGGAGCACGAGTGATTTGCAATGGGGCATTTGTAACCAAAATGGTAGCAGTAAGGGACACTTCAAATTTTCCCATTTTAGGGGAAATTTCCTCCCTTTAAAAGGGTTTCCAGATTGACACCATGCCCATTTAGGACGTTTTACTGTTTTACTGAGGAAAACAAATGAAAAGAATAGATGCACAAGATAAAGTGCTTCCCATTTGTTGACTTGGCGATCTTTGGAAAAATTCTCAGTTTGGTATCCGAGCTGCACTTAAAATTTAGTTCCCTAAGATACATTTGAACTGTCGTCGACTTTTTGCCAAGTATCTTCAGAGGGGTTTTATTTTATTGCTTTTTATATGCGGCTCCATTCCAGAGTGGTTCTGTACGGCTGAGAAAGTTCAACAAACTGCTATGTGCGTTTCCACTGCCAGTTCAGCTAGTGCTGCAACAGCCAAACAGCGCTGAGTCATTTGCTAATTAACAATTTATTAAACTAGCTCTTGATATTTTAGCTTAATATGTTGCACAAATCTGTGTACATCAGGGGTGTCAAACTCAAGGTCCAGGGGCCAGATTTGGCCTGCGGGGTGCTTAGATCTGGCCCTCAGGGCCACCCTGGAAACAGAGAAGGACCAGCCCGCAGTGCTTCTGCCAGCGAAAATGGAGATCCATTTTTGCTGGCAGAGGGTTGCAGGAGGCCGTCGTAGCTGAAAACATTGCTTGGGAGCCTGTTTTTGCTTGCAGAGTGCTTGGACCGTCACAGGCGCCCTTGACACGAAGGACATTGAGCTGGGCATGCCCACCCTGGCCACGTCCACTCCAGCCCCCTGAGGTCAAATACAACCCTGATGTGATGTACATTGTTAGCTCATGGCTCGGTGTATTGGACAAACACATAAGCTGATCTAATTGAAGGGTCCTTGGTGCTGTCTGAGCTTGGTTGTTTTTTTGCGGACTTTTCATTATCCAAGCTAGGTAACTTCACCAGTGCTACTAGCACTAGTTTGGATAATGAAACGTCTGCAAGAAAACAACCAAACTCAGAGAGCACCAAGGAACCTTCATTTCAACCATGAGCTACAAATATTCTCCTTTATTGGTACTGATTTTATTGAGTAAACTATGGTTAAATGAACTACAACACAGTCATAATGGTTTATTCAGTTGACTGACCCCTAAGTCTCATTAGTACTGATTAATAGAGCTCTGTGTCTGTGTTGACCCTGTTATTTCAGATTGAAGGGGAAATCATATAATTGCTAATATGCAGGATTCAAATGGAAATATCTGATAATGTTTTTTTCATGCCGTCTGGTTTTTCCTGTGAAAGATTTATTTTTAAATTGAAGAACATTCAACTATATGAGTCTCTACTTGCCAAAATGGCACAGACTTCGTTCACCAATCTCAGTGAAGACAAGTCTAAAGCAACTGCTAATCTGATTAGCCACTGAGGTGAGGAAAACATGGTATAAAGACAAGCCATTTAAAAAACCACTGTTTTAAAATTGTTTATAATAAATATTCAGAATTTTTCCAGATTTCCATTCTACTAAGGGTAAATAGGGCAAAAATATGCATTGCTCCATTGTGCTCAGTAGAGTTGCTGAAAGGATATACGCAGTGGAATGAGATTACTCTCAAACTATTCAAAAGTGTAAAATAAAGCAATTACTCATATTTATTTAGAACTGGGTGGGGAAGAAACATTAGCAACAACCTGAATGGATTCTTTCAAATAACTACACATAGAAGTTAATATTTCAAAAGTAACAAATTTAAAGCACTACAGTAACAACTGAAAGCCAAGATACTACCTCACATTTATGAAATATATTATCTCAAATTATCTGATATTTATATTTAAATAAATACACCTAATATTTAAGTACATTAATGTCAAACAATAATGATTTAACAAATAGCTTACAGCAGTTAAAGTTCTATCCTTAATCACTGAAGAATATTAATATACCCACAATTATAAACATATTTTCTTAGAAGTAGACTTATTAAAAACAATCTTTTTCTATGTTCTTTGCAAAATTAGGACTATAGGGCAATTTACAAATATGTTTGTACACTATCAGTTTTACAAACTGCATTTTGCAAACCATCCTATAGGAAACTACAGTATTGCTTTATTTAGACTTGCAACAAGCCAGTGAAATGAGCTTATCTTGATCCGTTCTGTAGTTAGGCAGGATCTAAAAACAACCATATAAACAACCGTATTTGTATAATTTAACAGTCAAATATGAATATATCACTTTCCAGTATTTTTTGCAATATTTCACCCTAATGGGTCCACATCTTTGAGAGACAAGAAAATCTGTAACTTGTGATCAAAATCAATAGGTCGATTTTGAGGCTCCTTGTACTTCTTTGTCATTTTGATGCCTAGGTATGGAATAAGTTCACAATGGTCTATGAACCGTTCCAACTTCATTTTATACTTCTTTCGTATATAGTTTGGGCTGTTAGGGTTATATGCTGCAAGAAATTAAATACCATTAATTATCCATACTTCAGAATTCACATTACTGTTATTCCAATATCCAAAGCCACATAGAAAGCATGCACATACTATGTTTCAGTAGTTCCCAATATCTCACTAGATGTTTATTTAACTATTTTTAAAACTTGCATCCATGTACTCCTAGGAAAACCGGCCTCTGGCAATTTACAACAGTATCTACTCTTGTGGTAACTTCTAATATTGAGGTCTTGCTATGAGAAAAGTGCTGGAAGTAAAGAAAAATAGATAATGAGTATGAGGAATAATGCCGCGTTTGGGGGGGGGGGCAAAAGCCCTAGTAATAAGCAGGCATATACAATAGAATGAAGGCTATTGCTGAGCACATTGGGTTGTGCTCCAAAGATTGTAAGCTGCCCTGAGTCTCCAGAGAAGGGCGGCATATAAATGTGAATTTAAAAAAAAGTAGTTTAGCACTTGCTTGTTTTTTCAGATATTTTCTCCTTACCACCTTACACATTAACAGCCTAAAAATCCATGTTTAAAGGCATGAGACTGCTGCTCTTATTTTTAGTTTTTAGATACAATCTATATAATAAATAAATAAAAAATTACAAGTACGAACCAAAACCATAAAAACAAAAGCAATTGCTGTTCAAGTAAATGTAATCAAATTATACTGGGTTTAACTCTTGGGATGGAGGGAACAAATACAGTAAAATTAAGAGGAAACCCTTTTCCCTTCTATTTTTTGTTCAGAATTGAAGAGAGAATCATTTTTTTTTACAAATTCAGATGAAATATCTACAAGTTTTACTTCTTATCGATTTCATGTACAACCATATTTTTTGATATGGTTGCATGGCCCATTAGTGGACTATGAGCTGTTTCAACTGAGCCACAGAAACGGCAGGCAAGTGCATATGTGCATCCCCACATACAAGCAATGGGCGTGTGTGCATGCACAGTCCAATTACATGCCAGCCACTCACACGGAACCATTCCCTCTCTCCCCCCCTCCCGCTGGTTCAACAAAGCTGGAAAAGTTGGGGAACTCTGCACTTAACTAGATCACCTCTTGCATTATTTTCTTCCCCTTAATGGTCTGCTTCCTAGTATTCATATTATGGATTTGGTATTGCCTGAATGTTCCTTTGTTTTCATTATTCTACCTATCAGGAAAATTATTAATAGTTTTTTCGTTGGGTTAATTCCGATGTTAGTGCTCAGTCTGAATGTTTTTACAGTTAACTATAGAAATAACTATTTTTTTTATTACAATAGTGCTCTTTTCCTTTCTTTACCTTTCAAATGATAGGCTATGAATAGTAAAGCGGTCCTTTTCACACTCAGGTACGGAAATTTTGGCTTTAAGCAACCAACTGCATTCATTGCTTTTATTAAAGCTGTAGCCACACCCTTTGGGATAAAATATTTTTAATGTTAATTGTTTAGTATCATGATGTCATTTCATAGATGCTTTATAATGTACATGGCTTGATACTGAGCTTCACAGAGGGACTGAATGCAGTTTCTGAAGCATCTTGAAATTTGATTAAAAAAAATACTTTTAGATGTATGTTAAAGATACAGTATATGTCTCATTTACTTTGGCTACATCATGTGGGGAAATTCACTGCAGAAAGCAGTTATGTTTGGAAGAGTTAGTGGTAAAAGGAAACTAGGCCATCTAAGAACAAAAGTGGCTAAGCACCATTAAAGCTGACACCAGTCAGAGCATAAAAAATATCAAAGAAGTAGTGCAAGATCAAATGATGTGGAGAGACCTGGAATCACCAAGAGTTGGATACAACTTAATGGATAATATCATCATATGTTAAAGACCTGAATGTGTATTTGTTGAGAGTTCAGAAATTTGGATAGGTTTGATTAATTTGAGTGGAAGGTCAAACAGGATTGCCAAGCAGCGGTGACCTTAGTATATGCCAATCTAGGTCCTAGGTGACTTAGGAAATAATTATGTATAATTAACTTATTTGGCATTATAAATATGCAGATTTGATTTGATCACAGAGTCTTAGCTTCTGGGACATACATGGCACATTTCTGTGCATCACAAATTAAATTTAGTCTCAAAATCAGAAAAATAAAAAGGTGTACTAATGAATAGGAAGCGTTTTAATGAAAATGATCCATTTGTTTTAGAAAAATTGTTCTAGAGTTTTGAAATGTGTGTAAGTATAGCTAACACTGATTAGAATCTAAATAAATATTTAAATTTGACTATAAATAACAAGAAGAAAAAAAACCTGCTCAAGATATCCAGTCAGAGGAAGAGCTGTCAACACTATAGGTTCCTTTAAGGGAGGAAGCTTATGTGGAAGTGTAAGATTCCAATATTTTTCTGGTTTTCTAAGAATACAGAAATGAGAGGTCAGCAAAATTTAAACCTAGCTGAATATATAGATATGAAGATACTTAATGCATTCCATACCTCATAAACATCTGAAGTTTTTCTTCATTTTCAAAAATATATAGCTTTTTGCGATAAAGTACAGCATATTCAATGTTCCCAGGTACCAGAGCTTCATATCTCAAAAGAAGAGCAACATACATATATATATATTAATTTGAGCCCTGCCTTTCTGTTTCAAATTGTGTCAGGAAATTATCCTTAAACTATAAAGCCCTTAAAATTATTTTAGAGTTTTAAAGATAATGATTAGCTTTTGAATTGAGTATAGAAATGCACCAGAAACCAGTGAGCTAAGTTAAAAGAAAGGTCACTGTTAAGTTTGCATGAAGAGTCAGACGCGAAGAGCTTCAGTGAAGAGTTTATTAGTGACTGCAGCTCGAATGGACCCAACTTGGCTGGGCTACAGCTGCCTCTTATAGCCTGCAGCCGTAGTTGCCAGCCAATGGGAGTGCAGGGTTTCTTCCAGCACTATTTAAACCAATACCATTTGACATTTTACAAGAACAGTTCAAATAAACCAATAACATTCAAACCTACATACATAACACCCCTCCCCACTAGGTTCAGTCCATACTCAAACCCCAACCTATCTAATGTATTCCTTTAAATAGGTGGGGCTCTTATGTGTACGTTGAGACCTTCGTGGTTCAGAAGTTTTTACATGCTCACCCAGTGAGAGAGGAAATGTGTCTACTGACATTTCCTCACTGGGACTTCCTGTGAAAGAAGACCCTGTTTGATTGTTAGAATCTGATCTCTCCTCCCAACCCATCTCCAGCCCAATGTCAGCACCCAAGTCAGGTAGTGATGTACAATCTTCCACTTCTAAGGATGGATTTTGGCATTGTGACAGGTTTTGGAATGGTTCCTGTCGTAATGGCTCGTTACACATGGGGTGGATTCTTGTTTGTTGATTATCCTCCTGTTCCTCCCCTTCCCCCCTAGAATTGACATCAGGTGAGGGAACTAGAGAGGAACAAGTGCGATGTTCCTGAGAGAACCTGGATCTAAGTTGATCGATGTGCCTGCTCCAGAGGACTCCATCCTCTGTTTGCACCCTGTAAGTACGAGGGCCTGTGATTTGAGTTCTCAGCAGGAATCCACAAAGGTTCACCCATAAGGTTCTTAGCATAAACAGAATCACCCACACTGAATGTGCGAACTTTGGAAGTGGAATCTAGTGGTGCGTTGAGTGCGTAAGTGGGATGAAGGCGGTCAAGGGAAGACCTAAGTTTCCTACCCATCAACAACTCTGCTGGGGATAAGTTATTAGATGGGTTAGGAGTGATGTGCTGAACACTAAGAAGTTTTTCAACTTTCTCAGTGATGTCCCCAGGACCCAACTGCTGAAGCTTCTCCTTGGTAAAACGTACCATGCGTTCAGCCCGGCTGTTGGCCAAAGGGTGCCCAGGGGCAGTGAGGGCATGTCTGATACCCTGTTGTGCTAAATAGGATTCAAAAAGGTTAGATGTAAATTGAGGGCCATTGTCAGAGACAAGAACATCAGGTAACCCATGGGTTACAAAAAGTTTTTTGAGCTGCTTGATGACAGCATCAGTTGTGGTGGATGCCATAGGGATTACCTCTAGCCATTTGGAATATGCATCTACTATAATAAGGAAGGTGTGCCCTCTGGTAGGGCCAGCGAAATCAATGTGAATCCTAGACCATGGGCCCCTAGGACATTCCCATTCCTGTTTGGGGGCGAGAGGTGGGGCAGGCCTGACTATCTGACAGTTGGGACAAGATGCAACCCAGTTTTCAACCATTTTGTCAATACCTGGCCACCATACATAACTCCTGGCCAATCCCTTCATCCTTACAATACCAGGATGACCCTCATGTAACATTTCCAAAACCTCTCTTTGCAGTTTTGCAGGAATAACCACCCTGTTACCCCACAAAATACATCCTCTTAATACAGATAATTCAGTTTGCCTGGACTTAAAAGGTTGGGCCTGGTGAGGTAGATTTTGAAGAGGCCAACCTTTCTTAATCCAGCCTATAACAGGAGCCAAGTGTCTTTGGCAGTCTCTCTGGCAATTTCAGCAGTATGCACTGGAAGCTTGGCAACAGTTTCTAGGAAAAATGTGTGTGTTTCAGGTTCAAGGTCTTCCTTGTGGCAAGGAAGTGGGCAACGACTCACTGCATCAGCAAGTCCAATGTCCTTGCCAGGCTTGTGGATAAGTTTGTATGAATAAGCAGCAAGAAATTCAGTCCACCTCAGCATTCTTGGTGACAGGATAGTAGGTGTAGGTTTGTCTCCTGCCACAATGCCTAACAAAGGTTTGTGATCTGTAACAATGGTAAATGTTCTCCCATACAGATATTCATGAAATTTCTTAACAGCTGCAACAATTGCCAATGCTTCCTTGTCCAATTGGCTGTAATTCCTCTCTGCTTTGGTCAAAGTGCGAGAGTAAAATGCAATAGGGGCTTCTCTCCTGCTGGGAAGCCTGTGGCTCAAACCCCCCCCACTCCAAAAGGAGATGCATCACAAGTCAGTACAACAGGCAAATTCTCAGAGAACTGTATCAGTACAGCATCAGACGTGATTAGTCTTTTAATACTGTTAAATGCTGATGGTTCCTTCCTCCCCCAGACCCAAACAGACTTTTTGTCAAGTAATCTGTGCAATGGTTCTGCAATGGTTGCCTTCTGAGGTAGGAACATGTGATAAAGTTAATGAGTCCAAGGAAGGCTTGCAAATCTGTTTTGCATTTAGGTCTAGGGGCTTCTTTGATTGCTTGAACCTTGGCATCTGTAGGGTGGATGCCATGCTTGTCAATCACATAGCCCAGGAACTCAACCTTGTCAGTTTTAAGAGTGCATTTTTCTTCCTTGACTTTTAACCCTGCTTTCCTGAATCTGGTAAGGACTTCTCTGAGTCTTTCTTGTAACTGAATGTCATTTTCAACAGAGATTAACACATCATCAAAGTAAGGCACTACCTCTGGCAGTCCTTGGAGCATCCTTTCCATAAGGCTTTGAAAGATGCCTGGTGCCACGCTTACTCCAAATTGTAACCTTTTACATTTGAAGGCACCTCTATGAGTCACAATGGTTTGGGCCTCTGCACTGGCATCACCAACTGTTAGTTGTTGATATGCCTGGGCCAGATCCAATTTGGCAAAGACTGTACCCCTGCCAAGTGAATGTAATAAATGATGCACCACTGGAACTGGGTATGCGCTCTGCTGCAGCTCATGGTTCAGTGTCCCCTTATAGTCTCCACAGATTCTTACTGACCCATCAGTCTTGACTGGTGTGACTATGGGTGTCTCCCATCTGGAGTGGTCAGTGGGCTCTAAAACCCTTGAGCTATTAATTTGTCTAATTGTGCATCAATTTTTCCTTTAAAGCAAATGGGACCCTTCTGGGCTTTAAGCGAATTGGGGGCCCTGGGATCTAGGTTGAAAGTGATAGGGGTCCCCATATACTTGCCCAATCCTTCGCTGAAGACCTCTGGAAACTCAGACTTCAAGGCCTCCTCCCATTCAGAGTTGCTCACGTGATTGATGCCAGTCACCTCGATGCCTAGTGGATTGAACCACTCAAGTCCCAGCAAGCTTGGGCGATCCTTGTCCACGATGGTCAGGGGCAAAGTGTGGCCTTTAAACTTCATGTTGAATTCTCTTGTTCCAACTACTGGAATCTTGTTCCCTTGGTAGTCTTTAAGAGTCAGTGCTTGCTTCTGGAAATGTTTCTTCTGAATGTTGGGAAGTAGCCTGTGAATAGTGTCCCATGACACCATAGATAAATAGGAGCCTGAGTCCACTTCCATTTGGCAAGGCCTTCCTTCAATAAGTACCTTCACATGTACTTTTCTGCTTCTCAAGGGTGAAGAATGACCAATGGTGACTGTTTGATGAGTTTCATTCTTCCCATTTGCTTCTGAGTTGCCCCATTTTCTCACTGAAGTTGTTGGGCTTGAAATCTTTGTCAGGAAACTTTCTTCTGTGTGGAGGAGTTCTGGATGATTTGCAGACTCTTGCTAAATGACCTCTTTTTTCACAATGAAAGCAGATGGTATCAAGAAACTTGCATTCAGTGCGGGGTGCCCCCAACCTCTGCAATAAAAGTCTTGCCTTTTTGTTCCCAGGTCTTTCTTTTCTTTTCCATTCTGAGTCTATAAATTCCTTCCTCCACCTCACTACAGTCTGATTCAGAATCTATCTGCTCAATGAGTTGTTGTGGACTTTTCCACATCAGGATGGCTTGAGGCCTTGTTAATTTTCTTCATGGCTGCTGCTGAGGACTTAGTGGCTTCTGCTGAGGAGGCCTCTTCTATGGCCTCCTTTAACGTGATCTTAGGTTTTAATAATAATTTGCTCTGAAGCACCTTGTCTTTGAGGCCTAGAACAAACCGACGCATGGCCTCCTCCAAGCTGTTCAACTCGCATGCACCCCCAATGTCTCTTAAGCTTGCACAGTTGTTAACGTTTTAGCTTTCCCTTGATCCCGACGGTAAAACTCATGTCTCTTAATGAGGCACGATACTTGTGGGGCGTAATGGGCTCTTAAAAGTTTTTCTAAATCAGGCCATTCCATTACCTTCACGTCTGCAGCTCCCGCCAATGCCTTCGCCATCTTGAAGACTGCCGGACCGCAGTGCGTAAGGAAGACCGCCCTCTTCCGCTTCTCGGAGATGTCTGCGAGGTCGTTTCCTTCCAAATACATTTGGAAGCGATCTGCATACGATTCCCAGTCTTCTGCTGCCGGATTGAACAGGGCTGGGGGGGTGTTCAGCACAGCCATCACGCTCTTCTGCTTGTGTTCCGTGTCGTCTTCTCTTCAGGGGAATCCCATCCTCGTCGCCAGTGTTAAATTTGCATGAAGAGTCAGACGCGAAGAGCTTCAGTGAAGAGTTTATTTAGTGACTACAGCTCGAATGGACCCAACTTGGCTGGGCTACGGCTGCTACTTATAGCCAGCAGCCGTAGTTGCCAGCCAATCAGAGTGCAGGGTTTTCCCGCACTTTTTAAACCAATCCTATTTGACATTTTACAAGAACAATTCAAACTAAACCAATGACATTCAAACCTACATACATAACAGTCACATGCTTCAAGTAATTGGTTCTGATCAAAATTTTAGCCAGCGAATGTTTTTCAAAAGGGTTTACTCTTTTCAACCAGCACTGTTTTTCAAACCCTTTTCAAAACTTGTCCCAATTAATTGCACTGCAAGTATTCAACTTGCAGTCCTGTATCTGTCAGCTCTGGAATCAGCCCTGGGCTATATGTAACTTCATCTTTTTGGGGGAACAAAGAACCAGCACAAACAGAACAAAAGCATTTCTGAAGTTATTCAACCATACTGTATGAGAATCCAGAAGCATGTATAGACTGATTTTTCAAGAATTAATCTATAAGATCTCACATCCTTAATCCTAAAATTATCCAGGAAGATTTATATTGAGTGTATTGCCATACTGTACATTACAGATATTATACAATGTAATGTACAGTATGATATATATTCTAGATACCAGGTATTAGTTTGATAATCTTTGGGATATGTGTTTGGCCAACATTTGGTGAAATATAAAATGCTATGAATGGAAGATTAAGTACACAGAAAGAAACAGTTTAGAGTGCAACACAGTTTAAAATGCATCTCAAAGCGAAGATGGAATTTACTTCTATGAAGTAAGCAGATATACTTGCATAATATATTTTATGAGACATACAAAGACTTAACATTTCTTTAAAAACAATTCCTTCAGTGCAAGATTAAGAAAATGGCTCATAAAAATTGCAAAAGAAAAGCAAAAGAAAAGGCTTCTGTTGCTTCATAAAGCGTTTTATCATTTAACTTTTAAAGATATTTACAGTTTTATGGTCTGTCCTAGGTTTGCCTTGGATATTTTAGTTCTGGTTATTTTTGCTTCAAGTTGATCTTTGTTATTGAAAAATACTGACAGTTCAGTTGATGGCACTGGGTATAAATTTGATAAAAATATTTCAAAACATTGTTTTTGGATATTACATTTAATGGAAATGAAAATGTGAGTGTTTACCTTCGCTTTCCATCAAGATAAGTAACTGGGCAGAAGCCTTGCAGTTCAGCTTGCATAGGAAATAAAGCTTTTACATCTGCTACAGTCAGCCTTTTAGGTAAATTATTTAGTAAAGGAAGAGGATAAGGTGCTAATGGGGGAACATATAATTCCGGAGTTTTCAGGAATTTCTGCATTGAAAGAAATAAAAGTTCACAAGAAGAATCATACTTTAAGATAAGAAACAAAATACTCTGAGTTTCTTTTTTAACTACTGTCTTCTTAGTACTACAGAATATTTATCATCAGTCCTTTGATAAGTGCTCTATAGAACAACAATGCAGTAATAATTTAAGAAGATCAGATCAAATTATTAAGAGGGAGGGAAGGATTCAAGAATTACTAAAATATACAACAAAGATAGTGTAATTGTTCTGAAAGGAAGCTTTGAGGACAGGGAGATGGTATTGATAGGGAGGCTGCAGGTAGACCTCGACTTATAACCCTTCCCCAAATGGTCAAGAGATTGGGAAGAATATCTTCAGAAGGTTCTCTACATCTTTGGAGAGTCCACTGCTTGCTAGTCAGTTCCCTACCCCTACCTCTTTCTCTACAAGGGTCTTTGCCTCACCACAGTGCAAGTAAATTTCAATTTATATATGCCCAAAAAGCCCTATAATCTCTCACAACTCTTTGCATCAGCATCTGTTTTCCTGATTAATAATATAATACTTACGTCTAACTCCTTTTGTCCAGCCATTTTGTAGTAATGTCCTCGAAATTCTGCAGCAAACTTCAGAGAAGGAGGATCGGAGCAATCAATAAGTTCTTCTCTTTCCGCAAGGGTCACTGGACAATATTGCCCAAACTCTCCCAGTCGAGAGAGCAATTCATTTGGTGTGATGCACATATCAGCAATACAGGCAGCTTTTCCTGTTTATAATTGAATACACTACACTGCTATCTTATTTTATTTATTAAATTTATAAGCCACCCATCTTGCCATCAAGTGACTTTTACAGCATCATAAATAACAATGTGGACAATTAAAAAGTTAGAAATAGTAAAACATGAAGCATTAAAATTAAAATATTATTAACAACAAATTAGATAAAAGATCCAATGCCTAAACAGGGTGGAGATGGAATCTTATTTACCATATTTTTTGCTCCAAAAGATACACTTTTTTGTCTCCCAAAAGTGGATGGAAATATCTGTGTGTCTTATGGAGCAAATACTGCCGAAGCCGCCCCCACCCACCAGCCCCCACCCTTTGGCCATTTTTGACCTCTGCACGTCCTGTTTTTCGCCTCTGCGTGCCCCGTTTTCCACCTCCATCTGTCCTGTTTTTGGCCTCTGTGTGCTCCATTTTTGGCCTCCATGTGTCCCGTTTTTGGCCTCCAAAAGCAGGACACGCAGAGGCTGAAAACAGGATGCGTGGAGGCCAAAAATGGGGCGTACAGAGTAAGAAGTAAGAAGCTTGAGCTTTTAATTCCATTTTCCTGCCTATAGGGTAGAAAATGAAGACATGTTTAATGATAACAATGTCGTATAAAAATATATGACTTACTATTTCTACATGAATTATACACATCATATAGGACAGAAGGAAGAATCTTGCGTGTGCGTGTGTGTGTATAGATGATAGATATAGATAGATATAAGCAGGCAAGCAGGCAGACAGACAGGATTGGTTTTGTAGTTATATGATCAATTATGAATACTGCACTAGATGGATTTGGATTATTTTGACAAATAGCATCTGGACAGATCATGAGTTTCCTCCAAATAATTTTCTTTTTTTAAGTTTCAAATGTCTTGATTTTTATTTTAAGGTGAATTCAATTTCAAGTATAATATTGTAGATTTAAATACCAATTTCCTTGACAAAGAATTATTAATTTAAAACAAGACTTTCAGCTTACCTTGCCGAATTCTTTCCAGGTATAACTGGATTTGTTTAGTAACTGCTTGAGTTTCCAGTAGGATTTTGTTCCAGATCCACCATTTGCTGTGAGATCCATCAAGTACATACCAGTTCTGGTGCTGTTCCTCATAGAATGGCCTGATTTCGTCAGTTTGTGCTCTGTAACAGGAATTCTTGAGGGAAATGATGTGAGAGCTGTCATGCAGTGGGTAGGGAGGTCTGAGAAAACAATTTGAAGAAATATTAGTGCAAAACTTCAAAGTTTGGCCTCCTAAAAATTGTTCGGTTGTAGGTTATATTGACTGTTGCAATAATGATGGTAATGAGGATAACATGATTTCCTCTTTTACTTAGTGTTCTCATCACTATGCTTCCTCCCTGCCACCTCTCCCCCCACCTCAATTTTTTCTGGAAACTCTCCAAAAGCCCAGGATATTTTTTTGCCAAGGTGGGGTGGGGTTATCCACAGAATCTTTTCCATTATGATGCAAGGACTGTATGTAGCTTCTAAACCTCATAACTCCTTGAGATTCTGCTGCCAGAATTTGGTAACCAATTTCAATGCCTTAATTCCTAACTGATTTTTGGAGGCCACCCCTGCCATACAATAAAAGTATGCTTAGTTTTTTTTTAAAACAAATGTTTTTTGTTTTAAAAAAATGTAATCCACTACCATGCCCCCATCCCCAGGAGAAAAAAAAACCTTGGATGAAAAATGCCATATCATGCCTTCTAGTTATATCATTGTTTCACATAGAATTATCTTTCTCAGCTGATATTTTTAGAGAGACAACCAAAAAATTACCCAAGATGTCATTAGTAATTGAATAAGTTTTAAATACCATTCATTTATTATATACTAGCTCTATATCCGTGCTTTGCTACGAAACTATGTGATTGGGCTCAGGTTTTGGGGAGGAAAATTGTGCCTCTGCCTACCAGCATCCATCAGTATTCATCTGGCTACCGTCCTGTCAGTGTGTGAGAGTTGAGGGCTGTTTGGAAACTGAAACATAGAAACTGAAACAGTATTTGCTGTGTGAGCCAGAAGGAGACAGCAAGGAGCCTGGGCGTGGCTTAGCTCAACTGTTCTGTACTAAAGCTGCTTGGTGCTGTGAAAGTAAAACTGAAACGGAAACTCCTCTGCTTTTTGTTTTGCATTTGGAATAGATTTCTTTTCAGGTGGGGAGGGGGATTAGAACTTAGCATCAGAGCATGTTAATAATAATATACAAAATACTAATACTCTGATGGTCATTTTGAAAAATCCTTTCTTAGTGAGCACCTAGAAGCCAAGAGGAACGTACGTGCCAAATTTCAAGTTTGTAGGCTTTATGGTTCTGGAGATTTTGTGATGATGCATGAGTGGTATTTCGCTTTTATATATAAATATAGGTATAGAATACAGATAGATAGATAGATTTAAAAACCTTTACCCTGTGACCTGTTTATAATTTTCTTTCATGCAACATAAATACTTCTAAATCAGGGTATTGAAAATTTATCGTTATGAAAATTTATGCCACAATAAATTTATCTTGAAGCTGCCACTGAACCTTTTGTTCTTTTGGTTGTTATATTGGTATATATTCTTTGCCAGTATTACTGTACAGACAAAGATATGCATGTATCATGTAAATATATCATGAGGCACAAAAGCAGACAATTGAAATAAGCATTTAAGGATCACATTTAGTTACTGACCATTCTATGTTCTGTCCACAATAATGGAACTGAAAGTGTCAACTTTGATATGGCTTGTTTATATGTTATTTTATTATTCTGAGAAAACCCTTGTGTTGGTCTAAAAAAAAGTTTTACTTTTATTAATAGAATCAGTTTACGGGGGTTATTCCTTCCCATGTCCCTGGCATTGTTACCTGTTAGGACTTTGTTTATCCAGAAGTGCTCTTCTTAAAACCTCCTTTATATCAATGTCTAACTCAAAGATTTTTATTGGAATGATTTTCATTTCTTCCAAGAGGTCTGCCTGTTTTCTTGTAACTGGATATCCATCAAGAACAACTCTATGGGAAAGAAAATGAATAGAATTCTGAGTTCAGATTTATTTTGCAACAATAACAGTTCCTGTAATTTCTGAACGCTGCTAACAAGATAGAGAACACAAACCAGAAGGAAACAACAAAAAAAATGTGTATTTACACAGACACACAAATGAGAGAGAGAGAGAGAGAATTAAAATAATTCTGAAACTTAGAATCAGATATTTTATATGTATATGTACGTTTGAATGTGTGTGTATATACTGTATAGCATATATATGTATATGTATAAATATCTGATATAGTATGTTAAAACTAGCAAATACTAGCCGATAACTTGGCGTTGCCTGGGTATTTATTTATCCCAATCCTGTATTAGACAGGAAATTCCTGTAGTCGGGACTCGTACTGTCTGTTGTTACCATGGCAAGTCCACTGTGCTGTACAGTAGAAGCCATTTTAAGGTACACACACACACGCACCCCGAGGGATGTCTTACCCCCACAGTATTTGTTTCCAGAGGATAAGTCATATGTGTACCACGTTTGGTTGAAATTGCTTGAGGTGTTCCAGAATTATGCTGGAACATACATACATTATAGACATAAAATAAAATAATAGAAAAAAATAAGATAGATTGAAAAGTTATCTATTGTCCTATATATGTATTAGAATCCATGAACAAATAAATCCTCTGAGTTCTTAATCAGATAAAACAGTAAAAAAGTATTATAATTATAGTAATGCTTTAAGAAGCTACAGTATATCACTCTTTTTTGGTTTTGTTGTTTTGTTTTGAAATATAGCGATGTGACTTCCCAGTAATCAACTGCTGTGAGAATTATCAGAATTATGTGGCAGACAATCCACAATACGTTGTGGCATAGACTGGAAATAGCTTCTTACTGTTTTTCTAAACCCTATAAAAATAATGCAATACCTGAAATAGAAATTGCTCACCCTGAAGTGTTACACACAGTATCCATTAAGGCAATATCTAAGGCCCTTAGGGCAAGTTCATCAGGTGCAGTCAGTCCTTTGTGAAGATGCCACTTTATCACAAGGGCCAATTCAGTTTCTGGCTGATTGTTTAATATTGAACGGATGGCATCTCCCATGGAAAGGCGCAGTAATCCATAGGTTTCTGCAAATTTTTTGGCAACTGCAAAACATGTTGCTGATTATGAATACATTTTTTCATTATATCAGTGAAATATACTGATTGTGTTCTAAAGAATAAATGATTATTATCAACAGGGGCAGTTTAAATAAAAACTAGTATGGTGACTAACACTGATGGGAAGAAGTACAAGATGTTTTTAAAGTTTAATTACATCATTTGACTAAACAAGAATAGCAGTTTATTAATAGAAAAACAGCTTTGCCCATGATTCCCTGGGGGACCAATTATATGAAAACATTCATATCGGCAGCTACGTGTGCATCTCTCCCTTGGTTATATTACAGTTATTTTGCATTATGTCTTACAGTAGTATATATAGTAGAAAAGATACACACACACACAAACACACACACTTTAGAATATATTATGCCTTAATTAAAGGAAATATATCTCAGATGAAAAAATATTCGTAAATTTAAATTGTAATGAATTTATTAATTTAGTTTACTTTAAATTTAATATTTAGAAATTTAATATTTAAAAAATTAAAAAGTACAAAAAACCCCATACCTTATATAATGGGCACATGTAAGTTTCCAGGGTTGGGGGTTTAAAACTGCAGCTAAATAAAAGGCTGCAGGTGATAATATTAGGATAGCAATAGCAATAGCATTTAGCCTTATATACTGCTTCACAGTGCTTTTACAGCCCCCTCTAAGCAGTTTACAGAGTCAGCATATTGCCCCCAACAATCTGGGTCCTCATTTTACCCACCTCAGAAGGATGGAAGGCTGAGTCAACTTTGAGCCTGGTGAGATTTGATCTGCCAAATTGCAGGCAGCCAGCAGTCAGCAGAAGTAGCCTGCAGTACTGCACTCTAACCACGCCACCATGGCTCATATTGATATTACTGAAAAGGGCTGGACTGATCCTGTTTTTTGAAGAGTAGGCAGGGGAAATCTTTCTCATTTCCACCCTTAAAAATCCTCCAAGCCTCAAAAAGCGGCTTGCAGTTCTGCCACCAAAATTTGATGATACAATGACTGAATTTTAAATGCATTCTGAACCATGAGGAGGTGGGTTGTGTTTTGTTCTGCTTCCTCACAATAAAAAACAAGCACATACAAACACCAATATTCTCACAGTTGACTTAGAAACCTACCTGTTGTCTTTCCAGACTTTGAAGGCCCAACAATTGCAATTTTAACGGGTACAGTTGGTTTAGGTTTAGGCTGGCGGAGATATTTGAGAGGATTTTTCATAAATTTTTCTCTATTTTCTTTACTTGTAAAGAAATATATACAGTTTCGATGAATAACTGGAAAACACGGTGTGTCATCTTTTCGAAAGGGCTTGATTGCATCTCCTTCACTTAGCTGCAGTAAATACAGAATTACTGATGTCCAAAATTACATAAATTACAGAGCCCATTGGAGTTGAATAGCCAATTTGCATGGTCGATAAATTTAAATAATAAATAAACAATGTATGCTTTGTAACTCTTATAATAACTTTTTATTATGTTAAATAGTTTTCTCTAGATTTTGAGAAATAGTAATCTTTTATTTGTGAGGAAGAAGCTAAGCTTCTCCATCCTACAATTTAAAACATGTATGCTAGTACAAATACTTGCTGAAAAGCTACATTTAAGAATCATTACTACACAATCATAGTGCTATGTAAGTCTTTTGGAAGTATATCTGAAAGAAAAACAAAGAAACTGTCTAAAATTAAAATGCTTCAAGTTTGGGAACCTTTGTTAGTCCAAACTTTCCCCTTGAGACAAATTTCACATCAAAAACTCCTGGAACCTTGAGCTGAAGGCAATCTTTGGCTGATTTGATATTACCAAAATACATTGTGGAACTTTTCTTTCTTTTCTCCTGGCTGGCTCCATCTCTGTTTAACTTATGCAAGTCCATCAAGACCTGGTTATGTTATCAGGCTTGGAGCCCCCAAGGGAATGGTGAGAGTTATTTCCATGGTTATTAATATCGGTCGCTCTTTCCTTTCCTTTTAAAATTGTAATATTAATTTTTGAATTGTTAACATATGGGTTGATATGGTATGCTATCTTATTTGAGATGGGGAGTTATATAAACATGGTGAAAAAATAAAATTGTGGATAGTAACTTTATAGTTAAAGTGGTCTATTCAGCAGACCACTGGCAACTGAGAGGTACTGACTAAGCTCCTGTCTTCATAGCTAGCTGTCCTGACTTTTGATTGGTGTTCAGCTGAGCTGGTTTCCAATTGGTGCAGATTGGTGAAGGCTGGTCTCTCCACCAAAATAAACAATCAGAATCGGGCAAAAACAAAGAACCAGTTAGAAACTTGCACCTATTTCCTTAGCCAATAGACAAAACTGCAACTTGAGAAGAACATATCTGCAACCCAAAAATATTTGCATTGCATTGAGTTCTTCTCCTACCACTTGCAAGACATGATATGAGCGTCTCTTCTACCAATGTTCTGTTAGGGATTCTGTGGTGGCAAGTGGAACACAGAACTTGCTTCCTAGATATCGTACTATAGAAAAGAAAGTAATTAATGGCCAGCAGCAGGAGGCACTTTGTTGATAAGTAGCTGGAAAAGCAAGAAAAAAGGGACGATGCCTTTCTATACATCCAAAATAGACTTGAAGCCCCATTTGTTGATTTATTCTTATAATAAACTTTTGTTTTAGTAATTAACATTTTATTAATGTAACCTATGATGATATCAGAGGTGGTATTCATCAGGTTCTGACCAGTTCTGGAGAACCGGTAGCGGAAATTTTGAGTAGTTCGGAGAACCAGCAAATACCACTTCTAACTGGAGATTTTACAGTATCCTTCCCCTGCCACGCCCACCAAGCCACGCCCACAGAACCAGCAGTAAAAAAATCTGAATCCCACCACTGGATGATACATCTTTCTTTATAATTATAAATAGTAAAAAGTATATTAAATTGAAAAATAGTTTTAGAAAGCAAGCAACCTGATTGTTTGGTTACCTTGATAGGATCCCACTGGCCAAAATTGCTTGGATGTTTATAGGAGAGAACAATCATTTTCCTTGCAAGTAAAAAACTTAGTGGATAACATTTCTCAAAAATACTCTCACGATTTTCAACAAGGTCTTTTATCTTTTTAAACAATTGGTAGCGCACAATGTGAAGCTTTCGTTTGCAAGGGAGATTTATTATAGGTATGAGTAATTTTTCAAGTTCTTCCTGGGAACAAAACAAATATATGGTTAAGAGCTATTTTAAGTAAGTACCTTTCATAAAGTCTCAACTAAATCACCACCATGGTAATATAACATGTTAACTAGAGTTATGGAATTGGCAAACTACTTTTCAGAAGATTAGCAGATGGCAAGGATATTAAAAGGATATCACTGCAAAATCCACTAGTGGCATCTGATACATAGTTACGTACATACAAATTATTGACAACCTGCATTTTCAATTGGTTTAATATTGTCATTCATCTTAAATATGTACAGTTATATTCATTTTTTTAAGATTCATTAAAATATTCATTGTGGACTGAAGACAGCTTTGCAGAGAGCAGAGTTGATGATCATGGTAGGAAGAGTAGCTGATGAATGGACTGACTCTCTGAATTCCTCTCTGGATCAAGGAGAGACATAAGATTGCTCACAAGTGCTCTTAACAGAAGCTTCTTGCTTCTATTAAGAAAACCCAAATTTTAATTAATTTGATTAATTAATTAGTTTGAGAAAACCCAAATTTTAATTAATTTCCTTTCCTTTGCTGGACAGCTATATCCCAAGTACCATATTACTGACCAATTCTTCTAAGGCATCTAAGTTATGCAAATTTCTAAACTGTTTAGGCAAATGTTAACACAGAATAGAGATAAATTAGATATGCTGAAAATACCTGCACAGTTTGCACATTTGCAGTATCTGTTTCATATCTCTCTGCAATCTCAGTCTTTAAACGCTCAATAGCTTCAGTCTCCTGCTCTTCCTCCTCTTCCTCCTCTTCTTCTTTTGGAAACTCGTCTTCCAGAATAGCTTCAATATCTTCTTCTTCTTCATCTTCTTCTTCATCTTCAGCTTCAAGCTTCCTTGCCTCATTCTAAAATTAAGCATGTTGCTGTAGAATGATTTTTGAAGACTTCCATGAAATAAGTGCTGTCAACAGCAGCAACAATAGCTGGTTGAAATGCTGCAATATCGATAGACATGGAACTCAAGAGCCAGTGAAATTTAATTCTCATATGATTGAACTTGTTTTGAGTTTATGTACAGATGTTGATGCCACACAATGTGTTGAGGAACAGTTTAGGACAGGGATACTCAACTTTTTTATGGACTAAATCCACATTTGCCCTTTTGGGCATGATGGGCATTATAATACAATAAGTAATGTGTGTGACCAGGACAAAAATATATATTTGATTTAATTTCCTAATCTTGATATTTAATTAAAATTAAATATAGCATTGTTAATATAGGAGGATTCAGTCTGGGTTGGTCACCATTATATAAGATATGAGAAATTCCCTAAAATGGGCTCCAGCACAAGTCCTAAAGCTCGGAAGACAAAACCTCTGGTCTCAATGACCAACTCAGATTGGATCCTGCAACATTATCCTGGGACATGTACCGTGTTTCCCCGAAAATAAGACCTACCCCGAAAGTAAGACCTAGCACTATTTTCTAAACCTGCCCTAATATAAGACCTACCCCGAAAATAAGACCTAGTGTAAATCTCCAGTTCCAGGAAGACTTTTCAGGGAGCAACCGTGCACCCGTGAAACACCCCCCCTACACACTCACACCCACTATTTGGCACCATAAATATATAAGACCTACCCCGAAAATAAGACCTAGTGTGTTTTGGGGAGCCAAAAAAATATAAGACAGTGTCTTATTTTCGGGGAAACACGGTATATTCACCTTTATTGTATATGTCAGGGCTCCAACAAATCCACCCCCATTCAAACCAAAAGTCTCTAGCCACACCTCTGAGAAAAGAAAATTGACCAGTATATTTATCAGCTCATTGACAGCTGATGTCAATGAACACAAAGGCTTCTTAGTCAATGATTATTCTCTCAAAGCAAAACATTTAAGTACTTTATTCCATTCCAGCCAAATTAGAGAAAAATGTGCCACAATTATAATCTGTGATCATTTAGCAATTTCTTTTCTGTTCAATTACAGCACAGTGTCCAAATACTAATCATTTTATAAATTCTTATAAAATGTTCAAAACAATGTTTAAAAATAGGATTTATGAAATGTAATTTTGCCATTTGAATCTTTCTTACCTCTAATTTCCTTCTTGTTTGCTCAGTTAGAAGCTCTACCCGTCTTCTTGCAATTTGCTCATCCTGTTAATAAAATATCCTAATGTACATATTTACATTGTTTCTAACCAACCTACTAATATTAAATCTTAACCGCGATCATAAAGCTAACCACAATTTTTTAAATGCGTCTTCCTCAATTCATAAAGAACACTGGGCGAAAAACAACATAGTAAATCCAGCATGATACATAAAGAGGATATAATAGGTTAATCTTAAATCATAGATTGGAAAGTGACTTCAGAAGTCATTTAGCTCAACCAACTCAATCCTCGGTGCTAGACCTGCTAAAAATATTTGGATAGTGTACTATCCAACCAGAACATCTATCATTCTGGTTTTAAACCAGTCTGCTCCAAATAGCCAGCTTACTGTAGTTCTTGACTAGTTAAAAAAGTCATTAAAAAGATTATTTGTCCTTCAATTATATAATTAATGCTAGTAATACTTACTCTCACTTTTGCCTTCATTTCTTTAATATGCTTCTTCTTTTCCATCTTCTTAGCTTGTTTTTCTTTCCATTTTAGTACTTGTTTCATAAGAAGTCTGTCAGAAATGTTATCTTCTTCAGCTTCAAGACAAACTACAATATCTGGAAAAAGTGAGCGCTCTCCTAAGTACTGGACCTCTTCTCCTATTCGTGGAAAACCATCAAGTATAAACCCAGTAGATCTAAATGGAGACAATATTTGGAGGGAAAAAAGTTGTCACTATTCCTTGGGAGTTTAGTTTGCTTGTTTTTTTTAAATCAAACAATGAGAAAAACATACTGTTTTGTGGGTAAACCTAATAGGAGAACACATCAGGGATGTAGAGGACAGTTTTATTTAATTTGATGACTTTGTGTCCCGTTTGAAAAAGCAAAAATTCAATTAAAATTGTATGAGTAATAAATCCAGAAATTAATTTGTTTTGTTGCTTTTTGAATAGGTTAGAATGTTTAAGAGACCTGCTAAAACAATGGCTTATGATAATGCATGAGATAACATGCATTATCCTAGTCTGCTTTAGAGTCTCATAATTGGTAACAATTTTAGTTGCATCAAATAAAGCTTTGTTTCCAAATCATTTCAGAAACACTGTCCATTTTGGAGCATCGCACTGTACAAAAGATTCTGAGAGAAAGACAAGAATAATAGAGGTGCAAACATTTCCTGTGAAAGAAGTCTGAGAGAAATGGATACGATTAGCTTTGCAAAGAAACACTTAGCTCTCCTCAGATGTCTGAAAGGTTTTTCTCAAAAGAGGAGGCTGTAATTGATTTTTCCTTTTTCCCTATAATTTTTCTATTGTCAAATATCAGAGGGTTGAGAAATGCCATAGCACTGGTTAGAAGTGAAAGTGCTTGGGCAAAAAATGATATTCAGTATACTGCAATCAATATAAAAGCAATTTATTTTTGTTTTAAGATGATGCCTGCACCCTGAACCCATCACAAGAAATATACTATTGTTACTTTTGGTAATAAAGCAGAAAGAATGACTTGTTAGTTTATGTATTTTTTCTTATTTCATCCATAGCTTATTGCAATCTCTGAGGCAGAATCAAGGGTTAGTATGGTTTTTAATGCCTCTTAAAAATTCCTGCATTGGAAGAAGAAAGCAAGATACAAACCATGAATTGGCTACACAAGCTGTAATGACCTTGCTGATTTTCAGGATACCTCCGGGTTGTTTCAAAAAAAAAATCACGGTTAAAACAAATCTAGATTTGTTCTTGTCTTACAAGGCTTATTAACTTTTATTTAATTGTGAAAGTAGCTAGTTGTTTCCTAATAAAAATAAGACTTGTAGGATTAAATATGGAGAAGTATTCAATGTTGGACAAATAATATGTTTGATATTTTCAACTGGAATCTACATGCTACATAGAGGGGGAAATGTGAGATTATAAAAAAAAAAAAAACCAATAGTTACCGAAATGGCTCCTTCATCCACCAATCAAGAACAATATTATCTAGCACTTCCATGGGAATTGGTTCATTTTCTAATATATTGGCCTTGATTGCTTCTTCCTCATCTGTTAATAGCACATCTTTCTGTTAAAAGGATCAAAATACATGAAAAATAATTATCTAATAAGTGGTAATGTAATTAAGAACTTTAATAATTTTACATAATTGAAAGTTTCACTTAACTTCCTTTCATAATTGCATAGTTACAGTATATACTTATAGAGCATAATATTTTATGTACCATAAAACTAGATAATTTGAATGAAATATATTTATTTCATTTCCCAGAAATGCATTCATGGAACAAGTGTATATTTAGTCTGTTCTAATGATATAACTATCTATAAAAATAGATAGTCCTCAACTTCCTACCACAATTGAGCCCCAAATTTACGTTGCTAAGCAGGACAGTGACTCACTATAGTTGTTAAGGTAGAAACATGCTTGTTAAGTGAATCTGGCTTTTCCATTGACTTCGCTTCTCAGAAAGTTAAAAAAGGTGATCACATGACCCCAAGACTGCAACCGTCGTATGAGTCAGTTGAGAAGTGTCTGAATTTTGATCACGTGACCATGGGGATGCTGCAATGGTCCTAAGCGGGAACTGCATTTTGGGCATCAGCAACTGCCCTGCATTTATCACTCTTTGCAGCATCCCATGGCCAAGTGGCCATGGGTTACAACATTTTTGCCAGAAACCAGAATCTACTTCTAATTTCTGGGGGGGAAATGTTGCATAGTGAACAATGGGTTCACTTAATGACCACTACTTTTGCTTTCAAAATGCTAAGTTCACTTAATGAGTTTGCTTAACAAAAAGGTCATAAAATTGGATGCAGGTCCACGATCACCCAATTAATGATTGTAATTATGGGCTCAATTATGGCGTAAGTTGAGGACTGTCTGTATTGTAGAGTAGACATTATATCAGAATCATTCCTACACTGTTGTGGACATTCAACCAAAATAACATGCATTCTATACACTGGGTTTGGTGGACTGGGCTAATGAAACTTAGTTCTTTTAGACTGATGTTATTGCTTCATCTCTCCTCCAAACCTGCTTAGCCTGCTGTAACATGGAGTCAATTGGTATATAAAGTGAATAGATGCTAATTTAACATTGTTAAAATAAGAATCAGAAATGAGTGATGTCTTTCTGTAGTCCAACTGGCACAATAGGGTGGTTAAAGATGAGCTAAAAAGTAGGATTTAGAATTATAGCTTGTCTTCTTCCCATTAACAATATTGGCATGTCCCATCATAGCTTTCTTTGATGGAAACTCATCCTCCACTTTGGAAGAAACTAACAAGGAATATATATAGTAGCTCGATTACCTCATGAATGTGCTTACTTTCCTCTTCACCCTCAAATTCAAATTCAGGTGCACTTTCAGGAATAGTGGATTCTCCCAATTCTTGTGTTCCCTCCCCTTCCTCTTCCTCCTCCTCCTCTTCAAGTCCAACTTTTTTTCCTGTTTTGAGCATGAGCAATTCTTGCAAGCGTTCTTCAAATTGAATATGAAAAATATTTAGCTTATCAGCTAACCACCGGGCACAGGCTGTTTTACCTGTTCCATGTGGCCCCAACAGACATATTCTTATAGGAGGAGCCTGAAAAGTAAATGTGTGAATATAATTATATAGGTTTTTAAAAGAGAAGGTTCTGATCAATAAGATTATTGACTGAATATTTCTAAGAAAAACCTTTTTGAGAAACTTCAGGTAGAAAAGCCATGTTTTCAAACATACTATTGACTAATAGTAAATACTTCAGCATGAGTAACAGAATTATATATAGAAAGTGTGTTGCATGACAGCTGTTCTACTCAGATGCTGCATTCATACATCTGCACATTTCAGAGCATCTCTTTGGAATCAAATCTGTAGCACTGCATAGCCTTAGCAGTTAAAAAAAAAACAATAAGTAAGCCACCCAGCTATACTATGTGGAAATATCCAGCTAACTTTGGATGATCTCAAAAAGCTAAGCAGGAGCACATAAAGTTTGTCATTAGATGAGAGACCATCAGAAATTTCCAGAGCTGGAGTCAAAACTGTGAAGTTGAAAACAGAGCCCAGAAGACGGTACGGTAATGATAGGGGGCGTGCATAAGTGCACCAACGTGCCTACCATCCCTGTCCTATTGTTTCTTTTATTTTTCTTATATGTATTCATTTCATGTATTCACAACTATGTTTATCCTTGTAAGTGATTGACAAAATAAAATTAAATAAATAAATAAATAAACTATTTTTGTTAGGAAACTACATGGATGTGTCTCAGAGAAGACTTTTCCTAACTTACAAAATGAAAATGTGATCTGTATTTTAAGGGAAGGATGGAAACTGTTAGCTATCAAATATTTTAAGATTACAATCCCTAGCATAGCCAATCATGCTAGCAAGGAGTGTTTGGAATTGGAATTCAACACTGGTTTTATTGATACACTGAATTGTTATTCATTTAAGTAATAGAGGCGGACGTATAGTTTAATGAGCCCCAGAGCCATCTTCAAACAAAGTAGACAATGCTGATCCCCTGGCAGGTAGACAGTATGAAACCTCTATTTAACTATGCTTGATTTGAGACTTGCCTCTAGAAGTTGCAGGTGCTCCAGTACTGAAGATTTTAAAGAAGAGATTGGATAACCATTTGTCTGAAATAGTACAGGGCTTCCTGCCTGAGCAGAGGGCTGGACTTCCAAGGTCCCTTCCAACTCTGTTATCCTGTTAGATATTAATACATGGACCGACATTTTTTCCTTCTCTAGCCATCAGAGCCAACAGTATCTTGTAACAGCTGCACTTCAGTAGTGAGTTCTGAACCTTCTCTTGCTCAGAAATAACCTCTAATTCAACATATACAGTAATATTCAGACCCAGGTACAACTTACCAGTTGGACTACTTAAGCAGTAAGGAGCCTAGTCTCAAAATGTTTTGCCAGAAAGACTCTAGCTTCTAGAAGATAGTACCGATAGGTCTGATATCTTTACTCCAAGATTTTACTTTGCACTAGAGCAGCTGCTCATTTAATTCAGCACTAATCCGTAAATGATATTGTAGTATTTCCCAGATGCTCTGAATGGAAGCTGATTTTGCACATAACAAATCAGTCCAGAAAAATCTTGTGCTGAACCAATTTTTGCTAGGTCAACTTTGGATACACAGTCAAGGAATCCATTGTTTCATGGGGAGACCTGAATATCATTACCTATTATTATCACCATTGCATTTGGCTAAAATATCACATGTTAACCACAGATAAACACAGATGCCCACATGGATGTACATCTTTGAAAAATATCAGAACCTCAATCAGTGTTAATTTATATAGTTCATGTATGTAAGATCTACCTACTTTTAATGGCTCATTGTGAGAAACATATTCCTCAGGATTTTCTAGAAATTTATCTCTGTTTTCTGGAGTTGAGAAATAATAGTATTTTTCTCGATATTTAGCTGCATTTTCAGAATTTCCTGGGTAAAGGATAAAGTTTTCCTTCAGAATCACTGGACAGAAATGCTTTGTATCTCCCATGTGTCTCTTCCTCTCAGCCATTTTTTCTTCATCCTTAAACAGCAAAATATTTCTGATAAAATTATTTACATTAACACTTTAAAGAATCTGGCTTTACTCTAACACATTGGCCCAGAACTAGGTAAATCAGAGGGTATGAAGCAGTTGCAGATCCATTCTATACTTGGTTAAGTTATTGAACAAGGCATGAGGAATCCAGATTCAATTCCACCCACAGTCGTGGAAACCTGTTGGGTGACTTTGGTCAATCACTTTGTCTCTCAAGCCCACCTCTCTCATAGGGTCGTTGTTAGGAGATAAAATAAAGGGAAATTCACATATAAGCTGCCTGGATCTAAGTTTAGACTGAAATCTAATGAAGAAATAATTTTAAGAAAACCTCCATTGCTTAGGACATAACCAGTCTGATCGTGTAGATAACGAATAAGGAGGTGGAAGAAAGAAGTCATGAACAGGTGCCAAGTGTCCAGAAGGACTCCCAAATCATGCATGAGGTTTGTTTGTGGCAGTTCCACCCCATCCAGCTAAGTTCCCAGAGGTCCCAAAACGCAAGCCTACTTAGTCTTCCTAGATTGGGCTGAAGCCTGTTGTTCCCCATCCAAACTCCCACAGCCTCCAAATACCAAAACAAGACATCAGCAGCCTTGTCCCATGGCAATAGATGACTTCTCCCTAAAGCTTCGTATAGATGTTAGATAGGAGCAGAGAGAGTATTGAACCCTGCAGGACTCCACAAAATAGGGGTTGTGGATAGACTTCTTCAGCCACCATGTTTGCATATATGCAAAAAGCTTGCTGGCTTTTCGTTCATATGCAAACATTGCATTCTTGAAGTTATACTCTTTCTATAAAGATGAAGTTATATAAATTTTTATCTTGCATAACATGTCATTCAGTAAATTACAGTGTAAAATAATCCATTGAGTTGAGAGCTAGAGCTTACTTCTTCCTCTTCTTCTTCTTCCTCTTCATCACCCTCTTCTTCTTCTTCTGGCTGTGCCTCGGCTTCAGCCTGCAAATCTTCTTGTTCTTCGTCATCATCTTCAGGTGATAATTCCCAGCCATGATATTTAAAAGTTTCTGTTGGAGATAGTCAGTTTTCAGGCCATATTTAAAAAAAAAAGAAATTCTGTACATGTAGGACCAGAGATAAAATATGAATATACATGGAATTCTATGTGATAATGAAATTCTTCAAACTGCAGATTGAGCAGATTATACTCTGGTATTTCAGACATTTATTAGGATCTAATTCACAAATTCCTAACCATCATGAAAAGTTGGTAGAGCATGTTAAAAACTAGAGTTCTAACATAACACATGGTGTGTAAGTGTACAAATACAGAATTGCTGAAATCAGTAGGTCATAAGGAATATCCTTGTGCACATAACTATGTGCTCCTAACCACAGTAATGCTACAATGAAAAAATATCTTGTGATAACATTAGTCCCACCCTTTTACAGGTATGTATTAATTAACCAGGCCCTAGGCCATGTAGGGTCTTCTAGGTAATAAACAGGATCCTGAATTACACCTGGAAGCAAACCAGCAATCAGTGCAACTTGTGAAGCAGAGATCTTACATGGGCATAGTGAGGCATGCTCATCGCTGCTTAGACCATAATATTCTGGACCAGTTGAAGGTTCTAGGGTGTCTTTAAGGAAGCTCTATGTAGAGAGCATTGCAATAGTCAAGCCAAGAAGTAACTAGGGCATAGGTGGCTGTCTGAAGACCCCGATTCAGAAAGGATGCATCTGGTGTACCAGATCGAGTAGTGCAAAGTTCCTGGCTACAATGGACATCTACTCTTCAAACAGGAGCTGCAAGTTTATATTCACAACTAATATCTGATCCTAGTTTACTTTAGTTTACTGTATTGTCATTGCATCTCGTACAACAAAATTTAATACCATCTTCAGTGTACATTATGACTATGAAAATAAACATAAACACACATCCTTCACATTCTATACATTGAATTTAAAATTCTTGATATTGCATTAATATTGCACTATACAGTAGAATTCAATAGTTACTTCCCTGGGATAGAAGCTGTTTTTCAGCCTATTTGTCCTTGTTTTAATTATCCTGTACCGTCTGCCAGATGGTATTAGTTCAAAAAAAAGGTGCCAGGATGAGATGAATCTTTGAAAATGTTTTGAACTTTCTTAAGGCAGTGGGAGTTATAAAGCTCTTCCAAAGAGGGGAGAGGGCAACCAATGATCCTCTGGGTAGTGATGTTAACCCTCTGGAGTGCTGTCCTATCTGCCACTGTGCATTTGGCAAACCATACACAGGTGCAGTAAGTTAAGATACTCTCTATGGTACAGCGGTAGAAGGTCACCAGCAGTTTTTCATTTAGTTGTTTTCTGAGAAGTCTCAAGTAGTATAATCTCTGCTGGACCCTTTTGACCAGTGCAGGTCTGGTCAAGGTCCTCTTTTATGGTAACACCCAGAAACTTAAAACTGGCCATTTGCTCCAGTCGGTCTCCATTGATAAGCAAGGGCTGGATGTCTGATCTGTTCCTTCTATAGTCCACTATAAGTTCCTTGGTCTTATTGGTGTTGAGGATGAAGTTATTGTCTCCACATCATGAAAGCAACCGATCTACCTCATCTCGGTAGGCAGACTCACACCCCCCCGGAGATTACTCCCATCACTGTTGTATCATCTGCAAATTTAGTAATACTATTACTAGCGTGAGTGGGAATGCAGTCAAGCACATAAAAAGTGTAGAGTAAGGGACTCAACACGTAACCCTGTGGTGTACCAGGGTTAAGAATAACGGGTGAAGAGGTATGATACCTAATCTGACCTCCTGTGAGCGGCCAGACGGGAAATCCATAATCCAAAGGCAGATTGAATAAGAAAGTCCAAAGTCCAGAAGTTTAGTCACTAGTCTGTGTGGAAGAATTGTGTTAAATTCTTGTGTTAAATTCTAAAAATTGTGTTAAGTGTCTTTCCTAAGAGACAATTCAGCAGGAAAAGACATCATATTTGAAAAGTAGATCTTCCTTTCATTCTTTCTCTTCAAATAGACTATAATTAATTGCATCCTCTGATTTTCTGGAAGAAAAAATAAGTCCTGTTTTGTTCATTTATCTCTAAATGAAACCACTCAGCTTGGTCAACATTGCCTTCAATTTCATAATCAAATGACAAGAAGACTTTTCTATTTCTTTCTCCTGCTGGCAGTTCATTTTTAGAAAAGCTTTTAAAATGTTCTATCTTAATATATGTGTACTTTTTCTAATATGAGTAAAAGAAGTCATGTTGATTATTTACGATAGTGCATTCATATTAAAACAGCCTTTATATTAAATCAATTAAAGGGTTATAGAATATTAAATATTAACTTCAAATGATGTTCTTGCTGTTATTGTTTATTTTCTAAGTAGTAGAAGCGTGTGTACATACAATTACGTTGGCTGCAATTATAAGATGTTATTAGCCTCTTTAGAAGTAGCTCATAATTTGTATAAGCTTGCTTTAACCAAATTTTATTTATAATTTGAAGAAATTGTTAATAAAATAAAGCCAAAAACCACCCAAAATCTCCTGAGGAAGAAATAATTTTGAAAGAACAGTGAATGTGAATTACTTACGTTGCATAGCTTGCACACTCTTATTAAGCAGCTTTTCTGGAGTCTGCCCATCAATCTCCAATTCAGTAATCTGGACCAAAGGTGATTCTGAAACTTGTGACTCTAATTTTTGCCAGTTATTCTGGAACTGGGTGAGCTTGTTTTTAAATGGCTCTATTTCTGCTACATCTGGAAAACCACCTTCAGGATACTCAGGCATTGTGACTCCTAAACAAATCAAGTTGCATTTTAGGAAACAATTATGTATTAACAATTATTTATTAACACATAAGATGCTCTCTTATGTGTGCTGGCAGGACTTTCTTCTTTTTTTTTTTTTTTATTTTTAATTGATTTTATTTAGTAATTACACATAACCAAACAAATAAACACTGACATAAACAAAACGTAAAACATATATTATAGTCGAACCCAGTACGGCTAGGCTCATGACATTCTTTGTCCATCATTTAGGTCCAATTCAAAAAGTCAGTTAAGTCTTTTTCTTGTCTAACCATCCATAGAGGTTATTCCAAGTTCTGTAATAGTCCGTTTCTTCCTTGTTTTAATTTCCAATGTCAATTTGTCCATTTCTGCACTCCATTATTTTCTTTATAAGTTCGCTTCTGTTGGAGTTTCAGTGTTTTTCCACTTCTGTGCAAAGGCCATCCTTGCCGCTGTGATAATATGAATCATTAAATAAAAGATTTCCTTCGGGTATGTCTCATTGGTGATTCCCAGTAAAAAAAAATTCTGGTTTAAAATTAAACTCTACATCACAAATTTCTCGTAAACATTGATGTATTCCTTTCCAATACTCTTGGGCCTTTCCACAACTCCACCATATGTGATAGTATGTACCTCTTTCCTTATTGCACTTCCAGCAAAGAGAGGAAAATTTATTGTTCATTTTAGATAGTCTTGCTGGTGTTATATGCCATCTGTAAAATAATTTATACAGGTTTTCTTTAAATGGAATTGCAAGAGTTATTTTTTATTTCTGGTCCAAATATTTTGCCAATCGTTCAGGGCAATACTATGACCGAAATCTCTCATCCAGCGTATCATTGTTTCTTTAACAATTTCTTCTTCCAACTTAGTTTGTAGTAATACTTGATATGTTTTTTAATCATTTTTACATCTGGCCCTAACAAGATTTCATCTAATTCCGTCCTAGTTTTACTAATACCCAATTCCTTTTTGTCTTCTGCATGTTTAGCTTGGAGTTGTAGATAGGCCCACCATTCCAATTCTATTCCCTGTTCATTCAACTGCTGTCTAGTTTGCAAATCTCCTTTTTCATCTAACAGTTCTTCATAAGTAATGATTTTATCGTGTCTTAGCAAGTGTGGATGCATCAAAGCCTCTAATGTTGATATCCAGATTGGTATTTGAATATACATTTGTTTCTTAATTTTGAACCAGGTGTGTAGAAGTGTTTGTCTTACTTTGTGTTTCAAAACATAGCTGTGTCCCTTTAAACTATCTTGTCTAAGAAAAGAGTGCCATCCTGTCTGGAGATTATAGCCTTCTAATGTTAGTATCCTTGTATTTGTATGATTTATCCAGTCTTTTATCCAAGTCATAATTGCAGCACTATAATACAGCTCCCAATCCGGTAGACCAAATCCCCTCTTTCAGTTGCATCTTGTAATAATTTTAATTTTATCCTTGGTCTCCTTCTTTGCCAAATAAAATTTGATGTCAGTCTATTTAATTCATCAAAAAGGGTTTTTTAATTTTATGGGAGCATTTTGAAAGAGAAATAGAATTTTTGGTAATATATTCATTTTGATCGTAGCTATCCTGCCCATAAAGGATAATTTTAAATTGTCCCATCTTATTAGATCTTCCCTTATTTGTTTAATAAGTGGGTCATAATTATCTTTCTTGAGTGTGCTATATCTGGGGATATAATAATTCCTAAATATTTAATTTTTTCGACAATTTCAATGCCCATTGTTAAGGTCAATATTTCTTTCTGTTTACTCGTCATGTTTTTAGTGATCATTTTTGTTTTCTTTTTATTTATTTTTAATCCTGCTACTAAACCAAATTCATCCAATTTTTGTAAAAGTTTAGGCCCTGAAGATTGAGGTTCTTCCAAAATGAAAAGAAGGTCATCTGCAAATGCCTGTAATTTAAATTCTTCCCTTTTTACCTTTAGTCCTTTTATATCATTATCTTTTTTGATTGTTCTAATTAAAGCCTCTAATGTCATAATGAACAACAGTGGTGACAATGGACAGCCTTGTCTCGTTCCTTTTTGTATTTGAAACTTTTCTGTAAATTCCCCGTTAATTAAGATTGTAGCATATTGTTTTTGATAGATAGCCTTGATTATATTAGAAAATTTGGGTCCTAACTTCAAATATTCACTCTGCTGTAAAATAAAGTCCCATTTCACATTATCAAATGCCTTTTGGGCATCTAAGAATAACAATGCAGCTTGTTCTGCACGATCCTCATAGTACTCTAGTATATCCAACGCTACTCTGATATTGTTTCTGAGATGTCTCTGAGGGAGAAAGCCATTTTGGTCCGGGGATATGAGTTTATTGAGTATTTTTTTTAATCTCTCTGCCAGGATCGTCATAAAGATTTTGTAGTCTACATTAAGGAGAGAGATTGGCCTATAATTCCCTGGTTCTGTTAGATCGGAGCCTAATTTAGGGATGATGGATATTTTAGCTTCTTGCCATGATTGAGGACAATTCGCTTTATCTAAAACTTCATTGAAAATTTTTACCATTTCTTTTCCTAAAATTTCTTGTTGTGTTTTATAGATCTCTGCTGGTAAGCCATCTGGACCTGGGACTTTATCTGTTTTTGTTTGTTAATTGCCACATAGATTTCTTGAAGGGTTATAGAATGGTTTAACGCTTTTGATCTTCTTCTGAAATTTGTGTGAGATCTGCATTTTTAAGTATTCTAAAATTTGGTCTTCTGTAACATAACTTGTCTCTGTGTATAAATCTTTATAGTATTTTTGAATAATCTGCCTTTTATCCTCCTCTTTGTAACATATATCCCCTTGTTCATTTCTTAATTTAGTAATCCATCTTTTTCATTCTGTTTTTAAGCTTAGAGGCTAACCAACGTCCTGGTTTATTTGCATTTTCAAATTGGTATTGTTTTGTCCTCTTTAGTTTCTGGGCTAGTTCTTCTTTCTCAGTTAAATTTATTTTGTGTTTAATCTTATTCAATTGAGATTTAATTTGCTCGTCTTGTGGGGTGGCTTGTAATCTTTCGTGCCATTCATCATATTCCTGCTGTAGTTTTATTTTCTTTTGTCTTTTTCTCTATTTTTCCTGGCCATATATTTAATAGACACTCCTCTCATCACTGCTTTAGCAGTGTCCCAATTGTTTTGAAGGGAGGTGTCATGAGGGTCATTTTCTTGAAAAAAATTCTAATTCTCTTGTCAATATTTTATTAAAAACTTCATCTTTTAGAATCGATCTCTGGAGCATCCAATTGTTTGATTGTGGTTGTTGCCCTTCCCATCTAAGCCTAATCATATTATGGTCTGCTAGTGTAGTTGGTTCCATTGTTATGTCTAAAATTCCTGAGTTTAGTTTTTGGTCGCCCAAACCATGTCAAGTCTTGACCAGGACATGTGACGGTTAGAGTAATGAGTAAATTGTTTTTGTTCATGTTCCTCTCTCTCCAGACATCACTAATATTAAATTCCTTCATGAGATCAAAGAATATTTTTGGTAATTTTTTTTCTTTTCTAGATTGGTATTATTTCCTTTATAATCTAATAGTTTATTTACGACTGCATTAAAATCCCTGTAATAAATAACTGTTGATATTGCAATTCTTTGAGTTTGTCATATAATTTCTGAAAGAAAGATTCTTGGGGCCATTTGGAGCATAAATTACCACTAATAAACATTTAATTTGTCCAAGTTCAACTTCTACCATAAGTAACCTACCGTCTTTGTCAGAGTATATTAGTGAAGCAGGGATTTTATCTTTTATATAAAGTGCTACTCTCTTTTTTTTTTTTGATCTAAAGCCGCAAACATATTACCTAATTTTTTATTCTCTAATAGATGTTTCTGTTTTTGGGTGATATGGACTTCTTGTAGTGCTATAATGTCTGCTTTTTGAGTTTGTAAGTGCTTAAAAACCTTTTTCCTTTTACTGGTGAGTTTAATCCATTTATATTCCAAGAGATCAGGTCAGATAGGTTTGCATTTTTATTGGATCCTATATTTAGCGCTTCTCGTAATTCTGATGTCCATGAGTTCTTCTGGGACTTCTGGATTTCTCTTGCTGTCATCTGTGCTATCAGTTATATTTACCTTTTTATATGTCTCCAATCCTTTCCTTTCACCTCTCCTAGCTTCCTCCCTGTCTTCATCTACTCCTTCCCTATTTAATTGTTGATCAAAAACATCTCTGCCTTTTCTATAGTATCGATTTTATATTTCTTGTCTTGCCAGGTTACCATTATACCTTCTGGGATTAACCATCTAAAGTTAATATTTTGTTTTATCAATTTGGTCGTTAGAAATTGATATGGTCTTCTTAAATCTCTTATTTTTGGGGTTTGTTTAAGAATTATTATTGTTTTGTCGGCATATTGTAAAATATTGTCTCTGGATCTATATAGAATTTCATCTCTAAGTGATTTCTTGACAAATTTAACGTGTATCTCTCTCGGTAGATTAAATCTCCTAGCATAGTTGGTTTGGACTCTGTACAGTTCGTCAATTTCCCTCATTAGATCTCCTTTTTGCATCTCTAATGTGCCAGCTAGAATGTCTGTCATGACCTCCCATAAATTTTCCTCCCTTTCTTCCTTCACGTTTTGGAATCTTAAATAGTGTGCAGCTTTTTCTGACTCGAGATGGATAATTGCAGTTTCTAATTCTTTGTTCTCTCTTGTTAACTTTTCTGTCAACTCATCTACTCTCTTTTCCTCTTTAATCACCTTTGTTTCTATTTCTAGTATTTTTTCCTGATTTTTCCTCATCTCCTGCTGAAATATTTCAAATTTTTCGTCTATCTTTTGTATCTTATCTTTCAAATCTACTTTAACCGATCCAATTTCCTCTTTCATCTCCTCATGATTTTTAACCATCATCTCCTGCATGCTTAGCAATAAACTTTGTAAATCCTTGGAGGAATTTGCACGTTCTTTAGGAGCGTTTCCTCGATTGTCTTTTGTGCAGAGGGACTCTGCACTGTCATGGTGGTTGATAATTGGTTAGGAGCTTTCCTAACTGTGCCAGTCCTAGAGGTATTACTAGTACTCGTCATTTTTTTTTTTTCAAATTTCACTTGAAGTTTTTTCACAATATCAATTAACTTCACTTTTTCCCCTTATTTCTTTCCACCCAAATCAAGTTTATATCCCAATCTCCTCCCTCTTTTGTTTTAGTATAAACAGATTTATCTTAATACATATAACATAAATATACTTATTCAATATTTAATTATCCTTATCCAGTATCTCTTCTAAAATTCAGAGCATAAAAATAATTCTTTCCTAGGACAGCAATTCTAGTAAAACGCTTATCAATTATATAGTTATATGATTCAGTAATTTTAAGTAAATACTTATCTTATCAAACTATTGGCAGTTATTTCTTAATATACAATAATAGTTAAAAAAAGTAGAAAGGCAAAAGGTGAAAGTATGATTATAGAGAAATTTTCAAGTATGAGAAGGGAGAAAGAGAAAGGAAAGAAAAGAAGAGAAACAAAGTCCGAGAAAGTATCTATCTAAAAGTTACAAGCTTAAAGTTTAGAAAGGGAAAGTAGTTCGAAAGACTCGTGTATCTAAAGTATCACTTTCACTTCCGCTCCTTCTTGTTGCAGCGTGACTCAGGGAGTTTCTTTTCTCTTCTGCTACTTCTTTCTTTGTTGTTAGCTGCAATCTTCAAAAAGTTTTCTTAAAGAGGTCTGTGTAAATCTGTAAAATCCAAGTCCAAGTGTTTTTGTATTTTATTCAGTTGTCTCTTTTCGGCCTCAATCTTCCGCGGTTAACAAGTTGGTTAATTTATAAAGAATCCACAGCATCCGTTTTCAATCAACTCTGCTGCTATCTTTAAGTTGAGATCTTTATGTCTTGTTTCAGCTCCGATCCGAAGTTGTATATATATTTTGTATATTTAATTTTAATAATATGTACTTATTCAGTTTTATATATATTATTCTTAGTCTCCTTCTACCAGTTTAAATTTTTGTTTCTATTCTCTTCTTCCTCGTCACGAATCTCGCCGCTTGGTCAGCTTTTTAAATTAGAGCTATAAATTTTTTCTTCAGATATTTCCAAAATTGATTATTGGCATCTAAATTGTCTTAGCTTGTTTTTGCTTACTGGTTATTGCTTGGTCTCAAAGCCGTACCTTCGGTTCTGCTTGGTCACCGCTAGTGTAGTTGGCTGTCAGCATTGAAGGGTGGCCATTGCTAGCCTCCCGATCTTCCGCTCGCTCGTTTGTTCACTCTGGTTACCCCGATTCCGCCGCAGACTGCCGCCTGGGGTTTCTTTCCAGGGACCCCTCTCCTTCAGGAGCTCTCCAAGCCCCCTTTGAGCTCTATTTAGCCCCCACGAACGGTAAGTGAAGGATCGTGCTCCGCAGAGTCCTCTGCCCGCACGTCCCTTCTCTCTGACAGTCAACCGGAAATCCGCAGGACTTTCTTCTTGATACTCGGTCCAGTTCTTATGGAGCCACAATGGAAGACTTCACAAGAAGGAGGACCGACAAACTTAATAGACCTGGGAGGACTTCTGCAGAAGTTCAGAAATCTGAAAGGGGGAGGGAGAAATACTTAACAAGTGAAATTCCTCTAGTAGCTCTATGAGGAATAGGTGTGCCAATGAAACTATTGAGGGAAAAGTGAAAAATTGGATGGAGGAAACCAAGTATTCTAAAAAGGACATAGTGATAGCAATAGCACGTAGACTTATATACTGCTTTACAGTGCTCTCCGTAAGCGGTTTATAGAGTCAGCATATTGCCCCCAACAATCTGGGTTCTCATTTTTCCCACCTCGGAAGGATGGAAGGCTGAGTCAACCTTGAGCCTGGTGAGTTTTGAACTGCCAAATTGCAGTCAGCTGGCAGTCAGCAGAAGTAGCCTACAGTACTGCACTCTTTATTTATTTATTTTTTATTTATTTGATTTGTCAGTCGCTTACAAGATAATAGGTATAAGTATAAACATAGTTATGAATACATGGAATGGATACATATAAGAAAAATAAAAATAAAAGTAAAAAGAATCAATAGGACAGGGATGGTAGGCATGTTGGTGCACTTATGCACGCCCCCTACAGACCTCTTAGGAAAGGGGTGAGGTCAATAGTAGACAGTCTAAGGTTAAAGTTTTTGGGGTTTGGGGAAGAAACCACAGAGTTGGGTACCGTATTCCAGACATTGACCACTCTGTTGCTGAAGTTGTATTTCCTGCAATCAAGTTTGTTGCAGTTAACCTTGAGTTTGTATCTATTGTGTGCTCTTGTATTGTTATGGTTGAAGCTGAAGTATTCATTGACAGGTAGGACATTGCAATGTATGATTTAATATACTATACTTAGATCGGACTGAAGGCGGCATAGTTCTAGATTTTCTAGGTCTAGAATTTCAAGTGGTGGCATAAGGTATTCTGCAATGAGTAGAGGAGTGGAGAACTCTTCTTGTGAAATATTTCTGGACTTTCTCAACTGTGTTAATATCAGATAGGTAATGTGGGTTCCAGACTGATGAGCTGTATTCGAGAATTGGTCTAGCAAATGTTTTGTATGCTCTAGTTAATAGTGTAATATTACCAGAGAAAAACCACTGCGCCACCGTGGCTCATAACTGCAACATTAAACTGGACAGGACACACAACCAAAGTTTGTTTCAACTATACATTTTTAAGAAAAAGAATTGGAATGAAGCCATTCATTGTGAGTTATTCAATGCAGACCACCCCATGGCAGGATGAGTGACCCAGTCAACCACTAACCTAGTTCAGATGCAATACTTTTCAGGTGTTCATATTGTGATACAGATTTTTTTTCACTTTCAAGGGGTTCTGTTGATTCTGTGGAGACCCAGAGAGAATCATTATTACTTAATTTTGCATAGTGTATTTGAAATGTTAAGAGCTTTCAAAATATTTAGGAAATTAGCAGTTTTGGTCTTCTCCAAATTTTCACTTTGTAGGCTTTGCTTCTGAAAGTTTATCAAATTAAGTCAGTAAGAACTAATATATGTATATGTTAATTAGATGGTGATAAATAATGAAATATAAATGGTGATATTTAATAAATACATTGGTGATGATGTTGATGATGATGATAGATTTAAAAGGCCATCAAATTACAGATGCTCATTGTATGTTTACATTAAAAATACAGTGAAAACAAAATGCTAATAGTGACATAGGATTAAAGGAATAAAATAGTTGTCTCCTTTAACGAACTATATATATGTATATAAATCTAACCTGTCTTAGATTCTTCTCGTTCTGTGGAGTCTGTAGAAACCTGTGCTACATCACTCTGATCTACAAGCTGCACTGTTTCTGTAAACAGGTATATAAAAACACTGAGATTTCTTATTAAATGAATTTCCCCTGATCCATACAATCATGGTAAAGCTAAAAATATGCTAAGAAACCATAAAGTTATAGAGAACTGAAGATTATTAATATAAACCTATTGAATAAAAGTTAATGGAATTTGTAAAAAGAAGGGAGACAGTTTAATTACGTTAATTTGTCACATATAGTTGCTGTGATGCAAATTCGACTTGAACTTCAATAGCTGGTACCAAAGGAGGTAAGTTGATTTTCACATTCAATCTTTCCATTATGTAATTGAAAAAACAATAATTTTATTCTTTAGGATAGCTGCTGTCAGTCTTTACAACATGGCCAGTTTTAGCTCTTCAAAAGCCTTGGCAGTATCCCCACAGGTTCCATATATTGTTACAAAATTATAATTTTAAATGAGAATAAAGAGGAAAATTATTAATACATCATTGGAGAGTAACTATGTCAATATTACTTTGTAATATGGAATTTCTGTGAAATTTTAATTTCTTTGTGATCATTCTGCCCAATACATACTTAAGTCGTGTGCTTGGGATGTATAATTTTACAGGCCAGATGTGGCTCTCAACAGGAATAACTCACATATTAGCGTTTTAGATATTAATCTGCTAGTAGCATTCAAATGACATCTTAGTTCAGTCAGTGCAGAAATGGGTGTTTCCACATGAGAATTATACTTTAAGAATGTCTTAACAGACAGAATAATACTATTTGTGGCAAGAACATTGTCAAAGAAATTGGAAAAAGAATACATGGTAAGAAAAATACTTTGCTGCCCTCAGATTTTCTATAGCAAAATTACAGACACAATAATGTAATAAAACAACTTGATGCTTGTCAGAAAACAAAGATAAATATCTGTGATATCCTAACCTCCGGATGTTTCTTTCTGTTTAGATTCAGAAAAATGTCCTGGTTGGCCTCTTTCAATCCCAAAGCTACCTTCCTGATACTCTGTAGATTCTACAAATACAAGAAAAACGTTTTTATGGAAACATAAAGCAATTTTAGAACTTGTGGGACTGTACTATAAACAATATAAACAGTTAAGAAAGTCATCAGACAACCCAAAATTGGATGCCAATTTAAGCTTTAGAAAAACATATAATACAATCAGACCAGAATCCTAAAATTACAAATAAAGACAGAGTGCTAGATTCCACAGTTCAGAGCAGGGGTGTCAAACTCAAGGCCCGGGGACTGGATCCGGCCTGTGGGGTGCTTAGATCTGGCCTGCGGGGCTGCCTTGGAAACAGCAAAGGACTAGCCCGTGGTGCTTCTGCCAGCAAAAATGGAGCTCAGGAGGGCCACAGACGGCCCTCCTGAGCTCCGTTTTTGCTGGTAGAGGGTTACAAGAGGTCATTAGAGCAAAAAATGAAACTCAGGAGCCTGTTTTCACTGGCAGAGTACTCCGGCCATCACAGGCACCCCCCAACACGAGTGACATCGAACTGACAATGCCCACCCTGGCCTGCAGCCCACTGAGATCAAACACAACCCTAATGCGGTCCTCAATGAAATAGAGTTTGATGCCCCTGGTTTAGAGTTATAAGGAATACTTGCATATCAATGAGAAGTCATCCATTTTCAGAACTTGGAATAATTGCTTGGGGTAGCCTTTAGAAATTGATGGCCTCACATCTGTGGAATTTATTTCCTGATACTGCTATGAGGCTCTTGCCCAAGCCATTCATTTGCTTAATTTCTCCTAATGCCCTTACAATGTGCGTCAGCTGCCTTTTTTTATGTTTTGGCAAGTCCTATTCATATATTGTATGAGTATGGTTGGCATGATGAATGGTAGAGATAGGGTCATGCCCCAGATTTAAATTCTTCCTTGTTAGTAGTGTTATGAGATTAACAATATGATTAATATGCACAACATTAACTTCATTGCTGTAATAATTCTAAATACACAATTGTATTTCTTACCTCTGTCTTCAGCAGATTCCTGAGCTTGCAATTTTAACATTTCTTGCAGTTCTCTTCTGCAATTAGAAGTTCAAGCAATTTATTATTTATTTAGCATATGAGAACAGGACAGAAGAGAAGTAAACATATATACACGGTCCATGTAATTATAAGTAAAACTTTCATGGGGATACGGCAGTGGCCTCATAAGTGGATGTCCAATTCAGCTATCCAGGCAATCGCCTCTGGTGTTCATTCAGATCTTCTAGGGAATAAGAGAACACACATTGTAGGCAATCTTGCCCAATATGTTTAATAATTGCATATCAACATCACAATCGCATCAAGGGGAATCTTACCATCCCCACTGCTACAGGGCAGAGGCAATTCTTCCAGTATCGCACCTAATTGTGTTCAATTTCAACCAGACAAAGATAGTCAAGTCAAAAGCAGGTGGTTTGGTAGAGGGATCACTAATAGTCAAGTCACAAGAAGGTACCTTGGACCATTCCTCTCTCCAGGCATTCTTAGGGTTAAACTGGGTAGACGTTTGTCATGCCCGCGTCAGAGCCTGAATCTGCGGAGGAGAACGAGCCAGAGTTGGAGCCGATGGAGATTGAAGGGGTGGGCTTCATTGGCTTTGGAGGAATGTTGGAAGGAGCAGTGAAGAAGGGAACTGAAGAAGCTTCTTGGATGAGAAGCTAAATGTCTTCCAAGGAAAACAAGAAAATTTAGTTGCCTCTTGAAAAAAGCGCCTTTGGGACAACCATGACCTGAATGACTGAGAATCTCCACAGATACAGCCAAGGCTGTTGTTCGTAGGGTGTTAGCATCAGCATCGCAGGATGTTCAGTAAATTGCCGTGGCTTTTTGCAGCCGTTTTTTCCAAGTGTTGCTGGAAGGTTAATGATCTGCCCAGTGTTACCCTCAGGTACTTAGGAGAATAATTACATTGTAAAATACAGTTCTAGAACGCTGGTAATTTGCTGACCTATTGCTGAGGTGGAATGTGGCTGCTTCTATTTTTGTTAGGCTTGGTTGGAGGTGCCATTGTTTGAAGTAGAATTCAAACAATTCAAATGATAATATAACATGAATGAAAGTGAACTGCAATCTTCCTGAATATCAATCGTTCTAAAAAAATCCACAATCAGTCTAACAGGTTATACACATTTTAGGGAAAAGTACAGTTGAATCTGGACTGGGCTTCTTAGCAATTAAGTTTACTCTCTGTAAAGGTAAGCCATGGCACAAAAGAATACCAGGGTTTGGCTTTTTTTTTAATTACATAGACCAATCTTCATTGTAGTCTGTTTTAATTAACTCTTTTTCTCCCCCCTCCCCTCTCCAAATACTTGCTTTGCTTCTTCTTCCTCTTGTTTCTTTTTCAAAGCATCATCTATTAGCCTTTGCATAACCTGAACATCAATTTCTTCTTTATGTGCTTCGTACAGTCTATGCAGTATCAGCTGTCCTGCCATATAAAACAATGCATCAGAAAAGGGCTGTGTACATTGTTGATCCCAATAATAATGCTTAACTGCCTAATGCTCCCAATAACAACAATGAACTGTATTAGATAGTGTTCTTCAGGCAATTGCTTTAAACGTTTTAAGAAATCAAATGTCTTTCAATACCTGAATAAATTTAGTTGAGTAGCTGAAGGAAATAAATAGTATATCACTATTTATGCCTCACTTTAATGAATGCATGCATTAATCAAGGAATTAAACTGGTGGTAAAGTAGGATATAGTAATGGTAGGATTAATGTATCAATTTTTTGTGCAGTTCTTTTCTATGCTATTTGCAAATTGAAACTGAAAAAATCTTTAAAGCAGAGTTTGAATCTCTAGCTATGGTCAGGCTTCTGGTTCCCTAACTTCTGATTAGCGATATTGGTTGAGACTGATGGGAATTGGAATCCAACAACAGCATCCGCATTTTTAGAGATCCAAGTCCACAGCTGGGAGAAAGAACATGTTGAAAACTTAACCACTTCAGCTATGATGATTATTCCTTAAGTGACATTCATTTTATATATTCCTGTCTAAATATGCACTAACCATTTTGTTCAACATTCTTCAAACAAATCACAATATCAGGTAGGAGTCCTTTTTCTAACAAAGCAGTCCAATGTTCTATCAATGGAGGGAAATTATCTACCACCCATCCTCCTTTACACGCAGCTCCAGGATATCTGCTTGCATTTGTCTTCTGTAGCTGAAATAAAAGAATGCAATTAGCATATTAAATGGTTGAATGTGCAGAATGACAGGTGCATTGTTTAGAATAAAGATACATTTTTGAGCTCAGTTGTCTGACTTGCATAATTTCTATTCTCAGCAATAGAATTTTCATCAACTATTGCAATGAGCTAATTCATTAAAAAGTATGTTACATATCAGAGAGCGACCGCTACAAAATTATGACAATCTGCACTTGCTAGGCAAAACCCTTTTCCTTGAATTCTACAATAACTCTGTTGTTCTAAAGCAGGGGTATCAAACTTGCATCATCGCAGCAGCATCACGTAACATATAGGGACTCCCCCCATTCGCTAAATTGGGCAGGGGCGTGACCAGTGTGTGATGCATCTGGCCTGCGGGCCATGAGTTTGACAGCCCTGTTCTAAAGACTCATTTTTTGTTCAGTCCTTACATATAATTCAAATAACAGAATAACAGAGTTGGAAGGGACCTTGGAGGTCTTCGAGTCCAACCACCTGCTCAGGCAGGAAACCCTATACTATTTCAGACAAATGGTCATCCAATCTCTTCTTTAAAAATTCCAGGGTTGGAGCAGAAATTGTAAATAGGGTTTCTTGCCAGAGTAGGCGGTTAGAATCGTTGTAGCCCTATGTTTTTTCTGGGACTGTTCCAAGAAGATTTTTAGAGTTTACTGGCTTTGCAATACTTAGCCCCCTTTCTCTTTTTGCTTTCTGATTATTAAAATAGGAACATTTAAATAAATGGCCTTTTCATTTTTCTTTGGATGGTTCTTTTAAATTAAGCTAATATCAAGTATCCTTCTTGCGCTGGGAGTGGAAGAAGCAGAAATCCAGAGTGGGCAATCAACAGTGAAAGCCTGTATCAGTTTGTCCACGAATAATGTCTGTCATGCTTATAGAGTCTTACTTGCACACCACTCTCATCACATTTCTGCCTATCAGAATCACTCCAAAGCAATAAAATAGATATGGCTTGCAAAGACAAATCCTTTAATTAATAAAAATATAACATTTCATGTGAAGATTATATTTTTGTGAATAAAGCAGATGAAGCAAAGCATTGGTAAATAATACAGCATTATGTTGAATTCTGCATGGAACACTGCATGAATCATAGATTTGATGTTTGGAACACTAAAAACTTTTCATCTTTCTGGCCAACAATACTTTTATAAGTTGCAAAAGGAATGCCTGTAGACCTACAACATCTACAAAGATTTTTTTTGCTTTGTGGTCAATTGCATGCTAAGGAAGTGACATTTGGAGACCAGCATAACGGGAAACACTGGAATGAGAGTTACATTCATTTCAGGAAGTTCTGCAAATGAAAAGCAGATTTCCTCAAGATTTAAAAACAGAAACAAAATGCATCAGATTTACAATGAAAATGGCAGATCCCTAGTATACCATAGTGATTACAAGACATTTCAACATTATTTATTAGAGATTTTGTTTAGAAATTGTTCAATCTTATCTGATTCTGGGAGACTGCCTGGACAAGTCCCCATAGTTTTCTTGACAAGGTTTTTCAAAAATGGTTTGCCTTCTTCCTAGGACCGAGAGAAAGTTACTGGACCAAAGTTACCTAGCTGTCTTTATGCCTATGGCATCATTATAAAGCACAGACTCCTGGTTTAAAGCCTAATGCTTTAACCACTATAACAAACTGGTTCTCTTTAGAAATCTTAGAGAAGTCTAATTTTTTTTAGTAACAACAACATTCTTCTGTATCAGCTTCCCAAAAATCCTTTGAAAGAAAAGGACATTACAAAATTCAAAATATCTCTGGGACATAAAATATATAATATACAAAAAGAGAAGAGCATTCTAAAAATGAGTAATGGGGAACAAATAAAGAATTTTTAAAGGATATTCTCAGATTATGAGAAAGGCATAGTTTGGGGTATCTTAATAGCTCTAATTAATGACATATCCCAGACTGATCGTTTCTATGCCATAGTGAAATTATTCTCTATATGCAAACACTACAATTTAGATTTAAACTAATCTGTAATCTTCAATATAACATTCCAAATTGGTAATGATTTACATAATTTTAAATACATTAAATAACATGCTGGTTATAGAAAGATCTTTCTATCATGCATGCCTTTCATTTGAGCCTGGTGCTTTTACCTCTTCAATGGTTTCTTCCAATACGTCCACATATGTTTCTGGTGGCAGAGTAATTGGAGACAGCATTGCAGCTTCTAGAGCGCTCTGGACCACTTCTTGGATATCTGGATGGTCAAGAGGGAACTCCGACTCTGTTGGTACCGATGAGATATCTGCTTATTATATAGAAAAAAAATCCATGTGTAAGTATCCCAAAATGTAGTGAACAGTAAAAAATCCTGTTAGTATTTCTACATGGAATTGAAGCTTGCATTAGTGGAATAAAAGAGTCCTCTTTTTCAAATCTGAACTGAAGGATTGTATGAACTTCTGAATAAATATGGTGAGAGCAGGGAGAAGAGGAAAAGGGGAAATGCCACTGCTTAAGCAAAATTCTACCCATACAAAGTTTGATAATGTTCTAGATGTTCTTTTGGACAGTTTTTTTAAAAATAAATACCGTACTGGTTTTGTTGTGGGTTGAAAGAATATATTACAAAAATATAGATTTCATATTTAAGAAAGCTTGTTAGTGAGAGGGAGCCTCGCCCAAAACAAGAACATGTCTGTCTTCTATTACTTATGATACCAAATGTTGAAGAGAAGTATTTAGGAAAGAAAGCATGGGGGTGGAGAAATCTCATAGTGAGTTGCATACTGCCAACAAAAGGGCCTTGGTGGTGCAGGCTGTTAATAGCCTAGCACTTAGTTCCAGCTGCCTGTAATTATTGCAGGCTCGAATCCCACCAGGCTCAAGGTTGTCTCAGCCTTCCATCCTCTCGGGGTAGGTAAACTGAGGACCCAAGATTGTTGGGGGCAATAAGCTGACTTTGTAAAAATGCCGCTTAGTAATAAGCAGGCATATACAATGGAAGGAAGGCTATTGCTGAGCGCATTGGGTTGTATCCCAAAAATTGTAAGCCGCCCTGAGTCTCCGGAGAAGGGCGGGATATAAATATGAATTTAAAAAAAGGAGCTGGTATTACTTGCCATCATATTTTTGCAACCTGGGAGAATAAAAATTCTGATCCAGGAAGAAAGAAAGAGTCTCCTTATGTTGAGGGAAGGATAAAGTTTGACTCTTCCATTAATTTCACAATGAAAACGCAGGAAATGCTTGTCTTGTGGTATTTCCTGTGCAAGCGCTACATCAAATCATGCCCAAATCACATAATAAGATAAATGATAGTGAAAGATGCCCATCTCCATAGCTCTCAATATCATATAAATGTTTGGATCGAGTGAGCAAATACCCTATAACCCAGCAATAATTGATATTCTTCGATTACAGCAAATAATACTTCCACTAGATATTTATTATTAAGGCCAATTACTTCGGCCTTTTAAGGTAGGCCAAGTTATAAAACAGACTCCACAAATCTGAACTCTATTCTGATATAGAAGACGGAGGGAGAGGGACAGAAAAAAACAGAATCTTTACAGTCCAACTGAATTTTCTCCTCCTGCCCTCTTATACCCTTAGTGAATTAGGGCAGAGTCAATCTGAGCTTTTTAATATATATTTTACATTGTTTTGTGGCTTAATGTATTCTTTTGTTCACACAATGATCATTATCTCTGCCTAATTTCCACATTCTAGCCATAATACCTATTTGTTCTGCAGACTGGGATGAAGACATTTCTTCAGTCTCATCTTCTTCTTTTATTACACTCCCTTGTTTTATGGTACTGTCCTCTAGATCAGGTATTAAGAGAAATAAAATACATTGAGTTATGCAGACAACATCTTTCTGTAGAGTCACATGGTTGGTTCACATAGTACTCTAAATCAGAACGTGGTTTCTTTGATTTTGCTTAGACCTGCCACTGAAAAGAATCTATTGGGTTTGACACCAACACAGTAAGGAACAATTATGCCAAGAATCTGCATGGTATAAAAACAGATTACATCTCTATTTGATTATCCTGGTGTAATTAAAAATCACACCAATTGATCTTTAAAATTTGGTATGCAGGAGCAAAGCTTAATAATGGTTACTGCAGGACATAGGAAATAGAACTTTAAGTTTTCCATTTCTGGCTATGATATCACTTGTTAAATTAGTAACACAATTGTTAAGTGAATCTAGCTTCCCCATTGACTTTGCTTGTCAGGAGGTTACAAAAGGTGACCACATGACCCAGAACACTACAACCATCATATGAGTCAGTTGCCAAGTGTCTGAATTTTGATCACGTGAGGATGCCGTAATAGTTGTTAGTGTGAAAAACAGTCGTAAGTCACTTTTATCAGTGATCTTGTGACTTTAGTCACTTAAGTCGACTGCCCATATGTGCTTCAAAGGAACAACATCCCCAACTTTGGTAGAAAAATTTTGATCAGGAGAATAATGTAGGAGAGGGTTAATTTTTTTTCTTCTGTGCCATAGCTTGCATATACTAGAAAATCCTTTTTTCTCCACTGTTTATTAGATTTTTCTAAAGAGATGGACTACATGCTTTTATAATATATAATTCTCACAAAGATATGCCTGGTCTTTAAATATTTACAGCCGGGAAATAAAAAATGCGAGAGAATTTGAGAGAAAATAAACAAAAACAAATGAATTTTAGCTAACAAAAGCTTAAGGAATGTTGACTTACACCACTCTCCAACATGTGATTACCCAGAATTAAGTCTCACTGAATTCAGGTGAATTTAATCCTAGAGAATTGGAATAGGATTGCAGACTTAAACTCATATCTGGTTGTTTGAACCAGTTGGGCATAACCATGAATCATAAAATATAGTACAGCATATGTAATTGTGTCCTCAAAATGGACTTGCATGGATATCAGATCTGCTTTCAAATTGCAGATAAAATAAAAATAATGTGTCCATTATCTATTGTATCTTGCTTACTGTTACTTCATAATTTTTCATAATTATGACTATCCTCCTTTGATATAAACTAAAATAATTTAATTTAAGATTAAGAAATAACGTATGGCACATATTTTCCCGTTCTTCCTTCATATAGTAGAGGAAAAGACTGGGCAAGTGAAAAAACTTTATTTTATTTAAATTTCAATTATTTAAATTTCAATTAAATAAGTACAAACCAACTATAAATCATAGCTTCAGGACTGGGATGATTTAAATCAATCAATCAATCAATCAATCAATCAATCAATCAATCAATCCCTGGCTTTTAGCATCACAGGAAACTGGCAGGAGTAAAAGTGGAAACAAAAACTTCCATTTTTCATCTTATTTTAATAAAATAAGGGAAGGAAGAATGTTTGTGAAAAATCTGAACTTCATTGCTGTTAATTAGTTCAGTGACTCATCATAAGACTGTAAAATCTCAGCTTCAGGATTGGGACCATATAGATTTTAAAAACTCCACTTACAAATCTACATGTACAAGTAATGCTTCTGTATCAGAAAAAAAAGATTCTGTCCTGTTTGATCAGTTCATTTTGAACATGAAGGCAGATTCTTTTACAAATGAAAATATTCACTCCCCGACATCCCCCACCCCCATTTTATCATATTATAGCAACTGAGAAATAATGCTAGATTTATTTCCATATCATGAGATTGGTCTCATTCAAGACAATGACAAATCCGCATACAGACGGGAGGTTGTACAACTTGCCACGTGGTGTAACCAGAACAATCTGGAACTGAACACACTCAAAACTGCAGAAATGGTGGTAGACTTTAGGAGAAACCCTCCCATACTACCATCTCTTACAATACTAGACAACACAGTATCAACAGTAGAGACCTTCAAATTTCTAGGTTCTATCATATCACAAGACCTAAAATGGACACTTAACATCAAAAACGTCATCAAAAAAGCACAACAAAGAATGCTCTTTCTGCGCCAACTCAGAAAACTCAAACTGCCCAAGCAGCTGCTGATACAGATCTACAGAGGAATTATTAAGTCTGTCATCTGCACCTCTATAAGTGTCTGGATTGGTTCTGCAACCCAACAAGACACAGACTTCAGAGAGTAATTAGGACTGCAGAAAAAACAGTTACTACCAACCTGCCTTTAATCGAGGATCTGTATACTGCACGAGTCAAAAAGAGGACTATGAAAATATTTACAGATCCCTCACATCCTGGACATAAACTGTTTCAACTCCTACCCTCAAAACGACGCTATAGAGCACTGTACACCAGAACAACTAGACACAAGGACAGTTTTTCTCCGAACGCCATCACTCTGCTAAACAAATAATTCCCTCAATACTGTCCAACTATTTACAAAGTCTGCATTACTATTACTATTAATCTTCTCATCACTCATTCCCTCCCACTTGTGACCATATGACTAACTTTGTCGCTTGTATCCTTACGATTTATACTGACTGTTTCCTAGTATGATTTGATTGCTCATTGTACCCTATGACTATTATTAAGTGTTGCACCTTATGATTCTTGATAAATGTATCTTTTCTTTTATGTATACTGAAAACATTTGCACCAAGACAAATTCCTTGTGTATCCAATCACACTCAGCCAATAAAGAATTCTATTCTATTCTATTCTATTCTATTCTATTCTATTCTATTCTATTCTAAAACAAAATATATCACAAGTCTTCTGACAACCAACTGGATTCCAAGGACAGGGCTTACTTCACTATGCAGGGAGAGCTCTGTGGGTATATCATATTCTTCTACAGAATGTATGAAAAATCAAATCCTTAGATTACCTTTTGCACTAGTAATTGTTGAAACACTGTGCGGAATTGAACTTTTTTCCTCTGTGGAAATTTCCTCCTCTTCCTCACTGTCACCAAACTCTTGAGCATATATTTCAGCTATATAAAAAAGTTAACATAATTAATGTGAAATACTTCTATTAAAGAAAGATTTCAGACAATTTCAGAAGATCTTAATAAACACGATGGGCATTTAACAAATTACATTTGTTAATTGATAAGGTATTCCTAACCTGCATCTGCATAATAAGCTTGTCTTCCCTACCTCCATTTCACCTTGGTTTAAATCTAGCCACTCTGTGAGCCATTTGTGAAATCTTATGCCTTTTAAAAACATTTGTCAGCTGGAAAATGTGCTAGCAGACACTTTTTGATTATTATTATTTTGCTAGTTGAGATTTGCAGTTGTTTTAGCTGCCGAACACAAACAATGGAAAGGAAATGTTCACGATTTGGAAGTGATACAAACCCCATGTGGAAATGTCCCTGGTTTAATCAATTTATGAAGTTTAGGAACCTGCCACCCTAGCCTTACAACATTGCTGCTCAATCTCTCCTCTAAAGGAAGATTAGTGAAGATCAGAGGTGGTATTCAGCCAGTTCTGACTTCTGGAGAACTGATAGCAGAAATTATGAGTAGTTCGGAGAACTGGTAAGTACCACCTCTGACTGGCCCCATCCCATCTATTTGCTGCCTCCCGAGTCCCAGTTGATCAGCTGGGTCTTCTTTTGTTGCCCTGCACAGGAGAACGGAGCTGGAAAGCAGGTTAGTGGGGTGGGGAGGGAATGGGATCTTGCAGTATTCTTCCCCTGGAGTGGGGTGGAAATGGAGATTTTGCAGTATCCTTCCCCTGCCATGCCCACCAAGCCACACCCACCAAGCCATGCCATGCCCACCAGCCACGCCCACAGAACTGGTAGTAAAAAAATTTGAATCCCACCACTGGTGAAAATTATGTCTGGTTCCAACGGAAGAGAATATAGAGAGAGAAGGATTCCCCAACAGCTGGACCATGGCCCACTACCAGGCTGTGGCCCATTTAGAACTGGGCTGCGGAAGTGGCAGGTGAGCATGCACCTGCGTGCAGCTTTACTTGTGCGTGCAGCAGGCAAACATATGCATGCAGTTCCATTTGTGCAAGTGGCAGGAGTGCATGCCTGCTGCTCATGTAAATGGAGTTGTGCACACATGCGCTCATCCACCGCTCATGCAAAAACATCCCCCTCCACCTATCCGCCACTGGATTCAAACATGTTCTAACAGAGTAAAAACTGTTGGCAGAAAAATTGAGCCAGAAGCTGTTTAGCAATAAAAACATATGGCTGGTTTGATTGGTTGGCTGGATGGATTTTTATACATCCAAGCTCCAGACAAACTCCTGGTAGTCTGTATATAAAAATGATAAATAAGATTTAAATATAAAACCAGAATAAATAACCAACTCAAAAATATATTTTTTCTCAAAAATATTCAATAAATACTTTTCACTGAAATAACATACTGTATTAATGCTGATAGAGAAATATGGGTGGTCTCTGTGGTTGATAATAATATATTGAAAGATTGAGCTAGTTTTACATTAGTATTTTATGGATATCTCTTTTTTCAAATGACAATAAGTACTATATTTTGCATATTTGTTTTGATAAATTTAGAAAATGTTATAATTTTGGTTGCACTTCCTCATCTCTTCTTTATTTTACTTTACCGAGAATATATTTAAATGTTAAAAAAACAACATCCCAATGGAGATGGGCAAAAGATGACCTCATTCTTATCATTTTAAATAGCAATTCACTGCTTGCAGTCAATCATTCCAATGCTCATTCTTTCATTCAGCAAGTCCTTGCAGAAACGTTCTTACATAATTTCTGAATCGAAACAACTATATCTGAACAACTTAGCTTTGACATGGAACTGTCTCACCTTGTTCCCTCAGTTGCTGCTCGATTTCCATTTTCTCTTTCACTCTGGCAATGCCTACCAGGATTGCTTCAGCTCGGGTCTGCTCAATGAGTTCTAGTCTTGCTTGTTCATAATACGTTTTCAGAAGAGCTTCCATGTCAAGAACCTATAGAAAACCATTGAATATGGCCTCTTAGACAGGAAGGGGCAGATACACTATTAGTTTGCCCAGTTTTCCCCCCCAAAATGCAAAGTAGGAACTTCAACAGTCCTAGCCCTAATACTGTCGCTTCACCTCCCATGTTTCATTTCCCAAATTTTATAGTGAAAATGTGTATTTCATTAAAAAAACAACAACCTTGTTATATTTGAATATGAAAACACCATAGAATGTCATTTTTTTTTACTGTATGCTTAATTTTGTGGGCGCACGTGCCCAGAGTCTCCTTGTAGGGGAGATGGGTGGCATAAAAATTTAATAAACAAATAGTATGAAAGCAGATACCCATGTAAACTTCCTTGACCACTAGAGAAGAGTTGATACAGAAACCTAATAAATAGATAAATAAATACAAGGTTTTCTAAAATCATTCCCCCCATTGCTTTTGCCACTTTTTAAGCAAGAAACTTTGAACAGCCATTTATAGGGCTAAATAGAATCAGGTGACAAAGAAATCCAAGGAAAATTTACCTGGCCTTTAATAATTGGTCTCCCAGAATAAGTGATTAGGAATACAATTCCCAGTTTCAGTGATATGTATATTGTTTGTGGTTCTGTACCAAGCTCTTGGCTGTCAAAGTCATTGCGCTTAAGATATTCTATACACAGGCACTTTTAAGATTTTGATTGTAAAGTGAATTTATACCTACCTTTCCCTGATAATGGTTTGCAAGCAACTCACACAGGGTTGTTTTCCCAGAGAATGGAGGGCCCACTACCAGTACTTTACAAGGTGGAAGTGGCATAGGAGGCAGCAGGTAGGAACGGGGATTCAGCATGAATTGTTTCAATGCTTCTTCTGTAGAAAGCAGGTACATCTTACCTAAGAAGCTACAAAGAAAGCAAAAATACAGAACTGCAGCCTTAGAAAAATGGATTTTGTATTAAGGGGTAACGAAGTTTACTTACCTAATAGCATTGTCTGTGGTTCCCATGATAATGTCACCATCTTTTAAAGCCACAGGACATGCTCGGCCCCATTTGCTGCGACGCCATCGATGTCTAGGTCCTACAAGTTTATAGGATGCAAGTACCCGAAAAAGTTCATCCTGAGGGCCAAAATAAAGAAAATGGAAACCCTTAAAAACATATTGTACAGAAAAGTGACAGGTATTTTTTTACCATCACATATTTTCAAACATTGTGTCACTAATTCTAATCATGCTGCTGAAGGTTAAAATAATTATTTGTTACATGAATGCCACTGAGTGATAGCAATAGCACTTAGATTTATATACTGCCTCATAGTGCTTTTATAGCCTTCTCTAAGTGGTTTACAGAATCAGCATATTGCCCCCAACAATCTGGGCCTTCATTTTACTGACCTTGGAAGGATGGAAGGCTGAGTCAACCTTGAGCTGGTCAGAATCGAACTGCCAAACTGCAGGCAGCTGGCAGTCAGCAAAAGTAGCCTGCAGTACTGCACTATAACCACTGCACCACCACGGCTCAGTGATGATAAAAAAGGTTTTCACATAAACTCTTATCAAAAGATATCATTATATTTTTAGGATTTTTCTTAAAAATGAAATGTAGGAATATTTTATTTATATAGTCAGTTTGGTCTAGTGGGCATTGGCTGAGAAACTGGGAGACCATGACTCCTAGTCCTGCCTTAGAAATGAAAGCCAGCTAGGTGACTGGTCCAGTCTCTCAGCCCAACCCATCTCATAGGATTACTCTTGTGGGGAAAATATGAGGAGAGAGACATGTTCACTGCCAGACATGTTCACTGCCAGATTTTAAAAAATTATAAGGGCAGGTTAAATTATATAAAAACAAATAGCACATAATAAATAGTAACAATAGAGCAGGGGTGTCAAACTCAAGGCCCGTGAGCTGGATCTGGCCCACAGGCTGCTTAAATCTGGCCTGTGGGGCCAGCCTGGAAATAGTAAAGGACTGGCCTGCAGTGCCTCTGGCAGCCAAAATGGAGTGCAGGGGGCCGCACGCAGCCTCCTGCGCCCTGTTTTGGGGCTCGATGGCCTCCTGCAGCACTCTGCCAACCAAAATGGGGCATTCGGTTTGTCATCTGTATCTAGGGCATTCTTTGAAGTTGTGTCATATGCTTTAATCTGCTTTGAGTAAGAAATATCTATGATCAGCATTTATAGCAACACTCTCTTTAATATGTGCTATTTCTACTGGCAACCAATAGGAAAACATGCAAATATCACACTTACATTTTCCAAACTATCTAACATTTCTTCGTCTGCACTCTGAAGCTTGGTGATAAGAGCTCCATACCGTTGGCCCATGGATTCAAGGCGGGTTATTACTGACTGAGCAAAACCACATAACAGTTTGTGCATTAAATATCTTTAGTTAATATTGGTATTTGGATTTGAAATATAAAACCATTTTGAAAGGGTACTTCAGTACATTTTTTAAATAAAACTTGATCAATAAAAGATAGCAGGTGGGAAGCATAGTTCTCTGCAATTTCTAACAGGTTATTAATATTGATACATTAATATCATAATATTAGTATTATCTATATATTGAACTGTCTTGTACATATAGGATAGAGACAGAAAACTCACTGCCAAGTTGTAGAAACCCTGTTGCCTTAAAGGAGGCAGGGTTGAAACTGGAATAGGATATAATTGGCATTGAAAATAAGTGTGCGTTCCTTACTTACTTTAAAAAGTTCATCTGCATTCTTGTTTCCATCCAGTTCAAAAAGATACTGAGAGTCCTGCTCAGCCATTAATTCCTGAAATTTTAAAACAGAAATACAACTGAATATATAGATAGGATTTGATTCGGATCCCATGGCCTCAAATGGTTACACTGACAGGTCCGGGGGAAAAAACCCATGCAGCTATTTTTTGACATAACTTTTTCTAAATCTCTAATATTGTAACTACAATATTTATTTGGCAAGGAATGCCTGGACAAACACTTCACTCGTAAGTACAATTGAACTTAATGCAATCCAGAGGCCAGAATCGCATAAGTTCAATTGTACTTATGAGTGAACAGAGTTTAGAATTTGACAAAGAAGAAATGTCGGGCTGGCAGAGAAGCCATATTCTACTTTATCCTCATTGTCCATATTATGTTCCTTGACTAAGGACAATATTGAATTTACATATCCATTCAACAACCAGTCCATGTGGAAAGCAAGACCGCTCTAGAACCAAATGCAATGGCTTGGCAAGCAACAGCTCTACAGTATGGCTCCAAACACAAATCTCTAGTACAGAACCCCTGTTCATGCCTTCCTATTTTTTGATAAATGCACATGGACATAGGAAAAAAAAAGGAGATTCCTTCCCACATTTATAAAAGAGAGTCAAGGCATTTTAGAATACAATTGATTTTTAAAAGTATTTTATATTTTGGTTCCCGTAGTACTAATTCTAAGGATTAGATGAAACCATGATTACTTTCGTCCCCTTTTTTGTTTTTTTGTTTTTTAATTACATTTATATGCCGCCCTTCTCCGAAGACTCAGGGCGGCTTACAATTTCTGGGATACAACCCAGTGTGCTCAGCAATAGCCTTCATTCCATTGTATATGCCTGCTTATTACTAAGCGGCATTTTTACAAGGTCAGCTAATTGCCCCCAACAATCTTGGGTCCTCAATTTACCTACCCTGAGAGGATGGAAGGCTGAGTCAACCTTGAGCCTGGTGGGATTCGAGCCTACAATAATTGTAGGCAGCTGGATCTTAAGAGCAGGCATTTAACAGCCTGAGCTACCAAGCAGATGCTTTGAATAAGGAGTCTTGTCCCTTATATAGTAGAATCAGAGGGGAAAAGCTCTTTTTTTAATACGGTAGTAATTTCATTGAAAATCAAGATCACAAATATAAAACCTTAATATAAAATAATAATTAAAAAAGAAGAAAAAATGGAAAGTGTAGGGTAGAAAACGCAGTATGTGGAGTAGCCATTTGGGCTGTATGTCACATTTTATGGTTTAGTATTGTCCTCTACCCTTGCTCCAACTTTGCAGTTTCAAACATTCCTCTAATCAAGATTGAAAAAAAATCTGTAATGTTGTTTCCTGCTACTTTGAGGAAACCACACTTTAACCTTCCCAAAAGAGTTAATATTGTTTTAATTTTTTTTTAATGGCATTCTTTCCCAAATCCACATACATAATACAGTCCTATCCACTCTGCAGTACTATCTCACCCAGGTTGATCCTAACATCTCCAAAAATATTAAGTTGGGCCACAATCAGCAAGAGTCACTTTGGATAGTGAGGTGGGCAGTACATAATTTTAATAAATAAATAAAGTCCATGATTAAAATATACCTTATAAATCCAGCTAACTCTGATTTGTTCAATGAACTATTATTAATCAAACTATGCCTTGTCATAATACGTAAACTAGGTCTTAAAAAGTTCATGGATTACAATAATAAGTTTGGTACAATGTGCTAAAGATGAGCATTTGTGCTATCAACGTAATATAGCTCATGGATTCATGAGGTAGTTATCTAAGCTTACCAGCAATAATAAAAGTCACAACATTGATATCTGGTATTTTTTCTTTCTTTTCTTACTTCTAGGTGTTATGGCACAGAAGTGCAAAAGTTATTATCCTTATCTTACCTCTAGAGGATGCAGCAGAGTATCTTTATAGAGATCAATTCTCTTTTGTGCATTTTCCTTAAAATCTTCTGGCCTTTGCACTAATGTTGGTAAAATTTCTGTCAACATAATTTGATCAGCCTAGGTGAAATGAAAAAAAAAACACCCTTTTTAAAAATAAAGTATACAGCTGAAAACAATTTTCAATTGTTTAAAATAAAATTGTGGCTGGTTTAGTTACAGGCTCAAATGAACCTTTAATAAAACTTTATTCCTGAATAGATATGCAATTCTAGTTACTAAAATTGAAGTGATTTTTGTAAGTTTTTTTTAAAAAATATTTTCCTGTTGAGGAATTCTGAGATAGATTAGATAGATAAATAGATAGACGGATAGATAGATTAGATTAGATGGATGGATGGATGGATGGTGGGAGGGAGAGAGAGAGGAAGAGAGAGAAAGAGGGAGGGGGAGGGATCATAAAACCTATCCTGCATCACCCAAACAAGGCTGCTACTTCTGAAGGATGCTATTCTCAATGCTAAAATTGAACTCTCCTAGTCGAAGACAATTTTATACTTAGAATGGGAGGAGATCCCAGCCAGTTCTTTGCTTCAGCATACCAGCCAAATGCCTTAGGTCTGGGTCTTTAAAGTAAGATTACATAGTTCAAATCATCTTACTAAATGGATAAATATAAAGGGTTAGTAATACTGTTAAAGACATATAGCTTTAATATGGCTACAAATGACAATAGATTCCCACCCCTCAAAATGCAGCATGTAGAATTAGGGTATTACATATAACCAGGGATGGGACTCAATTTTGTTAACAACCGATTCTGTGGGTGTGGTTAGGTGGGCGTGGCCATGTGACTGGGTGGGTGTGGCTTTTCTTCTTGCACATCCCCCGTTTTTTGGGCCTTCTGGGCCTCAGGGAAGCCTCCTGGGGGAGCTGTTTTGCTCCCAGGCGGCTTCCCTGGGGATCAGGAAGGAAAAAAATGGAGCATGGGGGGGGCATGCAGCACCCCCCACGCTCCATTTGGGGCCTTTTGGGTCCCAGGGAAGCCTTCTGAGGCGGGGGTTTGCTCCCAGGAAGCTTCCCTGACTCAGGAAGGCAAAAAATGGAGGGGGGGGGAATGCTGCACCCCCTTCCATTTTTTGTCTTCCTGGGCCCCAGGGAAACCTTCTGGGTGAAGCAGTAAGTAAGCAAGGGGAATCCTGGCACAGCTGATCATAGGAACAGCTGATTGTCAGGAGGAGAAAAAAAAGAAATAACTTAAGGAGTGATTGGGCAGGGAAGAACACAGTCAGCGATGTCGGGCATGCGCGCAATGTTGCACACGCCCGATAAGGACTGACTGGGCAGGGAGGGGAGGGGCAGGCGGAGACAGGCAGGGCCAGCCAGGGGCATGATTTACCGGTTCTCTGAACTGTGCAAAATCATAACAACCGTTCTATAGAATCAGTCCGAACCGGTACAATCCCACCTCTGTGTATAACTGTTATACAGCTTAATTTGATTAACTTTATTAAAGAAGAATTTTAACAAATATTAAACAAAATGTTGAGAATGATCCAAGATTTTATTTTATTTGAAACAAATAATTGTTTTTTTAGAAAATATGGGAAAACTACTTCATTTGACTCCTCTTCCTCTTCTTCCTCTTCTGCTTCCTCATCCTCTTCTTCACCTTTACGTAATTCTTTCTTCTTTTTCTTACGCTTTTCAATAATATCAGGATCCCAATCTTCTCTTTTAAATATATGTCCTGTGTCAGGCTGCTGTCTTTGACCAGTGATTCTTTGGCACAAGTCATTGTTAGGACACTAGTTAGAATATGGGGAAAACAGATCATTGTTTTCAAAACCAATAACATAACTTTGTAGCTCTTCTTTCTGAGATCTTAGAATGAAAGCTTTTATTGCTAATGTGGAGGTAGAGTTTCTTTTAAAACTAATAAAAGGCAGTTGGCAACTTCTACTTTTATGACAATGGGTTTAAAGGAGACAAGGATGGCTTTACAAAGCATAATTTGTAAGGGTATGAAGTACAGTTATAAAATAAACACAAGATTTACTAAGAACTTTCAAACGCTGATTACCTTAATATTAATCAGGAAATCTGGTTTTAATTTTAAATTTTTAATCACATCTATTTGTTCTGGGGTAGACATGAAATCCTCAGAAAGAGAAGGGAAATCACAGAGAACATAACCTGCAAGGGGGCGGGGGAAATGCAAATATGATTATACAGTACTTACAGAACCCACACTTAACATTTATTTTAGAGTAATTATGGGATGACTATGGGTCTTTCTTCATTTGTATCTAACCACTGTACAACCAATTCCTGGAAACATTTTATACTGCTGTGTCCAACCAACAAATAGCTTTATGGATGAAAACAGTGTTTTCCCCTTAGATCAAAATAACAGAATAACAAAGTTGGACAGACCATGGAGGTCTTTTAGATCAACCAGCCACAGTTTCAAGGCGTGTCAAATCTGATGTACAGTATTTCAATGCCTATGCTATTGGAAGTCCATCTGATAAGCTGGGATAGTAGAATCAGCCTGCACCTACTGGCCCCTTGAATGAATGTACACTCTCCCCTCTGATCTCCATATATGCTTTACTACACTTTTTCTTATTTTTTTTCCTAAAGGGAGAGGTCTGGAGAGATGCCCAATTTTGAAAGAGCAACAGTCTCCTGTAAACCGGAGAAGCTACACTTTTCTTCTACAACTTAAAAAACCTCCACTTTCTTCTCTAATCTCATTTTTACCAGGGTGTTTTCTTTTGTGTAATACTTATGCTCAAAGTTAGCAAATATCGTAGCTAACACCAATATATAACCCTCACTGCCTTACAGAGCCACCCAGAGTTGTCTGGGAATTGGGTGGTCTCTAAATCCTTCTTTCTCCCCGCTGTTCAATCATTTGCAATTCTCTGAGACTGCCTGGACAAGTCCCTGCTATTTACTTGGCAAGGTTTTTCAGAAGTGGTTTTTGCCATTTCCTCCTTCCTAGAGTTGAGAGAAAGTGACTGGCCCAAGGTAACTAAGCAGGCTTCATGCCTAAGGCAGGACTAGAACTTAAAGTTTCCTAGATTCTAGCCTAATACCTTAATCGCTACATGATATTGGCTCTTTTTATTTCTTCTGTTAAAATTTGTCGAAATTCTTGGAGACTGCCTGAATAAGTCCATGAAGTTGTCTTGGCAAGATTTTTCAGAAATGGCTAGCAATTACCTCCTTTCCAGGGCGGATAGAAATTAACTGGCACAAGATCATTCCAGATGACTTTGTGTCCAAGGCAGTATCAGAACTCACAGTTTCTTGGTTTCTAGCCTAATGCCTTAGCCACTACACTAAATTGGCTTTCTAAATCCCATACAATCAACAAAACAGATAGGCAAATAAATAAATCAGAGGTATATATTTCTAGGATTATGATGAGCTTACTAAATAGATAGTGGAAAAAAGAAGATGCAGCAACTCATACCGAAGTGATTTATCTCTGGTGAGTCCAGCTTGATCATAAGCATCTTTATCACCAACTCTTCAGGAACATTTTGACCTTGGTAAAGCAGGTCCTTACACTTAAGGAGAACAATGTAAAATATTAAATTGCATTGAGAATATATAATAGGGGATATATAATTAGCATACAAAGCTACCTTATACTGTATCCAAAAAATTATTCAGATGCTCTCCATATTGCTTCTTTTATATTTTGGACTACAACTCCCACAAATCTTTTCTTCTCTCAAATCTTTCTTCTCTCTCCCTCTCTCTCTTTCTTTCTCTCTCCCCCTCCCTCCCCCTCTCTCTCCCCACTCCCTCCCTCCCTCTGTCTTCTTCTTTCTATTTTCTTTTATAGCATTGCCTTAAGGACACCGAATAAATTCTTTTACAGTCTTTTACTGTATATTATCTGCTGCGTTGTCTTACACTGAAGACACCAAAAAATGAACCTGTATACAAAACATGTGGTCTGCTACTAAGCTTGGTACATTGCCCGTATTTCAAATCCAATCAAATTGCAATAATTCAAAGTTGTGAGCTGAACTGGGCTTTAACTAATAGTGCCATTTGAAAGAATTATAAATTTACTAAAGAATAAAATACAAAAATATACCTCAAAATCCAGGTAAATAAATAAGTACAGGCTTTACCTTCAGTCCATATTCTGTTTCGGCTGTTACATTTTCATTTATAAGTTCAAAAGCTAAAAGAATATATCACATAGGAAAAAATAAAAAAAAGTTCAGATGGTGCTGTGTGCATGTAAATATGCAGTACTGTATAATGCAAAACAGAATTCTGATAACTTTAAATGGCAATTCAAAACAACATTTTTAACATTGAAGCTCATACATTCCTTTTCCATAAAAATCCATCTGCAGTGATGGTTTCTTCTATATCTCTCCCTACAAAGAGATAATAAATTCAATGCAGATAATAGGTGGAGAAACCATGAAGTGGCTATATTTTGTGTTGCTCTGGCTAGGTAACATCTGATCTCCTATGAATTCTTTAAGAAACATTTCTGCGCTGTAGCCAAGTTTTCCCTTGAAAATGACACAAGACACTTAACACTACTTCTAAATATCCTGAAATGTCCAGAGAAGTTGCACAATGTATGATCCATTGTGTGGGATCCACACGTACAACTACTCTGCCCGGTATGCGACAATTGTTGGGATAATATTAAAACACTTTGTAAAAGAAACTATAATGTTAAGTTCGCTTGTAGTGTTAAGTGGTATACAAAATCAAATAGCTTTGCACAAAGTGAAACATAAAGAGATCATGCTAGCATAAAATCAAACAGATCACAATGTGGATTTTCAGGTTATGCAAACATAAATAAACAAAAATTTGGCTTCAATGATTCCTCACAGGAAAGAAAGACAAAAAAACAAATTTGTTTATTTCATCCATCATCTTTCTTGCTATTGTAAAAAAATTTTTTTTGAAGAATATTATGAGCTTTGTTTGCTTTTTTACTTTTAATATTTTAAAATGTCATTTATGGAGATTAACCAAAAATTGTGGTTGGCGGCAGTGTCATCTCACTCTCCAATGCTTTCACTCTGTGTATGTGTGAATTCTGCAAATATATAATGATCAAGAGGAGAGTACTTTCATACATTGATGATACCTGGTATCCAATGAAGGGAAGTTAGAAGGGAAAGGATTGGCAATGTTACTCAGGGCCTTTCATCTGGTTTCTTCTTTTACATGCTAACCTTTTTGATCCCTGCTAAGCAGAGTTTGGAGATATGCTTTAAATGCACATTAATTGGCCAAGAATCAGAATGGGTTCCCAAATGACTAATACACTGCTATTATTCTTTATGATGACTCCACCACAACTGCATGTATGACTACAATTGAGCCCAAAATTTTTCTTGCTAAGCAAGACAGTTGTTAAGTGAATTTTCTTGCTACAGTTAAATGAAATCACCGCAGTTGTTACGTTTGTAACATGGTTGGTAAGCAAATCTTGCCTCCCCATTGACTTTGCTTCTCAGAAGGTTGCAAAAGATGATCACATGACCTTGGGACATTGCAACCGTCATATATATGAGTCAGTTGCCAGAAGTCTGAATTTTTATCATGTCACTATGGGGATGCTGCAATGGTCTTAAGTGTGAAAAATGATCATGTCACCTTTTTCAGTGCCATTGTAACTTCAAATGGTCACTAAATGAACTGTTGTAACTTGAGAACTGCCTGCACAATAGCTGTATTGTATCTTCCAATTATAATTGGATGAGAGTCCAAATATGATCAAAGTATTCTAAAACAATATTAAATATTTTCCATTTCTTTTTTTTTAAACTTACAGATTTGGAGAAGAATGAATACAATATATTTTTCTTTAAAGCCTATTTTAGATTTCCGGAGTACTTATCATGGACTGATAATTATCATAGTCATTAAAACTCCTATTTAAATAGAAAAGTCTAATTATAGTTCTGTGCACTTCATAATCTAAGTTGACCATGATTGCCACAAAATAAAAGACACTTTTAGCCACCAGAGGGCTCCCACGTTCTAATTGTTGCCTGCTCTAATTTTAAAGTAACAGATAACAAAAGCAAGCTCATATAAACAATTTCCCTTTCAGAACTTAAATAAAATTATATTGCAATTTTAAAAATTCAGAAATTTTAGTCTTGCTGCAGGATTCTTTGGAAATCACTGTAATTATGTTCTAATGATAGCACTTCAAAGAAATGATGCTTCTGGGAACAAACTGGAAAATCAGGTACATGCTGCCTCATAGTTTTAGGTTTTTACTCAGAAACCTGCTGATGCCAAATTAATCCTAAAGGAACAAGCCAGAATCCAATCACTAGCTTGCTGTGCCACATTCTTTATTCACTCTTGCAAATTTAATGTAAAAACTACTGCTCCCAAAGGTAAGGTAGTCTCTCTGTGGGTCAGAATATCCCTGAGGAGAACTTAATTTAAAACCAACAATAGATTTCTAAAAGCTGCACCTGATGAAGAATATATATTTCCCTCTAATCGCTTTGGTTATTCCATGCTCCCTAGGTAAATTAATCATGGCAAGAGCAATTTAAGTGGAATGGGAAAGGCTGGACTCAAGCATGTTTTAGTCATAAATTGCTGGTAAAATATCTTGAAGAAAATCTGCAAAATATTACTGAAATTGAGGCAGCTAAGGAGAAATCTTCTATAAGATTGAAAGGCGTATCCTCCATAAGATTAAGGGAATCCTTATGTTGCACAAATATAACAGGGCCATGCCCACCATATGGACTTTCAAAAAACAAAACTCTGATCCGACTCTTTGATTTTTCATATAATGAAGATTTATGACTAGTCCAGAGATTAGCAGAAGCAATTTATTAACCCCTTAATAAAAAAATTACATGTCATTACAATATTTTTTCCTTTTCTATTCTCACCAAAGTCACCATTACTGACTTTGTTAGGGTTTGTTTCAAAAATGTATATTGCAACTGGTGGTCTTATATTTGTATCTGTTATATCTGTATGACCATAATGGAATGGGAGACAACATTGGAATATGGAAAGTAGGATACAGGTTAAATTACATGAAAATCATAGATAGAATACTATAATTTTTTAATTTAGAGATTGATGGTACCAATATTAAGTTTATAGAGTAGGCTAGGTTTTTTGTTGTTGTTTTAAGTAATGCTGTAACTATATTAAACTATTACACACTTCATGTGTAATATAGATATTGTCTATGTTGCCACTGAAATGAGCTGAAAAAATGAGCTGAAAAAAGTTAGCTTTAATATCAGTATCTTTAAAAGAAGTTTTTCGAAGAGAGGTGGGCGGAGAATATCTTATTTCACCATCAGAAATCAAGTTCCAAAGCATTAGGTTCATTTTCCCATTTTTTTGCACCTCATTTTTATAGAAATATGGTAATACTCCCAGTGGTATCTGCTAAAAATTAAAAATCTCTCCAATAGAAGAAGAATATACATTGTCAAACTTTTCTGAATTTACATGTTAGTTCATAAAAAGGCTGCAGACTTTTTTTTAATGAAATAGGTCTCTGGAATGTTAGAAATTATACAAACATGCATAGAATGACATACAGTAAAATGAATATAGTTTTTATATTTACCATCTACAAGAGTGCATTTCCAAAACTGGGCTATTTTTTTAGCTAATGTTTTCTTCCCAACACCCTTAAAATGAGAAAACAAAAAGAAAATAATTATTGAAACTAGAATGAATTGAAGTACTTCAAATGTAATAAATTAGAATGAAACAATGAAAACTGAAATATTTATTATAAGGAGTGACTAGAATTTCCATACACATTATTGAAAGTCAGAAATCCTGTACATGGCTCTAATTGTGTATGCAATATATACTGTTGTTCCAATTTTTTTATTGAAAAATGGTCTCCTTCTTGTCCTCGCTACCTTTCAAAGCAAAGATATATTTGACACTTCTAAGTCATTAGCTCTGGTAGTTAAATCAATGTGATTCTATGTTCTGTGCTATGTATCTGCTTGAAAGATTTCATGTTAGGAATAAAAAGAAACAAAGAAAACTAGGGCTAAGATCATGCATTTGCTTGCTTCTAGTAAATATATAATATTACTTAATATATTAGCAAACCATTCCATTTTACAAAGCAAAACTGATAGTGCTACATTAGGAGCTTGGTCCTATTGCTGATTTTTTAAATTAATTAATTAATCATATTCATAAAGTGCTAAATTCTGAGGATTCAGAACAGCTTATTGCATAACATACACAAGCAACAACATACAATAAACAATAAGTATTAAGTTCCAGAAACTAATGAAAATATGAAATAAAATTAAATAAACCAAAATAAAACTCTAATTAAAACAAGTTGGAATCAAGGCCTACATATCTTCCAGAAGAGCTCTATTTAACATAAAAGTGCTTTTCCAAAAGGCAAATAGACTTATATGGGTTTTCCCCCCTGAAAATGTTTTGCTCCTCATCTAAGAATCTTCTTCATTTCTGAGATCAGAAACGTTTTTAAAGGAAAAAATCCCAAGGAAGTTCAGTTGCCTTTTGGGTAAGTACCTATGGGACAACAATTACCTAGATGGCTGAGAATCTTCATAGACATCTCTTTAAAACAATTTCCTGAAGGCAGCCAGTATGGGAACCAACCAGAAGTCCATTAAGAGGCTGCAGTAAAGGACCAATCCTGCCACTGAAAAGCAGTACTTCCAAATTTTGCCCTCCTCACCCCTAGAGTGGAACACTACTTGTAGTTGTAGTTGTACTTGTAGTTTCTCTTGGGTAGATTGCACTGGCCAGGTCAATTCCAAATGGAGAATGCAGTTTGCAATTAAGATGTGCTAAACTGTGCAGGACTTTTAGATTAACACCAAGATTTTAAATTGCACCTAGAAGCCTGCAACTGTGATCTTCAAAGGCAACCCCATATAGAATCTGTTGCAATAGTCTAAACATCATGGTGATGATGACATGAGTCACTACAGGAAGATCTTCCCAGTCCAACTTGTACAACAGCCAGAGCTAGGAACACCCATAGCTATAACACATCTCTTTCTCTTCATGGGCATGCTCTTTCAGGGATAGTACAGTACTATCCTATAAAGACAGAACACTAAACAGACAGCAAACCCAATGGTAAAACAGTAATTCCTTCTTCCTTACGACTCAGTTTTCTGCTCCCTCTAGACTCTTAAGGCACCTCAATGGCATCATCAGTCTGATTTGGGGTAGTAATATAAATCGTGAGTCTCATCAGCACATTGATGATACAAAACTTGAAATTTTCTGATGAACTTTCCCAGTAGCAGGAAATGGTGAAGAGGAATTTAAATGTAAATGTTAAATAGCAATAACAATAGCACTTTTAGACTTATATACCGCTTCATAGTACATTACAGTCCTCTCTAAGCGGTTTACAGAGTCACCAGATTGTCCCCAACAATCAGGGCCCTCATTTTACTGACCCTGGAAAGATGGAAGGCTGAGTCAAACTTGAGCCAGTCAGGAGGGAGGATAAATAAGATAAATAAACCGGAGAGAGATAAAACTTATACCGGCATCACTCAATAATTATTTTCCTAATTCTGCACTTAAGGAACAGTTTAATGGTTACTCAACAGTGTGACATGTCGAAACATGACTTTCATCATTCTCAGCCAGCATAACAATATTGATCATAGCTGAAAGAATTCCAATACACCTGGAACATTAAATAATACTAAATTAATATTCCAGATGCTAAATTAATGTAAGTATATGAAAGACATGAACTGCTTTACTCTGGGAATACCCCTCAGAAGTGTTATTGGGACCAGTATAAAGTAGAACAGAGTTGTATAGATGCAACTAAATTCTCCTGCCATCATGGCAAGCAACTTTTAACCATACAAATGAGAATGTCAAGAGCCTAATCAAATAAATTCAGAAACATTAACGGTGTATATAAATTTTGGCTTGCTGAATTAGATCCACTGCAATTATCAGTCAGATAATTGTAACTCCATGCAGCAGCATCTCAAATGCATGACAGAAATAAATCCACAGAAATCAATACAATTTGTTTTCTAATGCAAAGTCGAGGAGGGTGCATGGTCAGGCACACGAGTATAGTTAGACAGAAGCCAACTCATAAGATATATTGCAAAATAAGATTGTGGCACTCAGCATTGTGGAATGAAAAGGACAGATTTTATGAGCTTCTATATAATGACTCCCTATAGCCACTATACTTTGTGATATAGCAGAACAGTCATTTATCCGCCTGCCTGCAACAGACAGCAATAAAATAGAATAAATACAATACAATACAGTAAAATGCAACTGAGGCTCTGAGCAAAATACTCCCATAATGCATCATGAAAAATACCTACTGGTCTCAGATAACATTGTAGCCTCAATGCCTGACGGAAAAGATTTTCAAAACCTTCTGAGAAACTTTCAAATTCAGGGCCATCTGAATGTTAGGGGAGGGGGAAGGGAAGACACTTTTGACAGAAAAGATATGCTTTCTGGGTCCAACTAATTGACACAGCTTAACAGATCCAGAGCGGACCCATTTTGTCTGATTTGGTGAGAAGAAACCATCAGAAACAGCTAGTCCCATAATAACCTGACCTCATGCCATGCATGGGTTATAACCAGACTTGGAAGCTATTGAAAACAGTGTAGCTCATGAAACAGTGATACCTTAATATGCTATGGGATATGTCCAAAGCTACATGTTCTGCTGTATTCTGGATCAGTTACAGCCTCTGCTTTTCAAAGGAAGCTCCAAGAATAGCACATTGCAATACCCCCAAGTGGAAGCTGATTAAAATGTGAGTAGATATGGAAGTTTCCTGATTCATGAATAGAGTCAACTGACAATATGGATTTGTGCAAACGGCTTCCTAGCTACAGCTGTCACCAGCTCCTTGAGCAAGAATCATGAATTCAAGAGGACCCCAATTTATGCATCAGCTCTGGCTGGGACAGTATTACCCACCCATAGTCAAAAAATCAGAGACAGAACGTCTCCAGATTGGGGAGGCCCTGAAATTCATATTTCATGCCATGCCATGCCATACATTCTACCGTGTTTCCCCGAAAATAAGACCTACCCCAAAAGTAAGACCTAGCACTATTTTCTAAACCTGCCCTAATATAAGACCTACCCCGAAAATAAGACCTAGTGTAAATCTCCAGTTCCAGGAAGACTTTTCATGGAGCAACCGTGCACCCGTGAAACACCCCCCCTACACACTCACACCCACTATTTGGCACCATAAATATATAAGACCTACCCCGAAAATAAGACCTAGTGTGTTTTTGGGAGCCAAAAAAAATATAAGACAGTGTCTTATTTTCGGGGAAACACGGTAGCAGTGATCTACAAAAGATGTCCTGGCAAGGAAAAGTTTGCCATACTGACAGCACCATTTTATGAATTTTATTCAGGAGTTCATATGTTCCACAGATGTTATTACTTTATTACTTACATGGGCCTCCTTCTAGCAATAAAACCTATGGAATTTCATTGGATTTCTAAATAAAAATATATACATGGCTGTGTTTTGAATTAAGTCTGTTTAAAGTGTTAATTTAATCACGTTGGACTTTTTCTTACTGGTTTTCCAAGGATGATGAAGCAAGTAGGCTTGGACAAAAGGAAGGCTCTGTCAGCTTCATCTTCATCATATATATCTACAAAAGGGTAAGGTTGTTCATCTTCTGGAGATGCCATCATTCAATCTACATTTAAAAGAGAATTATTTATTAAGATCTTTACTACTTTTTACATCTGTAGCTAGTAACAGCATCTGGGGAAAAAAAAGAAGGTTGCACTTAGATTTTGAATGGTAGAAAATCAGAAAAATCCTGTGACTATGGACTATATTAAGAATCCCCAAATAATAGTAAAGCAAAAATAAAAATCCTGAAAGAAGGCAATTGCACAATACTTCTGCAATAAAAAACTCTCTTTTTTTGATCCTGTAACTTTCTGCAATGCTGACAAGAAAACCAATGGATGTGTCCATGCAGACATCATCAGTTCAACTAACATGATGCCCACCTATAATCTATGAACCTCATCAATATATCGCTGCCATAAGAATTGCAGCATAAAAGCAGCTCGGAAAAAGTTTTCCTGTGAAGCCAGATTTGCCAACAGCCTCTTCCTAGAGGTATTTCTCAGTCCCGTGGGATATGATAACTAATAGCAAATTTGGACTGTTTTTCTTCTTTTTCTCTCAAGTAAAAGCTCTTCTTGAGAGCACGGACCAAAAAAAGCGAGGTAAAAAATATGGTAAATGAATGAAACAAAATCCAACGGATCACAGAGTGGTACTTCATCCCCTCTCGACAATCTTGACTAAGGCGCGAGGTGTGTGTGTGGGGGCACAAATGAGCTTGATGAAATCATTTTGGCGGGTGTTGCCGGCGCAGAAAACGGATGAAAGGGCCACCCAGGGAAGACTTACTGCAGAATGAGCCCAAGCGGGGTTTCGCCGCTTCGCTTTGGCAACAGCGCGGCACGAAAGCTCCGCAGCGATTTGTGTTCCCCCGTAACCGTGGAGATAACGCCCCGCCTCCCCTCTCTCTTTCTTTCGGAATCCCCGCCCTCCCCCGCTCGCTTCACCCAATCAAACGGTCCGTGGGAGATCCCGCCCACTAAAGGGCCGTTACACTGCAGAGCGCGAGGAAATCCTCCCACCCGTAGAATGTTCAGGGGTGCTTCGCTAATGGTTTTAAAACGGGGCATTCCCCCCCCCCCGATGTAACCGTCTTTTAGGGGAAATTCTCAGCTTCTAAAGGAGCCGATCCTCGGCGGGAGTTGCGTGGATTAAACGGGGGCAACTGAATTGCAGACAGCCCCCAGGAACGCCTTGTAATATCGCAAATGACGGAACCCCTCGTTTGCTCAGCGGTTTCAGTGAGGGTCGTAGGGCAACGCTAGGCATATCCACGCGGGGTGGTGGTGTATGGGCCTCGCTGATTTCAATGAATCCCATTTCTTGGTGTGAATGTTTAAAACTCTTTTCCTAACGGAAAAATAAAAAAAGGGTGGGGGACGTTTAAGAAAGCTGAAACGTCAAGTAGTGCTTGCTATATATATAGAGAGCTTCAAGGTTGACTCAGCCTTCCATCCTTCCGAGGTCGGTAAAATGAGGATCCAAATTGTTGGGAGCCATATGCTGACTGCAAACCGCTTAGAAGAGGCTGTAAAGTACCGTGAAGCGGTGTATTAGTCTAAAAAGTGCTATTGCTATTCAGTGCCTGTGATTTGAATTCTTGCCTCAACAGACTATTGGCCTCAGCGAGCAGAAATGTTATTCACACCCGCGTGGGGTGCTCCTAGGAACAGAGGGATGCAACTTCATGCAAACGATGACGTGGATTTTTATCCACGAAAGCCTAAGTCCTTTAGGAAAAAAATAAGCTAAAGCAGACGTCCTCACAAAGCTTGTGTCCTACACGTTACTACCCCCCACCCGCCCCGCGTGGTAGATTTCCTAGATTCCACTTGCCAATAGCTGGAGCAGAAGATGGAAAAAAAAACCCAGGGCGTTCTAACTATTTGCGTTTACAATCAATCCCCTCTTCAAAAATTACATCTGTTCCGGGCAATCATTCCCAAACTTAAAATGGCCGCGGCGGCGGCAAATTCAATCACGTGGTTTTGCGCTTCCCTTAGCTGTCACTCTCGCGACCTTGCTTGGTATTGCCGGAACAGCCGCCTACTCTCGATGGGGAGACGAGGGGTGGCTAGGTGCGGGCCGTCCCCTGTTTCTTCGGTTCCCGATCGACCCTTCCTCGTAGAGTCCCTCCCCGAACGAGTAAAACGGAGAAGAAAATGGGTTCACGCGGCCCGCATTTATTTCGAGCCGTAGCTTAGCCGAAGCCAAGCTTCAAAAGGAGGAGGGGACGTTATAGGGCAGGTGGGAGCTTTCGCAGGTGACTTGAGCGTAATCCCCTCCGCTGTGTTACCATGCCTGCGGCGGCTCCGATCATCAGCTCTGTGCAAAAACTGGTGCTGTACGAAACTAGAGCTGTAAGTAAACCCCCACAACGCCTGCTGCTTCCCTCCTATTTTTACCATTGATTGGGATCCTATCGGTTTTGGACTGAGGAAAGTGGAAGAATCATGGTTATTCACCATTGAACAGAGGAAGTCCCCTAGGTGCAGATTTTAGTCTTGACTAGTGGATTTCTACAGTGGTCAGTCGAAAAATTTTGTTTTCAGCCTTACAAGAAGTGTAACCCATGCTTGAGTAGTAAGAACTGTTATAACCTAATCTGTCATTTTCCAATGAACTTTACCATAGTAATTAAAATTACCATTTTTTCTTTACTATGGAGAGCTAAGTGGAGCCACTTTTGGAACTATAGAAGAATAACCAGGAAACAATACTGGGATGAGTTGCATTGGCTTGAAGTTGTATTGGACTTCAAGGCCTAGTAAACTGATCTGGTAGCTAACTGGAACCTATACATTTAAAGCTAGCAGATATGTCAATGCTAGTGGTAGGAACTTGGCTGTTGGAATACCTAGGTGTAGCTTTCTCAGAAACACAACTCTGCAATGTGTTTCAATGTGTTAAGCCAACATACTTGGTTCATGAGCACAGGAAAGTTAGCAGCTTCCATCTTAGAGTTTGTTTACTATATTTTAACCAAGGTAAATCTATCATCACAAATTTAGAGCCATTTCATGTTTAGATAATATACTAAGTCTTAAATTTTTACTAAAATGCAATCTCAGTGAAGGCAGGGGGTAAGATGGTGATGCATCCCATTCACTGAACATTTTAGTGAGTCATGCAAAGAGAGCCCCAGAAATATATTCCCTGACTAAATTAAATCCTTGGATCTGAAGTAGATAAGCTTTTCTTTAAGTCAATTTTTTCTCACTGTAGAAAAATGATGGAAGTCTGCACTAGCTGTTTTTCTCCAGAACAGCTGGCCAGAATGCAACACATTCCAGGTGGAGATACTGATCAGTACTATACTTTGAAAGAAAAGTGAACTCTAGGGTGGATGTTTCAATATCCTTGAGAACGTATCTGTGAAGTCTCCTATCTATTTCATTCTCCTAGGCAGCATGACCCAATGCCCAGTATTGGTTGAGTTACTGTACTTGTATCTAAGGAATTAATGCATAACTTTTTGATAGTCTAAATGGGGCAGGAAAAGATTTTGTGAAAACAGAAAAAGGAGAGTTATTCCTTCCTAGGAAAAGGTGTGATGTTGAATTAACAAATATATGTTGGGTAACTTGAATAAGATGTCTATCCTATGCAGTATTTTGAATAATGGAAGTGTGCAGTCCCTGAAATCTGCTTGGATTTGTTTTTGGGTAATGGTTGATGTAATTAATTATATTAATCCCCTTTTTCAATATGAGGATATATATATATATATATATATATATATATATATATATATATATATATATATCCGTTTAAATCTTATAAATAATGACCTTTAAAATTCTACTTTTTTCAGATTCAAAATCAATCAGAATGTTGCTTATGGTTTGCAATAGATAATGGTAAATCTGTAACCAAAACATCTGAAGAAAATACAGCAGAAATAAGCATCTATATATATTTTTGTAATTTCTTGACTTTTCCTGTATTTTTTAAAGTTCCCTGTTGCTTAGCCTGATAATATTGGAACCCACTTTAAAATGTTTTCTGTTATCCTTTTTTTTAAAAAAGGTTAAGATGAACTTGGGTCATACATCTGTTCAATTAGTACAAAATGTTTTCATGTACAAATAATTATAAGCAATGGTCAGTTGTTTGGTTTTGGCTTTATTTTGTAAACTATTGCTAAATTAGTTCAGATTGAATGAAAGATGCAATAAATACATTTAGAGATGGACCATACTGGAAACAGCGGTAAAGGGAGCCACACATCTTTATTTGGGATTATTGTATCATCTGTTTATTTGATACAGATGATCATATTGTTAAAGGGCCTTGGTGGCTCAGGCTGTTAATAGCCTAGCACTTAGTTCCAGCTGCCTGTAATTATTGTAGGCTCGAATCCCACCAGGCCCAAGGTTGACTCAGCCTTCCATCCTCTCAGGGTAGGTAAATTGAGGACCCAAGATTGTTGGGGGCAATAAGCTGACTTTGTAAAAATGCTGCTTAGTAATAAGCAGGCATATACAATGGGAAGGAAGGCTATTGCTGAGCGCATTGGGTTGTATCCCAAAAATTGTAAGCTGCCCTGAGTCTTCGGAGAAGGGCGGCATATAAATGTAATTTAAAAAAAAGTTAAAAATTATACTTAACCCAGGGATTCTCAAACAGTCGGTCATGACTGCAATAAGCATTATAAAGTGTGTGTGTGTGTGTGTGTGTGTGTGTAGGATTGGCAAAATTGGATGCTGTCAAAACTCATTTGTGCTTTGCCTGGTAAGCCTGCAGAAGGGTTCTGCACAATAAATGGGGATTAAAGGCCAAAATGAGTTTTGGGAGATGCCTGTTAACACACTGTTAATGTGCACTTTCCATGAAGAGAGTCAAACAATTGTTTATTTTAGGAATGGCAATATTGCAATGTTGATAACCTCTGGTTTAAACTATGAAGATTTATCCCAAAGGTGCTTTTTCAAAAGGCAGCTGGACTTTCTTTGTTTTTCCTTGAACATGGTTTGCTTCTCATCCAAGAAGCTTCTTCAGTTCTGACTGAATCATGGAGAATTGTTTATATTCCTTGCAAGAAAAAGTTCCTTTGGGACAACCATGACCTGGATGACTTAGAATCTCCATATGAGGATTCGGTTAGCTTTTCAGTGGCTTTCAGAGTTTCTCTGGGGGGGTGTTATTCAGTGTGGTTTATGGCTTAGCCTAACCCTTGAAATAGTTTACATATCACAGGATTCCCTGGCATAAAAATTATACTTATGGCTTATGATGTGTTGTATGATCAATAAGTTGTAGATATAATAAAATTGTCAAAGCTGAGAAAATTGCAAAAAAAATTCCCTGAGAAAATTGCAAAAAAAAAGTTATGAAAACTTCAGTTCACTTATAATGTACACAATTCATGCTTTATAACAGCAAAATGGCAGGCCAATAGCTGTCACGGCACATTAAATAAAATCCAACAGCTAGTAGTAGTACTAATATTTTGCAACAATAAATGAACGGAAATACTGTATCTCAAGAAATAAAATAGGCCCAAGAGCAAAGAAGCAGAAGATTTTGCTTTTAAATTTGGGGTGGCTGGTTTGTAAGAATAATGTAATGTAATTACTTCAGTTAACCATTGCATTACATATAGTGCTTGACTTATAATTATTAGTTTAGTGGCCATTTGAAGTTACAATGGCACTGAACACTGATTTATGGCAGGTTTTCACACTTAAAATTGTTGCAGCATCCCCATAGATACATGATCAAAAGTCAGGTGCTTGGCAACTGGCATATACTTATGGCAGTTGCATTGTGCTGGGGTGGTGTGATCATCATTTGTAATCTTTCCACCAAGCTTCTAATAAGCAGAGTCAATGAAGGAAGCCAGATTCGCTTAACGATTGAATGATTTACTTTACAGCAACGATTCACTTAACAACTGAGGCAAAAAAATTCATAAAATGGAGCACAATTCACTTAACTCCTGACTCTTCAGTGTTCCTTGTATAAACACAATGTACTTTCTCCCAATATTTTTGTCAAATCGTACATCTAGTACAACTGGTAGGATGTCATCTTTTACCTTTTTAATTTTAGAATATTAGAAAGCATCACAAATGGTATTAACTGATTGTTCCGTGGGTCAAAAATAAGGAAATAATGCATTAATGTAACAAGGTTGAAGTCAGAAATTACTTAAAATAGAATGAGGGTGTTAGGACAGTTTTTTTAAAAATGTAAAATGTATATTTTTAAAAAATCAGGATGATAAATTATATTTGAAGAGTATTGTTAATAGAAGAAGTGACTGAATTACTGTAAATTGGATGAACGTCATTGTTGTAAATGAAAATTCATGTCAATATCACACAACTTGCAGTAAGTATGATAACATCAGTAATTATTGCTTTTCTGTTTTATTTGCCTTTTTTGTTTTTTGTTTTACATCTCCAGCGATATTTTCTTGTTGGAAGTAACCAGGCTGAAACCAAATATCGTGTTTTGAAAATCGATCGCACAGAACCCAAGGATTTAGTTGTTATTGATGACAGAGTGAGTACTTCAACATTTGAGATGTTACTATTCAAAAGAAAATTTAAGAATCCAGTATGACACCTCATTGGATTTAAGCTGCATTTCAGTATCTTCCTTTTGTTAATGTTTACTCCTCCCACAGCCAATATTTAATGTATTTTTGCTTGGGACTAAATATATATGTGGTGAACATTATAAGACAAAGGAGCAACATAAAAAGAGGAGAAAGTAGTAATAAGATTCAAACAAAATAATCCTTAAACTGTTAATGGTAATCAAACTTGCATATATTTGTGTATGTATTTGAAATTTTGAGAACCATAAAAATTCTCAGAAAATGTCTGACGTTTTACTTTGCTCATTCACAAAATAGTCACTATGGGCAAAATAATTAACCATGGAATTTTGGTTTTTCCAAATCCCCCCTGTCACTTGCACTTGCCTGCTTCTCAGGATGTTGTCTGGCATCCCTGCATCCCTTTATCTCTCTTCTGGCAAATCAGCCTTTCAGATAAATCACCGAATTTTGTCCCTTGGATTTTACTTTTTTAACAATGCTTATCAATCCCACTTGGGGTCAGAGAGATTCTTTGAAAAAAAGATAATGATATATACTGGTACTTTTGATTTAAGTATAGTAGCATCCCATTAAAATATTACTTTAAAAAAATTAAATGTATAAAATGATATGAGACAAGAATCGTTGGGTATCTACAAACATAATCAAAATCTGGCTCAAGGTTATCTCAGCCTTCCATCCTTCCGAGGTTGGTAAAATGAGGATCCAGAATGTTGGGGGCAATACGTTTTGTAAACTGCTGAGAAAGGGCTGTAAAGCACTGTGAAGTGATATATAAGTCTAAGTCAGGGGTCTTCAAACTTGACAGCTGTAAGACTTGTGGACTTCAGCTCCCAGAATTCCTCCTCCAGTCATGTTAGCTCAGGAATTCTGGGAGTTGAAGTCCACAAGTCTTAAACTTGCCAAGTTTGAAGACCCTTGATCTAACTGCTATTGCAATTGCTATACCTGTCTACATATGATACAGGTAGTACTCCATTTACGACCACAGTGAGCCCAAAATTTCTGTTGTTAAGTGAGATTTGTTAAGTAAGTTTTGTCCCATTTTCTGACCTTTCGTGCCACAGTTGTTAAGTGAATCACTGCAGTTAATAACTTAGTAACCCAGTTGTTAATTGAATCTGGCTTTTTATTGACTTTGCTTGTCAGAAGATCATAAAAGGTGATCATATGACCTTGGGACACAACAATGGTCATAAACATGAACCAACTGCCAAACATGAATTTTGATCACATGATCACATGGGGATGCTGCAAAGGTCTTAATTGTGAAAAATGGTCGTAAGTCAAATTTTTCAGTGCCATTGTAACTTTGAAGGGTCACTAAATGAACTGTTGTAATTCAGGGACTACCTGCACTAGAAAGATTCTCAGTATTGTTATGCCTTCATTGGCGAATCATATGAAACGAAGTTTATGCTGTCCTTGAGCTCATGCAAATAGATACTTCTGCCCTAGGAAGGTGACTGAAACTGCTTTGTAGAAGTTATAAATGAAGTTTTTAATATATTCAGAAATATTTAAATGACTACATTTTCATTTTCAAGCATGTATATACCCAGCAAGAAGTGAGAGAGCTATTAGGCCGTTTAGATCTGGGCAATAGGACAAAAATTGGACAAAAGGGCTCATCTGGATTATTACGTGCTGTCTCTGCTTTTGGGATAGTAGGTAAGTTACTTTATTTTTATTAGTTTATTTTAATAACGGCCAAGGCACTGCATTTATTATTTTGGACATAAACACAAAACACACAGAAATGAAGCAAAATTCAAACGAGCTCTGCAAATAAGGATAGGCTAATAATTTGGAAGTTATTTGGATTCAATGTTTTGTGGATCAGTGGCACCTTTAATATGACTTTAGAAATCTCTCTTAAATTACCCTTGAAAATAGATAATCCATAACATATAAATACTTGATTTGTGTGCTTGTTTAAATAAATACATAAATATATTTTTAGTTTGCTTTTCAGCATAAAAAATATATGCTGTCTATATCAATGGTAGAAAACATGTAGAATAAAAAAAGAGTTTATAGATAGAACCCACAAAGCAGATGCAAAATATTTACACTCTCGGTAAAATAGAGCAGACTTGTGATACTCAACAATGTAGGATCAAAAAGCAAGTGTGCACAACAGATTTTTATTTTTCTTGGATCCTGGTGAATTCACAATATAACACAATAAAATATATATTTCATTTTTAATAAAAATACTTCTAATATCCTTTTCATTTACAAAGAAAACATAAGGCTATAAACCTTCATTTTTAATAGAAACAAAAGCTACAACTTTGATTAGAGAGTTTAGGCTATGACATTTATTTATGAGAAACAGTGGAAAAAAGATAACATAGTCTATTTAAAAAAAAAAACCCCAGAAGGATTGTTTTTTTTAAAGCCTATGTTCAGCTCTTCACAATTAAAAGTCTCAATTCTAAAAAATAGGATGCAAACTACATTTAAGAAAATATTTTTCCCAAAGACAAGAATTAAGATGATAAACTGAGAACCAGTATGGATACTAACATTTGAAATGTGAACCACAATAGTTGATTTCTTTGTGATTAGGGTAGGACAAGAAGCAATGGATAGAAACTAATCAAGAAGAGAAGCAACTTAGATCTAAGGAGAAATTTCCTGACAGAACAATTAATCAGTGGAACAACTTGCCCCCAGAAGTTGTAAATGCTCCAACACTGGAAGTCTTTAAGAAGAGATTGGATAGTCATTTGCCTGAAGTGGTGTAGGGTTTCCTGCCTAAGCAGGGGATTGGACTAGAAGACCTCTCAACTCTGTTATTCTGTTTCTATTTCAACTCATAGCCTCTTTTCAGAATAGACATGCTCTTATGAAAGACTTTATTGCTCAGTCCAATACTGTTTTTCAGAAGTTGGATGGTGAAAATTTTTACCTACATACTGTTACACAATGACAAATTTCTTAGGACTGATGCATGATATATTTGTTTTTGATAGTTAACAGTCTTACTTTCTTCAAGAGGTACAAAGTAGCACTAATTGTCAAGAATGCCTAAAAACACCTTTTCCATATGTTTCTGTCAATTTATATCCCTCTTTACTGTCAGCAATAGCATGACCTGAAAATACAGTGCATTCAGAAAGTATTCAGACTCCCTTCACTTTTGTCAATTTTGTTATGCTGCAGCCTGATTCTACAGTTGTTGAACCTTAGTAAGAGAGGTGACTAAGAACCTAATGGTCACTCTGACTGAGCTCCAGGTATCCTATGTGGAGATAGGACAGAGTTTCAGAAGAACAACCATTACCCTCCACCAATCTGGGCTTTATGGCAAAGTGGCTCAATGGAAGCCTCTTCTCAGTGCAAAACACATGAAAGTCCGCTTAGAGTTTGTTTCTCGCAATCGGAGAGTCCTTCAGGTGCTTTTTTGCAAACTCCAAGTGAGCTTTCAGGTGTTTTGCACTGAGGAGAGACTTCCATCTAGCTACTTCACCATAAAGCCCAGATCGGTGGAGGGCTGCAGTGATGGTTGTCCTTCTGGAACTCTGTCCCATCTCCACACAGGATCCCTGAGTCTCAGAGTGACGATTGGGTTCTTGGTCACTTCTCTTACTAAGGCCCTTCTCCCCCAGTTTGACAGGACGATCAGCTCTTGGAAGAATTCTGGTTGCGCCAAACTTCTTCTATTTGAGAATTATGGAGGCCGCTGTGCTCTTAGGAACCTTTAGGACAGCAGAAATTTTATTGTAGCTTTTCACAGATCTGTGCCTTGCAATAATCCTGTCTCTGAGCACTGCAGGCAGTTTCTTTAATCTCATGGCTTTTGCTTTGCTACAGTATGCATTGTCAGCTGTGACATCGTCTATAGAGCAGTGTGTGCCTTTCCAAATCATGTCCAATCAATTTAATTTACCACAGGTCGACTTCATTCAAGGTGTAGAAACATGTCAGCAACAATCAAGAGAAATGGGAAGCACCAAGGCTAAATTTCATGTGTTGTTGCAAAGGGTCTGAATAGTTACGTCCATGAGATGTTTCAGTTTTTTCTTTTTAATAAATTTATAGACTTCTAAAATTTTCTTTTTCACTTTTGTCATTATGGGGTACTGAATGTAGATTAATGAGGGAAAAAATGAATATCAACAACTGTAGAATCAGGCTGCAGCATAACAAAATTGACAAAAGTGAAGGGGGCCTGAATACTTTCTGAATGCACAGTATTCACTATTATAAATTAATGGCACCTTCTCCTATAGTCTGGAAAGGAAAGGTAAAAGCCATGATTACCACTTGCTTATTACTGAACTACTGGTTTGTGAATTCTCACAAGAACTGCTGTCAACAAGAATGCAGATTTACTATTAAAAAGTTAGCGGTGACTGGAAAAGCAGCTGTTATGCAATTACACATTGTTGCCCAAGAATCCCATAAGATACTCAATGTAATGTTTATTGTTCAACTGGGACTGAAACAAAGAAATAATTGTGCATCTGACAGACCATAATGGAAGACCAGTAAACTCTATTCTGCTTGACGCATCATTATCTAGGCAGGGATAATATGTATTGAAAGATCAGTTTGTACCCAATTTCGCATGTACTGTATATCTTGTTTTTCTTTGTGCAATTCACCATGTCTTAGAGCGGGAATAGGCACAATGCTGAACCCCTAATGTCTGTCATAACTGAAAGAAACTGTGCTTGACGCAGTAGCATGGAGACACTTGCTTGTAAAGTCACTGAGAGTCAGACATGACTGAATGGTTAAGACAAGGGTCTTCAAACTTGGCAAGTTTAAGACTTGTGGTCCAACTCCCTGAGCGAACATGATTGGAGGAGGAATTCTGGGAGTTGAAGTCCACAAGTCTTAAAGCTATCAAGTTTGAAGACACCTGGGTTAAGACAACAATATCTGTCAGCTTTAATGTGAGCAAAGATGGGAGTTACCCAAAACATTATAGTTATAGACTGCCCATTTCTGACCTAAAGGCTCCAATGTCTCCTGCTCATTTTTACAAACTATTACTTTTGCATTGTTTCCATGGCTTTGCACTTAAGAAATCTGACTCAAGATAATAGTTGTGGCTTCTAAAAATATTTAAATATGAAAACAACATCATGTTTTCAGCAGCAGAAAAGTGTAACATTAGTAATGTAATGTTCTAGAAGTAAATAATGATACTATGGCACTAATACCACAAAGTTATTTTCTTCTATAATTCTTATGAAAACAATGCCACGTGTGCTTTTAAAAAGTAGGCACAGTAACACACACCCACAGAGCTGGTAGAGAAAAATTTTGAATTTCACCCCTGTTTATTACTAGGAATGAGTATGCAATTTTGGTGAGGCCAGTATGAAGCTCAAAGGCAGCTCTTCATAGAAACAACTTTACATGTGAACTACTCTAATACAATACAGATTTATTCTGTCTTTTAAAGTATTAATTACTTTGCAAGCTCACTTCCAAAGAAGCAAAATTGCACATTCAAAATCAGAATCTCCTTCTTAAGCAGAATCTAGTGTACAAATGGAAATACCAGCTTCAAAGTGAATTATGCGATTCTATATGCAGCTCAAAAGGCTGTACCCACAATTATTCAGTTCTGTTTCTGTTCAAACAATAAGGCTTTACCTTCACTCTGACCTCCTTTGCTCTATACTCGTTCCCGAATTTTTTTTGAAAAGGTTTTTATTTTTAAGACAAACATACAAACAAAACATAAAAACATAAAACCATCTTCCATTTTATATACATACAGTGTGTCAGTTGGTTGCAAATCTTTTTGTCGTCATCCTTTTTGTTGTCATCACTCACAATTTATATAAATTTTCACATTGTCAAGCTAACATATACTTATATATTTATCAGTTATTAATCATCTATGACTATTTATTCCATCATTTTATACGAGATATTCCAAATTTTATGTTAAAATTTATATTATACTTTCATCCAATGGTTATATATGTCTCTATTATATTTTATATCAATCTATTAAACTTCTATTACAAAATTATCTATTCTATTACATTACCAATTCTTTTTATCCAACCGTTGATAAACAAATCCCATATCATATAAAATCGTTTATCTTCTTGTTCTCTAATTTCAAATGTCAATTTACTCATTTCAGCACAGTCCATAATTTTCTTAATAATTTCCTCCTGCATAGGTATTTTATCATTTTTCCAATTCTTAGCAAATACAATTCTAGCTGCTGTTAAAACATTTACAATCAAATATTTCAACTCTTTATTGTATATTTCTGGTATAATTCCCAATAAAAAGATCTCTGGTTTAAAGTCTGTATGTTGTTTTATCATTTTTTCCAACCATGTGTGAATTTTAGTCCAATATTTTTTTGCATCCGAACATGTCCACCACATATGGTAATATGAACCAGGTATCTGATGACATTCCCAACATTTATCCCATTTGTTCTTAAACATTCTCACAATTGTCATCGGGGGTAGATGCCACCTGTAAAACATCTTATACAAATTTTCTTTATATGCAGTTGACATTGTCATTTTATAATTTTGAGACCACAATTTTTGCTACTTCTCTAAATCAATCCCATATCCAAAATTTTCCCCCCAAGCAATCGTTTCTTTAACTTGTTGTTCTTCCAATTTAAATTCTAATAAATGTCCATAAAGTTTTTTAATTACCTTTTCATCAGTACCCATCAAAATTTTATCTAGATCAGTAACTTATCATAAATACCTTCTGTTTTAAAATCTTTATCAAATCTAGATTGTACTTGCAAATATGAAAAACAATTCATTTTTACACCTTGTTCTTGCAATGCTTGCATAGATTTAAGTTCACCCTTTTCATTCAATATCTCACCATATCTAACTGTTTGTTCCTTTTTATATATTACTGGATATGAAAAAGCTTCAATAGTAGATATCCATAATGGAATTTTTAAATAATATTGTCTTTTGTCTTCTCCCAGTTCAAAAACAGTGCCTCTCGAATATAATGTCTTCTAAAATACCCCTGTGTTTTAGTTCCCTTATACCAAAGGAAAGCATGCCATCCTAGCAGCAAGTCATGTCCTTCTAAAGTCAATAGTCTAGTATTTCTTAATGTTATCCATTCCTTAACCCATATCAAACTTGTCGCCTGGTAATATAGCTCCCAATTGGACAAGGCAAACCCTCCTCTTATTCTTGCATCTTGTAACAGCTTAAGTTTTATTCTTGCTTTCTTTCCCTGCCAAATATATTTTAACACAATTCTGTTTAAGTCTTCAAAAAACTCTTTCCCTAGTCGAACTGGAATTGTCTGGAATAAATACAGAATTCTAGGCAATACATTCATCTTAATTGTAGATATTTTCCCAATCAATGATATTTGTAAATTTTCCCATTTTGCCAAATCTGTTGCAATCTGCTGTTTGAGTTTAATATAATTATCCTCCTTCAGTGTGCTACATCTTGATGTAATGTGTATCCCTAAATAATTAACTTTATTTGTGACCTGTATTTCTAAAACTTCTTCCAACTCTTTCTTTCGTCTTGCTAACATATTTTTTGTTAATATCTTTGTTTTATCTTTATTTATTTTCAAACCTGCTACTTTTCCATATTCTTCTATCTTTTCTATTAATTTAGGTTCTGTTTCCAATGGATCCTCTAATATAAATGCCAGATCATCTGCAAAAGCTTGTAATTTATACTCTTCCTTTTTAATTTTCATTCCTTTTATTTCTTTATCTTCTCTAATATTCCTATTCAGCACTTCCAAAGTTAGCACAAACAGCAGAGGCGACAGTGGACAACCTTGTCTTGTCCCTTTTCTTATATCTATGGATTCTGTTAATTCTCCATTTAACATAATCTTTGCAGTTTGTTTATAATATATCATTTCAATGGCTTGAGTAAATTTTTTACCAAAGCCTATTTGTTCCAATTGCAATAACATAAATCGCCAACTCACGTTGTCAAAGGCTTTTTGTGCATCTAGAAACATCAAAGCCATTTGTTTTTCCGGATGTGCCTCATAATATTCCAAAGTGTCCAGAATTATTCTCACATTATCTTTAATTTGTCTCTTTGGCAGAAATCCATTTTGGTCAACATGTATAAAGTTATTTAAGTATCTTTTCAGACTTTCTGCCAAAATTGAAGCAAAGATTTTATAATCTGAATTTAATAGGGATATAGGTCTATAATTTTTAACTTGTTGCCGGTCTGTATCCTCCTTCGGTATAAGTGTAATACATGCTTCTGACCATGTTTTGGGTATTCTTTTCTTTAACATAACTTCATTCATAACTTCTAACAAATGGAGATTCAGTATTTCCTGGAAAGTCTTGTAAAATTCCACTGGCAATCCATCTAGACCTGGTGCTTTTCCAACATTCTGTTTTTTTTAATGCTTCTATTAGTTCCATCATCGTTATGTTCCCTTCTAGCATTATTTCAGTATTTTTAGGTATCTGAGGTAAATTCGCTTTCTGTAAGTATTGCTTAACTTTTTCTTCTTGAATATTCTCTTGAAAATACAGTTTTCCATAGTAATCTTGTATAATTTTTTTCTTCTCCTCATTTCCATAGCAAACATGTCCTTCATTTATTAATTGATTAATCCTTCTTGATTTTCTTTCCTTTCTCAGTTTATAGGTTAGCCATCTGCCTGGTTTGTTTGCATCTTCAAAGTAATTCTGTTTAGCATTTTTATTTTTGTGCTAGTTCCTCTTTTTCCATTATTCCCATTTTATGTTTAATGATATCCATTTTATTCTTAAATGTCTTTTTTTTGTGGGAACTTCTGTAACTCTTTTTCCAGTCTTTTATAGTCATCCTCCAAAGTTTTAAAAGTCTTTTTCTGTTTTATATTTCTTTTCCTTGTATAGTCAATTATCAAACCTCTTGTGTAGGCCTTCATCGTGTCTGAGAGATTCTGTAAAGAAGTATTCTCTTTTCTCTTTTCTTTTAAAAAGAAAACCAATTCTTTCTCTATTTTCTGTTTGAAGTCTTTTTCCTTTAGTATCGTATTATTTAAAGTCTATCTAGATCTCCTCTTATATCCTTTCCAAATAACTGTCATTGGATTGTCCAAGTGCTTGTTTCTATTTCAATTTCTCGTGTGTTAGTAAGTAGTTCTGCTGACATCCATATCATATGAATTCTAGACCATGATGTATGTCTGTTTGAGTAAAAAGTATATTGCTTACTTTCCACATTTCTCTCTCTCCATGCATCTTTTAATTCTTCTATCATTTGAAAGAAAGATTTTGGTAATACCTTTCTAGCTTTCTTTGTTGATTTCTGCGTTTTATAGTCCAACCGATCATTAATTATTCCATTAAGATCTCACATCATACAAATATTAACATAGTCCAATTCAATTATTTTCATATGTAATTTCCTATAGAATTCTTCTTGATTATCATTTGGAGCATAAATTACAATTAAAAGTGTTCTGACATTATTGTCCATTATTTCCACCATCAAAATCCTTCCGTCGTCATCTGTATAAATTAATTCTGCCACAATTGTATCTCTAATATATAAGACCACGCCTCTTTTTTTTAATTGTGTCAACGATGTGAATAATTTTCCTAGTTTTTTTTGTTTCAATATATATGCATGTTGTTTTTTAATATGAACTTCTTGTAAACAAATTATATCAAATTTTAATTTCTCTAATTTATGGAATAATTTTCTTCTTTTAGCAGCCAAACTGAGTCCATTTATGTTAATCGTGATCAATTTCCTTTCATCCATGTTAAGCTTTACAAGAGGGTTTTATTGCTCTAGTGGGTCTTAGTTCTTGTTGCTCTCTGGGGACACCACCTACTGCACCTTCTTTTTCTTTTTCAATTACTGCTATACACTCCTCTTGAAATTCAATTAGTGACTCTTCTTTTCTTCTTCCTCCTTTCTTCTAAAATATTCTAAGTAGAATAACTCAGCTTTTCCAACTGTGTCAATTCTGTGTCTTTGTTCCTGCCAAGTGAACAAGAGGCCTTCTGGCATCAACCATCCATAGTTTATTCCTCTTTTAAGTAACTCTTTAGTCAAAAATGTATATTCTCTTCTCATCTCTCTTACTCTTCTTGGTAGTTGTTTCAGCACCACAATTTCTTTGCCTTTATACTTTAATGTTTTCTCTCTTGCCACTTGTAGTATCTGTGTTTTGATTATCTTCTTAATAAATCTAATATGTACTTCTCTTGGTAACTTGTTTATCATTGCATATCTTGTATAGACACGGAACACTTCATCCATCCCATCCATCATCTTCTCTATGGTTATCTCTAACGCTTCTGCCAGTATTTCTGTCATTATTTCAGCAAGATTTTCACCTTTTCCTTCTTCCACATTTTGAAATCTCAAATAAAATTCTGATTTATCGATTTCCCATCCCAATGGTTCAGTCCTGCCCTTCTCGACATCGTTCAATCGAGTATCAATATCTCCAATTTTCTTATCTCTTTGTATATCTTCTTCAATTTTTTTGAATCTGTCTTCATATTACATCATCATCTGTTGAATATTTTCCACTTTCTCATCTGTCTTTTCAATTTTTTGCTCAATCTTCTGAATTCCTTGCATGATCATCTGCAACTTCCCAAATTTCTAAACTAACTTTAGAGGGTACACTGTGAAATGGAGGGAAAAAAATATTACTTCACTTAGAAAAATGATAATGTTGGACGCTTCCCAAGGTGATTACATTTTTTATGACAAATGCTGTCATCTTCACATAAAAGGCCATAGGCAATTTTCACAGAGCTCCATTTGTTAGCAGAAATACCAGTACACAGCTGGAATGCATAGCTATTAAAATATTGTACTAAAACAAGTATGTTCAACTTATTTCACATTGTATATAATTTCTACTTCACACAAAGTGCAATAATATTTCCCTTTGAGTTTGATATGAGATTCACCCAAGCGAGGCAGAATTTTGGACAATCATTCTGCCATAAAAACACTTGGTGGAACAAATACTTTATGGAATTATTGGGATCTACTGCCATGGCTAAGACATTGGAAAAATGAACTGATAGGGTAATATCAACTAGCCAGATCTTTGTTCGTTTACTGCAGTATCTTCCTCAGATGATCTCTGGTCTCAACCTTGAGTGTTTTTCTTAACCATTTGAAATTCTTCCCCTTTTCAGTTTCTTTTTAAAAAGCTTTCAAAGCCTTTGTCTTTCGAATTATTCTTTAGATAGCAATAGCACTTAAACTTATATACTGCTTTACAGTGCTTTATAGCTCTCTCTAAGCAGTTTACAGAGTCAGCATATTGCCCCCCAACAATCTGGGTCCTCATTTTATCCATCTCAAAAGGATGGAAGGCTGAGTCAAACTTGAGCCCGGTGAGATTTGAACTGCCAAATTGCAGCAGTCAGCAGAAGTAGCCTGCAGTACTGCACTCTAACCACTACACCACCGTGGCTCAGTTCAATGTTTCTCAACCGTAGCCACTTTTAGAAGTACTGCCTTAAACTTCCAGAACCTGAAAATGGCTAGAACCTGTTTTAAATCATCTTCAGATTGGGCCAGGTCAGCATCCAGCCACTGAGTGTGCTTGTCTACTATCTCATAGGCCTGCTTGACCAACTATACTTCGTTGTTATTATATATTTTTTGCATTTTGCATAACATTCTGCAATATTTCTGTGTGCAGCTTTGATAATATTCACATTTGAAATCTATTGTCCTGAAACCAGGAGAAAACAGTTCACAGTGTGTGGAAGTACTCCTAATCCTCAAGGGATATTTTTAGGATAGTAGTAGAAGTAGTGAAGCTGCAGGGAGATGACAGGGGAAAAAATCTGTTGCACCTATTTGCTTTCTCTGTATGCAGAATTGTGAAGTATATCTAACTGAGTTCATAAGAAAGATGTTCCATTGAAAGTAGTGCCACCATTAAAAATGTCCAATTTTCTGGTGTTTCTTTATTAGAAGCATTTGAAACAAGCTGATGGGGAAAAACTCCTCTTTTAGAATGTACACAGTTTCACACTGAAGTACTTGGCTGCACCATTTGCTGTTGAAGTTGAGCATCATACCGTTTTCAATTATTATAGTATACAGAATGACTCTCTAAATTGACAAGTAGCTATAAATCCTTCTTTGTAGAATCACAATAAAAGGTCATGTGCCAGAATTCTTGATTGATAACTGCAATAGATTGAAGAAGTGAAAAGTTAATCTTATCTGTCATGTCAAATATTGCAGATTATTGAAATTTTTCATTATGGGAAAGGCTAATAGTCTGGATTTGCTAGGAAATATACCCTACATTGCAATGCTGAACAGTTGTTTCAGATGGAGGCTAAGGAGAACAAAGTATATCTGACATTATAGTGTCAGATATTAATGGAAGCATTAAATTAATTAAATTAAATTAGAATTAAATTAAATTAGATTTAAATTAGATCTATCTGGTTAGAAGTGGTATACTTCTGAGTTTATGTGTTGGGTGGGGATGAGGGTTGGTGGGTAAAATATCGTTTAAATTTATAGTTTTATAGTGTTGTTATACTGAAATTATCTCTAGCATCAACTCTTAATAGTTTAATTATGCTTTCCCATTTACTAAGCTGGCCAAGTAAAATTGTATTTAATACATTATATGTATTGTACATATTATAATCTCTTTCTCTCTCTCTCTCTCTCTCTCTCTCACACACACACACACACACACACACACAATATGTATAAAATATAGGTTTAAAGAAGTAGAGCACTGTGCTTTTCTCCATTGTGGTGGAGATAGCATTCAGGATTGGGTGATCAGTCTCTGCTTGTGATTGGACTGAGTCTGTCAAAAACTTTGATGACACTCCCTCTGCTGCTAGGGTCCTCCCCAGAAATAGACTCAGTCAGCTTGTTGGACGACGTGTTAATTTCTTCTCCTAGCAAATTTAACAAATCCTTTCAAATTGATTGGAAAAATAGGAATAAAAACACCAATCCTGAATTCTATTGCAAGCTGGAACCAGTCTACCACTTTGACAGCTGTCAAACTGTAGCATGGCCGGGGCTTTGCCCCAGTCGTTGGACGTTGGATCGGCTAAGGGCTGATCTACAAGGTACTAAGGTTCTGGTTGCAGGAGGAGTTTGAATACCATCCTCACCTCCTTCCCGCACTTTGGCTTGGGAGGCTCCCAGTGGTTTCAGCCATTGGAGACGCTGAGGTTAACTGCGGTAACCTTTAGGGGGCAGAAGACCTGTAGTGAAGAGTACAGGTAGTGAGAGTAGGTTTAGGAAAGTGAAAGGCTGCAGCGTGATCGGGGTGACTCCAGAGTAAGATCGTTGGAGTCAGAGATGGCAGAATCACAAAAGGCTAGCCACGATGTCAGGAGAGTGGAGGGGGTGGCTCAACGGCCGTCACGTTCTCTAAGCCCAGCAACCCCAGAACAGATGGCTTCATTTTACAGCCCCAAGCCAAAGGACAAGGCTGCAGGAACCCGAAAGGGCTCCAAGGCAGCAGAGAGGGACGAGCACCACAGGGACAAGGCGCTGGATAAAGTGTGGGCTCGAGGGAAAGAGCAAAATGAGGAGGAAATGGCACCCTGCATAATTTCCCGCCCAAATGAGGAATGGCTGTTATCGAGAGGAGAGAGGCAGCTGCAAACCGACAGGACTGCAGTAGCAGAAGCAGCCATAGGGGGAGTTGAAGAGCAGGAATCTGTTGAGGCTTCTGAGATCAGAAACTTTTTCTCTATCTGCCCAGCAACAGAGCAACTGACAGTTACTGATCAGAGGCACAGAATGGCTCCAGAAGCAACCTTTACTCCCATGTCAGCTGGGATCAGACCAGTTAGGGCACAGGAACCTGAGTTCCAGGTTAATATGCAGGCTATGTTAAATGAGGCAGTAAGGCAAGGAGTGTCAGCTGTCTTGAGACAGACTAGAGGTTCTCCCTCAGAGGTTTCTACTTCCTCATCCAGACGCAGTAGGAGACACAGGTCTCATTATGATGATCTTTCCTTGCATACAGAATCAGGTGCGTATATTCCTGCTGTAAGCTCCCACTCCATCACATCTGACAGTGGCCAGCTGATGGACAGGAACTATTCCGATAATGAGGGCCTCAACGAGGCTGACCAAGGCTCTATCCCTGGCTTCTAACCTGCCATCTTTAGATCTCTCCTCTTTAAGGCCAAAAAGGCCACAGGGCGAGGCTTTGTCCCTGAACCACAGGAGCCTACAGACCCCTCTGAAGACCCATTGTTTTCTGAGAAAACAGTCACAGCAGATGTCATCCCTGAGCCAAAGACATTCACCGCACTCATCCAAAGACAGTGGTCGTCCCTTGGGTCCGGTCCAAACCCTTCCTCCCTAGACAAGAAATTGTTTAGTTTAGGAGGCGATCTTTCCAAGGCCCTGGAAGTGCCCGATGTCGACGCCCCAGTTGCGGCCCTGCAAGCCAACACAGACATCCCTGGGGAGCCTGAGGACAAGAAGGCTGAGCAAACATTGCAAAGAACACACCTGTCAGCAGCATGGGCAGTGAAAGCTTCCACAGCCGCATCTTTCTTCAACAGGGCCTCTCTCATCTGGCTCCAGGAGCTACAGGAGAGGATTCCACTGGACGATGTCAGATCACACCTGCATGTGAACAAACTATTGGCAGCAGTGGAATTTTCAGCTGATGCCACACTTGAGTGCTGCCAGCTTTGCGTCCAGGGCAGTAGGGGGAACAGTGACCTCCGTCGCTTGCTCTGGCTAAAGCAATGGCAGGCTTATATGAGGCACATGTGGAGGTTGGCCACAGCCCCATGTAAAGGGGATAAATTGTTTGGAGAGGCTCTGGACAAGGTCCTAGTGGACTCCAAGGACAAAGGGAAGGTTTTGCCGTCCAAGTCCAGAAAAAGTGATTATAGACCAACTCCCTATGCCAGACGCTCCTATTATAGGACCCCTGAAACAGGAGGGGGATTCCCCAGACCCCAGAGGTCTTTCGCCCCCAAGCAGGAACGAAGCCAGGACAGGACAGGTAGAAATCGTCCTTTTAACAATAAACGGCCCTTTCAAGGGGCTGGGGATCGTCCCTTCCAATGCCCCAGATAAAATGAAGACCAACCCTCCCATTGGGGGACGTCTGGCCTTGTTTGCCAGGTGTTGGGAGGACGTAACCACTGACACCTGGGTCCTGGAGACAGTATGCTCTGGACTGTCTATAGAATTCCTCTCTATGCCCCCGAGGATTTTCATTCATTGCCCTATCTCTAGGAATGCAGAAAGAAGGAACCTTATGGAAACAGCTATTCAGCACCTGTTGGAGATTCAGGCTATTCAGCCGGTTCCTGAGGGTCAACAAGGCATGGGATTCTATTCCATATTGTTTGTAATCCCAAAAGCCTCAGTCTATCCTGCAGGGAATTAGGGAGGGAGACTTCCTGACCTCCATTGATTTAACGGAGGCCTATCTCCATGTCCCTATTATCCCTGCTCATCGACAATTCCTCAGGTTCTGCTACAATGGGAGGCACTACCAATACAGGGCCTTGCCCTTTGGACTTTCCTCAGCCCCCAGGTCATTCACTAAGCTGTTGGCAGTCCTGGCAGCCCACCTTAGGGCTACACCAGTTAGGGTCCAGTGTTATCTCGATGACATACTGGTCCAGTCATCTTCCCCATCTAGAGCTGCAGAGGATTTAGAGATCACCATTCAGGTGCTCCAAGAGTATGGCTTCTCTATCAACGAGGCCAAAAGCCACTTCACTCCCACCAATACCTTACTCCATCTGGGAGCTCTAATAGATACTATTTCCTGCAAGGTATCCTGATCCCAAGAATGTCAGGAGAGTATCAGGGAGTTAATTGGACAAGTGAGATCTAAACCTAGAGTATCCCTGGCTACGCTTTCTAAGCTCCTGGGGAAAATGATATCACGTATTAGTATAGTGCCCTGCGCTAGACTGCATGCCAGGTCACTCCAATGGTTCCTTCTACCTCATCAGAAGACAGGTAGGAGTTGTTCCCTCTTACAGGTCAGATTAACACCGTTGGTCCTTAAATCTTTAAGATGGTGGTCATCTGAGGCGCTTTCCATGGGACTCCTATTCAAGGAATCGGACAGGTTAGTGCTGACCACAGATGCTAGTCTTCATGGCTGGGGTGCCCACATTCAATCCAGGGTGCTTCAAGGACTATGGTCACAGACAGATTTGGACCATAATATCAATTGGTTAGAGCTTCAGGCGGTCCATCTGGCCCTGAGACAATTAGAGGACGTGGTCTCAGGTAAGGACATCCTAATCTTGACAGACAATGTGTCTACCAAGGCACACATTAACCGCCAAGGGGGGACTCATTCAGGGCCTCTGATGCTGGAGGCAGAGCAGCTCTGTTTATGGGCAGAGAGACACTAGGTATCGCTCAGAGCTGAGCACATCACAGGCGTGGCCAATGTTGAGGCTGACTGGCTTAGCAGGGCCACCATTGACCATGCAGAGTGGCGTTTGCATCCCGATTTGTTTAAGGAGCTGTCGGAGTGCTTTGGATGCCCAGCAGTGGATCTCTTTGCTTCCCAGGACAACACGCCACTCCCGAGATTCTATTCCAGGTTTGCAGTTCCGGGGGCTGAAGGAACGAACGCCCTTGGCCATGGGAGCTCCTGTATGCCTTTCCTCCTCTGCTCCGATCTGAGGGTCATCCAGAAACTTGGTGGAAAGAGTAGAGCTTATTCTTGTAGCCCCTCATTGGCCCAGGAGGCCATGGTTAGCAGACTTAGTAAACATTTCCATTTCCAGACCTTGGAGGATACCGGAGGACAGAGTGTTGCTCATCCAGGGGCCAATCTTGCATCCAGAGCCCCAGTGGCTTCACTTGGCCGTCTGGAGATTGAGCCGGGATCTCTGATCCGGGACAATTATTCCTCCAGAGTAATAAGAACTATCCAGGCCTCCAGGAGACCCTCCACCAACCACATCTACGATGCAACCTGGAAAGCTTTCAGCGCATGGTGTTGTAAGTATGACATTGTCCCTTCTGGGCCCTCGATTGCTCAGGTGCTGGACTTCCTCCAAGAGGGCCTGGACAAGGCGCTTTCACCTAACACTCTGCAGAGGCAGGTTGCAGCCTTGTCCTCTGTTCTATCCTTGGGGGGAGTAGAATCTTTGTCTAGACATCCCACGGTCCGCAGGTTTATGAAGAGGGCTACAAACCTGAGGCCTCTAGTAGTTCCTCGATATCCAACATGGGACCTCTCTAAAATACTGCAGTCGCTGACTGAGGCCCCATTTGAACCACTGAGGTCAATTTCCTTGCAGTTTTTGTCTTGTAAGGTAGCCTTTCTGGTAGCGATCACCTCTGCCAGAAGGATTTTGGACCTGGCAGCCTTGTCTGTCAGGGAAGACCTTTGTGTGTTTCACACCAATCGAGTGGTGTTAAGACTAGACCCTTCATTCATGCCATAGGTGAACTCATGGTTCCACAGATCCCAAGAACTAATTTTACCTGACTTTTGTCCGCATCCTGTGCATGCGTTAGAAAGACGATGGCATACTCTGGACATTTGGAGGGCGTTGAGGATTTACATCAAGCGGACATCGTCCTTCAGGAGGTCTGAATCCCTCTTTGTTTCCTTTCAACCTTCCACCATGGGCTGCAAGGTTACTCCGATGACTGTGGGAAGATGGATAAGACTTTGCATATCTAAGGCCTACCAAACACAGGGACTTGCAGTTCCTCCAAGGATAACAGCACACTTAACAAGAAGTGCGGCAACATCGACGGCGTGGGCCACCCAGGCCTCTCTGGAGGAGGTTTGCAGGGCGGCTACCTGGGCCTCTCCTTCTCCATTCATCAGACACTATAAGCTGGACTCATTTGCTTCTGCTGAGGCAGCTTTTGCACAGAGGGTTCTGCAAAAGGTCCATTCTGCATAGGGGACTCGGACCTCACTAGGCCCACCCGTAGGACAGCTGGCTTTGGTATGTCCCAGTCCTGAATGCTATCTCCACCACAATGGAGAAGGGTCATTGGTCCTAACCTGATACGACCTTTTTCTTTGTGTGGAGATAGCATTCAGCCCCACCCTTTCATGGTGCATTCTGAATGTAATGGTGTGTATTATACTTATAGGAGAACACATCAGTCTGTCACTATTCCTTCGCCAATTTCTGGGGAGGACCCTAGCAGCAGAGGGAGTGTCATCAAAGTTTTTGACAGAGTCCAATTACAGGCAGAGACTGATCACCCAATCATGAATGCTATCTCCACACAAAGAGAAAGGTCGTATCAGGTTAGGACCAACGACCCATTTGCAGAATACTTCTTTTCCTTTCTGTTCCCTTTTTGTTAACTGCCTCTTTCCTTTCTCTCATTTCCAGCTCTTTTATGTTCAGTTAACTCATTACTTAGATTTCATCTCCATGGGACATTCCATTTTCCTCAGTTCACCACAGGCATTGATTTGATGAAATATGCTTTGAGAATGCAATATATAATTTTTCAAAAGAGATGAAATGAACAGCCATGTTGAAAAATACTTTTCAATTTATATTCATTAATTATTTCATGTATAATTTAACAGAAAAATGAGGTTACTTTAGCAAAATTCTGTAGATTAAATATTTATTCAGGAATGACAGTTTCCCCCACAATCTCTAGTGTTATAAGGTGCCAGGAATACAATATAATTATTGCAATCTTGACAGAATTTGTGCTTGTTTTTTAGCCTTCTCGTAGTATAGTGAATCAAGTGACAGATACAAATAGTAGTTAATTTATTGTTTCTTGCAGGTTTTGTCAGATTCTTAGAAGGTTATTATATTGTGCTAATTACAAAGAGACGAAAGATGGCAGATATTGGAGGACACGCAGTATATAAAATAGAAGATACAAATATGATCTACATTCCAAATGACTCTGTACGAGTGAGTCATCCTGATGAAGCAAGGTATTTTCAGTCTTCGTTTTGCTTTAGGATAACAGTGACCAATATGTGATACCATATACTGCTTACCTTGACTAATCTTAAAAAGCTATCAGCTGGACTGAAAAAGAAAACAATGGTAATCCACTTCCATATTATTGCCAAGAAAACAACTTAGATATGTCACAGAAGCTTGCATCAAGAGAGTCTTTACTTCTAGGATTAGAAATTTGAGCTCTGTCTTATGATAGCTCGTGCAAAAAAATTAGATGCAGGGTATTGGTTCTAATTTTCATACTGAGTTGATCAGCCTAAACAAATGGCTTTTGGGGAATGAGTAATGCTTTTCCTATAGTTTATGACAGCAAAAAGTCAGCAAACCTGAGCAAAAACATTGGGAAATAAAGGAAAAACCTTTTGAGAAAACTGTGCCCAGCAAGTAGGTTTGTTGTAGATTGTATGGTTTATTGCTTTCCTTTCTTTCCAGTGACACGTTCAATATTATAAATCAATATTTCTGCAGTATGATTTTAAGAGGATGCACATAACTAATACAGCCTATAGCAGTTCTAAATTTACTCCCTTTAGCTTGAATTAATATGCAGAATTCAAAATTTGGACCTGCTTCTGGATTCTTGCTGCTGGACTATGTTAGCATGTTTAATTTTGAAAAGAGAAGTAAGATATGATAGTACTCTTCAAATACATGAAGAAGTTTCACATAGAAGATGCAACCTATTAGTTAGAAGGCTGTCATTCATTTTATGTACTGAAATGCAAGGATACAGAAATCTGTTTGGGATGCTTTAATTTGGATTTCTGCACTGCGCAGAGGTTTGCCTTCAGGGACCTAAATGGCTCCATCCAAGTCTATTATTTTTGTGCAATTCATTGGTATTTGGTGTGCATTAATAATGAGACTCTTACGTTAATAAATAGCCATTCTGTTATGGAAGTATCTATGGATCAAGAACTTGGTTCTTGTAACAAAAGCTATTTTGTTTTATGAATAGTGGAGTGAACTTCTCATCTTATATAACCCCTAAAATATATAGAAGTAGTGGGGTTAGGATTTAGGAACAGAACTACAGTAGATTGTCTGCTTGGCAAGGTATGGTGCTAAATCTAAGTTTTGTGAAAGACCATGTGTTAGTTAACACATGCCAGCAACCCTGTATCCCAGTGCATATGCTCTTACATTGCTTACAATCCAATATGTCCTCATTTACTGTAACTTCTGTTAATACCCATAATAATAATACCCATTTTACTCTGAGTGCCAAGGAGAATGGACAAGTTCCATATCCATTATCTCTATATTCAGTCTCAAATCATGATATCACTAACATAGTAGCTGAATTTATATCTGCAACAGGCAAAAATTATCTTCAGACTTAACCTGATAACTCAGTCTCCTTAAATCACTTTATTTTTCTTTTCCTTTCCTTTCACTTTCTTCTCATCTTATATAACCCAAAATTGTGATAAAGATAAACAATTAAGTAGATATTAAGTAAACATAAATTGTGCTTAATGTATTCCAGATAGAATTTTATTTTAGTATATGCTTCTACATTTTATCACCACATTTTGTTTATCTAAATTTTAATATATTAGTATTCAATACTTTATAGACCATCATATAGGAATATAGTTTATACTTAATAGTGAAGCATTATTTCCAATTTTTGCTGTCTTACTGTAAATATAGTTTGCTACTCTTGTTCCTACACAGTTTTCACTTTTCCTCTCCTTTTTTGGTGTAATTTATTCACCTATTTTTACCTCATTCCCTGTGCCCCCTGTAATATAGTTACTGAACTGTATTTACATTTATTTGATCATTGACCATAATAAAGGATGTTATTTGATATAACTAGTACAAAAGGTTTTGATAGAGATTGTCAAAGATAGCATACTCTTTCTGCATAAAATACCTTTTATTACCTCTTGGGTTTTGTCTATAGATACCTCCGAATTTTTCAGAATGTGGACTTGTCCAGTAATTTTTATTTCAGGTATGTTTCTAAACGTATTTTGAAGTATTCATCGGAATTATTAACAATAGCACTTAGCAGCGGTCCCCAACCATTCCAATTCTGTGGACTGGCAGCAGCTGGGATAGGGGGGAGGAGATGGTTTCACATGTGTGCCCACTGATTGCTGAAATGGAGCTTCATGCACCCAAACATTTGCCCAGTCGCCTGCCACTTGCTACTTCCCAGCGGGTAAGAACCAGGGGTTGGGAACGCCTGCTTTACTGCACTCTCTGAGCAGTTTATAATGTCAACATATTGCCCCCAACAATCTGGATCCTCATTTACTGACCTCAAAAGGATGAAAGGCTGAATCAACCTTGAGTCAGTCAGGATCGAACTCCAGACTATGGGCAGAGTTAGCCTGCAATACTGCATTCTAACCACTGCACCAACAGGGCTCCTTGATTTATTATTGAGGATGATCTAGAATTTTTATATTTCTTTCTCTTATTGTCGTAGAACATCTCCATGAACAAGTTACTCAGCTTCTCTCTCTCTCTCTCTCTCCCTCCTCCTCTCTCTCTCTCTTTCTTTCTCTCTCGTCAAACATGGAATAGTGCTGAAAGAGAGAGACTTATGACAGATCCTCATTTCCAATTGTCATAGCATCCCCACAGATACATGATTGTGAACTGGGTGCTTGATGCTCAGCTCACAATTACAATGTTGCAGCAATCACATGAGGCTCTTGCTTATCAATCTATGCCGTCATCACTTAACTACGGCAACTGGGACTGTCAGAGGTGCCATTGCTAAGCAACATGGTCACATGACATCACACTTGATGATCTTATCACTTAGGAATGGCAGTTCTAGTCCCAATTGCTATTGTGTAACCCAAAGTCTATTTGTAAGTTGAATACGGTGAGATTGGAGATACTTAGTAGGTGTGTAATTACAATTAGCTTAGGAATGAACAGGTCCTAAATGAATGTAGACTGAATACAATGGTGAACTGTCAATTGGATGGAATTAATAAAATTTCCCAAAACAGAGAGATGACAAGTTTAAAGAACAAAGGATGAATTAGTATATGGTAGAAACAATTATGGTTTTCAAGTGGAGAAAGTATGTAACAATATTGGGGTAAACTAGATTCAGCTACTGCATGTTCTTTTTCTTCTTTTAAATTTCATTTAATTTCTTTGGTTTACTGTTTTTCTGTCCTTTTGTTCAATTGCTAACATAATGTGATGGATTGGAATGCATGTATGGATTCAATCTTGTCCATGATAATTAAAAAAAACCTCCCTTTTCATGACCTTGTAATATACTAGAAAATTATATTTTGTGAATAGTTCCATCATTTTGATTTCTCAGATAGTCTAGAATTGTGACTCTCATAATTCACTCAGTTTGCCACACATTTGAAATTCAGTCATAAAGTATACTGGTTGTTCAATATCATTGGGTTAATTGGCGTTTTATTTCCGTGGAACAGTACAGTTAGAAGACACAGTACTGTAAATTAAAACTATGTGTTTTGGATAACTGAAAACTTTACAGAATGATGGCCAGTAATTTTTTTCAGATTTTTTTTTATTTTTCTCCAAATTTTAGCTATAGCTATGATCTGTCCCACTCTCTTCAGTATAACCTTACAGTTTTGAGAATGCCTCTAGATGTACTTAAAGCAGAAACAACACGAACTCGTCAAGAATGTTTTGATATTTTTGAAGATGAGGGACTTGCGACTCAAGATGGAAATTGTAAGTATCCTTTCCATACAGCTAAGTCCAATTTTGCAATGCAGAGACAAGTTAATATTACATTGAAAGTGATCAGAGTTAATAAAGGATTACATAAGGTATCAATTACACCTAGTTTGATTTTAAAAGCAAAACAATTTGTATAAATTATTGATCCCTTATTTTGGTTAAGTTAGCATATAAATTAAGAGAATAATTTAAATAAGTGATTGTTGCTATATAAAGGACCAGTGGTTATGGATTTAATTATAAAAAAATTACCTCCTGTGATATATAACTAATATCAATAGATACTAATGACAAGTACTATTGGGAAGAAAATTGTGGGTCTGATACTTTTGGGTTATAAACAATGATAATTGACTAAAACCCTTCAGTTTTTAGCTCAAGCATGTGAAGTAATTAAAATTAAATCATGCTTAATTATTTATACCAGGCATCTCTTCCCACAACTTGCTGCTGTAAATGTGTGAAAAATTCTCTTGAACTTCAGAATTTTTTTCAAGTTACAGTTCATTATATCTGGAGTACCTAAGCCTGGAAACATTATATGGGCCTATGGTCTCATCTAGGCAGTATGCAAATATTACATAATTGTGAGGAAGATTGCATACGGATTTCATACTATAAAGAAAGCAAATGGAAGGCCTTTTACTACTGATAGTTCTGTAAGCATTTGGTGTCTTCTATCTAATAGAAGATTGTAAGGTCTCATAAAGCATTTGGGTTGGTATAGAATTAGGAACAGTAGTCACTTTTCCTATGATGTTGCTGAAAGCCTTCTGTCAACAGAGCAATACAGTTTGAATTCCACCAGTTTCTTAAAGAACTGGAGAAGAAAGAGAACTTTCGTGCGTGCCTTTTGTGTTAAGGAATATGCTCTTCAGCAGTGGCTTATATCCATTTCCCCTTTTTTCCCTTTAAAAAAACACAGGCCTTGCTTGGCATTGCAGTGTAAAGGAAAGAACTTTACTGTATCAGATCAAAAAATAATATAGATAAATCTCTTGTTTCCAGTAGCAGTGAACAAAATGTTGCTGGTTTTCTGATCTATCTAATCTTATGCAATGATTCAGATATTATATGGCTCTTTCTGTTTGTGTTCCATAACATCCTTAGCATGGCCAGAACCTCTGGCCTTTGTTTATTCACCAGTTATATTGCAAGTTAATAAACACAGATACTTATCTAAATAGATACTGCATGTGTGTGGTATAAACTGACAATGATCAATCTAATGTAAGGTACAAAATAATGTTCTTACTGTTTTTGCAATAATTTTTCAGGTGTATTTGGAATTTGCAGTGAACCTTACAGAAAATATGTATGGAATGGGAAATTGCTTGATGTTGTCAAAACTGCAGTTCATCGAGACTGGCTTTTGTATGTTATTCATGGATTTTGTGGGCAGTCGAGTATCCTTCTTCTGTTAGTTATTAATGTTTGTTACAGTAATAGCAAATTGCTATTCTAGAAAGAAAACTGAATCATAGTAACATACAATAAAGTCCTTCCTTAGGTTCTTTGTATGTGGCTGTTAAACTCACCCACAAATTAATTAGCTGTTTGTAAAAGAACCTCTTAGATCTTAAGAGCTGGAAAACAAATTTTCAGTGTTCATCTACATGCAGATAATGAAGCACAATGAAGAAAAATTCTTATTCTAAGCATGCCTATTACGAGAAATCATGAATGGGGGTTAGTGTTGCCAGTGAAGAAATAAAAGACCACATAAAGACTTCATTTCCTACCACAATGACTGTGTCGGACTTTACTGTGAAATTAGCTTGCAATGGAATAATTGAGCATATTTCTTTTGGAGCAGATAGTAGAATACATAGCTAACAAAACTTAATTACGATTAAATGCATTTTTAATACAACAGAAAAATGGAAATGGATATTCCAAAGTAATTGAGACCTTTTTTATTGTTTTAGAGTACATACATAAATGTTCTTCTGCTTGTAGATCAGTTGAAGGAGCAAATGAGATTTTTGTGCATTACCTTTTCTTTTTTTGAAATAATTTTTATTAAAATATTTTACATATACAATAAGTATATTCAAAGAAAAGGGCATAGTAAATGTGAAAGGGAGAAAAAAGAAAAAGAAAAGACAAAAGAGGTAGAAAAAAAAGAAAAAACAACAGCAAACATGAACAGAAATAGAAGAAAGGCTTCTGATCTTCCTCTTAGCAGTTATACATAGAATTTTAATCAAATCCCTCCCTCTAGGATTACATCATATTTCTCCTCTTCCTCTTTCATTTTTTTCTAATCAACAAAACCCAATGTCAAAAAATCATTTTCCTTTTTAATATAAAAAGTCCGTAAAGAGTTTGCAGTCATTGATGAATGTCAATAATGACCTTCCTCTAATCAAAGAATTCAATTTGCTTATCTTAGCAGGTTCAGTCAATTTTACCAACTATTCATGGTTGGTAGTGCCGAATATTTCCATCTTTGTGCATATAATAGTTTTTGCCCAGTGATCATAAATTGAAATAATCTTCCAAGACTCTTTTCTAACTGTGTCCATCAATTCTAAAGGGAAAACGTCTGGCTTTAATTGAATATTACTGTTTAAAATCCTTCGGATCAATGTGTTTATTTGAATCCTTTTTTTTTACATATTTACCAAGCCTGATAAAATGTCCCTTCATGGTGCTCATATTTACAACAGACATTTAGAATGCCTGGATATATTCTAGAAAATATTTCTGACATCAGCTATCAATAATACATCATTTTATACTTTTGTGATCTTTCTATCGTGGCTTTTGGCATTTTTCCCAGTCTTCCTTACAGAAATTGTCTAGCTCAGAAATATTCTTCAGGGAAAACTGGGGAAAATGCCATCATTTATTGATTGATTGATTGATTGATTGATTGGACTTGTATGCCGCCCATCTCCAAGACTCGCTGCTCACAACTAAAAACATACATCGACAATAAATAGTTAAAAGGAATTAAACCAGAACAAGCCAAATATTTGTCCAAATTAAAATAAAATTAAAACCATCCCACCCACCCACCCCCCAAGAACGCAATCACAGCCCGGCTTGGTCAAATAACCAGGTCTTCAGGTCGTGGTGGAAGGTGCGGAGGTCAGGGGCCAGACGGAGTCCCAGGGGCAACTGGTTCCACAGAACGGGGACCGCCACAGAGTAGGCCCGTCCCCGGGGGACCGCCAGCTGACACTGGCTTGCCGACAGGACCCCGAGAAGCCCCTGCCTGTGCGCTCACACAGGGCGGTTGGCACTCGATATCGGCAGGAGTCGCTCCCTTAAATATTCTGGACCCATGTCGTGTAGGACTTTGAATGTTTAAACTAACACCTTGAATCTCACCCGGAGTGCAACCGGCAACCAATGCAGGTCTCGCAGGAGGGGGGCAATATGGGAGAATCGGGAAACTCCCATCACCACCACATCATGTTAATATTTAATTGAATCTGTTCTTTTTATCTATAGAGATTCTTGGGCATCCAGGTCATGGTTGTCCCAAAGGTGCTTTTACGAAAGGTAACTGGACTTGATTTTTCCTTGAAGACATTTTGCTTCTCATTCAAGAAGTTTCCTCAGTTCTTTGTTTTTCTTTGAAACATCTTCAAGGAAAACAAAGTCTAGTTGCCTTTCAAAAAAGCACCTTCGGGACAATCTGTTTGGCCACAAATATTTACTGTACTGGTGGCTGTTGCACAACCTCAGAGCCATTCCATGATTAATAGTTGGCAAGATGATATTCTAGTAGGGATTTGTTTATTATCTTGTCCTGAATTCAACAGCCTAAAAATTAGGTCTTTTAAAGCAGTGTTTCTCACAGTTGAAAAGATTTGCCTTTTTAAAAAAAATAAACCTTATCCTGATTTGTGAGAGTGAATTGCCTTCATTTTCAAATTCTTGGATCGTTGCTTTAAAGGAATCTATGGTTATTAAAATAGAAAGAACAACAATCAGAAGCAGAGATTTAGAAGAGTCAGAGTATTTACTTACCTCTGAAAGTCTGGCTAATTGTGCCATAGGAGTAGTGAGTAATAGATTTGGAGGCCTTATTGATGTTTACTATGTTTTTCAAAAGCAACTCTGAATCAATTGGAATGGTGTCCAAGCTTCTGCACCTGCTGCATTCACTGCTTTCTTATTTTGAATTCTTAAATGGTTGAACGTACTTCTAATTTCCCAAAAGATATAACATTTAATTTTGTATCAGGCAGAGGTTATGTTAACCTGTGTTCACCAAGGGATGCACAAAACATACAATTTGAACAGCAGTGCCTGAAATTTTTGCATTCAATCTTAAATAGAATGTCTGCCTTTCATGTTTTGTTAGGGTAGTTTGAAAGATTAAAATGTCATGTTGCTAGACTAAAAGAACATTCTTTTTTAAAAAAATGAGAACTGTACGCTGGCTCTCTGTTTATGTATATGCCAGGACTAAAAGGAAGTTTTAAAAAAAGAAATTGGGGTAGTCAATTACATATATTTATAAACCTTATCTTGGATTCCAAGAACTGCTTATTTATGGTCGTCCAGTATATGTCACTTTGATAGCTAGAAGATCAAGTAAATTTGCTGGAACACGGTTTCTAAAGAGAGGAGCAAACTGTGAGGTAATACATATGATAGAGATTTTTGTTGTTGTTGTATGAAAATATTGCATGAGATGTACTTTGCCCCTACCCTGCAAGCTTGGACTTGGTGGATAACTGTGTTTTGCCATTAAGGCATATCTAAAAAAAATTCTAAATATTTTTTCTTATTTTTGGAAAGTGTATATCATGAGGTCCAAGACAAGCTCTAGTTTATACTTCATTTGTTTTATTAATATGATCAATCATCTTAAATAAAATTATGAAATCTCTGCATCTGTTATTGTCAGATGCAGTGATTCCAGGCTTTTCAAAATACTTACGTGTGTTGCAATTTTATGATTGCAGTTTTTGTGTGCTCAGAGAAATGTTCTGTGTTTCACATTTAAGATTTCTCTGACAGAACACTGACAAGTTAGTAAGAATTTAGATTTTTATAAAAAATCCAGGGAGCATCAAGGTCAAACTGTTTAATCGGGTTGCAAACCTAGGGACTTATTCAAAACTTCTTGACCTTTTTTTTAAATGTCTGGGAATAAATTGATACTCATTTACGCAAGGAAATTTCTTAAATATGCATTAAGGTAAAAGGGCTTTACCCCCCTGAGTTTTGGAGATCAGTAATTGTGGTATGATATTTTTTATCCCCTGTGGGCTATCTCTGTTCTGCTAATTATATCCTCTCCATTCTTTTCCTCTCTCTTCTAATTGCCCCATGGACACTTCAGACAACTGAGCCCCAAGCAAATGTGAATAATATCTAAGAATTGTAGATATTAAGAATGTATATTATTTGTGGTAGTGTAACCATCAGTACAGCAGCAATTCTTAATCAACCATATGGATACAGAATTTAAGTAGAGCTATATTTAATGTCATGATCATCTTCCTTACTCCATCAATATCAGTCTAATGTATAGGGACCTTCTGTTTCTAGTTGCACAGCAGAATTCTTTTGAGAGGACCACAATGGGGGATGCATAGTTAGATACTTCTGAAGCACAGTGTTTTCCTGCAGTCATGATATCTGGTTTGGAGTAACTGTAGATTTAGGAACAGAAGGAAAAATTACAATTTTGTTGAATGATTAAGGCAATGCCATGAATCATATCTCATCTTTGCTTTTGCTAAACTAAAATGAAAACTAGGGTGACAATTGAGTGATGAGACTTTTGAAGATGATGTTGATAATTTGAAGTATCATGAAGTTGCTGCTTTTTTCGTGCAGGGAGATGTAGCGAATGAAGTAGAAACTGAGCAAATACTTTATGATGCTTCAGTAATGTCATTTTCTGCTGGAAGCTATTCATCTTACGTCCAAGTGCGAGGTTCGGTACCTCTGTATTGGTCTCAGGACATATCGACAATGATGCCTAAGCCACCAATTACATGTAAGTACAAAATATTGATTTGTAGATTGTGTATAGATTATGTGCTGGTAAATTACTGATCCTTGTGCTTCCAGCTGTAGTTTCAAGATGGAGAAATGATATTTTGACCATAGCTAATTGTAAATTGTACTGGTAAAAGTTTTCTAAATGATAACAATATATATTCTGGTTATGCAATCTATAGTATCACATACTGGGATAGTGGCCATGAATCCTGTTAATATTTTATAGATAAGGCATTTCAAGACATAGACAAATATGTTTTGTTCCTCATACCCACACTTTTAGCATACCTTTTCTTTTCTTTGAAAAACTTTATTAACTTTTATTACCATTAAAAAACACACACACACACACAAAAACCCCACACCAAACACAAACTGTTGGACACACCAACATAAAAAGCATACCTTTTCTTTTCTAAGAGCAGCCAGCTAGTCTTGCAGATAACCTCCCAATTTAAATTTAAATAGGCAGGATCATGTTGTTATATCAGGGACAGAACTTGTGGAAAGGCTATTCTTTCAAAATAAATATATTAATTAGGTGTAGTACGAGGCTCAGCTTTCTTTTCTTTTTCTTTTTGATTCCTTTTTTTCCCTTTTTTATGAATATAAAGTTTCTTGTAAATATGTACATTGTTTGGAGCTATTCTATAGTAGGAAGCATTTTTCACAAACAAGACATGCAATATATATAGGCTCAGCTTTCTTAAAGAGGCTGTCGGCCTCATAGCATCCTTGCGCTATTCTCTTAACAAGTAGTACCCCTTGCAAGACTGTAGGGGAGCTCTGATTTTTAAGGAAGTTCTGTTTCTTTGTGAAGTGTGTGGAGCCTCCTTAAAACACTACCCTCTAGAGTCTCAAGAGAAGTACTACTTACTAGATAGGAGAATAGCACACAGTTGCCTTGAGGTTGGCAGCTTCTATAAGAAAGCTGAGCTTCACATTGCATTGCCTCACATGGGAGCAGGTTGAAGCCTGGGGAGACCTGAGGGACAGAAAGCAGAGCACTGAGTGCCTCAGGTGTGGGAGTCCTTGAGAGGGCTGGGGCAGGCAACCCTGGTCCTGTGCTTCTAAGGGCCTCTCCCACCCCTGAGGCTACACTTAACAACCCACGTGCTCATTTAATGATTGAATTGGAGGGGTCATTAGGTGAGATGCTTCACTTAACAGTAATGGGCAGGCTCCATTACAGTTTAAATTGAGGGCTACCTGTTATAAATATTACCTGCTGCAGGGCTGGATGTAACGCTTGACCAACAGAGCTATGAAAGTTCTTTAGAAATTCAATATATCAATTATTTAGTTAATTAGCTATTAAAAGCACATACTTATCTTTATTATCTATCACTTATATAGAAAAATTAGTGTTTCTCCCTTCTTCCTATATGCTGCTTAAGTTAACAGAACAGAACTTAAAAGACATTGGACACTTAAAAGAATATATGACTATTGCTGCTTTGCTGTCTTTTTTTGCTCTCAAATAGAAAAGATAAGTAATATTGTGTTATTGAATTATGGATTTGTTGGGCCTATCTCAACTAGTTATATAAGATGGAGCCAGGGGATAAAAAATAGGATGCATTGTGTGTTTTAAAACTCATAAAAAAAGAAAGTAAAAAGGCAATTGTATCCAAGTAGTATCACTTCATTGATCCAGTAAAACTTCAGATACTGAAAATAAGAAAAAAAATCCCTCTTTTCCCTTTATTCCATCTACACTGCCCAGTTGGTTAAGTTTTTTAAACAACATTGTAAGTGGTATAGGAAGCTGCAGAAAGAAATAAAAATCATTGGAAATTGTACCTCTGCTGGTTGCACTCTGATATGAGAGTAGATCAAACTGTTCTACCATCAAAGCGATAAGAACTAACTGCATTCCATTATTTGTTCAGGATTTTTCTTGATGAGATCATTAAGTTATTAGATAAAATAGAAAGGGTCAGTACTGCATACATACCATACTGAACTCCAGGAGAAACTGCAAAATATAAATGCAATAGATAAAACCATGGCGATAAGGAAATTCTGTTTCTGTTACAAGGTCATGCTCATTCATCTAATTAGAGCTAATTCAGGACCTATGACTTTAATATATACTTCTGTGTAGCCTAAGTAAATCTGAAACCAGAGCGCCCTTCTGCACTGAATTCTTTCAAATATCGTATTCCATCACTGAGAGCCAAGTGAGTTGTCGGGAAGTATTTGCTTAACATGCATCTCACTACTCTTTTCTAGCATTATTGTCCAACTTATTATGTTTTGTGTGTATGTTACCAGTTCATGAAAGAACTTTGCATAACAATATAAGCAGTTCATGTGTATGGGCAGATAACTTCACTTTCCAGGTTTAGAGAATGTTATTAAAAATAGATGAGAAGAAAACAGTATCATCTGTTCTGAAAATAAATTCCATGGCTTTCAATCTGCTTTGAAGGATTGCTAAATATGAAACGTATAGCATATTAAAACCAAATAAGAGCCTAGGACTCTGTTCATCTAATATGAATTGCTGTTTTTCTAGTGGATCAGGCAGACCCATTTGCTCATGTAGCTGCTCTTCACTTTGATCAAATGCTTCAGAGATTTGGTTCTCCAATCATCATTTTGAACCTGGTCAAGGTAAACATTTTTGCTTGTGTTAATTCCTAAATATTGTCAGCTCTTGGTGAGAGACCATAAAGATCAAGATCTTGGCATTCAGAAAAATCAAGATAAGTTAAATATCCTATTAAACCATTCAAAGATATTACAAAAAGTGTTAATGTACTTGGGATCATTTTCCTGTTTTATTTTCAGGTGTCTTGATTTGGTGGAATATTTTTGCATTATGACTAATATTTTTAGTACCTTATAATTATTCACTTGATCAATCTCCTTGAACATTATTAATGCTGACTATAAGCTGTATTTATTGAAGGTATTATTGTTACTACCCTGTGTAGGGAGAGTTGTATTTACTTCTATTTTCCAATCCATGTAGCATTCCCATGAAAAGCTGCTACAAAAATTCTTTGGCATTTCAGAGACAAGTTCTCAGCAATGTGCTTCCCTTTTGCAGTGCTATTTTTAAAAATTTTAACTTATCAGTGAGTAAAATCAATTATTTCTTTTGATAAAGAGTTTTAAATGATTTAGTGCAATGTTTTATGTGATCAAGAATTCCTGTCATCTTAAGGATTTCAGCTATGTTTTTACATGTGTGGAAACTTACATTAATACATTTTAAAATATAATTCCTAAATGTGCCAGAGGATAGAAGTCACTTCTTATAATACATTTTGTTTCCTCTAAATACTTTTTGCAAGAAATAGATTTCTTAAGAATCCACAGTAAGTATATGCATTTATCCTACATACCAATTTCAAAACTCAACAAAGATTTTAGCAAATGATGCATGGATGTATATCTTTCTAGGCATTTCTGTGAGGAAACAAGCATCTCTGAGGAAGCATGCAGAGATAGAGTGAAAAAAAACAATTCCAAAATCTGTTTAGAGATTAACCATTATTATTACCCCACTCTTTGGAGATGCAGATTAAGGGAAGAGACATTTTTAGTTCTTCAGTATGAATTGGATGGAGGAAAAAGATGTTTGTTTACATGAAGCAAAGTTTTAAAAAGTTGCCATGAACTTGCTAACATTGAACTTAATAATAAGCAATCATTTATCATTATGGGAACGATCTGTAGGGTTTCTCAAGTTGGAATGCTTCTTTTATTCCTTCTATGTTAGAAAATTGAAAGTTTTCAGTAGTGCTCAAAAGAAGGTATCAATTGTATTCTAAAATCATAATGTTCATTGTTTATTTACTTGCCCAGTTCCAAATCTTAGTTTATAAAGGCTGATTTTAGTTTATGATTTTAACATGAGGTTAAATTGCTCTTCTATATGGAGCTTTGGGGGAAGAATAACAGTAGTGTATATTGGGGCATCTGAATTCTGATATCAATGAATCATCAATCCATCAAGTTCAACATTGTCTATGCTGATTGGCCAGGAGTTTTTCTGAGTCCTATCTCGAGATGTCACAGTTTGAAGGTGAGATTCTACTACAGAGAGTTTGCTGTAATCCAAACTTGTGGCCTCTCCATCCTTAGGGAGATCATTTGCAGGTTTCCACTAATAAGAACGTTGCACAATTTCTAATAGTCAATTGGCATGCCTTAAACTTGCATTCTAACCAAATTAGCTTTAATACATTATTAATGTAACTTATTTTATACCACTATATATGGCTGTATTTTATTTTTGTGATTTTATAAACTTGTAGTAGAACTGAATTGACATCATTTTAATATCAAAAATAATATTAAAGAGTAAGAATTCCAGTCTATTTTGACTCTGTCAACACTTGAAGCAAAACTGTATCTAAAACTGTTTCATTAATAACTCTCCTAACTGTTCTTTTGTCAGCAACCATTGAAGAGAAAACTTAGGCATGCAATATTTTTTTTTCATTTTCTTTCTCACCCACATTAATCAACAAGCTGTCCCTTTGATCACTTTAGAACATAAATTAGTCACTGAATGACACAGTAGGGGGAAAAATGAAGCAAATCGTTAATTTATTTTCACTTGCTTTGTTTCAAGTTTCTTACAGAACAGCTGCTCAAGATCCTATCTAACATTCCAAAAAGCCATTTATCTGGCAGAATATACATATCCCGTAGGAGTATTTGAATGCTATTCTTGCTTACTCCATGTCAGCTTTACTAGTGGCTGAGCCAGGGAAAAGATTAGTGTTGTTATGTCAAAATACTATGCAACCAAGTTACACAGGTACATGATGTGAGGTCCCTCAGAGCTAAAAAGCTTTTAATCTGAATAGAGGCAAGTATTTTAACTGCTGTTGTCAATAGGCCTTAAGGTCAAACTCAGTGACATAAAAAGAATGATATAGAAAAGAGACTAACTTAGTAAGATACCACTCTACTAACAAGTCATGCTGTTAAATAACCTGACTTTCTGATTATCCCCAGTTCCCAAATTATTATTAGAATTAGAATTCTTTATTGGCCAAGTGTGACTGGATGCACACAAAGAATTTATCTCCAGTGCTTAAGCTCTTGGTGTATATACAAGCAATAAGTGATAATCATAATATTCCTTTGTACACTTGGGGGGTTGCAAAGAAAATATGTAGAAAAAATATTTTAATAGTGAAGAGTTCTGATGCATCTAAAGAATGTCTGAAAAACCTCAAACAGATATGCAAGCTTCCTATAGAATAGGGGTGTCAAATTCACGCCCTGCAGGCCGGATGTGTCACAGGCTGGCCATGCTACCTCCAGTTTAGCGAAGGGGGGAAAAGTTGTGATATGTCATGTGACATCATGAGTTTGACCCCACTGCTATAGTAGCTTGGAAAATTGAAGGGAGTGTGTCAGCTATTTGTTATGAAGAAAATTGTCTCCTCTGAGAGGACAGAAGTGGAGAAGATATGAAGTGATTTTATGATCTCTATCGATTGTTGCTTCCTCGGTACCCTAGAATTTCTCATGGGATTGTTGATATTACAGATAAATTTACTGAGTGCATAGCATATGTGCATAGCATTACTTAGTATATCATTGTTTATATTAATAGCTAACTAGATAAACTTGTTTTCTAGGTGATATAGTCATGGGTAGGCAGAACATGCTTAAAGCCAACGTTGAAAGTAAGAGATGTTAGATATCTGTGAGGGTACTTTGCTCTCCTAGGACTGAGCACAACACAGCATACCAAATATTTTATTGCAGCAGACACCTTCCCTAATAATAGGCCAGTGCTCTAAGTCAACTCCATCCTTCTAGGACTTTGCAAAGTGATGTTGCCACGTAACTATGTCTTTAATACTCAAGCTCTTTGAATTCAGTCTATTAATACTCAGTTCAAACAAAAGTCTCAGAGTCTTTAACATAGCATCAACCTTTGGCTTTTTCCAAAAGTTCTTATATTACTTAAAATGGGGTGCTATTTCAGTTGGTTACTCCTTTTCTACTTGCTGCCGAGCTCCAGATAAAGCTCCATGCAGGACTCCCACCGGAATATCCTGTTCACCATAGTTAGTGATCCTGGCAGTTGACTGGTAGTCTTATTGCCTGCTTATAATAGCTGCCAATCTCCAGAGGTTGACCCTCCACTTCCCTGTCTGTACATTGACTTATCTCCTTTTGTCCTATACTCCTCCTCACTTTGTGTTAGTGTGTGTTTTTCTTAGCTAAGAACCTGGGTGAGATGAAGCTGCCTCTGGACATCAGCAGGTCCTTCACAAAAGCAGATTGCATCCCAACTTCACTCCCCCTCACCACATCTGAATAGTAATTCACATATGACTTCAAATGTCTCTATTATTGGTAGAGGAAAGCTTGGATTCAGCCCAAAGTGCTTTCTATTGTAGCTTTTTAGAAGCTGGAACAGAAAGGAAGGATGTGTCAAATAAGAGTAAAGATTATTTAAATAATCAAAACTGGTTCTGGAGAATTGCTGGAAAACCAGAAAGTAGCAGATGAAACAAGATTTCCAGCTACAGTAAAAATGTTAATTAAGAGTCTGTGTTTGTGGTAAAAAAATAACTAGTGAAAGTCTCTGTAAATCTCAACATATGGTAGCTATATGGCTAGCAGAGGCTAAATAGAAAGAGAGCTCCTTAATACTTAGAAAGAATCTCCAGAGAATTCCAGGGTTGTAGGCTGAGCTAGGACAGTGCAGGTAGTCCCTGAATTACAATCACAATTGAGCCTAAAATTTATGTTGCTAAGTGAGACGGTTGTAATTTTGCCCCATTTTATGACCTTTCTTGCCTCAGTTGTTAAGTGAATCACTGCCGTTGTTAAATTTGTATCTTAAGTAAAGATACAAATATCTTAAGTAAATCTGGCTTCCCCATTGACTTTACTTGTCAGAAGTTTGGAAAAGGTGATCACGTCACCCCAGGACACTGCAAATGTCATAAATATGAGTCAGTTGCCAAGTATCTGAATTTTAATCACGTGACTGTGAGGATGTTGCAATGGTTGTAAGTGTGAAAAAGTCATAAACCACTTTTTTCAGTTTAGCTTGTGTCCCTTTTTGTTTAGCCTGTGTGAACAAAACCAGCCATGTTGTTACCATATGCTGAGTGTCATTGTAACTTTGAACAGTCACTAAATGAACTGCTGTAAGTCCAGGACTATCTGTAAGATACTATCCTACATACACATGTGAGCTGCATCATTAACAAATCCATGAGTTCCCTTCTCCCTAATTCATGTGAATTGCTTAAGTGTTCTTATAAGGAAACATTCACAGCAAGCTGAATTGACCCTGAGCTAGGCAACAGAGGGAGGGATCAATCAGGAGCAAATGGCTCAGTAAACCAAATGGTTTATATTCACTGACCATATCTCAAAGGTAGTATAGCTAGTATGCTAACCTAGAGAAGGATAAATAATGACACTCAGATGGGTTTATTAAAACCATTAAAACCATTCCACTGTCATGCAGTATCATTTGCACAGTGTCTGCCTTTTTTTTTATCTTGTCTTTGAAACGATGTGGGCCAAAGGCATATAAGCTGTGGTTCTGCTTTTGCTCAGGTCTGCTCAGCAAGCTGCCAATGTTTTGTTGGGAGCCTGATGTACAATTGCAATTGTTTGCATACTTAATCGATTTATGTTGTGCCTTTAAGGTGATATGGTTGTTTTAAGTGAGCCAGGTTTTGCCCACCACATTTTTTATTTATTTATTTATTTATTATTTTTATTTGCATTTATATGCCGCCCTTCTCTGGAGACTCAAGGCGGCTTACAATTTTTTGGAGCACAACCCAATGCGCTCAGCAATAGCCTTCATTCCATTGTATATGCCTGCTTATTACTAGGGCTTTTTGGGCCCCCCAAGCAGCATTTTTACAAAGTCACCTTATTGCCCCCAACAATCTTGGGTCCTCAATTTACCTACCCCGAGAGGATGGAAGGCTGAGTCAACCTTGAACCTGGTGGGATTCGAGCCTGCACTAATTGCAGGCAGCTGGAACTAAGTGCTAGGCATTTAACAGTCTGCACCACCAAGGCTCTTTTGGTGTCAGGACTCAGATTGTCTACCTGAGTAACAACTTTGGGTTGTTCTCTAAAATATAGAATAAAAGAGTTGTCAGTTGGCAAACTATTTAATCTGATACAAAGTATGTTGTCATACCTTTGGCGGTTGTGTGCCAGGATCAAAGATCTGTAATTTTTAAGCATTCTATTTGGCAAAAAGGTTCTTTGATTCATAGTTGATCACATATAAATTTAAGCATTTCTTGACACAACTGACTTTATATGTTGTATTGTTAAGTTGTGCAGACTAATTCTAACAGTCAGAAAAAAACAATAGCCTGAAACTGGATGCGGCTGTTACTTCATCTAAGAAAGAAAAACTTTAAAGTCATTGTACCACATTCTGCCCCAAATCTGGCAATGATACAGATTGGATTCATGTTGCCTTGAGGAAAGGAAAAAAGAAGCCTTGCCCTTTAAGGAATAGGCAAAGTTCTTTCCTTTTGTGGATTCAAATTTCCGGGCTGGGAGATTTCACTGCAAAATGATTTGGTCAGCTGCGTGGAAAGTCAGAATCAATTTATTAATAGGAAGGCAGATAAGAATAAAGCTCACAGCATTCCTAGGGTTAATCTAATAAGTGAGTAGGAAAACCTCTCTCTTATACACTTCAGGTTCTTTGAGTTTCTTTGAAGTCTTCAATTTTTTGTGTGTGTTGAGTTCCTGCCCCTTTGAGATTGGGATCTTTTATGGTCCTGATCCTTTGCTTGTTTGCTATCATGGTTCCTTCCTGCCATGCCTTTTGGTTTGCTTTTCACAAGTTTTTTTTTATAGCTTGCCATCTATTTGATTTCTATGGGAAAGGATCTTAGCTAGCTATTTTAATAGCCCTACTTGACAAAGGGTGGGGGCTGATGGAGCTGACCCTGCTTGTTTTTTCACCTTTTCCTTCCTTTTTTTAGGGGAATTTCCTTCTCTTCTAATGTTTTCCTCGAAGAGAGGGGAATCGTAACTTCCAACAGCCTTAAAAGCAATTGCTTCATTTCTATGTAAATTACCAGCAAGATGATTGGCCTGATGTATTGCAGATGGCTAAGTTCACAACTGACAACATGCTGACATGTAGCCATTCAGACATTATTTGATTACCAACCATACATGTTGCCATCTTGTGCCTCATCCTGCTTTGTATCTAATGTCTTACATTTTCTATAGGAATTTCAGGCAACCTGCTCGATTTTTTTGTTCAAAACTTCAAAGAAATGTACTGCTGACCATCACAATCAAGAACAGTTCCCATTGCTATTAGGGCTTTCTACTTAGTTCTTACCTTACAGATGCTTTTCCAAGAAACCAGATTCCAAATATATTGGCCTGTTCCCTGCATTAGCACAAATCAACCCTGTTGTTGTTCACCCTGTCATTGCTTCCTGCTCTTTGAATATATTCTTTTCCCTTTATACTCTGTCCAATCTTCTCAGTCTCAATTATAGGGAGGATAAATTTGTGGTGAAAACTCTTGGGTTCTTGAGACTGGAGGACCAGACTGGAGCATCTGGTTCACTGGAAGTTATAAACAGAGGCACGAACAGACTCTGGGAAGCAGCAAAGGATATCCAAGCCTTCTTCAACGGTTCCATTTGCCATATCCACAGAAAGTAAAATCTCCTAACTGGCCTTGCAATGTTGCCATATCACTTACTTACTCTTGTTCTGTCAATGGACAGAACAACAAGCATTCAAGGATACAAGAGCTACTTTATTGTAGAAAAATTAATAAAGTTATCACAAAAGAATCCAGGCAACTGCAACTGTATCTCGGATATAGGTTCTATTATTATGAAATCAAGCTTTAAATACTTATGCCTTTATTTCCTGCCTTGCAGGGCAATTACCTTAAACCTACTCTCTTTTGGGCGCAAGGGATAATTTCCGTCTGTCTTGCTTTGTTAACACACTAACTAACACACAGCAGTTGATCCACTCATAATAATAATACTGTTGTAAAGGTAAAGGTTCCCCCACGTATGCGTGCTAGTTGTTTCTGGCTCTAGGGGGCGGTGCTCATCTCCATGTCTAAGCCAAAGAGCCAGCGCTGTCAAATGTGACAATAATAGGACAAAACCAAACCATACAAAATATTGTTCCAATTCCTGAATAGTATTTCCAACAACAAGATGATTGAAACCAATCCATATTCTTTGAGGTGTCCGATGATCGTAAAGCCATTTTATGTTGTATTAACCTCATCATAAGTTCATTGTCATTTTACATTGTTTCAATCTCCCTTGGTTTACTAGGAGAGAAACTTTCTAGATCATTATTCCATAGTTTTTCTCTTACTGTGTGTTTACTGCATATGCACACTGAGAAGCACAAGGTGATCGGCATGTGCTTCTCTCTGGATCCCATGACCAGAAAAGAAGGGTGCTGAGAATGGGGAAAACAGCAGCATCCTAAGCAGCTAACCAACTATCACTCCCAGTGGTTGCATTGGAGGCAATCTTACCTTTTGCTGTTATGTTTTACTTTATAGCCTTGTCCTGATTTTGCCCATTTTTAACTCAATCTTACTTTTCCAATTTCTCCCCTCACTCCAAAGTTAGTCCTATTTGTGCTCAGCTGTAAAATAATCTATAATAGATGTTTGAATTGGCTTTGGAGCATTAAGCTGCTAATGGGTAAACAGACAAAATTCTGAATTCCTTTACATAATTTCTTTTTGTAGAGCCATGAGCATTTTAGTAGAGACAGAATGCTGTGTGGAAATTGGAGGACGAAGATAGAAAAGTGAAAAGGGGGAAAAGAGAAAGAATGAAATCAACTTGAATCTAAAGTATTCTTAACATTTTTGAACTCCCTTATTTAACCATAAACATTCTGTGTTGTAAAGAAGGAAGGTTCAGAATTTCAAAGAAACATTTGCTTTGATTCAGTATTTGAAGCACTCCTTCAATGAAACACCACTAAATGGTACTGTAGCAATGATGCTGCATGGTATTAACATAGCCATTTTGTTGGCATTCAGTAAATGTCTATGCATATTACGCTTGTGCATAGAAGTTATAACTATTAAAGCAAAGAGGAATGGACTGCCTCCATTAATTGGAAGCACTGAGGAAGAGAACCTGATTCACTATGTTGCAGGGCGGGGACGCTCAGCAAGCAGAACTGAGCAGATCAAAAAGGTACCACTTCATACAACTCTACCCTAACTTATAGTATTTCTGTTGTTAACTTGTACAATACAATATATCTACTGTATAGTGCAGTGTTGGTGTGGTGTTGGCGGTTTTCAATTCAATGTGTGGTGTGTGAAGGATGTGTGGGTTTATTTTTATGGTCATGATGTGCACTGAAGATGGTGTTTGATTTTGTTGTGCAAGGTGCAATGACAATAAAATAAACTAAACACTAAATACAAAACAGTTAACAATGTATTTTTCTTTATTACCTGTGTAATAAATCGCAGATTAACTGACCATAAGGAAGGTTGGCAGTTTTGAGACCCAAGCACCACATGAGGAAGTGAGCTCCCGTTTTTGCCTCAGCTTCTGCCAACCTAGTAGTTCAAAAACATGCAAATGCAAATAAATAAATAGGTATCACTTCAGTGGGAAGGTAACTGCATTCTGTTCACCTTAATGTATAGTCACGCTAGCCACATGACCACAGAAGAATCTTCAGGCAACTCTGGCTCATTTGGCTAGGAAAGGGAGATGAGCAGTACCCCATAGAGTTGGACATGACTGGACAGGAGAAACCTATATTTTTTTTTTAAAGAATTAGCTTCTTGAATCAGGCTTTCTTAGCAACATCAAAATTGATGCTATGACTTAAAGCTAAGGAAGGATGCCGTTCCTTTGAAACAACAAAGAACTAATCATTCAATTAAACAAAAACTAAAGTAGCATTTGGACAAATATTGTGCCGGTGTGCCTATTTTGTAAGTTAAATACTTTTGAAAAAATTAAAAGGTAAATGAACAATTGCAGTAGTTGAAAAATAAAGGAAAACATGCTTCACATAACCTGTGGGCAAAAACCAGACTAGAATCCTCTGGGACATTAAAGGTGGAACAGAAGTGTTGGCAGAAGAGGTGGGGGAAAGTTAATGGCTAGAACTCCATGCTCTTTCTAGCCATTATTGGGTCAACTAGAAGAAAAGAAGCTATTGATTTGTTGAGGAAGTAGCAGTTCAGGATGAAATATAGGGGAGTAACCAACCACAAGAAGAGTCATGGTACCAGACACTATAGCAAAATAGAGCTGGGGATGTATAGCAAGTGAATTTCCTGGAGGGACATTAGACAGCTTAGGACAGAAAACATACCTTTAAAATATAAAATATAAGGGTGCATTTGTGGTGGGTGGAGATTTATTCATTTTGTCACTCAAAATATTGCAGGTGGTCCATATTAGTGATGAGGAAAGGATAAAGTGCAGATCCGGCCCTAGTTCTTTTTAGTGTTTTGAGGGCATTTCATTCCTGTTCCACATTGTCAACCTCTGAATGTTATCTCTGTGTTTCTGAAAATGTGCAAACTGAGACTTTGTAAATCAATCAGCTAAAATGTAAACAGATTCCCCCTTCCCCACCTATTTGGAGATAACAGTTTTCAGAAGCTGAGCTGGAGGCTGTTGTAAACAAATATTAGACACAGCTAGTAACAAAATGTTGTTGGCTGTTAAATTTTTAGATTTAATTAGAGCTGTCATATGTATCTAAGCACATGTGACTCTACCAGGTGAATCATTGTATGCTGTTATTCACAGGGCTTCTGGAATATGGCTGAAAATGCACTTCTCTGGAGATGCTCAGTACTAGAACATCCCATTAACACTTTCTTGTCATTTGTGTGTGAGGAGAAGAGGATATTGTCCTAGACATCTGAGCCAACCTTGAATCACTTGCCTAATCAGACGTAGATCCTATTAGACACATCATTTAAGATAAATGGTTTTTAAACAATGATTTGGTATTTAGTATGATATGGAAATAAGAAACAGTAAAGAGCCTTTTCTGTTATTTGCATGTTTATCATTTTCATAGGAAAGAGTTTAACACTATTACCAGTATGTAACTTCAGGATTAGAGCAACATGAGCTTCAGGAGTTGGTATCTAGAACATTTTTATGGGGAAATATAAATCTGATTTTTAAAAAAATCTGATAAAAATAATAAAGTATTCTTGGCAAAAAAAATGCCATGTTTTATAATTCATGAGAACTAAAGTTTATAAGGTAATTTAGTTAGATTTTTTATATTAATTGGTTATAAATGTTTTTTGAGCAATTAGGGTGTAGAACTAAAGAATAGTTTGTTAAAAATGATGTTTTAAAGAGAAAAGTGGACTTTGGTCAATTTATATGAGAATGCTTTTTCTATTCAGCACCATTGCCACATAGCAATGTGTTTTAAACTTGAGTTCAGCATCCAAGTTTAACACAGGAATCCAAATTAAAGCATCCTAGACAAATGGCTGTTCAACCTTTGTTCAAACAGACCCAATCAAAGCTAGACTGTTTTTATTAAGTATTTTGTAAAATTCAATTGAATGTATCTTTGTGTAGCTTCAGGCATCACTTTTTGAACCAAGTTACCACAAATAGGCTAACTTATAATATGCATCCATAATCTGAGACCTATGGCTCCCATGGGATTGTAATTTGGCACCTTTGTGATTACCTCAATGATATTACACTGCCATGCCGCCACCCAGAGATTCAGTAGACCAGTACTTCCCTAGACTATGAAGGCCAGGGACCTGGACTGTGCAAGTAGTGTGCTCATGAAGCACAACTCCACTTGCATGAGTGAAGCTGTACACACTGGCCCACTTCTCACATACTCGGTTCTGAATAGGCCATGGCCCAGGGGTTGGGGACCACTGCACTATTGACTATCAAGAGTGTGGTTACCTGCGGCCAAGTCAGTAGAAAGTCAGAAATTGCTACTGCTCCCATTGCTTTTCTGTGCTTCCAGTTAGGAAAGGAAATATCTCTAAAATTACTGGATGGGGGGGGGGGTGTCACAGATTATCTAGTACAATACAAAAACAGAAACAAAAGGCAATTACTGGAGACAAAAAAACCCCCAACCCATAACATAATAGAACTTCTGTGCTCCCAACTGAATACCCTGTTTGGGCAGATATGCACGTTTAAAAAACTCCAAAGATTCACTTTAAATTAGAGTTTTAGTTAGGTTTGTTGTTATTCTGTGTCAGTATAGATTTCTGAAGGCCAAAGATCGGCCACATTTTGAAAATGCAAAAACTGCTTGTATTCTTCAGTGCTTCATTGTATTTACTAATATATACAGTTTGCTTTAGCACAATTCGTTACGAAAACTCTTGGGTTCTTGAGACTGGAGGACCAGACTGGAACATCTGCTTCTTTGGAAGATATAAACTTAAATTATTTAATGTACGGTATGTATTCCATTTCAGTTAATGCTTTCTTTTTAAGGAACGTGAAAAAAGAAAACATGAAAGGATACTAAGCGAAGAGCTTGTTGCTGCTGTAACTTACCTCAATCAGTTTTTACCTCCTGAACATGCTATTGTATACATCCCTTGGGATATGGCCAAATATACAAAGAGGTATGTGAGGTTGTGAGTATGTTTATAGAGCATATGAGCAAATATAGCTTACTCAAATATGCATGTCTTTAGCGGTATTAAGTATGTACTTATGCTAGCTGTAGTACACTATATTAATAAAAAAATAACCGTTGTTGTCTAATTTTATATAATGGTATAAAGAAAGATTTTAGAAGACAAGGGGAAGAGGCATAGCCAAGGGTGCAATCAGACAAGAGGCGGCTTAGCTGCTAAAGGAATGTGGATGTGGTAAACCTCTCAGAAGGGACCTTCACTAGTTTTTTTGGACTGTAAAGGCAACAGGCAGAAATATACTTTTAGACTTGCAAAATTATGTTATTAACCTCACAGTAAAATAGAATTAGCCCATTTGCTCATGTTTCCTGTTTGGATCACCTCATTAAGCTTAATACTGCCATAATTTAACAGATGTTGGGCAGTGCAACTAGAAAAAAAGTTCTTCCAGCTTTGGAACATACAAAAGAACACCAACAGTCCACTGCTAATCTAACCCCTGGCCTGTCTAGTCCAGCAGTCTCTACTTACAATGGCCACTCAGTTGCACACGGAAACCTAGTAGTGTCCTATTAGATGTCCTTCAGATGCAGTTGCACTGCCATCAATAGCCATTGATCCCCAGAAGTCGCATCAATTGAGCCAAGCCTTTTTTGAAACAGGCAAGCTGTTAGCCCATATCACATCTTATGGTAGCAAATTCCAAAACTCTAAGCTTTGTGTAAAAAACTACTTTGTTTGTCTGTCTTTTTCAGGATACAATTTCATTGGGTGAAGTCTGGTTCCTGTATTTTAGGAAGGAAAAAATAGCTTGTCTTTGTCCATTTTATCCATACCAGGCACAATTTTGTACTCCTCTATTGTGTCTCCTCTCATTTGTCTCAGTAAAGCCTCAAATGTCACAATATTTCCTCATAGAGTAGCTGCTCCAGCCCTTCGATCATCTTATGTGTATTTTCTCTAGCTCCACTGTATCTAGAATTGCACACAGTGTTTCAGATGCAGTCACATCATTGATTAATATAAGGGCATTGTGATATTAGCACCTCTATTTTCAATACTGTTTCTTATTATCAATAATATGCTACTGGTCTTTTTTTTACAGTGGATGCACGCGGTGTTGTTAACTGCATTGAATTATTTACCCATCCAGTGCTTTATAAAGGATCTGAAAAAAGAAGCAGTTTAAAGGCCTTTAAAAAACTTATGAAATCAGGATCCAAACAGAAATCTATAAAACTATATCAGTTATATTTAGAGGGATTCTGGTGGTTTTTAACCTCTTATGACTTTCCAGATCAGTTTGTGACATTTAGTTTTACCATCTTTCATATACAATAGGACTGTAAGTAGACTTGTCTGATTTAAATCAGACAATGAAAACAAAGTTGTTCTTGCATTTTGAAAGTTCTTTACTTTTGATTTGCTAAAGATGTTTTCAACAAAAGGAAAAAAAATGTACTTTTTACTTTTATTCCCACTTAGCAAACTGTGTAATGTCCTTGATCGATTGAATGTGATTGCTGAAAATGTAGTGAAGAAAACTGGCTTCTTTGTAAATCGACCTGATTCCTTCTGCAATGTTTTGCGACCAGATGAAAAGTATGTATTAGTTAGGCCAGAGTGTTAGATATCATTTGTAATTGCTCGCTAAGTACATTTCTAAACATCTTTTTTGTTTAGTACACTAATATTAATATCAAGACATGCCTCAAATACAAAATTATGGTTCATGTGTTTTCATACCAATTAGAGATGACTTGTAACTTTATTCATCATATACTGGTGTTGTATGCAATGGTGAGTAAATCTCAAAATAGTGTATAACCTGACATAAAAAATAAGACATATCAATATATTGAAACATAGTTGAAATTGTTATTATTATGGTACAATTTAGCATTTTTATCCACTTATCAAATCCTTCTCAAAGACCTGGGATAGGCTGGTATTGTTGTTTGATGATGATGTTATCACAGAGTGTAAGCTTTTTCAAGTAAAACTTCTGTTTGCCATTGACTGATGGTGATTGCCAATGGTGTTTAAATGATGTTTTGGAATTGCATCTGCCTATTACCTATTTGGTGGCTCAGTGGCTAAGAAGCTGAGTTTGGCAGTGAGAAGGTCGGCAGTTCAGCGGTTCAAATCCCTAGCACCATATAATGGAGTGAGCTCCTGTTACTTGTCCCAGCTTCTGCCAACCTAGCAGTTCGAAAGCACATAAAAAATGCAAGTATAAAAATAGGGACCACTTTGGTGGGAAGGTAACAGCACTCTGTGCGCCTTCAGAATTTAGTCATGCCGTCCACATGACCATGGTGATGTCTTCGGACAGCGCTGGCTCTTCAGCTTAGAAACGGAGATGAGCACTGCCTCCTAGTACTGGAAACGACTAGCACGTATGTGCGGGGGAACCTTTACCTTACTACTATTTGTACTATTTTTGCTTTCTTTTGCCTTAGTCATTCTACTTTTGTTTGCAGTTCTTTGTAGTTTTGCTCCAGTTGTTTCTCTTCTCTTCTGCTGACACCAGGTACTGCAACATCCACTATCCAAACTTGTTTATTTTTCCTATCAACAATTGTTAAGTCTAGGGTGTTAGGCAGTAGGTGCTTTTCTGTTTGAATTCTGAAGAGTACATTAGCTTCTTCATTTTTATTACTTTCTTTATTAAATTGCCTCTTCAGTTCTTGCTAGCAGGCAAACTGTATTTCTTGCAGATATTCCAATGCTGCATTGTTGCTACTTTGTCATGCCGTTGTTTGTAGTCAGTCTGTGTTATCTTGCAGCAGCTAACTAGGTGATGCACTGTTTCTTCAACTTCCTTGCGAGGGTGGCATTTACTGTCTGTTGCTGTTTTCTGAATCCTGGCTTTGAATGCATTTGTTCTTGTGCAGCCAGAATTAGCCCCTGTCTCTTCGATTTTCTTGCCCTTAGCCATTGCCAATTTTGTTGTTATCCGCCTTTCCTGCTGTTTTTTTTAAGGTAGTAGCATGCAATACTTTGACTTGCAATGTCTCTTTTCTATTCCTTATTTGATCTTTCTTGTAGGCCAGTTTGGGCTCTCAATTTCCGGCTTCAAAAACTAAGAAAAATATCTTGAGATTTTTCTGAGCAGTTTCTTTTATTGTTCCTCACCTATAGAAAGAAATCTTGCCAACCTAAAGCAGGCCTCTTGCACCATTAAACATATACTCTGAGAACTAGGAAGGAGCCGTCTTAACTCTCTTTTTCCACATAAACTTATTTTGCTCCTCTAGAATGTACTCCCTCCCTCCTGGCAATCTGGATTACATTTCACCACACTCCAGTACTTAGTCTTCATGGTGCATCTTCAGAACTTCAGTGCATCTTCAGAACTTCCTCTAATGCCCTTTTTTCCTCTTCAACCATCTGGTGTACTTGCAACACTCCTCACCCGCTGATTTTCCTTAGGAAATAGAGTCTGCCAACATCACTGCATGGATGATGGGCATGATTCATTGTCATTATTTTTCTAGTCTTCCTATCCAGGGCTTTTGTTCTACTTGAACTGAATCCACTATTTCAGCTATGTATCTAATGACTGGGATTGCCTAGTTGTTAATTGCCTTGATGGTATTTCCTTCAGAGAATATTGGACTTTGAGATCTTTTTCACTCTTGTGATGTATTCACTTCTAACCTTATTTTTGACGTCAGTGTGCTTGATGTTTTCAGCCTGAAGAATGTCTAGGTATATATAGTGATCTTCTTCATCCAGTCTCTTGATGTTATTTTTATAGGGGATCTTGATTCCTTCAGTCTACACTGTTTTTTCTTTGCTGATACTGAAGGTGACACATTTGCCCAGTCTAACTCCACTGTAATATCTTGGCTGTTTACATGTTGAGCGATTCTACTTCAGATGATGTTTTTCCATACAACTTCAGATAGTCCATGTAAGGCAGGTGGCATAATCTGGCAGATGTTTTTGATGTTTGAAAGCCATGGCCTGGTTTGCTCAGTATTGTTGACAGAAGAATCAGTGCAATGACAAACAGTAGTGATGATATTGTTATTATTTAAATATATATGCTGCCTAATTCCAATGACTCTGGATGGTTACAAATGAATAGAGTAGGGTAGGGTAGGGTAGGGTAGAGTAGAGTAGAGTAGAATAGAATAGAATAGAATAGAATAGAATAGAATAGAATAGAATAGAATAGAATAGAATTTGGCCAAAGGGCGGGGGCCAGTGGATGAGTGGAGGCCTTGTGTTCCCGCGGGCCATGTGGGTGGTGCAGCCTTGAATAGAAGAATAGAATAGAATAGAATAGAATAGAATAGAATAGAATAGAATAGTTGGAAGGGACCTTGGAGGTCTTCTAGTCCAACCCCCTGTTCAGGCAGGAAACCCTATACCGTTTCAGACAAATGGTTGTCCAATCTTTTCTTTAAAACTTCCAGTGTTGGAAGTTTTCACAACACTGCATTCACAATTTCTAGAATCAAGTTGTTCCTCTGATTAATAGTTGTTTTGTCAGGAAATTTATTCTTAGTTCTAAGTTGTTTCTCTCTTTGATTAGTTTCCATCCATTGCTTCTTGTCTTGCCCTCAGGTGCTTTGGAGAATAGCTTCAGGTGCTTTGGAAAATAGCTAAAATGTTAAACCAAGAAAAAAAAATCCAATGACGGACAAAAAGATGTCAAGGATGACAGAAAAAACTCAGACATGAACAAAAAGAAACAAATCCATACAATCCAAAGGGCGTTTCAGTCACCTTCATTGAAGGCCTGGGTGAAGAAGCAGGTTTTCAAGGCCCTTTGAAACAGCAGCAGGATTGGGGTCAGCCAGATCTCCATAGCAATTTCATTCCAGAATCAATCTTAGAGCCAAATTTTAATGCAGAGTTTCTATAAGAAATGTTTACTTGCCCCATTCCTAATTGATAGAAACCTATTCATTTAACTCAATATATGTAACTCTGAACTGGTTTACTTTAGAAAAAGAATGTGGACAAGACAGACAAAAGTAGTAAGAGAGCACGTGCTTTTTTCCCTAGTTGAATAGCAATTAAAAGAGTTGAAATCCAAATACAGATGACACCAGACTAGAGAAGTACTACATGTCTTACCCATAGAATACAGTGTTATAGACCTGAACACTAGTATGCTTTTGGTCATCTCTTTTTTAAATTGATTCAGAGTAGTATTTACATTGTTCATTATATATGCAGCAGACATTGTAGGAATCTTTAAAACAAAACAAAATAATTTATTTTATCAAATTTATCGAAAGTATTGATTTTTCATTATAATACATGAATTAATTTGGGAATATTATACAGTTATTGATCAAGTGCATAGAATTCCTTAATACAGTTAATATATCTTCATGCATTATTCAACAGTGTCATTATTATTAAAGAATAATATTTAATATTAACAGTCACTTCATTTATTATGGGATGTATTACAGGATGGTCTTGGGAAAGTGTTTTCCCTAGATGGAAGTGTGATAAGAAGCCTCAGCTCTTGGAGTTGCAGAAAAATAACTTTTTAATAATAGAATCAGTCTTTCAAAATTCTCATCCTTTATGTTCTACATCAGAGGTGGCAAACTGGCGGCCCACAAGCTCGATGCATCACGCACAAGCCATGCCCACCCCAGCTCCGTGAAGGGAAAAAACTTTGCGATAACGTCATGTGATGCCATGAATTTGACACCCATGTTCTACATGAAAGGATATCCCTGCAATTCCTTTCCCAAAAGTTCAAGGATAGGACAAGGTCACGGAAAGGGTTTTTCTGTGTGAGGTTGCCCAAACCCTATGGGATACTATTCAAATTAGAACCCCCTCCCATATTATTTCAGAAAGAGTTGAAGATTATCCTCTTGTACTGGGCTTATGTATGATGTAAGGTTATAAATAATGCTTCTACACTCTGTGCCCAATCATTGTTTATATTGAATCTGTCTTTACTTTTTATGGTTTTACCTTTTCTTCATTGTGCAACGTATTAGCTAATTGTTGGTTTTCCAGCAGTCCAGTATTTTAAACAGAATTGTAGAATATTCATGAACCTTCATATATTTTGAAAATTAGAACCTAGCATGATCTACTAGGCCAGAGAAGAATGCCTACAGTTTAAGGAAAGGTATGCTAAATAAATCATAAAATTGTTCCTGGATGGAGTAAGTAAATAAAGCTTAAGGATTTTAAGTATTGTTTTAATTACAACATATAAGAAGAGCACTATTCAGCAGTAATAAAATTAAACCAAAAACATCCAGAAATGTAAAATGAATTTTAACAAAGTAAACTAGACAACAAAGAAAGAAATTCTACTTTATACATCAAACTTATAGTTACTTATTGGTTTACGAAAATATAATATAATACAATAATTAGGTACAAAATACTATTGTAAAATATAAAATCTAGGCCAACAAAGAATGTATTATATCAGCCTTTGATTAGTAGAAAATAATGCTTTTTTCAGGACTGATAAATTCCTTATTTCCAAAAGCCACTCCTTAATATTTGAAAAAATGTTAATTTCCAATTACTCAATTATTTTTTTACCAACTCCTCACCTCCTCATCCTATCCCACACAGTACTACCATAATTCTTCCTAGTTAGATATCAGCGTTTTGACATATAATTAACTCACATTAATTTCTTTAGCATTTAAACCTTTCCCTGGATATCTATTTGCATACAGTAAACTATCATTCCCCCCAAATGTCAACAATTCACAAGACCATATTGTGAGTAGGGGTACAGTGGTTCACATGGTTAAGGATGCTAGGTTAGCAAGCTCATGTTCCAGATCCGAGTGCTGCTGGTCCCATTACTCACTCCAGCTCCTTGACGGGGACATGAAATGATGTCCCCAGTCAATGGTTATGTCATCAGCTAATTATTTCAACCCTGAAGCACCATACAAAGTCCCTCCAACACAAGTGGGACAGGGTCATTTCAGTGAGTGAACCCTCCATTTTTTCACAGAGAAAATCTGATGTCCATGATATGATAGACATGGGAGCCCAGAGAGCCCCCCTGAAGAGAGTGGGGCAAACCTTTGGCCCATTTTGTGGGAGGGATTAAGGAATAAGAAGCAAAATATGTTTATTAAGTCTTCCAAAGGCACATATTATCCCTTAAAGACACCAATTTTTCTGATTTTGAATATGTTCAGGGTAGCTTGGCCCCTTAAATATCCCAGTTCCCAAAGAATTCCCCCACATTTTGTCTCTTTCTGCTTTGTTGATATAGAGTTAATCTGCTGTACAAGGAGAATACTTCCTTCATAAAAATTCCTTCTTAAGAACTTAAAAGTCTGAACAAGATTTTTATATAGAAAAAACTGTATCTTATAAAGCACTTGTATCTTTATACTATAGATGGAATGAACTAGGAGGATATGTAGTTCCCAGTGGCCGTTTGCAGGTAAATGAAATGAAGTTTTTAAAAATCGTTGTTACAGTTCTATAGCTCAGAATTCTCAGATGGGTAAGCTATATTTATCACTAGGGAAAGCAGTCTTTTGGGGAATTATTGTGAATTTACATAAAGGTGATGCTTCTAGTTTATATTCATAAAAGCATTTTAAAAATGCTACACTAAAAGTAGATAATACAGCATATCTTATGGCAAGGAAACTCATAATACAACTATTTGATTATCTGATCAATGTTAAAGAATTTGGAAATCTGGAAAAATAGTATGAAAAATCTTACATGGTTACAGCCAATATAGTTAATCTTGGATCAGAAAAAGAAAGCACAGCATATCCATAAGCAGAACTTTTCTCCCCATGAATAAATGCTTGTAGACAAATGTGCAGCTTTGAAGATTATGTTCTGTGGATTGAGGGCAAAAAAAACCCTAAATTCCTACCCTGAAGGAGACTTTGGCATTTACTGATGTGTTTGGAGCTAATTACAGACTCTGCATTTATGAAAATGATTTTTCAGACAGGAGTTCTTCGAACCAATTGTGTGGACTGTTTAGATCGCACAAATACAGCCCAATTTATGGTTGGAAAATGTGCGTTAGCCTACCAACTTTATTCCTTGGGATTGATTGACAAACCTAATCTTCTGTTTGACACAGATGCTGTTAGGTAGGTAAGACTTTCCTTCTGCAAGATTTAGTAAATGCAGCCAATTTTTTTACACTACTAATTCTTTTCTAAACCTCTGTTTCTACACCTCATTTTACATTAACTTGAATATTTTAGCATATTTAAATGCAGTTTTGTTTAGCTGGCAGCTGAAAAATCTTTTTGTATTCCCGAAGCATGGATGGATAGATGGATTTATTTATTTATTGTGGAAACATCTTTGCTGTTCCAATTTTATTACTCTAGAGCAGTTTTTTTATGGTTCTAGTTGACTTTAAATTGGCATGTAATCTTTCTCAAATCTTTTTGGTAAAAATTAGAGTGAGCTTTGTGAAATTGGAGAGATTCTTTAGTTCCTGCAAGGTTGAATGACAAATGATAATGGATATTGATTATGAGAAAGATTAAATTAAAATACCAGTTGATCGTTATTCTTTTTAGTAGAGAAAAAAATAAATACTACTAATAATAAAAAGTAATCTGTTTGCAACAAGGTTCTCTAATTTAATACCCAAGAAGAATATTTTTATGTTTGGCTTTTAATGCTCTCCTCTATGCTTTGTTTTTGGGAAACGCTTACAGATTCAAAGATCAGCTGCCCATATGGATCAGGAGAATCAGACAGTAACGTGTGCTTTTACAAAGCTTGCGTTATAGCGATGTCCATGAACGTGTCCATTTTAGTTAGGATTTCAGTTGAGCTAGCTACAGCTTGTCAATGTTTTGTTTTAGCTGATAATTGCTGAGCAGGAACAACAGACAAAGCAAATGTCTGTGTGGGAGCTTTGCTATTGGCCATATGAGGTCAATATCAATTTTCCTTGCTTTGCTTTGAGTCATAGTTTCACATCTGTGTTGTCTGGATATGATGGAAATTTGTAACTTGCACTCGTAGTGGTAAAGCCCTAAATTTACCGCATGGCAATATATTTCTGCCTGCTCAAGAAATAGCTAGTAGTTTCTCATTTGTATCTGTTCCACTAAGATGCAATTCTAAACTATGTTGCTTTTCCTGCTTTAGATTATTTGAAGAATTATATGAAGATCATGGGGATACATTGTCACTCCAGTATGGTGGCTCTCAACTAGTTCATAGAGTAAAAACCTACAGAAAAATAGCCCCCTGGACACAGCATTCTAAAGATATTATGCAAACTCTTTCAAGATATTATAGCAATGCTTTTTCAGGTATTGAATTGAATTCTGTGTTTGAAGATTTTTTTTCATATCATTTAAGAGGCACTTTAGAGATATTTTTTTTAGTTAATAATAATTGATAGCAGTCCGATTTGACAGAGAATAAAAGCAGCATAGATATGTAGGTAGCCATAAGAAATATTGTTATATGAAAATAAAATATTCTCAAGTTGAGATAAGTTATTGTACATATGTGCAATTGTATAATAAGTTCATGGTGTATCCAAATTTAATTTTCCATGTGCTGTTGTACTGGAAATTGATTTACACATAATATCCAAGGTTATAGAATAGAATAAATTCTTTATTGGCCAAATGGGATTGGACACACAAGGAATTTGTCTTTGGTGCATAAGCTCTAAAGATAAAAGATATAAGTGATAAATCATAGATAATAGACTTGTTACACATAAACTGTGAGCTGTTGAATAGACTCTTCTCATGATTCCTGTTTTGCTAAAGAAAAATATGTTAGTTAATGAAGAGATCATTTTTAGAGCAGAGATTTAGAAAACTCCCAAAAAGTATAATAGGGAAGCATTCAAGGAAGAACCCAGCTTCCCAGTTTAATGTGGAAGAAATAATTGGAGAATAAATTCTCTAGAAGATAAATCTATAATTAAACTGAGATTGAAATAAAATAAAATTGATTTTAAGGGGAAAGGGAAATGGAACTTATTGTGTTAGGCATCATGGAACAGCGTATTAGAAAACATATGGGAAGGCTATAGAAAACATACAGATATATGCCTAAGTGCATGCAAATTGCCACTGTATTCTGTTCTCTTTGTAAGGAGGGTATAGGGCTATGTATGAACTTATCTAAAGTGATTGGCTGCTGCAGGCAGGAAGAAATACCCAGAATATAATGATGACTTTTCGTGTACTTTTGCAAATATGTTAAGAAATAATTTGGAACAAAAATTCTGTTTGCAGCTGTAGACCTGGGTTTCCTATAATGTTAATCTTCTGTCATTCTAACTCTACTTTCCTCTATCCCCGTTCCAGTTTTAAGCTTTTTGGCAGTAAAACTAATGATAAATTTTGAGTGAACATATATTTAAAAAAAAATCAAATCCCTTTCCTTGTATCTTTTAGATGCTGACCGGCAAGATTCTATTAACTTGTTTCTAGGAGTATTTCAGCCTGAAGAAGGAAAGTCTCATCTCTGGGAACTTCCTACTGATTTTTATTTGCATCAAAAAGACACAATGAATCTTCTCCAGACAAGGCGAAGGTATTTCAATTCAATATTCCCTAAGCACAGAAAATCAAATAGTTCCATTCCATTTCCTTCTACCTCCATCCTATGTTTTAGTGGGTTATACGGAGCTTCAAGAGAAAGAGCGTATGGTTTTTCTGCCACTTTTTCTAATGTGAACCTGTGCAAGAGTTTTTATTACAAGCAGAAACTTCCATTAATAAATTTTACTTTTTCAAACTCTTTCCATTCAAACAGTTATTTATTTAGTTATCAAAGTTGTGTAGTCATCTATCTCACAAAAAATGACTCTGGGTGGCATACAACAATCGAATAACACAACAAATATAAAAACTTCAGTTATGAAGATACTGTATAAAAATCCACCTTAAAAGATGATATAAAAACAAAGATTGCACCCAGGGCTCTTTCAATCCCATAGCAAGCAAAAGGGACCTCTCCATGCAATTCTGCCCTGTTGTATATCAACCAAATATATTAAGCATTATTTTCCCGACAGCTGTCAGCAATTTCTTTCTGCTCTATCTATATAATTGAAATAAGTAATGTTTAAATTATCAGGCAGTAGACAGATGTCACAATGAAAGGAATTAGCAAGGGAACCCTCAAAGATCTTTTTTCAGAACTAAAGTTTTTCAACTTCTTTATAAATAAACTGGACTTAGCAGCACAGAGGCACATTGGCTGGGTGCTAAAAACAAAAGAAATATTGAAGAGTTCTAAAATTGTTTCTCCAAACTAAATAAAGATTGAAATGAAAAGCTATATTAAAGTAGAAGTTTAATGGCATGTTCACTGGAACAAAAATATATTTTAGAATTGGAAAACTTGCTACTACTTAGATCAAAATGATTAGGAGTATTGAGCAGCTGAACTATGAGGAAGAGTTTCAACATTTGTACAGAGAGAAAATGATGTGATATTCAGGATACAGAATATAAAATTATGATAAATTGCAGAATCATCATCAGGTAATATAAGATAATTTTAAGAGAACTAGATAAATTTATGATGATCTGACAGTGAATGGCTACCACTCAAATGCTCAGTACTGCTTACAGTATCAAATGCATGAATATTACTTATTGTATATTATTTGAATATGACTTATTGTAGAACAACATGAGTAGGAGTTATTGCATTTATGTTCTGCATGTAAAAATATCCCATTGGACACTACCAAAAGCAATATTACTAGACGTTGTATTATCATGATACAGTTACAATACAAAGATAGTTTACACTGTAAACTCTCGATCTTAGTGTCAGTTTAGTTGATGCCTTTGATATATGATTCAGAATTATAGGCTGTATCTCAATTTGTTCAGTCAGAGTGACCATGATGGAGAAAGCAGCTAAAACTTGTTCTTCGATTATATTGGTTTGTAAACTATATAGTCTTTGTAGAGAACAGCTTTTTGATGACTAAGGCTAAGATTATTATCCCTAGCAATATGAAGAGAGAAATGTTTAGTCACCTTCAGAGATCTCCATCATGCCACTCAGAGAATGAAAACAAAGCAAGAGCATGGCTGATGGCCAAAATGACATGCACACATCCAGAAATTGAAGAGTGTAAGGATTTGTCAAGAGTAGAAGACAAAGAAGCTTTTACACTGGTGGAAAATACCTACTGGTTTTAATGTTAGCAGATACATATATTTGCTTCTAATATATTACAAGAGAAAATGTCTGATTAGTTTTATTACATTTTCAGAATACACAGTTGATTGGCTTGGAACATTTCCCAGCAAAGTTACATGTAGGCCCTCTATTAAAGACACCCTTCCATCTTAATATATTTGCAAATAGTCTCAAAGGTGCTTTTTTCAAAAGATAACTGGACTTCGTTAGTTTTTTTCTTTTGAAAAACATTTCACTTCTCATGCAAGAAGCTTCTTCAGTTTTCATAATCTCTTCAAATAACTTTTCAGTCTAAGATTTTTGATCATGAAGTATATTTTCTATTACAAGACCTATGGAATGAGAAAGCATACTATCATAGTTGGCTAAATGATGAGTTTTTAAATCATGAGACTCAGTGTGCTTGGTCACAGCATAAGGTTGGCAGTTGGAAAGGACCAACAGTACCATACCCAGAGGTATGATTTTACTTTGTTAACATATTAATTAGTAGATAAAAGATGCTGATACAAAAGACATTTGAAAGAGAATGAAATAACCTCAAGTTCTGAACCTCAAGTTCTATGAATGATTAGTAGGATTTTAATATCAGGTATAGTAAACTAATCTAGCATAGGAGTATCTTCGACAATTGGTTCTATTTCACAAATGCCAGAAACTGAGAGAGATGGAGGTTGGGACAAATTCATCAATGCTAAGTTAAACATTTGGGAGGAACTATGCAGCAGTACAGTTCTGCAGCAGCCGGAAGCTAAACATATGAGTAATGTTCTGCTCAATCCCTGTTATTCAGAATTAAGATAGTTTAAACTTTTACAAATACTTTTTGAAAAATCATTTAATAATCAGTGTAAATATATAGTTTTTAATATAAACAAGCAATGTTGTAATTGCTTCATGTCACATTTTATAATGGAAGGGGAAGATGTATATTTCTGTTGCTTTAGGACTAATTACCTCTAATTAAAAGTGTGCTGGAGATGAATGATTTTTAAGGATGGTATGTTGTTTTACTTTAATAGGGTGTTCTGTTAAGAATGATATGCATTCTTGACTGAAGTGAGGAATGTATTATATGTAAAAGGAGGGTATTAAGCTAGACAATTATTTAACCTCAACCTCACAGCTTCCTCATTTATCTTTATAATAGTTCTAATTTGCTGCATGATACCATCAAGAATTTATAATCTAAAATTTGACATCCTAAGTATTGGAAAAAGAGGCTTGGATAATACGGGATATGTAATTTTGTATACATATATTTGGGCTTAGCAACTGTAGGGCATGAGGAATAGGGTAAGGGTTTGGGTAGAGGTCTACAAGAGCAGCAAGAGGAGAAGCATCATGTGGCAAGAGGCAATTGCAAGTGTAAGATATGTGAAGGATGAAGGAATGCTTTTTTTATTTTATGTTTTTTGTTTGTTTGTTTAAAGCTACACTTTTTGGTGGACTCCTGGTGTTTTAAAATATTTGCCACTGCCTTTTGATGAAGGTAAGTTATACTTGTATAGTAATGAAAAACCTGTATAACCTGTATCATATGTAACATACAATGGGCCTAATAAAAATAATTCCCTAACATAGTGGTGAATTAAGCTTGCATGTTGTTAATGAGGCATTATCCCTTTATGTAGCTATATGAAATATGGATTTAGCAATATATAATATTCTGATTATCTCACTTATTCATCTTTATATATTATGTTTCCCTCATTTTTCAACTTCATGCATTAATATAATTAAGGAAACTTTGGATTTGAGAGATATTTTGCTTGGCTTTCTCCTGTTTTAATGGATGAAGTTGCATGAAGAGCTATTTGATAAACTGAGGGACAAAAAGGAGAAGTACAAGAAAATTGAAAGAGGGGGAGGTAACTGAAACAGAATACTAGCAAATAGCCTGAGTCTGCCAGGACCATTAGGAAGGCCGGGGCTCAGAATGAATTAAGACTTGCAATGAACACGAAAAATAACAAAAAGGTTTCTGTTGATATGTAAGAAGAAAAAAGAAAATCAAGGAAATGGTCAGTAACTAATGGAAGACGATGATAAGAGGATGATGGGCAGCAAGAAGAAAGCACAAATGTTTAATTCTTTCTTTGCATCTGTCTTCAAGCAAAAGAGAAATATAATCCAACTTATCAAAAGCAGCACTGTGGGAGACAGAACAGGAATGCAAGTCAAAATAGGGAAGGATTTGGTAAGAGAATACTTATCTGCTTTGGACAAGTTAAAATGTCCTGGGCCAGATGGTTTATATTGTAGGATACTGAAGGAGCTGGTAGATGTGATTTTGGAACAACTGAGTGAAATCTTTCAGAACTCCTGGAAAAGAACTGATGTGGTTTCTTCAAAATGGGAAAAAAGAGGATCTAGGAAAATACAGATCAATCAGCTTGGCATCAATGCCTGTGAAAATCCTGGAAAAGATAATCAAACAATGGATGAGTAGATCAAGGAAATGCTGTGAACATAGTATAACTTAGACTAAGACATTTGATAAAGTAGACCACAGCCTACTTCTTGGTAAAATAGAACAATGTGGAAGATAAATTACAATAGCACCACCAGATGAATTTGCATTTGGCTGACCAACCACACTCGGCATGTGGTTCTCAGTGGAACTACATCGATGTGGAGAGAAGCATGCAGTGGGGTACCTTAAGGTTCTGACTTGGGTTCAGTGCTCTTCAACATCCTCATAAATGACCTAAATGAGGAGACTGAAGGGATGTTCATCAAATTTGTGGATGACACCAAGCTGTGGAGAATTGCTAACACTTTGGAAGATGGACTCATGATTCAGAAAGATCTTGAAATAGTTGAGCGTTGGGCCTATCCAACAAGATGCAGTTCAGTGGCATGAAGAGTAAAGTCCTGCACTTAGGCAGGAACAATCAGATGCATAGATACTGGCTAGGCATTACTTTGCTCAACAGAAATACCTCTGAGAGGGATCTAGGTGTCCAAGTTTGCCACCACTTAAATATGTGTCAGTAATGTGCTGCTGCTGCCAAAAAAGCCAATGCGATCATAAGCTACATCAACAGAGGGATCACAGAAAATGATAGTACCATTCTATATTGCACTTGTGAGGCCTCTTTTCGAATACTGCATTCAGTTCTGGTCACCATGGTATAAAAAAGGCTATAGAAAGGTGTAGAGAAGAGCAGCAAAGATGATAAGGGATCTGGAGGCCAAATCACATGATGAATAGGTAAGGGAATTGTGTATGTTTAGCCTACTGAAGAAAAAACCTGGGAGAGATCTTCCAATATTTGAAGCTGTCACAGAGAAGATGGTGTCATACATAGCATCTAAGGGTAGGACAAGAAGCGATGGGTGGAAGCTCATCAAAGAGAAATAAGGAATTTTCTGACAGTAAGAATGATTAATCAATGGAACAATTTGCCTCCTAGAGTCTTGGGTGCTCTATCACTGGAGGTTTTCAAGAAGTTTGGGAAACCATTTGTCTAGAATGGTATAAAGACTACTGCTTTGGGCAGGGTGTTGAACTAAAAAACTTTCAAGGTCCCTTCCAGCCCTATGATTCTAGGTGGACTTAGCTAGCTAGAGAGCACTGTTTTGTGTTGTGATGGCCCTTCAGGCCAAAAACCTGATTTGTATTTGTAATATATGTATTGTTACTTATCTGAAGTCATTAACAGAAGTTAGTTGGCTGGGGAAATTGGCAGGGGAAACATGGAGAGGGACTTATTTGCTACTTTTTTTTTTTGAAAAGAAGAAGAGAGGTCATATATTCTAACATGGAAACTGGTTAATCCTCAATATGCTATTAATAAAAATATTAATAAAATGACAAAAAAGAAACATTTAATTGGATTCAATGCATCCACAAATCTACAAGTTAATGCAAGCAGTATTTTTCCTTTTCACTTGGAAGTATGTTTTACTTGTTTTAGTGACATGTGCTGAAAACCAGAGGAAGTTAATAGTGAAGCGATTTCATAAGTTTGATGATGAGATTGATATTCAGAATGATTTTTTTCGACCATATGTACTCAGCAGTTTCGATGACATCTTTTGCTTGGCAATGACAAATTCAATGCGGTATGCTTATTTTATTTTTATTTGATGTTGCATTTTGAACTTGCTTTTTTACCCCCAACTCTTATTCAATTTTCTTTAAAAAGTATATAATAGAAAATATACCTTAAGACAGAAACAGCAATGGACTGTTAGAAATTACATACTGTTTCTTTTTAATTCAATAAATGATGTGCTAAATTCTATAGAATTCTGTATTGTGTGCTTCCAGTTTCAAAATAAACTTAGTTCTGTCCGGTTTCCATCATAGTGCATTTATCAACCAACCTAGTTTTGCAGGAATTCACCAATATAAAATGTTCTGAAATATTTCCATTTTGCTGATAAACGTGTGGGATAGGTTGGCTGTGTGAATCATTTATCAAGAAGTGAATTTGACATGGTTTGGATTATTTAACAAGAGGAATGTCATTTAGTATATGCAGAAAACAGTGATGTTGGAAATGTACAGTCCACCAGTATACAAATAAATCACTGCCTAACTTCCGTGTGTGTGTACGTGTATGCTGTGTGTGTGTGTATGTACAGGGTACATGTACCCAATACACAGTACACACAAGCATACATATTTTATGGCAGTTATGTCTGAAATACTCTTGTTGTCCAGAAAAATATTACTCCTGAAAAGTAATATAGCTTTTTATTTGATTATTGATTTTTCTTTCTCCTCCACATTTCTTCAGAGATTTTATGCCCAAGAATGTTCCCATTGATCCCAGCCCATTTACTGTACGTAAGCCAGATGAAACTGGAAAATCTGTTTTGGGGTAAGGAACGAAGTGCTGTAAAAAAGCATAATTTTGCTTTATTTATTTAGCTATATTCACGTTACCTGCTATTGCTCTGCTATTGGATAGAGTGCAGTGTGAATTCGACCAATGAGCATTTCTTGTGTTAAAAGGCTATAAGCAGATTAGGCACAGGGGTGAAATGTATGCAAAAGGCTGGGGTTTGAATTTCAGCTTCTAAATCTTCAGTAGTTTAATAGATTGCAGTAAACCATCTTTCTGCCTGCAGAACCTACAAAAGGAGATCAGCATCTGTCTTTCCTTCTGTCAAAGAGATTTATGCTGTTCTCTTTTCCTCTGGATTCCACTAGTAGCTGGATACCTACATAAACCAAACCAAGATAATAATACCAAGTAATGGTAGTATAACTATCTGGCAGGGTGCCAGGCAGCAATGCATTCAATGCTGTCCCCCCCCCCCAAAAGCAAATGCTCTCTTCTAATGGGGGAGTAAAAAACAAGAATAATCTAACAATTACCGAACTACGCCAATGTTTTATTGCCATTTGATGCTTTAAATTTCTTTTTAGCATTTCTACTGTTAGTTCTTTTACATAAATGGTTATAAGTGTTTTTGCTGATCTATCTAATGTCTACCTTACAAGGTTGCTTGTTTAGTGATATTTCTGTTATTGGGGCAGAACTCAAATCTGAGATAAGCATCCTTCTTCTGTTTTCTTCTTTCTTTTTTGCATTAGTTCTTCAACAGCCAGGTTTTATCTTAACAAAAAGTCATTCCTATTTCTTCAATTAGGCTTATCCCCACACTTCAACATAATTACTGACTAAACAGCTTGGCAGTGCAGCAGCTGATAAAGGAAGAGTTATACAGAAAGATGTACCATTGCTGGAATTTTTAATGTGGGATAGATTGATCACACTACTAACTAGAGCATACAAAACATTTGCTAGACCAATACTTGAATACATTACTATTCTGATATTAACACAGTTGAGAAAGTCCGGAAATATTTCACAAGAAGAGTTCTCCACTCCTCTACTCATTGCAGAATACCTTATGCCACCAGACTTGAAATTCTAGACCTAGAAAACCTAGAACTATGCTGCCTTCAGTCCGATCTAAGTATAGTATATAAAATCATACATTGCAATATCCTACCTGTCAATGAATACTTCAGCTTCCACCATAGCAATACAAGAGCACACAATAGGTACAAACTTAAGGTTAACCGCACCAAACTTGATTGCAGGAAATACGACTTCAGCAACAGAGTGGTCAATGTCTGGAATACTCTACCTGACTCTGTGGTTTCTTCCCCAAACCCCAAAAACTTTAACCTTAGACTGTCTACTATTGACCTCATCCCTTTCCTAAGAGGTCTGTAGGGGGCTTGCATAAGCGCACCAAAGTGCCTACCGTCCCTGTCCTATTGTTTCTTTTTATTTTTCTTATATATTATATATTATATATATATATTTCATGTATTCATAACTATGTTTATACTTATACCTATTATCTTGTAAGCAATTGACAAATCAAATAAATAAATAAATAAATAGATAGTGTCCTTTGGGTTCAGAGTATAATTCAGCCTCCTGACCCGCTAGCAAGCTGCAGAAGGCTTTCTGATTGCTTGTGATCCATAGACTGCAAGTTATTTGCTCATTTTAAATCAATAGATCTTTTTTTCCCAGGGAAAAAAAAGAAATGTATGCTAGTCTTCGTCTTATTTCTTAATACCTTTTACACATACAAAATGTTGTGGTTTGCTGGCAGCCAGTACAGATGGCGGCGGAGTCGGACAGTGAGGAAGAAAGGGAACCAGTCAAGGAGTCTGGAGAAGACTTGGATAAGGGTCCTGCGTCCAATGCAGGGATGGGGCCAGGACCATCTGGGAGTGGGGTGCTGCTTTTGGAGTTGGCAGCAGCGAAGCAGAGGTCCCAGGGGAACCTGTTCCCAGTGCGTGTGTGTGCAGAGCTGCTAGAAGGCGAGAGCAGCTGAAGCAGAAGGGGCAACTCAGGAGTAAGGCTGGGAGATGATTGCCTCTCCCATAAGGGATAAAAGTCAGTCCTCAATGACGAAAGCTTTGCAGGAAGCAAAGCAGTTCAGTAATCTCCGAGTCCTTTGTGAGCTCTGTACTCTGGTCGTTTTTTTCTGGGTTTTTGGGTTAGTTTATATTATAATTAATTGGACTTCTGTTTTTTGGCAGTATTCTACAGCACTGAAAAGTGTGCTTTTATCTGGAGGAACTGTGTCTAATGAGCTTTGGCTGGGAATGCAAGTAATTCCCAGCGTTGCATTAAAATAGGTTTTACTTTTAAAATAAGTTTGTGTTTCATTAAGTTTGATTAAACCTGGGTCAGAACACAAAATAAATAAACTATATTTATAATAGTATATTTAGTTTCTAAAATTAAAAAGGCAGAATCTTACTCAGTTGATTATAAATTGACAGTATTAATTACGTTTTCTGTACCTCTCATTTTCCGGATTATTTTCCAGTCTTCTGCATTTCTAATGATATACTTCTGTTTGCTGATCTATTCTGCATTCAATATGTCTCTCTTTAGTTCCATGTATTTAAGATCTTATTTTGCTACCAATGTTGCTATGAGGTATTGGTTCTGTTATGTTTTAGAAAAGTAACTCATACTACTATCAGATTCAGCTGAAATGAGATGAGTAAGAACACTGCATCCACTTTGGTTTATTTTTATTTATTCCTTAACCTGGATTGGGAATGGAATTTTGGTAATTAAAATTCAATACATGTGAAGTTCTGTAGGTTGAGATAAGTTCAGAGGTGGTATTCAGCAGGTTCTGACCAAGTTCTGGAGAACCGGTAGTGGAAATTTTGAGTAGTTCGGACAACCAGCAAATATCACCTCTGACTGGAGATTTTATAGTATCCTTCCACTGCCACTCCCACCAAGCCATGCCCACAGAACCAGTAGTACAAAAATTTGAATCCCACTACTGGATAAATTTATAAAATCTGCATACTTCTTGATTCTATGCTGGATTGCCGGAAAAGACTAGTTCCAAGGGTCTTTGCCTTTTGCAAAGAAATCGTTTGAGCTACCTTCACATAATATGTGGTATTGAGAAGCATGACTTCTACAGATATGTTTCCCTACTAAAATTTACTGTTGCAACACCATTAACATTTTGTTCACCTGTTCCCACAGTGCATTAAGCAGTCTTAAGAATTCACATCAGATCTAGAACTATACATACAAAAATTGCAGTTAATGGTCTTGTGACAGCTGAAGGTACAGAGTTTTCTGTGTTGGGAGATCTTCAATCCCTGTTGGTTATCCTAGTTTTGCTCAAACATTTTGTAATGTGCCTGCTGAAAGAATTTATTTATTTATTTTATTTAATTTGACTTGTATGCCGCCCCCTCTCCAAAAGGACTCGGGGCGGCTCACAACTAAAACATAACAATAAATAAATTACCTAAAAGCAGATTAAACAAAATACAAGTCAAATACAAAATTTAGAACCCCGAAATTAAAACACCATTGACCCCCCCCCAGGAGGTCAGCACAGCCCGGACTGCGCAAATAACCAGGTCTTTAAATTGTGATGGAAGGTGCGGAGATCGGGGGCCAACCGGAGCTCTGGCGGAAGCTGATTCCATAGAGTGGGAGCCGCCACAGAATAGGCCCTCCCCCGGGTCACCGCCAAATGACATTGAGCCGCAGACGGCACCCCGAGGAACCCCCGTCTGTGCGCTCATACAGGGTGGTTGGTGTTTGATGCTGGCAGGAGTCATTCTCGTAAATACCCCGGACCCATGCCTTGTAGGACTTTGAATGTTAACACAAGAACCTTGAATCTCACTCGGAGAATTTACTTTTAATGTTATAGCTACTGAATCAAAACTAACTACCGCTTCATTTGAGTACTTCCAAGATTTTTTTCTTAAATTTTTACATTCTGTTCTTGTTTTTATTTTTAATGATCCCCTTTTTAAAAAGGAACATAAGGGTAGTTTCATTTCTTCATCTCTTTCCTCACTCTGTAAAAATCAATTTGCTGAAAGCAACATTCTTATATGTCTTTAAGGAGATAAATACTATAATTGTATGCTAGTGATCAATAAGACTATCTGTACTGAAAATCTAAAGTCATATTTTGTTCTTAATATATCATGTCTCATATAGAGAATAAATCAATTGCATTTTTTCCTCTTGAAATAATTCAGAGACTTTAAAGCATTACTCTTTCAATGATATTGGTGTCAAAATGTTCTGATCTTGATCTGGACCCATTCACTAGTTTGCAATTTACTGTTTTCTAGGCTGGACTTTTAAGTGTTGGCAAATGACTCAGTTCAGCTAACAAAGTCATCCTTTGCTCTTACCTTTGTTTGTAGAGTTTTATTTGATAATCTAAACATTAAAAGCCATTTTAAGTGGGTATTTCTTTCCTAATGTTTTTGCACCTCAGATTAAAATGTGTAGTTAAAGTCATAGATGACATGAAGGGCCAAATGGCCAGAGGCAGAACAAACTGTAGTTTTAGCTGGAACAGAAAGTCTAACAGAATTTAGCCTCAGAGGATCAAGGACTCTAGCAAGTGAAAATAATGAAAGCATAGTATGATATTTTATAGAGAAATCCATGAAGCTTCTGTTAAAGGGGCATTATGTGCAATGTCTTACTGCAGCTATAGTGTTCCAGATCTCTCAATCTGGAGGTATATCAGGGATAGTGGTGTCTCTCCTCCCTACTTTTCAAGTGTGAATGGTTTATTTATTTAACCTAGAATATTACTAACCATCAGTATTTTAGTGGTTTACTGGAAAAACATTGAAATGCAAGACATTGAAAAAGCTCAGATACAAATGTTATATGCCGTTGTTAGCTCTTTGATCAAGTCAGGAAACAGAACTGTTTTACTATTGTAAAGTGTGTTAACATAAACTTAAAGACTAGCAAGAATATTTCTTTTCCACCTTTTAAACTAGAGTCAAAGCAGGATGATTCTGATCTTTCCTTTTCTCTTCTCTGGCACTTCTTATCTTTGAACTCCTTATCTTATTCTTCCACTTCCACAAGCTCTGCAGAAAATGCTGTTCAAAGAAAGAGGAAGCCCAAATCATCCCCAGACAAGCTTGTGGCAATTTTAGGTGAAATGAAAGCTACATTAAGGATGTTGTGGTTGTTTTGTTTGTTTGATTGACAAAATTGTATGCTGCACAATTCCCAATAAAGCCAGCTTCTAGCAGTTAATAGGTGGGAAACACAACAATGCATAATGTATCTATTTTATATTTTGGGAGAAAAAAACATATCACCCATCCCTGTGTTCAGCTACAGTTATTTCAACATATATTACTATTGGACAACATGGTCTCTCCCTTGATCCTATGAGCTTTGCTCTTTCTAGTAATCATAACTGTGAGCTGGATTTTATTCTTTCATTTATTCATTCATTCCATTTCTATAGCTGTCCTTCTCAACCAATACCTCTGAATGGCTTCTAGTTCCAAAAATATAAAAACAGATTAAAGCATTAAAATATTTAGAACAATAAAAACATCCAAAATAAATATACACAGCAGCTAAAATAATTAACCAGTAAATAGTATAAAAGTAAAAATGATAGTAAAGTCAAGAAATGGACCCCTTAATACTTTCAGAGCCCTAGGCTTGGGTACAGAGCCAAGTTCATAAAGCATTACAAAAGGCCAGCAGAGTTGGGGCCTTTTCTAATCTCTGAGGGAGAATATTACATAAAACAGGGCCGTCTCAGGAAAGGCCTGTCTTCTGAGCCCCGCCAACTGACATCACTAGATCAAATTGGATATTTTATTACTCTTTGGATCAGTGTTATTAATAATATTCTCTTTGTAAAAAAAAGTGTTGATGAGAGATTGAGAGTAGTCCCAGAGGTTCACATTCCTTTATCAGAATCTCTGTTTTAAATTAATGTTTTCCCACAGCCACCATTCATATTTACTTGGTTTAACAATTAATATAAACCACAGTTCTTTCCTACTTAGGATATCCTCAGGCTCATATTGCTGTTGTTAAGTTTAGGGAAATAGGACTTCTTTAAGAACAAATTGAATATTTTTACTCCTATCCCCAATGTGTCAAAAGTGTGCAGAATCTGGATGACAGTCACTCCCTAAAAAAGCCTTGGGTGAATTGATAAACATGTTTCCAAATTTTATCAAAATTTAACATTTGATAAACTTTGGAAACATGTTTTGTTGTTAATCACAACAAAAGACAAGTTAAGAAACAAGCTATTGTTAATTTCAGTTCATTAACTACTGATTTGTAATGAAGTTTAATGAATTTAAATCAGATTTTGATATGGTTCTTGTCCATCTATTATTTTTAAATGTGTGACTTCTGGCATGTTAATTCAAGGTTAAGTGCAGCTTTCACTCTGATGATATATCAAGAGGGGAAAAAAAACCTAGCACCAATTAACATAAGGAAAAGAAGAATTCTTTTGTTCTGTTTCTGTTTTTTGAATTCACAATTGTGTCCTTCCTCAGGAACAAAAGCAACCGAGGAGAAGAAACAGTACTGCAACGTAAAACGGCTGCTAGTGCTCCTCCGCCCCCCAGCGAGGAGGCCGTGTCCAGCAGCTCTGAGGATGATTCTGGAACTGATAAAGAAGATGAGGGTGCTACCTCTCAGCGTTCAACACCCGTGAAAATATCAGATACTGGAGACAATACCAAAGTAACAGAAGTAAGAAATTGGGGTGCCACAAAGACGGGCACAGTTTTATATCTGCTGTTCTGCTTTGTATTCAATATGTAGCGAAGGCTTATACATCTGATTTTCTCTCTGCATTAGAGATTTTTTTTTTGCTAAGCTACAAAGGCAATCATAAGAAGATAAAACCAAAATAAAAACACTGAGGAGGGACCTCGGAAAGCAGATGGAGTACTTAAAAAGCAATTTTAAAAGGGATTTTGCAACTGATTAGATTTCATGCAGAAAATATACCGTGAAGTAGTTGATATGTATCAATGTTTTAAATTAAACTAGATAATTCAGCCAGGAGTGAAAAATGGATTAATAGAATATTGGCTTAATATAGAAATATAGCTTAATACTACATTTTCAAATAGGAATACTAATTTAGCCAGATGATACCCTTGTGCAGACTGATTCACTACCATTATAATGCTTCGATATCTGGTGATGTTAATGAAGATATGTAAACACAATAAGATGAGGCATCTTGGCAATTTTGTTTCAGCACAGCTTAGACATTTAAGATTGTACAAGGAAAAGTTCAGAGCACAACTGTATGGACAATCAAAGATCAAAATGTGCCTTGCCTTTCAAAACATCATATGCAAGAAGAATTTTATACTTCTGGCCAGATTGGGACTATGAGCCCATAATTGAGCCCATGGGTGTGGGAGGTGGTTTCCTGTATATCTGGCGGTTTACATCTCTGGTCTTGGATGAGGTTGCTCTGCCCTAGGTGGACTTAGTGTGTAAGCTGGGAATCCTCCTGTACTCATGATTCCTGCTTGAGGAGCAAGTGGCAGTTATAGTAGGTAGGAGGGCCTTTGTACAACTTTGAATTATATGCCTTTCCTAGATTGGGAGCCCTTGTCTCAGTCACTCATCCCCTGGTCATGTCCTGCATGGACTACTACAATGTGCTATACCCTTGAAGAGTATCTGGAAGCTGCAGCCTGTGCATGTAACCTCTGCTGCGTGAACTGCACTGGATGCTTGTTTGCCTCCAGGTCCAAACATTTTGCTTTTAGTTTTACATTAATCAGATTAACAGTATCTGATACTATGATTCCCAAATTTGGAGAACCATAATATGTTCAAATTGTAGTTAGTGAGAACAAGTCAGGGCCAAACCATGTTCTTATACTAAGCAGATGCCCTCAAGATAAAAGATAGAATTCTTTATTGGCCAAGTGTGATTGGACACACAAGGAATTTGTCTTGGTGCAAATGCTCTCGGTGTACATAAAAGAAAAGATACACTCGTCAAGAATCACAAGGTACAACACTTAATCATAGTCATAGAGTACAATAAGCAATCGAATCATACTAGGAAACAGTCAATATACATCGTAAGGATACAAGCAACAAAGTTACAGTCATACAGTCACAAGTGGGAGGGGATGAGTGATAAGGAGTGATGAGAAGATTAATAGTAATAGTAGTGCAGACTTTGTTAATAGTTGGACAGTGTTGAGGGAATTATTTGTTTAGCAGAGTGATAGCATTCAGGAAAAAACTGTTCTTGTGTCTAGTCGTTCTGGTGTGCAGTGCTCTATAGCGTCATTTTGAGGGAAGGAGTTGAAACAGTTTATGTCCAGGATGTGAGGGATCTGTAAATATTTTCATAGTCCTCTTTTTGACTTGTGCAGTATACAGATCCTCGATTGAAGGCAGCTTGGTAGTAATTGTTTTTTCTGCAGTCCTAATTATCCTCTGAAGTCTGTGTCTGTCCTGTTGGGTTGCAGAACCAAACCAGACAGTTATAGAGGTGCAGATGACAGACTAACTAATTCCTCTGTAGAACTGTATCAGCAGCTCCTTGGACAGTTTAAACTTTCTGAGTTGGCACAGAAAGAATATTCTTTGTTGTGCTTTTTTGATGACGATTTTGATGTTAGGTGTCCATTTTAGGTCTTGTGATATGATAGAACCTAGAAATATGAAGGTCTCTATTGTTGATACTATGTTGTCTACCGTGTTTCCCCGAAAATAAGACACTGTCTTATATATTTTTTGGCTCCCAAAAACATACTAGGTCTTATTTCGGGTAGGTCTTATATATATATATATATATATATATATATATATATATATATATATATATTTAATGAAAAAACACTTACCATATTCATGTAGAACAATGTACATTTATTCATGTACGAAACCACGAACAAACGATACCGTGTTCCGAAAATAAGACACTGTCTTATTTTTTTTTGGCTCCCAAAACATACTAGGTCTTATTTTGGTAGGTCATATATATATATATATATATATATATATATATATATATATATATATATATATATATATATATATATATGTTTCGTAGATTTTCAAGGGAAAGTATGTAGGTCTTGGTGTATTCGGGTCTTGTCCCGTGTAAGGTTGAGAATACCTTCTCCCAGGAGAACGGTTGAAGACACCAGCCTGAAGATGACGGATGAGATTTTGTCGAAACGTTGCCAAGGTATTCTCAACCTTACACGGGACAAGACCGAATACACCAAGACCTACATATTATATATATATATATATATATATATATATGTGTGTGTGTGTGTGTGTGTGTGTGTGTGTGTGTGTGTGTAGGTCTGGTGTATCGGGTCTTGTCCGTGTAGATTGAGAATACCTTGGCACGTTTGACGAAAATCTCATCCGTCATCTTCAGGCTGGGTGTCTTCAGCTTCGCTCTCCTGGGAGAACTCTCCCAGGAGAACGAGCTGAAGACACCAGCCTGAAGATGACGGATGAGATTTCGTCGAAACGTTGCCAAGGTATTCTCAATCTTACACGGACAAGACCCAATACACCAAGACCTACATACCTTTACCCGTGAAAATCTTGAAAACATATATATATATATATATATATATATATATATATATATATATATATATATATACATACATACATACACACACACACACACACACATACATACATATATATATATATATATATATTTGTTTTCGTAGATTTTCACGGGTAAAGGTATGTAGGTCTTGGTGTATTCGGTCTTGTCCGTGTAAGATTGAGAATACTTGGCAACTTTCGACAAATCTCATCCGTCATCTTCAGGCTGGTGTCTTCAGCTTCGTTCTCCTGGCTGGTCTTCCAACAAGCCGCCCCCCACTGCTGGGATGAGGAACCATAGGTGGGTTCCCCACCAGGCTCCTTATGGACCGGAGCGATTCCAGACGGAGCTGGGGCCTCTTCCTCTTCTGACTCACGGCTCTGCCGAGGATCTGGCGACCGCCTGGCAACGGCTGCGCCGAAGCCTCGACAGGGTTGTCCCCATGCGACCCTTACACGTGGATCCCGAATGGCTCCTGGTATTCAGAGGAGCTCCGGAGATGAAACGCCGTCGAAGGGGCTTAGAGAGCAGGTGGAGGGCCACCCGCCCCAGGACGATCGAGCCCAGTTAAGAGCCATATTAGGACTTACCTGGGAGCGATGAGAGCGGCGAGAATGTCTTATCTCTCCGCTCTCATAGCGCCGCGATAACCGCCCAGCTGCCCTGTTCCGGGTCACCGCTCCCTTCTTCGCCCAGAGGAGGGGCCGGACCTGCGGGGGAAGGGCTGAGGAATTTGGGCAATATCTGTCGGATAAGATCGCTCGGATTCGGAGCGGTTGTCCTCTGATTTGCAGTGGTTGGAGGAGCGGGAAACGGGAGTCTGGCCATTACGTTTGGGATGAGTTCGATCCTGTTTCCGAGGATGAAGTGGACGGGATTATGGGCGCCTGAGTTCCACCACATGTTTGTTGGACCCGTGCCCCCCTGGTTGGCTTATGCCGCCAGGGAGGTCACTGCGGGTGGATCCGGGCAGTTGTCAACGCTTTGAGAGAGGTGTCTTTCCCTCCGCCTTGAAGGAGGCGGTGGTGAGGCCCTACTGAAGAAGCCTGCCCTGGACCCGACCGTGTTAGACAACTTTGTCAGTCTCCAACCTTCGCTTTTGGCGAGGTGTTGAGAGTGTGGTGGCCCGCAATTTCCGCTTTTCCTGGAGGAAACGGACTACCCGATCCGTCCAATCGGGCTTCGGCCTGGTTTCAGCACGGAGACGGCATTGGTCGCACTGTTGGATGATCTCTGGAGGGCACGGGACAGGGGTTTTCCTCTGTCCTGGTCCTATTAGACCTCTCAGCGGCTTTCGATACCATCGACCATGGTATCCTTTTGCGAGCCTTGTGGGGCTGGGGTGGGGGCACTGTTCTTCGGTGGCTCCTCCTCTCGCGGGGCGGTCGCACCGGTGTTGGCAGGGGGGCAGAGGTCGTCCCCAAGGGCGCCACTTGTGGGGTCCCTCAGGGGTTGGTCCTCTCCCCTCTTATTTAACATCTACATGAACCGCTGGGTGAGATCATCCGTGGTTTTGGGGTGAGGTATCATCAATATGCGGATGATACTCAACTGTATATCTCCACCCCAAACCAGATCAGTGATGCCCTCTCCGTGATGACTCGGTGTCTGGATGCGGTACTAATCTGGATGGACGGCAACATGCTTCGACTCAACCCGCCAAGACTGAGTGGTTGTACATACCGCATCCCGTCCAGCTTAGAATGTCCATCGTGACCATAGGGGAGTGGTGTTGCCCCTGTGGACAGGGCGAGGAACCTGGGGGTCCTCCTGGATGCACGGCCCGCTGGAGGAGCAGGTGGGAGCCGTCGCCAGGGGGGCCTTTGCCCAGGAGGCTGGTTCGCCAGCTCGCCCGCTCCTGGACCGGGATGCCCTGCGTCGATCACTCATGCCCTTGTTACCTCGCTGACCGACTATTGCAACGCTCTCTATTTAGGACTGCCCTGCATACCATCCAGAGACTGCAGTTGGTGCAAAAATGGCGCGCGGCGGTGATGGGAGTTTCCGTTCTCCCATGTTAGCCCCCTCCTGCGCTGCCTGCATTGGTTGCGGTTGCCCTCCGCTGAGATTCAAGGTTTTAACTTTAACATACAAAGTCCTACATGACATGGGTCCTATTATTTAAGGGAGAGACTGCTGCCGGACATCGAATACTAACGCCCTGTACGAAGTCACAGACAGGGACTCCTTAGGGTCCCATCAGCGGGCAATGCCGGGCTGGCGGTCCCCCGACGACGTGCCTACTCTGTCGCGGTCCCTGAACTCTGGAACCAACTTCCCTGGGGCTCCGCCTGGCCCCTGACCTCCGCACTTCCGCCATGACTTGAAGACCTGGTTATTTGACCAGCCGGGCTGTGACCTATGGGTGGGGTGTTTTAGATTTGCGGCTTTTTAGTTTTGTATTAATTGGGACCATTAATTTAATTCCTTTTTTAAATATTTATTGTGTCTGTTTTTATTGTAAGCCGCCACGAGTCTTCGGAGATGGGGCGGCATATAAGTCCCATTAATAAATAAATAAATAAATAAACCTCCTTTCTGTATGCGGATTTGTCGTTGTCTCGAATAAGACCAATCACTGTTGTGTCATCTGCAAATTTCAGTATTTTAACAGATGGATCGTTTGAGATGCAGTCATTGGTATATAGGGAGAAGAGAAGTGGAGAAAGCACACAGCCTTGGGGGGCCCCTGTGCTAATTGTACAGGTATCAGATGTGATTCTGCCTAGCTTCACCGGCTGCTTCCTGTCTGTTAGGAAGCTTATGATCCATTTACAAGTGTGTTCAGGTACCGCCAGCTGGTTTAGTTTAGTTAGAAGAATGTCTGGAATGATGGTATTGAATGCTGAACTGAAGTCTACAAAGAGGACCCTTGCGTAGGTATTTAGAGATTCAAGGTGTTGTAGGAAGTAGTGCAGAGCCATATCAACAGCATCATCTGTCGATCTATTTGCTCGGTATGCAAACTGCATGGGGTCTAGCAGTGGATCCGTGATGGTTTTCGGGTGGGACAGCACTAGCCTCAAGTATAGGTTTCATCTAATATCTAAATATTAAATATTTAAATTTAGTATATTTATTATTTTATTTACTTTATTTATTTATAAATTAATTTGAGTACATTTAAATTTAAATTTGAAAGTTTATTCTCTCTTTTAGATGCCAAAGAGGAGGTTTAATGGGGTATGTAGCATAATATTCTGAGATCCATGGAATATTAAATATTTTAGTCCCTTCATCTGGAAAAACCATACGATCTCTTTGGAGGTATGCATTTGAATATGCACACATAGACTCTTTCTCACTGCTGATCTTTTACCTTCTTTGATTTTGCATGGCTATAATTGCATAAATTGAGAATTAATGGGAAAATGTCTTATTATTGCAGATTGTTTGTGGGATCCTTCTTATACACAACATCAAAAATTATCTGAAATATTACCCATTTTTAGTTCTTTATCCTAAATTCCTTCGAAGAGGGAGTATAATAGCATCCCAAAGCTGAGTTTCTATCCCTTACTGAAGTTGGGGAAATTAGATGGTAACGTGTGTTAAGGAGCTGTGCCCCTTAATTCCTTTTACTCCAATCTTTGTCCCAAAATCACTACTTTGCTTCTAGGTGGATGCCTAGATAATCTAGAGGAGGTTTTTATTCTTTTGCTCTGAGGCCATTACTCTTGAGACCATAAAGAAGGTTGTAAGGTTCTTTTCTGTCACTAGTCTTGAGACATTGCTAATTACTGGAAGTGCTCTAAACTGAGTAATAGTAAATGCTTTGTGTTGATAATTTATTTTTCCCCTTTTTTCTGGAATCCTGACCATTGACAGAAGTATATCATGTCACGCTTAAAGAGCCCTAATGTTCTTAGTGCCACTTTCCTCGCCCCTAGTAGCAGGGCTAGCAAATTAACTGACCATGGTTTGTTTAAAATTACATGTGTTGGTGAGAAGATGTTTTTGGCTGGAGCTATCTAGAGAACACAGCTGTAGTTTGAAAATCCATCCTTCATCCAGTTTTATGATTACACACTCTACTGAAAAAAAACCCATGAAGAATTAGAATTATAAGCTGATTGTTCAGATAGGAACCAGCAGTCACAGAGATGTATGCTAACAAGCACTTATGATTTAAGTATGTCCTACAGATATTTCCAATATGAACAAAACTGACTGTAGATATCTATGAATAGTACTAGATCAGAAAAAAAAGGAACAGCACTAATGTGTTATTTATTACCAGAGTCTTTTGTGGATTGAAGCATTGTTTACACATACAAATGAAGAAAAGGTTTCTTATAAATTCATACATTACATGTCCCGTTTCTGCTTATCCATCCCTACAGTATTCTTTTTCATTCACTATAACATTATACCTCTGAAATATAGTTTCTGGTTATTTCTTATTTCATTTCAATTTTCTGTTTTCACATTTCTGTTTCCTTTTCTACTTTTCTTTGTGAAGGCTGCTTTACCTTTCGCCGGAGATTTTGTGGCCTGAAGACACTGTTAAGAAAATGCATAAGATACACTTATTTCACTACATTTTTCCCTACATAATCCCAAAACGTTACATCCTGAACTCAGAGCTTTGTTCCCTTGCCTGCTTGCCTGTTGGCTTGCCATGAACTCTGGCCATTTCTTTCTCACTTAAGCACCTACGTGTTCCTGACAGCATGGTACAGAATTAACCTTGCTCCATTGCCTGGCTGGCTCATCTTCTCTGCCCTTCATACTTGTATCTGGAGAAAAAATGAGTCACAGGGAGCTTATGGGAACATGCAAGAGACAAAGAAAGGTAATGAAAATAATTGTTCCAGTAATTTAAAAACGTAAAACAGTCCCACAAAATAATTTGGGTAATGTTAACACTTGTAGTGTTGACACATGCACTGTACTGTAACATTGCAACCAATTTATACTTACTTTAAAAAATGACAATTTCTTTTGAAAATCAATACGAGTATTAGAAATCTCAGAGGTAGCATCTAATTTTCCTGTATAATATTCAGAGACACATGTGTTTTTTCCTAAAAGCAGGTGTCTACAACATTTTAACTCCAGATCATTTATCTCTGTTCAGAGATCCTAAAATTCCCAAGTAGCCTAGCCTATTTTCCTTTTAGCATGTGGGGAAAAATCCCTCTTTTTAAAAAAGAAGAACCAGCATCAGAAGGTTGAAATTCAGTGCACTTCTATGAAAGGTTTTAGATGGCTAATCATGTATGATTCAATATTGCATTTCTCCCATACCTGAGATTCTATTATTAATTTTCTTCTCTTCTGATGCATTTCAGAATTACCTGCGTAATTGGACATATTCTATCCTCATTTGCTTGTTTGTAATGATCTCAGCCTTCTTAGGGTTTTTCAAAAGTATTTGGGTTCTCCCTGTAAAAGTTACCTTTCAGGTGTGTTGGAAGATGTTGCTCTGCTGCAAAGATAGAAATAAGAGTTTGTGTGTGAAATGGAGTAAAGAAGCTCTTGTTTTTGTTTTCTGACATCAAAATATTCAAATACTGTCTCTCCATAGGGTGTAAGATACAGTGTCTAGATTACCTGTCTCATGCAAGCACATGTATTCTAATCACAGCTTCTTCTACAGTAAACGAAGAACAGTAACTGAGACGGATCTAAGAGTCCTAGTGAACAACCACTTAAGTATTAGCCTGCAGTGTGCTGCAGCTACCAAACAAGCCAATGCAGTCAAGGCTGCATCTACAGAGAAATAGTACGAAGATCATGCAGTGGTGGGATTCAAATAATATAACAACCGGTTCTCTGCCCTAATGATTTCTTCCAACAACCAGTTCAACAAACTGCTGATGTGAAGTATTAGTACCACTGTATACTGCTTTGGTAAGACTAATGGTGCGATTCAACTGGTGTAACAACCGGTTCGGTGAGTGGGCGCTTCGCAGTACAGTTACACCCAGTAGTTGTATTAGGGAATTGTGTTTTTTTAAAAAAAAAACTATTAAACATACAAAAAAGAAGACATTTAAAAACAACAATGAACGTGGTTCACATACCTCCTGACATACCTGATTGTCTTACATCATTAAGTAATAAATATAGAAAATAATACAAATTTACATATATACATAAAACGTTAGTCATCTTTAATATTCTTGTTCCTTCCCTTTTTCAACCAGTGGTAAAACTTCTCCCAAATTTTATAATAATTAGATTCGGTCTTAGTTTTTAATTCTTGAGTTAATTTATCCATTTCGGTGCACATCCAAATTTTTCTAATTATGTCCATCTCGTCTGGCATTTCATTACCTTTCCATCTTTGGGCATAAGCTAACCTTGCAGCTGTGGTGATATGGATTATTAAGTATATTACATCTTTATTAAATTTTCCCACATTAATTCCCAATAGAAAAATTTCGGGTCCGAATTCTGTTTTGATTTTGCACATCTCTCCTATCCACTTCTGAATTTTCTGCCAATATGTTTGGGCTTTCTTACAGTTCCACCATAAGTGATAATATGTTCCAATTTCTTTATTGCACTTCCAACATTTGGGGGATAGTTTCGGATACATTTTTGCCAATTTTATTTTATTTTATTTTATTTTATTTTAATTTATTTATTTATTTATTTATTTATTTATTTATTTATTTATTTATTTATTTATTAATTATTCGGACTTGTATGCCGCCCCACCTCTGAAGACTCGGGGCGGCTCACAACTAAAACAACCACAATAAATAATTAAAAAAGAATTAAACAGATCACAAGCCCAGAATAGTAGATCTAAAATTCAAGATAATTTAAAAACCCATTTTGGTGATGGGATATGCCATCGATAAAACATTTTATATAAATTTTCTTTATGCGGTGCCGCCAAAGTTATTCGTTTATTTCAATCCCATAAGGGTATTAGGGAATTGTTGTATTGGTAGTTTTATACCCATTCCTTCTATGATATGTATTACACTTAATAATTATTGAATTCTATATTTATGTTTGGTTCCCAGTTGTATTATACAATAATAGTTGGCTAATTTGAACATAATGCAATACATGCCCTTTCAAATTTTCTGTGTTTAAAGATTACTTCTGTTGGAAGAAATGTCCATCTGGGTTCAATTCCAAGTGGGAAGAAAGACACCGGAAACATGGAGATTGCTTGGAAGGATGGTTTAATGGTGAACAGGACCACATGGGTTTGAAGTCCTGGGTAGCTGACCACATGGAAGAGAGAGAGAGAGAGAATTTTATACCCTCTTTTGAGCTTTGAATTTGAGCTTCCTGTTCCTGTGGCAAGGGATCCTATTGGAACCAATCCTATTGGTTGCAGTCAGACTCCCATGGGCTATGCAGTTATAGCTGAGATTGTCTGTGTCCCAGGTTTGGTTGAATCTTGCTGGGTGATGCAATGAAGGGCAATTTCCTATTGTGGCGGAATGGCTTTGTCCTGAAGGATAATCCCATCATCCTGGAGCTGAGATCTTTTATTTTTAGATAAACTGGCACCAAAATATCTGCTGGGGGCAGGGAGCTGGGGTCTTTTGTTTCTGTTTCCTTTAAGAATTTTATTTCTCTTCTAGGGGTAATATTCTGCCTTTTAAATATTTCCTAGAATATTTCATTCTTTTAAGGGAGGGGTGGATGCTAACTTTCTACACTTCCTTGGGAAGCACTTGTGTCTCTGCTTTGCTAGTGGGTTTATTGCATTTAATTGTTTTCTTGGAGGAGGGGGTTGGGTATTGCTGCTTTTTAAATGGTATTTCTTGAAATATTTGAGTAAACTTACAATCTAAGACATATCGCCCCTAAGATTTTATCTTGCTTTGTTTCAGAATGTAGCGCAACCTACCAAAGATGCCTATGGAATTAATCTTTCAGAATCTCCTTCAGAAGATGATCTCAGCATATATACAAGGTAGGGTTTTTTTATTATTATTATCTTGCTAATGCTGAAAGAAAGCAATCCTAAATATTTGAAAAAACAAAGAAAATGGACATGTTTCAACATGAAGTATGCTACTCACCTCAGTGAGAATTCACAGATTGCTTATTTTGCTTAGGTTACTGGGTATAGATCATTAAGAGGTTGTTTAATTGTGTTTCTCTAAAATAAACTCATATATCTTTTTTTAAAAAAATCTCTTTATCTCCAAGAAAATCTGGAAGTAAAAAGTATGGGTGGTAGTTATCCTCATCATTCTTAACCTTTTTTTAATTTGAAACAGCAGTATAAAACAAGATAGATCACACAATTAGCTGCATTGCTAAATGTAATTTTAAATTTAATCTAAATTTCCGCAGTCTTAAATACAAGATGCTAGCCACTCTAGCTCTGACTTTAAAAACCTTCCAAGTGATACTAAGCTCTGCCATCTTTTGCATGGCACATCACTCACCTTGTCCACAATTTCTTGTTATTAAGAGCAAATCTCCATTGTCTGGATTTCACAGTAATGTATGGAACAGAATAAGAAAGATTCTAATAGCTATTTCACCTTTCTGCTAATGCTGGTATTTTAAGCCTGATGCTGTAACAGCATGGTATGGTATTCTTTTAAGCCTGATGCTGTAACAGCTAGACTATGGTATTCTTTAGCCTGCTCGATAATAGGCCTTATTGGAACCAATTACTGAGCAATATCTAAGCTTTTGAATATTAAGTCTAGTTCAACAAGTGAATTGACTAGATGGTATTCACATAAAGACTTCGCCAACTCTCTCATTCTCAGTAGATAAAATCTAGGGAAAGAACATATAAATTTCTGCATGTAAGATATATACTGCATGCGTGGGTTATAGATCTAATGAATAAAGCCTTGCCTTTGTACATATTAGCATGTTAATAGTAAAAGGTTGCCTTTATTTACTCTGTGACCCTTTGAATAAAATGTATTTGGCTTTTAGTTAAAAGAAAGCTATGAAGACCCTCAAATGTAACTAACTAGCCTAACAGTATTTCAACTCCTGCATTACTCACAAATTAACTTCAAGGAAAATATATTGTATTTTCAAGCTGCCTTTAATGGAACTTGATGTCCCTTACTTGATGTATGACTCTTACAAAGTCTGCAAGAAACATATTATTTTCATTATTTCAGGCAGTACGTTTCCCAGTGTGCTTGTTCTGTCTCTGTTCATAGGTTTGTTCAGTTGGGACAGAGTCAACAGAAGCAAGAAAAAAGTTCCCAAACTTTCTCTCCTAAAAACTTAGATGGAGTTATAAATTTGTAAGTATGGAGTGCTCAATCTATCTACTTAAAATGTTTCAAAAGTTCTTTTTCTCATTCATAATTAAGGATGAGCTTTGCAGATTATTATTATCTCTTTTATTCATTAAACATGATACTCAGTCAACTGAACTTTTAAAAATGTATTCCAAATATAATTGACTGGCACTAACGTTGATGTGGGTTGCCGCCAGCATCATAGGTATCAACCAAGTATTTTCTTAAGATGTACTATTATTAGTACATCTTAAGAAAATACTTGGTTGATACCAAGTATTTTCTTAAGATGTTCCTATTATTATTATTATTATTATTATTATTATTATTATTATCATTAAACATGAAACTCAGTCAACTGAACATTTAAAAACGTATCACAAATATTATTGACTGGCACTGATGGTTGATACAAGTTGCTGCCAGCATCCTAGGTATCGACCAAGTATGTTCTTAAAATGTACAGTGTTCCGAGTAGCGCAGTTTTTTGCAGTTCCACTGGTGTTATTGCAGGAAGTTGCAATTTCTCGATGTATTTTATAAAATTCTTGGATATAGTGCCAAGTGCCCTGATGACAATGCGTATCACTGTTACATATTTCATTCATAATTGCGTAGTTTCGATGGCCAGGTCACAATATTTTGTGATTTTTTTTCCACTTCTTTTTTTTTTTGACTCTGGCATCTCCCGGTAAGGGTGGTGGTGGTGGTGGTTGTTATTTCAATTAGTATGGTCTTTTTTGTCATGAATGAGGGAATATACATGTTCCAGGATAATGTTGCAGAATCCAATCTGGGTCGGTCACTGGAACCAGAGGTTTTGTCTTCCAAGCTTTTGGACTCATACCGGAGTCCATCTTCAGAGAACTTCTCTGTAGCCAACTGCTGTCTAAGCTAGAGAGAACTTCCCTGAAGATGGGCTCCAATATGAGTTCGCAAGCTCGGAAGACAAAACTTCTAGTCCTGCTAACCGACCTAGATTGGATACTGTTTTTTTTTGTATTTAACAAAATAACTAGTAAACATTAAAATGATACTTTTTAAAAAGTAACACTCAGAGGTGGTATTCAGCAGGTTCTGACCAGTTCTAGAGAACCAGTAGTGAAAATTTTGAGTAGTTCGGAGAATCGGCAAATACCACCTCTGACTGGAGATTTTACAGTATCCTTTTCCTGCCACACCCACCAAGCCATGCCCACGGAACCAGTAGTAAAAACAAATTGAATCCCACCACTGGTAACACTGTATTTCTTGGAGGAACAGAATTATAATTTACACTTTTATTTTGTAAGACAATATATAAAGACTCTGCACAAAGCTAAGTTATTGTCTTCCAGTTTATTTTGAACATTAAGAATTCGTAGTGTTTCATGAAATGGACCTATGGAATGGTAAAGTAATAGGTGGTGTCATTAGGCAGTTCCCAATATTCAGAATGTCAAGGACGAAAAGCAGAATGTTTTGAAGTCTTTTGAATGGTGGAATCAGAAGAGTGAAATTAATAAGATATTGTGTACTGAAATGTAAGAATAGAAACCTAATAGGAAACCAGACTATTAAGAGAGCTTGGCCTACATGTGGGATCACAGCAAAGCCATCACAGAGCCAGGGTAGGGCATCACATGGTCACAGTAATGAAACAGATGAAATATCAGATGTAGAATGCTGCATGGAAGTGAAAGTCCCAGAATAGATTGATTGAAAAGTAGAAAAGAGATATCTGCCATGTTAACGTTGTTAACAAATCAACCATGAAAGATGAGGAAGCGGATTTTAGAAAAGAAGATGAGAAATACCTTTGCTCAACTTACAAAAGAGAATTTATCTTCCCACGCGTGCTTCTTTCACCAAAATTGGTTTTAACTAGTCCCTAAGCCTTCAGAGTCCATTTTTAGTAATGGCAGGAGCAGCAAAGAAGGAAGATTTACCTGTCCCTCTTCTATTGACTAAAGTAGTTGCATAAGCAGAACAATAGGTGCCCAATTAGATTTTATACCGTTACTATTATTATGACATTGTTTGTCTTTTATATATCCCACCTTTCTTCTACAGCTCACTACTGTGTATAGAGGTTTCTATTTATTTTAACTACATAATAACACTTAAGTTGATTGGGGTGAGAGTTAATTCCTGCTCCAAAATCACCTCATTGAGTTCCATGGTGAAGCAGCAGTATGAACTAGTCTCTACAGTCTCATTCCAACACCTACACTTCTACTGAACAGTGAAATGAAATTATATTGATCATTTGTCAGACTTCAGTAACATCAAGTGACATGGAAATAGGGTAGAACTAAAATAAAATCAAGATAAAAAAATAAGCATAGCCAACACAGATATCAGTTCCTTAAGAGGCCATCTTAAATTGTAGCAAAAAATAGGGAAGCAGATAAGTTAGCAGCTAGTATTACTGCTAAATTTTGAGGAAGTTAAATTAAATTAGATTATTAGTGAGGTACTGCCAACCTTGCTATCCATTAAACAGATCATACAAGAATGTTTCCCTCTGATTACTAACTAACTAAATTAATTAATAACCGATAGACTGACCAACCAATCAACCAGCATATCATGTTCCAGGGCCATGAGAGGCTGTAGCAGCCAGAAGACTCCTGAAAAGTGTTGTGGTGTATCCTTCCATTTCATTAGGAATAGACGAAAATTTTTCAGGTTGTCTGACTACATCCTTTCCTTCTTTTCTGCATACTGAAGTTTTGTGAGCTACAGTTTAGTAGCAGATATTTTGGACCTAGGAAGCATTTAAAAATCTTCAATAATGTCACAAAATAAATACCACAGGGGACAGTAAAACATGTATGGCATATTTCACTCACTTTTTTATATATTGCTATGTGAATAATTAAGAAAGAAAAGCCTTTGAATGGTATTATTGATATCTATTAAAGGAAATCTCTGATTCAAATTTCTATCTTATCTCTTGAAATTTCTCCTGAGTTTAACATTTATTTTACTTTATTTACTTTTCACAGAACACCTATCTCTGCTTTCTCCCAAGACAACATTTACGAAGTCCAGCCACCTAAAGTGGACAGGAAATCTATTGAGATTTTTCATGCTCACATCCAAGCAAGCAAGGGTATTATGCAGCCTTTGGGAAAAGATGACATCTTCCTATACCGAGAGTATATTAGGAATAGATACCTATGAAAAAAATGCCAGTACTCATCTCTTCTGAATGTAACTCCGCTGAAATCTTAGATAGATCTTGCAAGGAAAGTTAGTACCTTGAATGCCTCTTGTATGTATTTTTTTCTCCCATAAGTCCAAAGTGGACAGATGACTTATCTTTAATGGCTTTGTGATACTAATACAAGTAACTTCAAGTGTGAATAATTAGTTTTAAAAGCTGAATATAACCTTTGAAAAGGATTGAGAATATTAAAGATTTTGATAAGCAATATTGTGTAATGAATATAAGCACATTCACATACTGTATATGTACACACTTATATAGACATCTGGAAGTAAATTCATATGCACACTTTGACATAGAGAGTGAAAAGTTGCCATCAAATTAAACTGAACTTCAACTTTTATACATGGTCAAAATCTCAGCAGCATACCTAAAAATATCTAAAAACATGTCCGCGTAAAGTAATTTCGATTACTTTTCTATTAGAGGTCAGGGTAAGGGTAATTTTTATTTGATAAAGTAGAGTGGGGTTTTATATAAAGAAACTGGATAATGAAATATCTGCAAACATACAATTAGCTCAGAGAACACCAAGGACTCCATAGTTTCTAATTTACTGTCCTCATCTTCATTAGGCCCAATTGATTAGAAAATAAAAGGAATGCTTAGCATTTTTGTGCATTGCAAACAGAAGATTCTACCATTTGTGTTTCTGTGACAGCACCTCTTGTAGATCCAATCCCACAGACATCACTGAAACAACCGCAGTAGGCATGGCAGAAGACAATTTTGTTGCCATCTATTATGAAGGCCTTGAAATTGTTCAAAGATGGATGTCTGAATCGCAATCTGAATCACAATCATATGACCATGGGACCACTGTAAGTCCATTCATTAAATTTTGAATGGTCACTGAATGAGTGGTCATCATCTGAGGCTTACTTGTATCAATATGAATCTTTATAGGATTGTGCACCAGATATAATCGTTCACTCTACATTGTCTTCTAAAGTAGAGTGTGATGTGTTTCTGAGATAATCTATGAAAACGTCTGTTCCCTATGAATAATACCAACAATAATTAACACTAAGATTAACCTCAGACCAAAAATCAAGAAGTAAACAATATCCCAATCAAGGAGCTGCCATACAAGCTAATGGTAAACAGCCCAACTGAAGAACCACTAAGACCACTAAGAACCCTACTAACACTGACAGGGCAGGCCACTGGAATGTAAATTGAGAACAAACCCCACTCCTTACTAGCACTGATGGATGATGTTACTTAGTTTGGATAAGTTACAAATATTCTCCTTTATCTGACCCATTAATACAATGAAGCAATACTATCTGGCCATAGAAGAAATCAATGCAGCTTGGAAACCACCGAAAAGTTGCTTACAAGATTGCTTGATATTAAAGCAGACGATATAGAAAGCAACAAATTGTATTGGATAAAACAGAGGCTGACCGATTTGATTTTTTAAAAATGCTGCATTACAAAAGCAATAAGGAAAAAATGCGCTAGATCTGGCAAAACTGATTTACAAAGGAAACCAGTTGATGTTTTAATAATTAAAGGGGATTAAGTTCAGGATTCTCCAGAAAATGGCACACCAAGTGACAGGATGAATTTTTCTCATGCCGACAAAACTGCTTTTGCTGCCAAAGTGAGCTTTCTGGGAGCATCTCCCCAGATTTGAATTGGAGCAACTGATGACTGTGTACTTGCCTGGAAGGAGGAAGCTAGATGATTGCAATTATCAATAAGGGCGACTAGACAGTTGGGTCTCTATATTTTCCTGTCACCATGTGATTTTTTTTTTTAGGCGTGCTGTTTTCAATATTATGTTTTGAACTTTTTTTCCTTTGCTTTTTGCTTTTGACCTACATTTTTAATTAATTGTCTGAACTGATTGATTTTATACCCCCTTGCTGGACTGTGAACTTTTTACCATTTTTATTGCTTTGCTTTGGAGTCAGGAAACACTTTCATTTTTGCTGCGTGGAAGGTGACAGCACAAAGACTTTTCTCCTTGGTAGTGAAAGTGATCTGATTTGACTTACATCCTCATCAATGTACTGCAAGGATTTTAAATTTTACTAGTTTTTAAAAGAACTTTGCGGCTTTATCTTGCTTTTCTATATATTTCCGGTCTCCTTTTTTTCCTCTGAAAAGATGGCAATTTTCTTTTTTTTATTTACTTTCTATCATGGGAAATATCTGAACTTTTATGCAAACCTTTTGTTATGGAACATCTTCTTTTGTTTTTGAGAAAAATTATCTACATTTTGTTCTGAAAGAAATTTGGATTATATTAAAAATCCAAATTAAGGATTAACATTATACATTATATACTCTTTACAATGTCCACAAAAGATATAAAAGAAAGACGAGCCAGATCAATTTAATGTCAAAGCCTTCTTGGCGCCTTCAAAAATTGCAGGTTTGTTGCAGTTTGTATTGTTTGTTACAAAAAATCTTTGTTGCAGAGATTGTTAATTAACAGAGTTGGAAGGGACCTTGTAGGTCATCTAGTCCAACCCCCTGCACAAGCAGGAGACCCTACACCATTTCTGACAAATGGCAGCAGCCCAATGTCTTCTTGAAAGTCTCAAGTGATGAAGCTCCTATAATTTCCGAGAGGAAGCTGTTCCAAAGGCAAGCTGAGTAGTGGTATGACGAAGAAGGCTGAAAGTGGTATGAATTTAAAAGGCTTAGAAATGGCAGTATGCATCAGCAGTGAACTTCACTTTCTTAAGAAACTGATGGAGATTGTGGAATAGATTTATTATATTCAATCAGAAGACAACTGTTAAAGAGATGTGGTTCAACTTGTATGAAAACTACAGAACAGCAAGTGCTGTGGAGATACAACAGAGAATTATGACTTTGAGGAATGAGATGCAATTGTTGGAAAAGACCCCAATTATAATTTTTTAAAAAAACGTTTATTATTAAGAACCAATTGATACTTGATCCTGAACTGATCAAAGATAATGATTGCAGTGGTTGATGGTAGATTAGAAACTGTTGTGGACTTTCTGCATGTGAAATATAATAATAGTAATAGCAACAGCATTTAGACTTATATACTGTTTCACAGTGCTTTAAAGCCCTCTCTGAGTGGTTTACAGAACACATTGCCCCCAACAATATGGGGTAAAATCCTTATTTTACTGATCTTGGAAGGATGGAAGACTGAGTCAACCTTGAGCCGGTGAGAATTGAGCTGCCAAACTATTGGCAGCCAGCAGTCAGCAGAATTATCCTGCACTACTGCATTCTAAACACTGCACCTCCATAGATTGTTAATAGAGGGCTTTGAAATGTAGTAGTGTTGTTGGCTTTACCTGTTACCTTTTAAAGTAAATAGATGCTAGGTCAAATTAGCTTGACAAATAGAGCTATAGAAACTTATAAATTGTACACCTGTTTTGTAAGGAGGGAGTATATTGTTGAAATGTATCAATATTCAGCTGGGGGGGCAATATATGTGTATGGTTATTTAATGCACTTTTTGTCTTGTTTAGTTTTTTACTTTGTTGTTTTTTTTCTGTTGAAGTTTGTATTTATTTTGGAAATAAAATTAAAATTAAATAGTCATGCAAATAATAAATCAGAATAAAGAGTTGGAAGGCCTTTCCTGTTGGGTTTATAAAAAGAAGTTGTTCAACTAATCAAACTGTTCCTAAGAGTAGACAAAGAGAAATTATTCAAGCTATTCCTAAAAGAAGACAAATTTAAAAACGATAACAAATCAACTTCTGGGATGTTATGTGATGGGATTAAAGATTATCCTTTTAAAAAGAAAAGAGAAGATTTATAAAGTGAATGTATCTGATCAGGATTAAAATATATCACTGTGGTTTCTAGTAGATATTAATTGGATTTCTTTTTGACCAGGATTGAATGATAAGGCTTTAAAGCAGAGATGTCAAACTCGATTTGATTGCGGGCCGCATCGGGCTGTGTTTGACCTCGGGGCTGGGATGGGTGTGGCCAGGGTGGGAATGGCCAGCATGACATCACTTGTGTTGGGAGGTGCCTGTGGTGGCACGACCGCTCTGCCAGCAAAAACAGGCTCCTGAGCTCTATTTTCGGCTGCGGCCTCCTGCAGCCCTCTGCCACTGAAAACAGCTTGGGTGGGGGCTCATGCGGCCCTCGTGAGCTCCATTTTCCCTGGCAGAGGCACCGTGAGCCGATCCTTCACTGTTTCCAGGGCAGCCCGTGGGCCAGATCTAAGCAGCCCGTGGGCGATCTGGCCCAAGGGCCTTGAGTTTGATACCCCTGCTTTAAAGAATAGTTTATAAATGGGGAGATACTTTTTTGTTTCATGATTTAGAAAAAGAGAGAATTTGGATTAAAAAATGGATTTATTTGATTTAAGATTAAAATATATAGTTACTATTCCTGATAGCTCTTTTGCTGATTAGGACTGAAATATTTTTTAAAGTATACTTTGATATTGATAAGTGATGAGATATGGGAAGATATTATTGAACTACCAAAAAAGATGTTACATTACTGTAACTGCTTATACTTATCTGGAAGGTAAAGAGAGTTATATCAGGCACAAGCAACCAGAACCACTTGTAAATAGCCTCAAGCTGAAATTTTATTGTTTATCACCTATGTTACAAGAATCTTACCAAACTGTTTGCCTTCCCTGGGAACAACCAGGTAAGGTTTCATGGATTCTGTGGGAGGTCATGCTTACAGCATTTATAGCAATGATGACCAAGCTTGGCCCTTGCTTGATTTTCCAGTCTAGCTGAAAATTCCTCCAAAGTTGTCCTTTTCTCTCTCAATCTTCTTGTATTTATTAGTTTTCCAATATTCAGATCTTCAGTAGTTTTTATTAGTTTTTATTTTTTTATTTATAAACTTTAATAAGTACTTATGTCAAAATAGTAACTTCAGTATTTTATAATGTTTGTTATTTTTATGAATTGTATGCCACCCAGAGACACATAGCTAAATAAATTGGTTAAATAAATAAATAAGGAAAAGAAAAGTCTAATTTCTTTTCTGAATTATTTTTGTGTAAGTTAATGTTTGGTGTTTTGTTTTTAGAAGATTACATTTTCCTTTTTCTAAAAAAACAAACAAACCCAAATTAAAAAAACTGGTTTTATGTACTAACTTTCTTGTAACGGCTTATTAATTGTACTGGTGATACTAACAATTTAGTGATTCCTTTATGAACTTTTTCTACATTGGAATTGTTGGTAAGGGAATTTATAATATGATAAAATGAAGTAAAGGTTCCTTTAAATGAAGCTCCATTCCTAATGAATGCCTCAACACTGTATTCCAGCTGGATTTGCTGTAACCTCACATCCAAATGCTGACCAGACCCAAAAGGCTTGTTTTTCAAGATTAGCTAAGATCAGCTAGGTACTGCCACTGAATTAGATGCTCTTTTGATATTTTTTCATAATATGAAAATGATAGAAAGAAATATACAGTTTTGAAATTTGAACATTTCTTTTGAAATATCGAGTTTATTGTACATCAGTAAAAATAACCAGAATAGAATAGAATAACAGAGTTGGGTTACATGTATTAACAGCAGCAAGAATTTCCTATGCACAGTATTGAAGAAAAACTCCACTCCACCTGAAGGTTTAATAATTTAAAAATCTTCAAATGGGTGGAAATGGATAAATTAATCATGAAATTAAAAGGAAAGTAGACACAGAATACTATGCAATATGGGAAATGTGGTATATCTTTTTTAAATTCATTATTTATATGCCTTCTTCTCCGAGACTCAGGGCAGCTTATTAATCTTTGGAGCACAACCCAATGTGCTCAGCAATAGCCTTCATTCTATTGTATATGCCTGCTTATTATTGTATATGCCTGCTTATTATTGTATATGCCTGCTTATTACTAGGGCTTTTTGCCCCCCAAAGTGGCATTTTACAAAGTCAGCTTATTGCCCCAACAATCTTGGGTCCTCAATTTACCTACCGGGGAGGATGGAAGGCTGAGTCAACCTTGAGCCTGGTGGGATCTGAGCCTGCACTAATTGCAGGCAGCTAGAGCTATGCTAGGTGCACAGCCTGCACCACCAAGGCTCTGTAATTGTATCTGGATTGACAATAGAAAGAAGAAAATAAAGTGTAAATGATGTATATAATAGATATGATGGTATGGAAACATGGAAGTAGTATGTGCAGAAAGTATTAGATAGGATACACAAATATACAAAATGTCACAGTATTGTTTATTAAGTAATGGTTATATGTATAAAATAAAAACCCAATAAAGCATTGAAAAAAAAAAGAATAACAGGTTGGAAAGGACCTTGGAGGTCTTCTAGTCCAACCCCCTGCTTAGGCAGGAAACACTATATCATTTCAGACAAATGATTATCCCAACTCTTCTTAAAACTGCCAGTGTTGGAGCATATACAACTCTGGCAGTTGTTCCACTGATTGATTGTTCTAACTGTCAGGAAATTTCTCCTTATTTCTAAGTTGCTTCTCTCCTTGATTAGTTTCCACCCATTGCTTCTTGTCCTACCCTCGGTGCTTTGGAGAATAGCTTAACTCCCTCTTTGTGGCAACCCGTGAGATATTGGAACATTGCTATCACGCCACCCTAGTTCTTTTGATTAAACTACACACACCCAATTCCTGCAGCTGTTCTCTATGTGTTTTAGCCTCCAGTCCCCTAATCATCTTTGTTGCTCTTCTCTGCACTCCTTCTAGAGTCTCAATATCTTTTTACATCGTGACAACCAAAACTGGATGCAGTATTCCATGTGGCTTTGCCGCATTATAAAGTGGTATTAACATTTCAGGTGATCTTGATTCTATCCTCTGTTTATGCAGCCTAGGACTGTGTTGGCTTTTTGGCAGCTGCTGCATGCTGCTGCTCATATTTAAATGGTTATCCACTAGGACTTCGAGATCCCTCTCACAGTTGCTACTATTGAGCAAGATACCACATATACTGTACCTGTGCATTTTGTTTTTCTTGCCTAAATGTAGAACCTTACTTTTTTCACCATTGAATTTCATTTTGTAGATAGATGGCAATTATTTTGTCTTTGCTATATAAAGTCCGCCACCTTGAAATTTTTTTTTTATTTTAGTCCCTTCCCAGAAAATTGAATACAACATTCTTGCTTTATTGACCATTGTCCCTGCTTCACTTACCTCTATTTGAAATTACTCTGATTACAGTGATCTCTAATGCCATTATAGATTTTATTTGCTTTTTCATTCCTGCTCAAAGAATACTTTCTTTTCTAGCATCAATTAATTCTTAATTTAACTTTACTTTTGAGTTTTGTGAATTAATTGCTAGTACCCTGTCATAAAAGTCATAAAAGAATTCATTATGCACTAGAGAAGTGATGGTTATTCCATAAATCCCCAGAGGTTGTTCTTATACTCAGTTTGCTACTGTTTCCCAAAATAAGACCTACCCCGTAAAGTAAGACCTAGCACTATTTTCTAAACCTGCCCTAATATAAGACCTACCTAAAAATAAGACCTAGTGTAAATCTCCAGTTCCAGGAAGACTTTTCAGGGAGCAACCGCGTAACCGCTGCAAACACCCCCTACACACTCACACACACTATTTGGCACCATAAATATATAAGACCTACCCGAAAATAAGACCTAGTGTGTTTTGGGAGCAAAATAAAATATAGGACAGTGTCTTATTTTCGGGAAACACGTATAAATCAATTTATTTTTGTCTTTGCCTACATTTAAATTTACTGTCTAAACACTATATTCCCCATCACCATTAGTATCAGTTCATCCAGGTTAATGTGTTCTACATTTTAACTTAAAACCACTGAACATTATAGTGATAGATTTACTTGTTCAGAAATTGTTTAAAATTTCTCTTATGATAACTCATAACTTATCGACTACATTGTTATTCATATCCCGTAATCTTGTGCTAACTGATACCTGCCTCCATTCTTTTTCTGCCCTTTGACATGGACCCATTAAATAATTATGCCATAAGGTGAAAACTTATGGGTGGTGATCTCTAACATATTTGCTGATTTATTGAAATGGAAAAGGAAGAGTTGATAAAGGACATGGACGAACTGTATAGGGTGCAAACCAATTATGCTAGACGACTTAACTTACCGAGAGAGGTCCACGTAAAACTTGTAAGAAAATCACTTAGAGATGAAATTCTGCATAGAGCCAGAGATAACACCCGTAGAGTATACGGTAAGCAGATCATAATACTCAAACAGACCCCTAAAAGAATAAGGGACTTAAGAAGACCCTATCAATTTTTACGACCAAACTATAAAACGAGGCATTAATTTTAGATGGCTAGTCCCAGAAGGTGTAATGTTGACTTGGGCAGACAAGAAATATAAATTAGACATGATACAGAAAGCAGAGATGTTTTTTGATCAACAAATGACAGAGAACGAGAAGTGGAGGATCAAGAATTAAGGAGGAGAGAGGAAAGGGAAACCCCAGATATAAATAAAAAGGTGAATATAATAGATACTAAAGATGACTACAATGGGAAAGAGGAACGCATAAGAAGAACCCAAAGATGTTAGAGTCACTAGAAGTACCAAGTATAGAATTCAATAAAAACGTAAACGATGTGATTGCTTATCCTGGAATATTAATGGTTTAAACTCCCCAATAAAACGAAAAAACTTTTAAATACCTACAATTACAAAAGTTGACATTATTGCTTTACAAAAGACTCACATTTCACAAAAACAGAAACACCTATTAGAAAATAAAAATTGGGAAATTTATTCTCATCCCTAGACCAAAAGAAAAAGAGAGGAGTGGCACTTTATATAAATGAAAAGATCCCAGCTTCATTAATATACTGACAAAGAAGGTAGGATTTTAATGGTAGAGATTGAAATAAGAGAGATAAAAGTTTATTAGTGGTAATTTATGCACCAAATGGCCCCCAGGAATCCTTCTTTCAAAAATTACATAATAAGCTTAAAGAACTGCAGTACCAGGATATCTATTATAGGAGACTTTAATGCGGTCATGGATAAATTATTAGATTATAAGGAAATAATATCAATTTGGAAAAGAAGAAAAAGCTACCCAAAACATTTTTAGACCTTACTAAAGAGTTCAACATTTATGATGTCTGGAGAGAAAGGAATTTAGATAAAAACAATTTACTTACTACTCCAATCGCCATATGTCCTGGTCAAGATTGGATATGATGTGGATGACAAAAAGATTAAACTCAGAAATTGCAGACATAATAATTGAACTAAATGCATTAGCAGATCACAGTATGATCAGGCTAAGGTGGGAAGGGAAGCAACAACCAAGAAATTGATGCTCCAGAGGTCCATTTTAAAAGAGGAATCATTTAATAAGTTATTGACAAGCGAGTTAGAACTTTTCTTTCGAGAAAATAATCCTCAAGACACTTCGCTACAGAATAACTGGGACACAGCAAAAGCTGTAATGAGGGGGTGTCTATTAAATATATGGCCAAAAAGAAAGGAGAAAAACAGCAGAGAGAAAAATTACAACAAGAATATAAGGAATGGGTTGACAAATTGCAAGTTACACCACAAGATAAACAAACCAAATTACAATTAGATTTGGTTAATCATAAAATAAATTTACTTGATAAAGATGAACTTGCCCAGAAATTAAAGAAAACGAAACAATATCAATTCGAGAACTAAAACAAACCAGGGCTGGTTAGCCTCTAGACTTAAGAAACAACATGAAAAGAGGTGGGTTACTAAACTAAGAAATGAACAAGGGAACCTATGCTTTAAGGAGGATGAAAAAGTCTATTATCCAAAAATATTATAGTGACCTGTATACAGAAACTAATCATATAGCAGAGAATCAGATCCAAAACTACCTGGAGAAAATTGACTTTATAGAAATTTTAGATGAGGATAAAGAATTTTAAATCAAAACATAACCTCCAAGAAGTATATGGGCTATCATAAAGCAGAAAACTGAAAAAGCCCCAGGACCAGATGGCCTACCAAGAGAAATTTATAAATCACAACAAGAAATTTTAGGGAAAGAATTGTTGAAGATCTTTAATGAAGTTCTCGACAAGGCAAATGCCCCCAATCTTGGCAAGAGGCTAGAATATCTATCATTCCAAAAGCAGGGGCTGATCTGGCAGAACCAGGCAACTATAGACCAATCTCCCTCCTTAATGTGGATTATAAAATTTTCATGACCATTATAGCTGAAAGATTTAAAAGAATACTTAATAAGTTTATCTCTGCAGATCAAAACGGTTTCCTCCCACAAAGACACCTTAGAAATAATATTAGGGTAACATTGGACACATTAGAGTACTATGAAGAACACAGTGCTGATCAAGTTGTTATTATTTTTAGATGCCCAAAAGGCATTTGATAATGTGAAATGGGAGTTTTTTTACAACAAATAAAATTTTTAAATTTAGGACCCAAATTTATAAATGTTATTACATCTATTTATCAAAACAAGAAGCCCAAATTCTAATAAATGGGGACTGACGAAGATTTTCAATACAGAAAGGAACTAGACAAGGATGCCCATTGTCCCCTCTGCTGTTCATCATGACCCTGGAGGCCTTAATCAGGACGGTCCAACAGGAAAGCGACATAAAAGGATTAAAAATTAAGAAGGAAGAGTTTAAACTGCAAGCATTTGCTGATGATCTGCTCTTTATTCTGGAAGAACCACAAACCTCAGGACTCATATTGTTAAAAAAACTGGAAGAATTTGGTCTGGTAGCGGGACTTAAAATTAATAAAAATAAAACCAAAATGATCACGAAAAACATGACAGATAAACAAAAAGAATTACTGGCCACTATAATGGATATTGAAATTGTGGAAAAATAAAGTATCTAGGAATTACTATATCATCCAGATTTAGCTCCTTTAAGAAAGATAATTATGACCCCTTATTAAAAATAATATCGGAGGATTTAATAAAATGGAACAATCTAAATCTATCCTTTATGGGCAGGATAGCCACGGTAAAAATGAATATTTTACCTAAATTACTATTCCTTTTTCAAAATGCTCCTATAATACTCAACAGAACCTTTTGACAGGCTGAACAAGATAATATCAAGTTTTATTTGGCAAAAGAAAAACCGAGGATAAAATTAAAATTACTACAAGATGCCACAGAGAGGTGGATTGGGCCCAAATTGGGAACTGTATCATAGTGCTGCAATAATGACGTGGTTAAAAGATTGATTAACCATACAACAGAGTATTAACATTAGAGGGACACAATCTTCAGTCAGGTTGGCATGCTTTTCTTGGACAAGATAATATGAAAGGATATAGTTATGTAAAAACATAAACTTAGACAGACACTTTTACATACCTGGTTTAAGATTAAGAAACAAATGTACATCCAAACCCCAATTTGGCTATCAACATTAGAAGCTTTGATGCACCCACATTTATTAAGATACGACAAAATTATAACTTATGAAGAGCTCTTAGACGTAAAGGGTGATTTACTAACTAGACAACAATTTGATAAAGGAATAGATTTGGAATGGTGGGCCTATCTGCAACTCCAATCTAAATTTGTAAAGGATAAGAGGGAATTGGGTATCAGTACAACAAGGACTGATTTGGACGAAATTTGCTAGGGCAGGAGAAAAAGATGATTAAAAAATTTATTATGTATTATTAGAGGCTAAAATGGAAGAAGAAATTGTGAAAGAAACAATGGTACTATGGATGAGAGACTTTGGTTATAACATAAATTTGGATGATTATTAATATTTGGATTAGAAATAAAAAATAACCCTAGCAACCCCGCACAAAGAAAACCTCTATAAATTATTTTATAGGTGGCATATGACACCAATAAGACTAGCTAAAAATAATAATAAACTCTCACCTATCTGTTGGAAATAACAAGGAAAAGGCACTTATTACCATATGTGGTGTATGCTGCAGAAAGGCCCAGGAATTTTGGAAACAAGTTCATAAATGGCTACAGGAAATGTGTAAGGAGGAGATACAATTTACCCCAGAATTCTTTCTATTTGGAATTACAAAAGAACATATCCGAAGACATTTTCTATTTAATGATACATATCATCACTGCAGCAAGGATGGCTTTTGCACAGAACTGGAAAATAGTGAAACTCCAACTGAAGCAGAAACACTAAGAAAAATTATTACGCAGCAGAGATGGATAAATTGACTATGGAACTAAAAAACAAGGAAGAAATGGACTATTATAAAATATGGAACAACTTTATGGATGGCTGGATAGAAGAAAGATCCAATAACTTATCTTAAATTGGAACTGATCTACATTGGACAATAAGTGAGATGAACTTAGCAATACCTGTTCAATTTAATGTATGATTTGTGCGTGTGTGCTTATATGTCGCTTAAGTTTATGTTTGTTTATGTGTTATTATATATAATAATAAAAAAAAAAAATTATGCCATGTCATCTGTAGGCAAAGAGGTGATGTCCCTTGATTGCCTTCAGGAACGCTGCAAAGTTCTGTGATATATACTTCAGCTTCCTCAAATATAACACTTCATGTTAAGACAAACTAAAGGAATTGACTGGTTGTTGTTATGGGGAAAACAGGAACAGGAAGCTATGTT